>JAJTUV010001365.1:0-602844 GCA_021653895.1 Mastomys natalensis | reverse complement strand
ATACTTTTAGCATGTACATACAGGTATTCATGCTTAAATTTAGCTTTTTTTTCCTAATTTTTCACTTCGTTTAGAAATAAGGAGAAACCCAGAGCTTTGTGCATGCTAGACAGGCAGTCTACCACCGATTTACATCGTTAGCCTAAATTTAGGTTCTTAGGCAAGGTTTTGCTCTGGTAATGCTGCCTTTGGGAGTGTTTTACTTCTTTCAGATGAGGCTGGGCACATTCAGGGAGGTGTGGCCATAGATATACTGTTCTTATTTCAGAGTACAAAGATCAGATTATTTCTTTAGGGTATATAACTCAAAATGAAATCTATAGAGTAAAAGCACATGCCCATGTTAAATGTTTTAATAAAGGAGTCAAGTGACCATGGGCTGAGACCTGTGGAACCAGGAGTCAAAATAAACCTTTCCCTCTCTAATGGTATTTCAGGAATTTGTCAGCATTATTGAAAAATAACGACAACATGCCACACATAATCACTAATTATGTTTTCTGAAACGTGGAGTGCAATAATCAATGACATCATTTAAACCAAGAGTGATGATAAATATTCTCAACAAGCTTTAATGTATTAACTCTGGGCTCATTTGATTTTGTCCATAGACTAATAGTAGCTATAAACAGTGTTCTTTTATTTTCTGCTTCTTATTCTTTTACATTTTTCCCCTTTCCTGACTTACTTTACTAGCCAGCATATAAATTCAATGCTGGATAAAAGTAGTTATAGGGCTGTTTTATTATTTCTAACCTAAAGTGAATAAAGTGACTTATTAATGTGATATGTCTTCCGATGTATTTATAAGCACAACTCACACAATCACAGAAAGTCTTGAGTGTATAAAGTATAATTGTAAATAAGAGATACTAAATGTCCCTTCAATTTGAATTCATGGAATGACATGAACGTCTTTGAATATGGTTGAAACCTTATTCATGGTTATGAGAACAAACATTTTTAAGTGTCTTTATCAACCAGACTTGTGGAATATTTGAAAAGTATGACCAGTTATTTATGGCAAGGACAGTGGGAAGCATGAACGACTGCTTTGGGCTGCTTAGAGTACAGAGCTGCCTGATTGATTTTTGAAGAAAAAGTGGAGACACCTGCACTTTTCTTCCTATCAGTTTGTGTCTGAAGTGGACATTTCAGGGTTCTTGGGGTCTTGTTCAAAGGAATGAAGAAACATATACAAATAGCAAAGTCGTAAGAGACTTTATGCAGAGGAAGTTAAAAGTGCCAGTAGGAAATCAAACTCAGTAAGAGCATTGTAGAGAAAGAATTTGTATGTAGCTCTGTTGCAGTAATTATTTATAAAATGGCCGCTGGTCAAACCAACTATCTAAGCTGCGGGGGTTCTGCCTAGCTCAGCCACCATGTTCCTGGCCAGAGGCCACACGCACGCTACAGCTCGAAAACGGCCAGCCAGAAATACCAGCCCTGCCATCCACGAGACACCAGCATGGGAGATGGCTCTACCAATCTTCCACGCTGTCACCGTAAGGCTGGGCATTGCCCAGACCATCTCATCATCCACGCGGGCCTGGTAGAAAAATGAAACTCTAATGCTTAAAAATTAGTCAAAGGCTTTATATGTTTGGTAAAGCTCAATAACAATATGCCCATACAACGAAAGTTGTTTCCCAGTTAGCTAACCTAAATAAAAGTTGTTACCCATGACTGTGACTGATCTCCATACCTGCGTGGCTCTCCATTGCTCTTACATCTTTGCTCTCCCTAACTCCTCCTCTTCCTCTCCTTACTCCTCCCACCTTAGGTCCTCCTACATAGCTCAAGTCACTGAGGGCATAGGTGACTAAGACATTCTTAGGCTCACCAACCTCATTTCTATCTGTCAATATTTGTCTCTTGATCCTTCTACACTGCATTTAGAAATATATCCTTGAAATTACACCTCCATCAACTCTAAGATATAGTTATTATATATTATGTGTAAATACACACACATACAAACATGTAATACCATTTGAAATAAAACTGCTAATAATAATCTTAATGCCTGTGTGTGTGTGTGTGTGTGTGTGTGTGTGTGTGTGTGTATGGTTACATGATGACTACAGAATAGTGTTTAATAAGTTATAAAACATAGAATGGCTTCTATGAATGAATGGTAAATTTTTGTGTCTATATTGTGAAACAAAGTTACAGAGTATAGAAGATAAGCCAGTGTATGCTGACTTTTATATTTAAATGGAAATATGCTTGCTCATTCATTAGGCACTTGCAGGGAAGCAAAGACTAGTAGTATCCATGTGACAGACTGGTAATGACTCTCTGCATTAGTTCACATCCTAACTCCCACACCCTTGAAATGGTATCTTATTTGGAAAAGGTTCTTTGCAGATGTGATTAGGAATCTTGAGGTAAGATGATGATCCTGAATTATCTGGGTGGGTCCTACATAGTGCTAAAGGTCCTAAGAGTGAAGAAGAGATGAAGAAGGAAAGAAGAGGAAGGAGGAAAGGAAGGAAGGAAGGAAGGAAGGAAGGAAGGAAGGAAGGAAGGAAGAAACCAAGCAGCATGAGAGAAAACACTGAAAGAAAGTCACAGTTAAAATGAACCTAGTAGCAAGACAAGCAAGTAGTGCTACCTACCTCACTTAAGGATGAACAAAGGAGATGACCAATCCCACTTTTGGAACATGTATTTGGGAACATATTCAAAGCTAAGAACAGACACAAAAGCATATCTTTATATTTTCCTTTCCTAGTGTACTTGATACTTCATGGAGATAGAAGGTGGGAATCCTGAGAATAATTATTCATAAGGGTGTGGTTTGAATGAGGAAAGTCTCCCATGGGTTCCCACATTTAAGTGGTTGGTCCCCTTTTGGTGGGGCTGTTTGAAAGATCAAGGAACCTGTACAAGTCCAACCCTTGTTCTAAGAACCTCAGTAGGCTTTAAGAGTTTTTAGTTTGCTCCAATTTCAGTTCATTCTCTCCCTGCTGGCTTCCGTGTGATAAAATGTAATTCATCTTCCCACCTGCTGTCATGATTTCCTGACCTGAGGAACTCCCACTGCGAACTTGAGAGCCCAAATAAGCTTCTGTGTGTTGTCTTGACTGTGGTATTTTCTCACAGCAATGAAAAGTAATTGATATAGTGAGAATTGAGAAATGAATGCATATAGATAGTGAGATTTCTCATTGTCAGAGATAATGGATCACAAAGAGAAGAGGGCTTGAGTAAATTCAGAGTCAGATTAGAACCAAAGGTATCTGGATAAATGATGGTATTTCTATATTTCTAAGTACAGACCTGTAAATAGTTATGTGGAATTATATGCCCATTAATATTTATATGAGCAGTTACATTTTCTTAACTCAGTTCATTAATAGACCTAAAAGCAATAATATTTCAGAGGCAAAATGAACACAATTACTAGCCAGATCTCAATTCCTATGTATTATTCCCTTAAAAAAAATAACAGAACTTACATGAAGTAGTGGGTTTCAGTGTAGATTTCCCAAACATTCTTGTTTGTTGCCAAATAAAAAACCTAGCGTAAGATGTGAGCTACTGACCCATGAGTTGTAGGTCAGAAGTGCCCCATAGAACCGAAAAGCACACATATGCTATTGTTACTGTTCTTGGTGGCCTAGACTGAGAAGATCCCATTGCTGAAAATACTGCACGCTTTGGTCTCAGGACATAGAGAAATCAATCTTTGTTAGTCAGGAAGCTTCTTCTGTGCTGCCTAGCTTCCACAGTACTGAAAGGTGCTATATAAGTTCCTAAAGAGGGGAAAAGCATCAATAGTCTTCACCAATTGTGAATCCCATGAACTGCCATAATGACGAATGCATGGTAAATCTGCCCAAAGATGCAAATAATAGCACAAATGTTATGGAGGCAACCAGCAGTGTTCTGCTTAGATTCAAGGACTCTTCTCACAGGAGGAAACATGCATGTGGTGGGAGAGATTCGCCCATGAACCTGTAATTAGGAAAGTGACAGACCTGAGAAATGAATCTACTTTATTATTTTCTTAAATGAATATGTCTAAACCTATAGATTAGTGCAACTTCAGACCTCATACAAGAAATTTCTTTGTGTAGTGGATCATGGTTAATGTAGAAAATTACAATTGGTCACACAGCAGGAAATGAGTGGTTATGGAATACTCAGCTGCAAACAAGACATCTACATCACACTGCCTACCAAGGCTCAGCAGGCCATCAAGAAGAAGGAGTGGAAAGATCACAAGGCCTATAAGTCAGAGAAGACAGGGGTAAACAGAAGATTCTGGCTGTAATAGGACTACTACTGTCTTCATGATCTTATAGCAGTTGTGGTTTCATGAACCAGACCTGCAGAAGATCAAGACAATCATACATTCTAGACTGGATTTTTAAAAGTTAAGGAGCTCCCACCTCTGACTGGGGAGCTATTTACAATTAGTGGCTTCAGAGGGAAGAGGAGTCAGTATGGTTTATTTTTTAGATGGTTGACCAAGCTCCAGTGGATGACCCCACACCCAGGAGTATAGCACAGATTTGAGTCAATATGTTAATTATAAAAATAAATAAATAAAAAGGGGACATATACTTAGAAAGCAGTTGGAGATTATGAAATATAGTCCTCACCTCTTGTCAAGGAACCTCCTCTTTCCAAGAGAAAGAGGCCATGACAGAAAACCACAACCAATCAAAATGCAGTATGGAGCCCCATTCCAACAGGCACATCTACAATACAACTCTCTCACCTAATACTCAAGGATCATTACAGAAGAGAGGACAGAACAACTGGAATAACCAAAGAATCAGGGAGTTGCTGTGACTTATGTCTCCTAAGAATGTCAGAAGCTACGCACAAAAAGTTGCACCAACATGACAACCTAAAAAATGAGCTGAGAAAGAACAGCAGCAATACACATGCTGAACCCTGGCCCAAAGAAAGATGACCAACGTCAACCTGAAGAAAGTATTGACAGCAAACTAAGAAATTCTAGAGCAGAAGAAAATTGTCTTCCTCAAGAAAGATGACACCATTGGTCACACCTTAAAAACAATGTACAATAGCATTATACAGATGAGCATTTGATTTATGTCCCATAAAATAAAAAATATAAATGGGTGATATGAAAATAAATGATATCATATAACATACACAAAAAAATACACATATCATATATTGTATTTAACAACAATTGCAAGAGGGGGGCCTAAATTTGAAAGAGAGAACAGGATGGATATCAAGTGATGTGGAGACTTAGAGTAAAAAGGGAAAAAAAAAATGGCCTTTTATAATAGTAATTTAAAAAACAACAATAACACACCAAAACCAAACCAAACCAAAAAAAACCAAAAACAGAGGGAAATTTGTATAATAAAGAAATGTCTATAATGGTATTTTTTAAGGAGTTGCAGTAGTAACACATTGACAGCAGAGTAGCATAAGTCTGCTTTTCTTCCTGTTTACTCTGTGCCAACATACTCTGTCCCACTCACAGTGGACCTTTGATTATTAATAATATCCTTAGATATGTTTTGATTTTATATTTCATATGAGGTAAGTAAAACATGATTTAAAGTTGAGTATTGACCCCTAAGAAAATGCTCTTAAGCAACCCTCCTGCATTTTGCCCAAGAATCAAACGTCATATAGCAAATAAATTTATTTTCTGGTCTTTGGCATTGCCTTGGATTGTCAAAAAAATAAGAATATTCTCTCCACATTCCCAAAAAAATGAAACAAAAATACAAAATATATGGGAAACACTAATTGACCTTTATAGGAGAAGGAAGAGGAAGAAGAAGAGGAGGAGGAGAGGAAGAAGAGGAGGAAGAAGAGGAGGAGCACAAAGTGGTGAGTTCAGAAACAAGGCTGTGTTGCAGACAAATTAGGAAGGCAAGGTATATATCATGAAACCATGTCATGTGAAATACTGAAAAAGCTAATAGGAAAAATTAAAAATAAAATTGTTCGCCTTGGTCAAGTTGTTTTTTCCCAAGACATAGGGATGGTTCTGCAGGAGAGATGGTTTAAGAGCAGTGGCCAGTCCTCCAAAGGACCTGGGTTTGATTCTCAGTATCCATCAGTCAGCTAGCAAAGGCTTGTGCCTCCAGTTCCAGAGGATGAGTCTTAATCTTCTCACTTACACAAGCACTGCATGCAAGTGGTGCACAGACAGACTTACAGGCAAAACACCCATACATACCAAATAAAAATGAATAAATGCATTTAAAAACGTTTTATGAGGTCATGAGTAATAAACACAGGGGGTATATGTGCGTGTGGATGGGAGGATAGATAATATTGGCTCTTGGCAGACAAACTACCTTTAATAGAAAGAAAGAAAAAAAAAAAGAGTTCCCACATCCCTAAGTGTGGTAACAAGATAACTCAATTATAAAACACATCTTTTTATTCAGTCAAAGAGGTATCAAAGCAAAACCTATAGGGTAAGACTTAATGAAGCTACTAAGGAGCTTCAAAGGAAGTGAAGACGACAGAGCTAGGCATAGGGCAATCATGAATTGACACAGCAGGAAGCATGAGGAGGGAGAGCAGTGAGCAGTATGGCAGATCCTAGAGGAGAGGCTCTGTGTTACTCTGATTGCTCCAAAGCGCCTAGTAATAAATAACGGGATAAGACTTCTGAGTCCACCCACAAGTGCTTGAGAGTCATCCTCCCCATTGGCGCTGTCTCTGTCATCAACTTCCTCGGCCTCCTTTTCATCATCCTTGATCAACTCCAGCTGGTCACTCCCGCCCCACCCCTGATCTCATAATCGTCATCAACAGGTCACCCTCCTCAGCAATCATCTGCACCTGCCTCAGACTCCATCTTCACATTAGTCTCATCTTTCTTCACAGAGGCACTGCTCTGCTCTTCTCCAGACTTTTCATTCTTTGTCTCTGTTGTTTGCTTTGTTCCTTTTCAATTTCCAACACCCCCCCCACCCCGCAAGGCTTTCCAGCAGAAAATCCACTTTTTGTTTTATCTGAGTCAGCTCCTTCTTTAATGACCTGAAGGTCCTCACCTGTCATCTTTCCACACTTGGAAGAAGATCTCCATTGTGCACTCTTCAAATTGAATCCACTTTTGCCCTTTTGTCAGGTGTTCCTGGACACCTGCTGGCATTTGCAAGGTACCATGGTTCAAGCAATAGGGGGAGGAAAAGGAGGAGGAGGAGGAGGAAGAGAAAGAAAAAGAGAAAGAGGAGGAAGATGGCTGGGTAACTGTACATCCTGTCATAATAATCCCGTTGCAAGTCATACACCAAGTCAACTGAGGAACCATATCATCACTGCTGCAGATCATTTTCACACCTGCTCTCCCTCTGTTGACTTCTGGCTCTACAGCCAGGTTAATATCTAACACCTGGCCAGCAGTCATTCTGCTGCTACAGCAGCTCGGTTTCTCATTAGCATACTGATTGTATGCACAAA
The DNA here is from genome assembly GCA_021653895.1 of Mastomys natalensis. NCBI lineage: Eukaryota > Metazoa > Chordata > Mammalia > Rodentia > Muridae > Mastomys > Mastomys natalensis. The sequence goes on along the minus strand of JAJTUV010001365.1, from coordinate 595,422 downwards.
GCAATCCACAATTTTCCCACACTTTGAAGAGATGGCCTCCACATCAGACTTCCACACCAGAGTTTGAGATTCTCAATGAATACATGGGAATTCACAGATGAGGATCTGTCTTGTTGGTAACATTGTAGCCATCTCCTTTGAGTTTAAGGTTTCTCAACGAAAATTAAAAAAAAAAAAAAAAAAGGCAGAAAAAAATCTCAAAAGAAGAAGAAGAGAGAAGAAACACCTCTCCTACTGTGGGTCTACGCTGAGATACCAGAGCTACCGAAGCAAAGAACTAGAGGACAAACGGTCTCGATCTCTTCACCAAGGTAACTCAATTTTAAAAGTATCCAACTAAAATTTAGAATACCTTGAAAATTAGTTACCAAAATAAAAGTAATGTTGATGTTGCTGACTGAAAAATTATCAGACTGTCTGGATTGTGAGTTGTATCACTATTACTTCCTGAGTTGCCTGAACTAAGTCATGTATCTTCTCAGGAAAGAGACCCATCATCTTTCCATTCTATTCTGTGATGGTCTAGAGTCACAGCTAATTACTACCCAGTCACAGGCTAATGCAAATGCTGGCTCTCAGTCACCTGTATGCTTCTCCTTATTGATGTATTTACTCAGACAGAAAATGTTAAATCCCATTGACCATATGGTCAATCCAGATGTAATCAATGACCGACTCCTTTTCTTCTCACACCAGGGGAGGGGTGGCATCTCTCCTGTTCCCGTTGACCTCCCTAAAGTACTGTCATCCTTTGTCATTCATTGTTGGCCAATTTAAACACGTGGCTTAACTAGCCTGCAGGACAGTCACCCTGGGAACGAGGGAAGTTCTCAGAATTAATGAACAGATGATGTCATTTCTTGGGAATAGAAGTCAACTTGCAAATATGTGTTGGAAGAGTAAAAAGACCCAAACACTGAATTCATAAAGGAATGTATATTTTAATTTTAAAACTAGAAATTATAAGTAATTCATTAAAAAAGTATTATAAAAGGTATGTTGGTTTTACATAAACACCTTAGCATATTAATAGGAAAACATGAGTTTTTAGGTCACAGGATCAATTGTAAACATGAATGCCTTGACATGTTTATTTTCCATGCAGGCATACAACTATATTATATTCTATATAATACTATATATATTAAGAAAATATATATTCTTCCCAGGCTCAGTTCCTTATGAGAATCTCTAATCCAGAGTTTCTTTAGTTTCAGCATCCCCTTTACTTTCAACATCTTTAGGTTTCTCTACATTCTCATCTGAACTTTCTGACTTAATTGGGTCTGCTTGGTCTCAAGTTACTGTCTAACTTGTAACTATACTTTCATTGCTATCAATTTCTGCATTCGAATTCTATCGCCTGTAGTAAAGGAGCACCAAGGAGACAGCATGTGATTAAGGAATATACAAGAATGTTTCCCTCATCAGGAAATGTGCAGTTTCTTAGAAGGGAGTTGTAGCCTGGCAGCCACCCTGAGCCTGGGGTTTGCCTGGAATAGGGAATAGGTATGGGACCAGATTATTAGATAATATGCCATAAAGAGTCACAGGGTAACACAAAAGTCAAGTGAGATGCTTCCCTGAGCAGAAAGGTTCATACACAGGCGTAATTTACTGGAGACAAAAGGTACCACTTTTCTATGGGCTGGAACATTTTAGTCTATGTGCTAAGACTGTGATTTCTGGGGAATTTTTCTCATAAAGGGTAACACGTGCCTCATTTCTCTCCACCGGAGCCACCAAGACAGACACTTCGACTGATAAATTTTCACTTTCAGAACCTGTTAGAACTGTGATGGTGTGAGATAATTGTTCCTAACAGCCGTGGTCTCCTCCCTCTGCCGTTTCAGAATAGCTTGTGGCAGAGACAAATCTGATTTAGAACAGGCCAAACTCTTGTGTTGTCGTTTAGATCCAGAATGACAAATACAGTTGATATCCTAGTCACCAGAAGTTGATTCACTCTCATTGCCTAAAGTCCTCAGTGCCGAATAATTCTCAGGCTTAGCAGGCTCAGTGGCTGATGACATGACGTTAGCATGGTATAAATGAGGGTGGGAGACACTACCTCTAGAGGTTAACAAATCACCTGGTTTTGTGGGCATTTTGCTGGCATAAATTTTCTTTTTACCATATTTTACTTTTTAAAAGCCATTAGTAACATTATATGTACAAATTCAGCATTTAATTATTTTCTCATTATTTCATGAGTAGCTATTTGAGACAGTTGTTGACCTAAGTGCTAACAAAATGTGGGTGACATTAAAAGACATAAAAGGTCATAGAGTCAGTCTATGTTACAACCGAAAATAACTCTGAGAGAGAAAGGATAAGAGTTTATGTTAAAATGATACATCTGTTTACTAACTAAATGAGCTTGGACAAATTACTTACCCTGTTGGAGCCTTTATAAAATGTGGTTTAGAGACATCAATAAATGTTCACAAAAATCAGCAGACAGAAATATTTAATATATGTACAGGACAGAGTTTTATTTTTATAGCAGCAAATATTTTCATGGAGTCTAGCATGCTTATTGATGTATCCTATTTGGTAGTCAGACACATGACGTGTTATATTACTTACTGTGGGTTATGTCGATAGTATACTTTTTCTGTTGCACATAAATGTTCTATGTGCAGGAAGACACAGATATTTTACAAAATTCAGGAAAAAAAGACCATAATCATTAAGAAAAAGGAAGATTAATCAAACCTGATCATTTCAGAAAACAGGTGAAGACAGGTTCTAAGACTGGATTATAATAACCCTCAAGGGAAGGAAGGACTTGATGATTTCAGTAACCTCTTCTTTCCTGGATCCCCGGGATTTGCTTGACTCTAGGCATACACCAGTAAGGAAGAATAAACCGAGACAGAGCCTGGAGAGATGGCTCAGCATTTAAGAGCACTTGCTATTCTTCCAAAGAAAAAGGATTCTGTTTGTAACACCCACATTGACTGGCTCTAAATTACCTGCAACACTGCTACAGAGAATTGCCTCTTTCAGTGCACTTACATATATACTTGGGCACATGCACGTATCCATAAAATAAAAATAAATCAAGACGGAATATCTACCCTTAGGACTTGTTCAGCATGAAGGCACAACAGGAAACTGCTCAGGGGGAAGCCAACGGAACAGGCAAGTCAGACCTTCCTGAGAGCCCTGGGGAGACTTGGCCGAGTGCTTTGGAGGCAGATCATAGGTTCCGATTCCAACTCTGCTAATAACTACTTGCGAAACCTTGGGGAGGTTATTAATCTCTCTGAACATCCGCTTCCAGAGCACAAACTCAATAGTAAAAAGGGAAAACATAGTAATACCTTAACGTTATATGAATAAATGAAATGACACAGCTCAAGTTCAAAGGGTAGTGCTTAAGCATAAGTACTGGGTGCATAACAATGAGCCAATGTTAATAACGGTGTGCTTATTAATAACATTAATAGCCTTCTACCGCAATGGGAGTAAGAGAAACCCCAAGTTCTAGTCACCAATTAATATAAAAATAAGTATTAATGCTTTCAGTTTCCAGTACTAGTACATCCATGTAAATCTGACTTAATTGATGATGACATTTAATTGCTTCCATACAATAAGAAGACTGGTAGTGAAGATTTGCAAGTTTGTGGCTGCAGGTCACCAATACCACCAAGCACCATGGCAACCATATTCTCTGCCTTCCTCAGCCTATTGATTTTTGTTTTATCTTTTTGATCACAAGATGGCCACCACCACAAACAAACATAATGCCTGACAGAGGGGAAGGGCATTTCATTGCTGTTCAGTAAACAGCTTGCCATTCTACCTTAAAAAAAATTTGGCCAAGAGAACAAATGAGGATGTCTGCTGGGCAGGCAGGTAACAATCTATCGTAATCTTATGACTTAAAAATGTCATGAGTTGCATTTTCAAAGGCAAATGAAGTAACTACCTGTAAGAAGATGGAAGTGTATGTAATATTTAGACGCAAAGACCACAAGAGAGGAGGTTGAAAAAGAGACAGATGCACTGTCAGACCTTTGGGCAAGTTTTTCACAGTGAATTTTAATCGCAATTGTGTGCATAAAACATAAATTTATTTTCAGATATGCAAATGAAGCACCTGGAATAACGGGAAATAATGTAGCTAGGTTTCATGTCCTGTCTCTCCCAGGCATATGTATTATTCGAATAATCACAAGTCACTTAAGCTCAACTCTCCCTAAACCTTGCTCTAAAAAACCACCCCCATTTTTACAGCACACGTTAATAAGAGCTGATTCATTCTCCACACTTCAGAGGTTTTTCAAAAAGTCTCATGTCCTCCACACCGCTGATCATAGCACTCCCTCAGTCTGACACACCACAGCTCCTCTTAGGAACAGGTTCTCACCTCCTGGCACACTGTTCCTGCTCCTGCAGATCCTCCCTAGCGGCTCCTCCCACAACTTTAGATTGTAATGTTAAAAATGTCTCCTTAGGATATTGGATGAGTTCCTCAGACTTCATCGATTTAACCAATTTAACCACGTGCATAGTCTCTCACTGGTAAATTCAAGCCTATTACCTTAAACATCATCTTTAATGTCAAGTGTTCCCTTTGTCTCCGCTCCAGACCTTTCCGTACTCTATGTGACCCGAGCATCTTCAACTCCCAGAGGCTCTTCTGCAACCGCATCAGCACGCCATGGCTCCTGGTCCCCAGATTAGTATTTATTTACCCAGTGACTTGAGTGCAAAGCTTTGAAATTATGTTTAGTTCCTCTCTCCATCTACTTCCCCTTTGTAAATCAATTGGCTAAGTCTTGTATGCTGTTTTCAAAAACCTGCCTTACCAAGAATCTCGTAGATCATTATGACGTCACTCCGCCCCAAACTACCATCTAGCATTTGTTTCGTTAAGCTCATGAGTTTTCACCTTTCCCCTAGAGTCTCTTCTCCATACAAGATCCAAAGGACTCCATCTAAAATATCCATTGTGTCACTGTCTACTCTAAAGGTTCTCATAGCAACCAGTTTCAAGGAAATAAATCCTTACATCCACTAGTCTCTATCACTCCAGGGTGATGATCTCCCGTTGACTATCCATCCCATTTTTGTCCTACCCACATATGGTCACGACATGCCATTCATCTTGTCTCCCTAACACATCTGGAATATTCCAACTATGTTCGGGTTGCCTTTGGGTGACTATTTATCTGACCATTTCCTTTTTTAAGAAAGGTTTTCAATAACTGCTTATCTAAAATACTGCTTCTCAGCCCCTCTTTTTGTTTCTGCTTAACATTTCACCATATCCCTTTTAATCACCTGGCATGAATATTTGATTATTTTCCATGTCCTCTGCCACCATATGTATCTATTGCATTTACTGGTAGAGCCAGGACAGAGCCTGCCTCTAGTATGTGCTGAGTAAATGTGACTTGACAGTGAATGAAGGCGTGAACTGTATGTTTTAAAACCGTATTCTTGTTTAATTTCATGTAAATCTCATATTGTTTTTGAGATTGTTTTCACTGTTACATATTAACATTTTCAATAGTTTCACTTGTGCTAAGCAGGCATCCATGTATGTGTGTATCTGTGTATATGAGTGTGTATGAAAGTAAAGTAAATAAAATATACCTTATGAATTCCAATAACTGCCTGTGCTATACTTTTACTAGGATTATGTTTTAAGTATTAATGACTTCTATAAACCAGATCATTAACATGTTTTATTTATGTAAAAAGTATGTCAAAATCACAGTCCTTGAATTATATATATAGGGCATCTTTGCCATTTGGGAGCCATTTTCCTATAGACTGAGAGTTTAATAATTTAATAGAGAATAATCTAAACTATTACAATGCTGTGATTTTTCTGAGTATGCCAATTAACACCTTTAAAACTCGAGGCATTTCATTTTACTGTTAAGCTTGACATTATATACTCTGCTCCTGTTGTATACACAATATTTTGATGAACTTGTTTTAAGCACATTCTCATTAAGACTATATCCCTTTTATAAATGTTAATAGCTTCTAAACAGTAGATATAAATACACAGAGTAAAGTCTAAATATACCGTTAAGATACCTTTTTGGAAAACAAAGAAAAGTGTTGACAAATGTTCTGCTTTCTGCACATTAGTGATTTCTCAAAAATACTAATGAAATTTAACCTTTTGGAAGAGAATATTTGAACTTAGCTTAGAATATCATTCTACCTACCCTTTTCTATATTTTCGCTTGCCTGCTTTCCAAAGAGATCTGTGTTATTGTAACAAAATGAATTTCAATTCCTCTGCAAATACCTTTAAATTAGAACATTCATATCCATTCACATCTTTGTATTTATCTGACTTGGTTCCATCCCCCTCTCTTCTTTTAACAAACAGTTTCTGTATACTTACAATTGCCTTGGATTTACTAGAAAAATTGTCATAATTGTCTTCCCTCATCACTCATTATTGCCTAGAAATAATAGAGTAGTGATGTTTTCTGTTTTCAGTGTCTGATCTCATTTTGTTTGAGATGATGTATTATAATTATTCTATATTAGTCAAGGCTCTTTAAAGGAACAGGACTAAGATATGTATCTCATATATTATATTATTATATATAGTATATAATAATATGATATATCATATGTATTATTTATTCAGTTGATTTCAGGGTGTTAACAGCATGTGGTCCAAGTAGTTCAACTATGGACTTCTCACAAAGTAAAGGCAGAGAATTCAGTAGTTGTTTAGTTCTTAAGGCTGGCTGTGTCAGCAGTTCAAGTTTGGCACTAGAGAATTCCTGGAAAGCTGCTGGCCCTTAGTCTATATGGAATCTTGCAGCAGTTTAATTTAATACTGTCCACAGTTCACAGGATAGTTGAACTTGTCCGTGAGAATAAAGGCAAGCAAGCAAAAAGTGAAGTTTACTTCTTCCATGCCTTTTATATGGGATGCCACTAGAAAGTGTGGCCCAGATTTAGGGTGGGTCTTCCAGTTCCAATAATCTGATTAATAAAATCCCTCACAGAAACATCCACCAGCTTGATGTTAGTTGAGTCCAGATGTAGTCACATTGACCTTCAAGATTAGCCATCATAAACATTTAACATCTGAATAATAAGTAATCACAACAAGGCAGATCTCAATTTCTAGTTGACTGTATCTCTATAGCCAATGAGATTCCGACTTCCAGTTTTCCAAGTGACATCATGTAATTACTTCCCATATTCTCCAACTTATGTTTGATACATTTTCCCTTTGTTTCAAAGTCAGCCACAGTATAAGCGACAATGATGAACAGTTGCATATAAATATCAGTTTCTTTCTAATTGCTTGATTTTGAATTATAAATTATATGGTTGGTTTAAATCAAAACATAAAATTATTTCAAAGACCAGGAGTGCAAATAAAACAGCATACAATTATAGAGGTGAAAAATCAGATTTAATTGCTACATTATCAAGTATCAAGGTAGATTAGGCTAAAATAAAATGTTTTAATCTTATTGATTATTTTCTCTTAGCTGCAAAGTCTATCCTTTCCTTTCATCATGTTAACTGAAACATGTTTTCATATTAAGTTTCATAATTCCTTTCTAGCTACTGAGTTTTAAAGCTTGTTCACTAATTCCTCTCACCTTTACAGTGTTTAGCAAGTGAAATCATAGACGTACCAAGAGGCAAACATCAGTCCTGATGTAGAAGTAAAGACAACCACTTGGAATGGTTTCAGAACTGGATCGTGGGTGTTCCAGCGACTCAACAATTCTAGCTTTGAGGGACTTACAGATATCTCCGTAGTAAAACTTTCAAAAAGATAAATATGAAGATGTTTTCTTGGCCATTTAGACATTAGGTATTTAAAGTGAGCAAAGGAAGCAAACATGGGGTGTATTTGTTTCTCTCTGTGTATATAATTTCTTTGTGGGAATATGATCCCATGTATCTGTTTCAACTGTCTTTTCGTTTCTCAACAGAGATGGGTGTCAAGGAATGTTTGCTGGCTCATTGTTTATAATATAATCCTTATTTCCCTTAAGTAACCGGAATAGATTATTTAAATCTATCATCAAATGAAAACATAAATGGCAGTACTTTGGGCATGCCATTAGCCATCTCAGAATTCAAGTTTCCTCATCTAATAAGAAAGAGACAGATTCACTCAGAATAATAGCCAAAATGGTAACCATAGGTCAGCAGCTGGGTGCCTAGTTTAGGATTAGCAGATCAATATTTCCATAGCCATTGTCACATTTAAAATTTGTGAAATTCTTTTGAAGAAGAAAACTATTCATGCCTCTTTTTTACAGTGATAAGTTTGGCTCTTCGGCAAATTAAATAGACTTCTGAAGAGACCCAACAAAGTAGTATCTGGTCCTCGGTTGTTCTATAACAGGATAGTTACTCATAACTCCAAAGTCATGACACTCAATGTCCCACCATCTCCAGCACTTCTATTATTTCATTATGATCTCCTACTAAGTGAGAATATTTCCTCTTTTCTCATTCCCATTTGAAACATTCGGGACATCTTCCCTTAATTATGAAATCAATACCTGTTGTTTAAGTTAAAGAAATAAACAAGGGAGCAATAAGTAGAAAGTCAGACGTTCTTTAATTGATGATGGGAATTGCTAAGTTCTGTAGCCTCATCACTCAGGGAGACCTTTCTTTAATAAGATTTAATTAAAGCGAAATCATATGGCTCTGATTACAAGAGAAGAGAACAGCTTCAACAGGTACTTTATTATGCAGAGCAGCTCCATTTGAAAGTTCTAGGTTTCTACAAATGTATAAACTATGTGGCTCTTAGTGTCTTGAAGAGCACCACTTTATCGGATATTTTAATCTTAAAAGTATCACATATCAATTAAGAAAGAAAATATAGTTAGAAAAAGTAGTTAGGGTTGTTGCTTTTCTTGCTGGAAGTGACACAGAAGGAAAATGGCAAACAAATGAAAACAACTTAGTTGTTCCCAAATCACTAAAGAAGGGTGGGTGGAGAAGACTATGAATTCTACCCTTAATTTTGATATCAGTCCTTATGCTGTTTCTAATTTTTATATGCTTTTATTTGCATATTATTGAACTTCTTTTATTAAGGAAAGAGAAATATATTCAAAATAATAATGCTTACTGTCTAGATTACTAAAATCTTGCTTTAAAATAAAAATCAAGCATACACATGGATGCTTGAGCTACCAGGAGAAAAACATAATCTTTGTTGATACAGAACAGAACGTAGGTTCAGAAGAGTCTCTTAATATTTTGAAATATGAAAGAGAATTTATACTAAGAGTTTTAGCTTATGAATCAAGAAACTATAAAACAGTAAAAACATTAGCCAAATCTATCAACTAATTAATAATTTAAAGTTAAAATTTATTTGTATTCATAATGGTTTTCAAAGAGCTACTGTTTTATTGGCACTTGCAATTAATATTCAATATTAATTAGAAAATAATATAAAAATATATGTAATTTATACCACACATTTCATCTCATTAAAACCTCTCCTTTAACTTCTCCTAACATAAACAGGGTGGAAACGTCACATGTTCCCTATTAAAAAAATGTTAGAAACACTGGAAAATATCTTCCAGGTGTCTAGATACTGAGTGTCTTCCTATTATGTTCAACATCTGCCTTTTCACACCATCATTTATCACTCTGGCCTAGCTCCAAATCTGTTACTGGCTTCCCAGCTTTGGAAAAGAGTCTCCACAGTCTTTGTTTTTTTAAAAAATTTTGTGACTAAGGTCCATATCTTCTCCTGAGCATTAACTGCTCTTCTCCCTATTGGCATCCTACAAACCAAATTATATTTACACACTACCCCATACCCATCAGCCTTCCAATACAGAATAATAGGATACTACTCAAGAAAAGACGTTGGAAGCAGGCCATTTCATCAGCAGTGTGTGGTAGAAGCCAGTTCCTACTATCAACTCCAACGGAACTAACTGGGAAACACCTACGTCAGATCCTCATTTCAGAAGGCATTTGAAAAGGCTTATTTAAGGTTTGTCTTTTTGTTAGTTAGGGTTTTATTGCTGTGTAGAGACACCATGACCAAGATAACTCTTCTAAAAGAAAACATTTAATTGAGGCTGGCTTACAGTTTCAGAGGTTCAGGCCATTTCATCATGGTAGCAAGCATGGAAGCATCCAGGCAGACATGATACTAGAAGAGCCAAGAGTTCTACATCTTAATCCAAAGGCAAACAGAAGATACTATCTTCCACACTCGGTAGAGCCTGATCATTGGACCTCAAAGTCCACCCCACAGTAAGACAAACTTACTCTAACAAGGCCACACCTCATAATAGTGCCAATTCCCATGGGCTAAGCATATTCAAACCACCACAGTCTTGTTCTTGTTTCTATTGCTGTGGTAAAACATCATGACCAAAGGCAACTTGAGGAGAAAGGGGTTTATATCTCTTATACTTCCACTGCACAGTACATTATTAAATGAAGTCAAGGCTGGAACTCAAGTAAGAAAACTGAAGGCAGGAACTGAAGCAGAGAACACAGAGAAGTGCTAGGGTTTGCCCAGCCTGCTTTCTTATACAACTCAGAACTACCTGCCCTGGGATACCACAACCCAAGGTCAACTAGCCCCTCCCACATTAATCTATGAAAACTAACCACCAAAATATCCATCCTCCTACAGCCTATGTATTTAAATATACACAAAAGAACTCTTAGAGGAAAAAAAAAGTGTAAGAATTCCATACTGGGAAATCAGAGGTATAGAAAGCAGTAATATCAGCAGATAACACAGAAAGACTCGTCAAAAATCTTAGGAGCTAAAACATTAGAAAGATTTTTATAACGAGTAAAGGAAAGAATTAAATAGAAATCATTCATTCTAGAAACAGCTGCTAAAAGACTTCCTTAGCCTTTTCTTCTATCCTTTAAAATACTCTCATGCCTACTTCCAACAAATTTAATTGTAATAGAAAATAAACATGGATTCTGAGCGAAAAGGAGTGGGTACATATGGAAAAGTGTCGTTTGTCCTTGAAATATTATGTTCTTTTTAGTCTAATCAAAGACTGAGAAGACTCTTCTTTTGAGAGGAAATGTCAGTAATAGTCTTTATTTCTCCCTTGCTCTTCATTTCTCCCATGCACAAAGGGAATCCGTTCCATCAGTCTTGATTCATTAAAACGGATTGAAATTGTGTCTGTTGTGTCTCTATTGACCTTCATCATTGAATGAGACTTTGTGAGCTCTTATCATAAATTTCTCCTGAGATTTTGGTGTCAATTGTAATTTCCAGGAATTAATAATGAGAGAGAGGGAGAGAAAGGGAGAGAGAGAGGAGAGAGAGAGAGAGAGAGAGAGAGAGAGAGAGAGAGAGAGAGAAGAGACCTTGAAAGAATCTAAAACGAACAGAAAACTGGGATGCTTTCAGATCTTGTTCTTTCTCAAGCTGCTGTGCAGTGGAATGAGCATTGGATGAGAACTGGAATTTAGGTCAAAGGTCCAGTCTTTCCACCAGATTCCATGCTAGTTGCCTAAGCTTTAGGGTCCTTATCTAAAGACAGAAGATAGAAATGCTCACTAGTTAAAGTATAAACAATGAGATAATGGTAAACACAAGAAATGTTCAACATAACAAGGAGTCAAAGAAGCAAAATTAAGTATCTATTGAATTAGCAATGGCCTCTGCCAATATTTGGGTAAAGGAGACAGGCTCTTTCACACACTATGGAAATAAAATGTTAACACATACCAAGGAGCTTGAAATGTTTGTGAAGCTTGACTCAGCAAATCTCTTTCTCGGCATGTATTTGCAGAAAACCAGTCGCAAAGAACTATATTCACAAAGATAGTTATAAAAACTGCAACAGGGGAAAAGCATGCATCTTCCCAAATATTTGAAGAAAACAAATAAAACACACCATAAGAGATAGCTAGCAAAGGCACTTCAGAATACAGTCTACACTCTGTGTATTTGATAAATGCATACGGATGATGTCAGAATCAGTTTTGACCAGTAATCTTAGTGGTCACATCAGATGTCAAGTTTGAAACGGGCTTGTATTTTCCTGTGATTTCTAATTATCCAGACACACTGGAATATTTGTCTTAAGCTATTCCTATTTATAAAGTTCCTAGTTAGCTGCCTGGGAGCTTGTTCCAGGCAAGCTCCTCGGCTTTTTAGGAGCTCCCTCCTCCCAATCATTTGACTTCTTTATTTACACATACGTGCAATGACCATCACTGAAACTCCTCAGCTCTGTGGGAGGACACTGTCGCCTCTACACAAACCTGTCAGACCAAGAACCAGGATACTCACTGATACCGTCTGACTTAGTCAGTCTTCTCTTGCTGTGAAGAGACACCATAACCATGACAACTGTTAACAAAAGACAGCATTTAATTGAGCTTTGCTTACAGGTTCAGAGGTTTAGTCCTTTATTGTCATGGTGGGAAGAGACACACGTGGTACTGGAGAGGTGGCTGTGAGTCCAACATTCTCAGGCAGCAAGAAGAGAAAACGACACTTGGCCTGGCCTGAGCATTTGAAACCTCAAAGCCCCATTCCCAGTGATACCCTATGTCCAACAAGGCCATACCTCCTAATCTTTGTCAAATAGCATCATTCTCTAATGATCAAGCATACAAAAATTGAGCCCCTGGGGACCATGCATATTGAAACCACCACAACTTTCAGTTGCTTTAAGCTAAGGGAATTTCAGCCCAGGAGGCAATTGCTAGCTGCTGCTGCTGCTGCTGCTGCTGCTGCTGCTGCTGCTGCTGCTGCTATAAATGATGTAAGTAACCCCAAGAGTTTTCACTTGGTTCTTGACAGGACCACACATCTTCATGACTATCCATGCCTCTGGAAAGAGAGTTAACCCAAGCCTAAGCCCAACACCTATGTGTTCACACCCCAAGAGTAGAGATACGTTTCTTATACACAGAATGAGATAAAATTCACTGCGTTCAAAATCTCATTTCCCATTTCTGTTGCCTATCTGACTCCTATACTTAGGACTAATGCTCAACTCATTTTTCACAGCTTATGTTAAACAACATTTGAAGACACCATGTCTATATGAAACTATGACAAGCTCATCCCAGTACCAGAAGGCAGCAGACTGGGGCAGAAATCAGCAAAATAGGCCCACTGGTCAAATCTGGGCAGCAGTCTTTAATCCATAAAGCTTTATTGGTACACATCACGTCCATCATTTGCATATTGTATGTGGCAGCTTTTCTTCTACAGTGGCCAAGTTGAAGAGTTGCATCAAGGACCATATGGCCTGGAATGTCTAAAATATTTACAGTCTGTCTCTTTGAAGAAAATGTTTGCCAAGCCCAGATCTAAGGATAGAAGTTAGACCCCCAAATGGAGGAGCTGGAAAGATGGCCTCTGGTTAGTGAGTTGCAGGCAACTAAACTGCGCCTGTACTGTAGAATTATAGAACCGTTTAAGGAAGTCAACAAGAGGGCAGATTAAGAGAAGATGAAGTGGGAGCCCTAGCAGCTTGCCTTATAAATACACAGCTCGCTGCACATGATCAGATATGGGTGTGACACAGCAGACAGGCTCCCTGCCTTCTACTGCAAAACCACAGAAGATGAGATGGAGCCTTGCAAGGCAACTAACACAAAGCTGTTTGACGTCTGGGGTGATCAGGTGGGGAACAAAACCTCTTAGATTTGAGGATGCTGCTCAGAGTTGAGATTCCCTTTTGTACCTGGATTCTACTAGGGCCTCCAGTCAGGGAAGGCAACAGCTTGTATGTAAGCTGTCACCACGCAAAGACTGGACTAGACCTCAGGGGCAAGGTAGCCTCTTACCTAGTCAAGCACTGAATACCTGGTGAGTAAGCATGAGGCGGACCTTGCTCTGTTCACATTTCACTTTGCTTCCTTACTAAGGCTTCCTTTGCATTCACTTGCAGAACGAGTCCACACATTCAGAAGACCCAGTGTAAAGGGACAGCGAGAGCCCTGCATCCTTACATGCTGTTTCCACTAAAACTAAGCTCACTCTCGTTCTGTATCTGTAAGTTTTCTACAGGTTCATGATCAACCTCCATTTCTTTTTTCTCTGAGTTCTCAAGAATAAAGGTCTGTGAGCCAGTGAGATATCTCAGCAGGCAGCAGCGGTCCCTGTCATACACGTCTGACAACCTGAGTTCAATCTGTAGAACCCACAGACAACTGTGAAGAGAGAACTGACTCTGCAATGTTGGCCTCAGACCTCTCCACATGCACTGTAGCATGTGCGCCATCCACCAGTACACACACATGCACACTAGTAATAATAAAAATACATTAAAGGCACAAATAAAACTAATAAAGAACTCATGTCCTAGAGAAGTAGACTTGTAGGATACCTAGGGCCTTAAGTTCCTAGACATAATACAGAAAGATTTTCTAGGGACTTCACAGTCCCAGGGATCTACTGTAGATTGAGATGATGAAATCTCTCTTGTCTCAGACTAACATTCTACAGGAGTTCTTGTCCTAAATATACTCCTGAGGGGCCAGGACCCTTCTGTTCACATACATTGCACTGGTAAGTGTGCTTTACCACTCACTGAAGTCAAATGAATACTGCTCTGTATGGTTTTCCTAATATTTGGAAACAGAGATGAGTATAGAACTTAACTATACTTGCATGTTCTGAGTTCTGGAAATTTAAAAGCCAAAAATACCTCTTCCTCTACCGCTTTTAGCCCATGTATCCTTTCTCTACTGCAGCAAGTCCAGAATATCCTCAAAGTATGAATTGTAAATAGAGGACCAGAGAGGAACAGGAAATGTCAAGGAGGAAATGAGTTAAAATTGGTGACTGTTTCAACAACATATCCCACTGAAGCCAATGTTTCTAGGTCTCCATCTCTAAGCAGTAGAATATGCCATTACAAACTTAAACCTACACATGACCCACCTCCATAAAGACACATGCAATTATGTGATAATAGCATCCAAGAACATTTTTGTGTTAGATAGATAGATAGATAGATAGATAGATAGATAGATAGATAGATAGATCAATAGATAGATGATAAGATAGATCAATTTAATATATATAAATAACATATATATATATATATATATATATATATTGTAATGGGTGATATATGTGTCTTATAAAGCTTTATAAAGGTGAAAACTGTTAAAAGACAAAAGTAGCAACATACAGAAGAAACATTATAAATGGCACATAAACATGCATGTCCCAAGCAGTGAACAAAGATATATCCCCCACCCCAACCCCACCCCAACCCCCACCCCCACTAAGGAAATTAGCAGAGACCCTGGTACACTGACAGAGAATGTGGCAGGGTAAGTTGGGAGTATTTATTTTTTTCCGTTAAACACTCTCAGATATTTACAGAGCCTCCTAAAGTTTGGATATCAACTACTGGAACTTACCCAGAGATATTAGTCTGACTTACTGAAAAAATTGATCCTTGATGGGAAACTAAACTTAAATTCTCCAAGCAGGAGTGAAAGTATCGACAGAGAGCAGAATCCACCACTAACCCCAAAAGCAACAAGAAACACATTTGCAGACAGAATCCTCCTGAGAGGAGAGATATGCCCTTTCTTATTGTTATTTTGAATCCAAGATTCAGACATACCCTCTTGGACAGGTGTCTATTAACTCGTTTATATCATAATACTTCCTCAATCCTCTTAAAAATAATAAATTATTGCTGCTATTTAATTTCAAATATTTATACATCTATATATTTTCCCTGTCTAAAAAAATTTTTTTTTGGCCTCGACTTGGAAAGGAGAGATTGTCAGTTATTGATTTTCAGGTCTTTAGGCTTGGGCATGATGCTCTGGTTGGTTTATAGAGTACGACGGATGGAATAGATAAGCACACCAGCTGCCTAAGTAAACATATGCTTTACATAAGCCCTGACTAGGAATGTGGTAGCTCTGTTACTAGGTGATACCCAGCAGCCTGCAAGGTGGATAATGGTGTCACAGCATTCTATAAATAAATGTGTGTCAAACACATCCCAGATGAAGGTTTCTGGGAACAGTTGTTTAAAGGCTTGTTTCACAAGAGAGTTGCCTTTATATTTTATTAACCAAATGCAGAAAGGATAGGACATAAAGGGAGGAAAAATTAAAAACCTTGGTGCCATCATGAGACAATTCCATTTAGAACACTGTCATCCTCTCTTGGCAGAAACACACTGTTGGCTTCATTTTGAAGCAGATTGCTTTGAAGCCTCCCCCCAATCCAAAATCTAGGTGCCAAACTCTGTAGCCAGTATGTTACGGCCAATGTTTGTTAACTTGCTAGAAAAATATCACGTCCTATCAAGCTATACCTGTGTTATTAGAGAACCTCTCGCCCCTGAGCCATTACTGGAAATCCTTTATGACACTTTATAGGAAAGCTCTGGTTTGGCAGGTAAAGAGTAAGAAAGGAGGCCAGTCAGTATCTTTCCCAACCTGCTCAGCATCAAAATAGCTTCCTCATTTCATGCTTAAACTCTACTTTAACAATTGTCTTGTTAGCATAAAGGCTGGGCTGTATCCGAATCATCATCAAGATTAGCTCTTCATCCA
This sequence comes from Mastomys natalensis, assembly GCA_021653895.1. Classification (NCBI taxonomy): domain Eukaryota; kingdom Metazoa; phylum Chordata; class Mammalia; order Rodentia; family Muridae; genus Mastomys; species Mastomys natalensis. The sequence continues at coordinate 578,883 of JAJTUV010001365.1, read as the reverse complement.
CGAGCAATCTGAGGAAGTCATTTCTCTCACCGATGCATCCAGCGGAGTTCAGGCTGAATGGACATTAGGTGATCAAATGAGTAATTCCAAAACCAATGGCTATGCTAATAAAGCTATGCTCATGCACTTATATCTAGCCAGAGTCTATAAAAATGATGGAACAAGCCATCTTATTCAATGTGCATGATGATGTGTCAGCACTGAGGTCACTTTTAGTGTACAGGAAGCAAAGAAGAATAACGGAAGGGGATGAGACCAAGATATGCCTTCAAAGATAAACTTCTACTGATCCACAGCGTCCAGCCTAACCTGTCCTCCACAGTCTCACCACCTCCCAACAATCTGCTAAAATCTTGAATCCTTAAGTTAGTTATCCCATTATAGGAGCTTCTGATCTAATCATGTCTGTAAATGACACCTAACAGACACACCCAGAAGAGTCTTCCACTAATCTCCTAGACTTGTCTCAACTCAACAAAACGGATAAGATAAAGCATCACAGATGGGATATGTCAATACAATATGTTGACTCTAACTAGGTACCAAATTTGGTTAACCATCACTTTACAGCAAGAAGCACACAGTGCACATATTCAATAAGCACATAGGGTGACTCGCTCTTCCATTCATGTCTGCTGAAGGGGTTCAACGCGAAGTCATTCTGAGGTCACCTTATGTGTCTGTCTCAGGTGCAACACCTGCTGAAGACCATGTTAGGCATGTTTGTTCAGAATAGAGCATCCTCTAGAATCAAAAGCAGCATCCAAAAGAAGCAAAGATCTCCTAAAGATTTTTTTCAGCAGCCTTTACTGAAGCTTTCAAGGGGAATGACTCAATGTACACCAACAGCGAACATCCACACATTTTCGTCTCCTCCCCTTCTGCCATGCTGCTCTGACTTGAGTATGTTTCACATACCATCTACCAAATTCAACGGTCAGTCCCTCTTCTAGAGGATTTGTGGGCACATTTTTCCTGTCACCAACACAGCTCAAGGTCCACTCATTGCTTCACTAGTCTGTCTTTTGGAGCAGACCCAGGAAATAGGCCATTGATTTTTTTTTTTTTACTTTAAATCTTTTTTATTTTTATGCTTATGTGTATGGATATTTTATTACATATATGTCAGTACCACAGGCATACAATGTCCACAGAAACCAGAAGAAGATATCAGGTTTTCTGGGACAGGAATTACAGAGAGTTATGAGCTACCACACGGTTGGTTGCTAGAAATTGAAGCCGGGTCCTCTGGAAGAACAGCCACCGCTCTTAACTGCTGAGCTATCTCTTCAACCTAACAGATCATCCTTTTCAAGTAATTAAATATACTATCATCTCATTATGCATCAAAGATTTCATGAAGTAGCAATTAGCCCAAATAAAATTGATGAAAACTACTCCCCATTGTAGTAGAATCACTTTAAGATTATCTCCGACTAGCTTACTAATAAACGAGACTCAGACTATGGCTATTTTATTTGGCTTTGACAATTACTGGGAAGTAACACCTGGTTTACATTTCTAACTGTTGTCCTCCCCAGCAGTGTACCCCCAATACTAGCTGTTTCTCCTGGCCATGTGCTCAGGCTCCGTCTCCCTCATGGTGACTTCCTCTTCTCCTCTCATTCTTCCTTCTTCTCTCCCTGGTCTCTCCTCCCTCATCTCTCTTCTCCACCCCCAACCAGGTCACTCAAAACACACGTACCTCTAATCCTTCCAGTAATTAACTGCACCCAATTTTATTTAGCCAATAGTTTTAAATCAAGGACCAATGTGTGCACAACAGAAGCCTGTAAGCCTAAGAATTCACTCCTAGATCTAGATCTTCCTTCCCTTTGGATACAGACTTTATAAAGCCTTACAATACATAGCAACAGACCAGACTTCAACAGTCCATTTTTATCTATAAATTTGCAGTGTTCTAAGAATCTTATCTAAACTTTGCTCTACAAGGAAAGGACATGAACTTAACTCCCTGTGCAGCTCTATTGCCTACTGGTTTCGTTTTATCAGATTTTAATTCCATCCACAGCTTCTAGGATTTGCCTCACCTATATCAACAATCAAATGAAAGAAAAAGGGTGGGGTTCCTTAACAGTCTTTTGAGATGTACCTTGAGAGCCAACAAAATGGCATTTAACTATGGCTAATTCGTAAAACAATTGGATGCTCCCACAGAGCCCACGTCTAAGTACATCTTACATTCTTCCCTTGAGAAGCCCACCTCATACATACATACATACATACATCCTCCATGTATCTTCTTTCTCTGAGCACCTTTCTTTTAACTCCAATGCTTAAGCTTATATTAAATTATCTTTAATACAACCTCCAGCTCTAATTCATAAACCAATTGGTTCTGACATCCTTTTCTGTGTAGAAACCACAAACCTTGTCTTGACCTGGAAAAGCTGAAGGAGCATTCTTAGCCTTGGAGAGAGGGAGTATGGAGTTCTCTTTGTCCGCTCTACAGGACAACTGAGAAGATTGTTACTGCATAGCCTAGGAGACAAAAGTTGTAGCCAGAAAGGGAATCTTTGGTTCATTTAGACATGTTTTCAAGGAGTCTCTATCTGGACAGGGTGTTCCCAGATTCTAGGTGTCTTACGCCTGGGTTTGAAGACTCCCCAACAAATTGCAAAGCTGCAAGGGCTTTTACTCTGAAGAAAAAGCAAAGGTCAGGTGACATACACTGCAAAAAACTGTAGGCTCTCGCAAGGTTTACTAAAGAGCACCTGGTTACTGGTTGGTTACTGCTTTTGAGGCGTCCAAGAAGAGGAATTGGTTGCTAAGTAGTGAGTTATGCATGCTTTGCTGTTTTGATTCACTATGAACGTACTGTCCTTGCAGTGCTGTACCTGGTTTTAATTACACGCATCTCCAGCCATGCAGAGGCATAACAAGGGTAAATAGGGAATTTTTCCCCCCTAAAGTTCATGAAGAAGACACAATTTTCCTTACTCTGCATGCAGTTTAGGCTAGATTCAACCATTTCTCCAGTTCCTAGATATGTTTCAAGGTATGCTTGCTCTCTCTCTCTCTGTCTCTCTCTGTCTCTCTCTGTCTCTGTCTCTCTTTCTCTCTCTCCCTCTCTCTCTCTCTCTCTTGTGTGTGTGTATGTATGTGGAGAAGAGAGAGAGAGAGAGGGAGAAAGAGAGAAGGAGGGAGAGAGAGAAAGAGAGAGAGGGGGAGAAAGAGAGAAGGAGGGAGGAGGGAGGGAGAGGAGAGAGAGAGAGAGAGAGAGAGAGGAGAGAAAGAGTTACTAAGAGTTGCTATGGAGCTGTGGTCAAAGAAACCAGACTGCCCTTGCTAGGAGAGCGGGGTATTCATGAAGCTCATGTGTTTAGCAGTTCTCAGGCTGCTCCGTGCCTTTTTGGGGAAAGGTGCATGCATGTCTGTGTGTGCATGTCTGTGTGTGTAGCTTAAACCAAGCAGAATCATGGGATACTAAGCTATCTACACACTTGTCTGCCTAAACTTCCCTCTGAGGCAGTTTCTCTTTAACATATTAAGGAAACTGAAGGACAAAGTTTCATTTTGGAGCTTCTTTTACTGGCCCAGAAGTGGCCAAGAAAATTAAAAATAAATGTTTTTAGGAATTGAGAGAGACAGTTCAATGGTTAAGAGCACTGGTTATTATTGCAGAGAATTCCAGTACAGTTCCCAGGGCCTACATAGAGGTTTGCAACCATCTGTAACTGCAGTTCCAAGGAATCTGACCCTCCCTTCTGGCCTCTGGCACTAAGCATACACATAGTGCACAGACAAATGCTACAGACAAACATTCATACACATAAACCAGAAATCATAAGTCTCTCTTTTAAAAAAAAATGTTTATAAAAATAAAAAACATACAGGATCTTAAGAATGTCAAATATTAGAACCACATAAGGTTACTCTCTGTTGACACGGGCCACATCAGTTTGTAGCTAACACTGCACTCAAGAACAAGGCTGAATTGCACAGATTAGTTCAATAGACATTCCGAAATGTCCCTTTTTGAATACTTAGAATTTACTGAAGATTTATGGTAAATTTTATTTAAAATTTAATTATGCACTATTCTCTAAATACTTGAGTTGAAATTCTTTCCATTTGTCATCAGCTTCATTTGGGTTAATTACTTTTCCATGAGAGATCTGGTGCATAATGACATGACGGTAGTTTTTAATTACTCAAAAGATGATCTGTCAGGTTGGCTGAGATGGCTCGGCAGTGAAGAGTACTCTCATCTCGCAAGGACCTATCTTCCATTCGAGCACCCACATTGTGGTCCAAAAACAACAGAGTCACTTATCAGCCCGCTGGCCCTCCAAGCCGCTGGCCCTCCTGTGCTGCGGCTACTTACAGAGCCTCCTGCTCACCTTGCTTGCTTTTCCAAGTTCTGATTTGTAAGAAGAATGGCAACCCTCTCTGACAAGACGGTAACCACTTCCGCATAAACATGGTGGGAGTGGAAGGTGGGGGTGGAGGTGCGCATAGCCGGGAAGCAACTTCCCCAGGAAGGCCAAACTAAAGCCTACCTGAGAGCATAGAGATTGGTGACGCATACAATGACAGCCAATCGGAACTGCCACTTGGAAGACACTCCTGCTTGGGACCAATGGGACGTGGGTATAGGGTAAAAGGGCACCTCCCCCCCCCCCCCCCCCGAGAATTAATAATCGAGCTTGCTGTGGCATTCTCACCCGCTCCCAGAGTCTGAGCCATCAATTCAGTACCACCTCATCCACAACCCCAAGGGCTAGCTATATGCTAGGGTGGCGTCAATCTGTGAAAGGGCACAGATTCTGTTCTGAATCTCATTTTATCTCTTTCTTGGTGTTGCCCAAAATCCTGAGCATAGGGTTTCCCCTTGTTTCTCTGAAGCCACCGTCCCCTCTCCATTTCCCTCTCTCAGGAGCTGCCAAGATTTACATCTTACGGACCCCGCTGTTTGCATCTCAAACTCTGATAACATGATTTGTTGTATGTGTATGTCTGTATTTGAGTGTGGGTGAATGTGTATGTGTATGTATATGTATGTGTATATATGAGTGTGTGTGTGTGGTGTTGTATGTGTGTGTGTGTGTAGCACATGTGTGGGGTCCCTTGGAGATCAGAAAAGGCATCACATCCCTCGGAGCTGGAGTTAAAAGGTGACTGTATACTGTAAGGTATGGGTGCTTTGAACCAAACTCAGGTCCTCTGGAGGAGCAGGGAGACATCTTAAATGTTTAGACACTGCTCCAGCTTCCCCATCCCCCCACCCCCAGTCTATTTTTAAATTCTCAGAAGTTCACAAAAGGGAACTCTGGTTTCTAAGTAAGAAAACTAACTTAGTCCCTTACCCATAGTCAATTCCCTAACATGTTCTAGTAATTCCCTAATATCTCTCATTCCCTTAAATAATGCTCCTAACAAAATGAGAGAAAAATAATTAACATGACAGACGTATCTGCTAGGCAGCGTATTCAGCATGAAGCATGGGGAGGTTACTTTATCAGCAGGAACAGCTCAGAAGGCATGGAGTGACAAATTCTCACTGAACAACTCTTCTGGTTACCGAAAGGGTCATTATCAAGTGCAACTCAAGTCCTGGAAACAAATGGTCACAGAATGTGTAGAGGCTCAGCCTCCAACTAGGAATTACAGGCCCCCTGAACCCAACAGGACAAAAGTAATCTGAAAAGGGCATTTCCTGGCTGTGTTGTACAACTAGCCTGCATAGCTTCCTTAAGGGGATCTAGTATCATGTCGCAAGAAAATTCTGTAAATGTAAACTGTCAAATACTTAAAACGGATAACATTTAATAATGATAGTTTCCCAATAGTAGTTTATAAATAATTCTGTCAAAAAATATATTTTATTTTATGGAAACGGTAAAAGCAAACTTCACTACACAGAGGAAGACATGCAGGGAAGCTTCCATTGACAGCTTTACTACAGGAAGCACACTGAATTCAGCTCTTCCTTCCTTCCTTCCTTCTCCCTCCCTCTTTCCTCTTTTTTCTTCCTTCCTTCCTTCCTTCTTTCTTTCTTTTCTTTCTTTCTTTCTTTCTTTCTTCCCTTCGTCTTTGTATAAAAAGGAACTTAGTGAATCAGCTTATAGGATGTGGTCTGAGTAGTCAAACAATGGCTCCCTCACATTTAAGAAGCCAGGTTTCCAGAATCTTCTATCCCAAAAGGCTTGGTGACTTTGGACATGTCTGGTAACAAAAAAGCCATGAAATACTGATAACAGTATTTGTAGGGCTCCTTCGACTCTTAGTATTCAAAGAGGGTCACCCAACCTGTCTACTCTTTAAAGAAGAATTAGTAGAAAAAAAATCACTCCTACAGCAAGGCATCCTCTTGATGAAAGTTCTAAGATCATGGTCAACAGAATCCCATTTAAAATGCATTGCCTTCAGGTTAATTAAAAAAGAAACATGTTTATTGTAAAAAGAACTCCTTAGTCTTCAGCAAAATGCCAAAAGGGTACAAAGGAATTCATTGTGATTTTGAAGCACTTCTCAGCGGGTGTTGATTATTGTTGAAAAGAGATTTGATTGTGTTAAATAACTTTATAAACAGAACGATTTTTATTTGACTATATCTTTATTCAGTGGTTTGGGGTATTTCTAAGATATTTAAATTAAATAGTTATTTTGGACTGGTAAAATCCTATCTCCTCTATCAGTAGTTCCTTTCAACAAATATTTTAAATCCATAATATAGATGAAGTATACTGCTTCATGATTTAGGAGAGTTCAGAAAACGAGTAAGTAAAATTTTGCTCTCTTATTATTTTAACTAATAAGATAGATTACACAAGTCTTGAGTAGTTCAAATGCAATGCAGATAGAAATTAGTAGCATTTAAATTTATACATTACTGAAAAAAAAAAAAACCTGCTGAATCTAGCTAGTATGATTCACAATTACCTTTATCAAGTATTTATAGGTTTTAAATAACATAAGCCTTCTCAGTTTCTTTCAACAAAAGAGTTAAACATTACCAAATATAACCATATCCCATGGAACCTGAGGTCAATCATCAGAAGCAAATGGATCCAAATAATTAAAGGAGAAAATGACTTCCTGTCTCTCCGGAGCTTCGGGGCCTCCTATTTCTGCTTCTTGTTTCTTAACTGTTCTCTATTCCTATGATTTGCTCTCTCTAATATAGTATGCATAGGGTCAACAGGCTGTGTGTGGAGGTGTCATTTGCTGTGATAAACACTTGAGAGCTTGACATCATTTATATGAGGTCATGGGTTCAGAAATCTTAGGTTATGGTCACATGGCCCCACCTCTATGGGTCTGAGGTGAGGAAAACAGCTGGCTGGAAAGGCCATGAAGAATCAAGCTGTTTATATCATGGGTGCTGGGTGTGGCAGGCGAGAATATGAATCAGGGACAAGATATACCTCCAAGGGCCTGGGGAGAGGACCCCATCCATCAACTAATATTCACTTCCCAAGATTCGCTCACCTCTCAACAGATCATTTTATCCATAATAAAATGAACAATAAAAGTCAGAAACTCCATGGTCCAGTAACTTATCGAAAGTACCACTGCTAAATAGTGCTGTAGTGGGGACCAAGCCTTGAACAGAGATCCTTTGAGGGAGCATATCACATTGAAACTGCAACACAAGGGTTTCCTAGATGTGAATTAGTATCACTTCTCAGACCAAGAACTAATACAATTGAGTCACACTCCAAACATACAAATCTTGTAAGACCTTAAAAGTGATCTCAGTAGGTCAAGTATCTACCTAGTGTAAACTGTAACTAAAGGTTAAGAGCACTGAGACACAATGAGACCCAGAATTATAGAGGGGTATAGAATTCCAAGAAAAAAAAAGGTAGCTTATGGCAGTACCCCAAAATATATCTAGAACAAAAAGAAATTAATTAAATTTCATTTTTAAAAAAGATGTTTAGTATAAATTGCCTGTTTATAAACATTAGGTTCTTCTTAAGTCAGTCAAGTAAAATCTGGACACAGTGATGTATGTCTGTGATCCCAATATATGGGGGGGAGGAGAGGGATAGGGAGAAGATCTGCAGTTCAAGGCCAATGTGAGGTACCTGAGACCTTATCTCACAAAGAAAATGATACAACTAAGAAAAGACAAATTATATTTACCATACCCCACAAAAGTCCCAAATTATGGCTGGAGAGATGGCCCAGTGGTTAAGAGTACTTACTGCTCTTTCAGAGAAGTAGAGTTCTGTTTCCAATATTTACATCAGTTAGCTCATAAGTGTCTATAAGTCTAGCTCCAGGGCTATGGCACACTATTTTGATCTCTGTGGGAACCTGTACTCATGTGCACATATCCACACACATACACATAAGTAAAAGCAAACTTAAATCTTAAAAAAAAAAAAAAAAAATCCCAAATTCCTTCTTGTGGTTTTTTTTCAAATAGCAAATAACTTTTGTCTTAAAAACCTGAACAATCAGAAGCAAGAGTTATTAACTCACAAATACAAGGCCTCGGGATTCCTTAAGTTTGTTTCTCGGTGATATTATAAAAAACAAAACTCTTTTCACCTTTCTGTTCTGCCACTCTTAGCATTTTGACTAAACGATCAACTTTTGTGTTTGAAAACAATCATAGCAGATCAGAGTGCCAATCCATATAAGTGATACGCAAAGTCTTCTCCCTCATGTAGTTTCTATGCCATAACTTTTCACTCTCAGTGTATCTTTCAAAATCACAGTTAGAAAGGAGAAAATACCAACACCAACCCTAGACAAGAGCAAGGAGAGTGCAATAGGATGCCAACATGAGTTCCTAACTCTTAGGATTTACCCAGGAAGCATTCTAAACATGGCAGTACACCAGACAAAATCAGACCCTTTCAATATTGAAGAAAACAAAGGTGAGTTATGTGGAACTCACTTATGTTGCTTTGGGTTCCCAGCTATGTTTGTTTTGTGAATAATTAATAATAACAGGGAAATAAACATCAAGGTCTCTAAGACCCATGAACTCCAAGATTATTTAACTATGAAAACTACCATCTCTGCACCATTTTTAACTATCCACTCACACTCACGTAGCAGCTAGAAACACCATTTGGGAACCTCTTGCTCAGGTGGTACTAGGAGATCTAAAACCCCAACTCGGGATTAAAGAAGTGAAGAAAAACTATTATATGATTCCAAACAGAAGTTAGGTGAATTAACACAGGCAGCTTGTGCAAAAAGCCCGTTGGATAAAATGGAGTGGTGTTTCCATCACTCTAATCATTTAATTGTTCACCTCACAGATGTCTTGGAGAATCACGCTTCCCTCAAAGCCTGTGGGAATCACCAACAAAAGCTGACTGGAGACCATGCCACTGTTTCAAGGCAGCAAGAGGATCACTGGGTAAGTATTTGAACAATCTGCCCATAGTGTCTATTTCTGCGAGATTGTTCTGGAAAACTACAGCATTCTGTGGAGATTATCTCTTGGCTGTACAACCAATTTAATGTTCATCTAGACAATTTTGTCAAATGTATTCTAGTCTGTATTTGCTACTTAAAAATACTTTTTATGTTTATTATGTTCCATTATGACTTGATTGTAAATGGATTTTTTTTTTCCAACCTACAGCATCAAATTAGAGGCTAGAATCACAAAGCACTTCTCATAAAGAACCAAGTTTTTCTCTTTTTTTTAACCCAGTGCTTTGGACAACATTTTGCCCAAACCAAAATAGTACATCAGTTACCATAAATAACTTTATTAGCAGACTAGCATAATCACTCTGTAATATGTGGTAGTGAATATGCACATGAATGCCTAAGGTTACAATTGAATAGGTTATTCACTGTACTCACAGTAGGGCCATTATGCTCACTGTATACTGTTGGGCACTATACATAGTAACTGCTTTCCATTAATGATTGATTAAAAGAGAGGATGAAGAACAGCTTCTTGGTGGAGAAACCTGACAAATGCTACCTCAAGATTAACATCAATCATGAAAAATCATGATTAGGGTCTTGGCATGGCACACACCTGTAACTCTAGCACCCTAAGGCTACATCAGGAGCACTGGGATGCACAGTGAATTTGTGGAGAATTTGAGCTTTGGAATAAGGCTCTCTCAAAACAACAAAAACAAACTACGGTGGTTTGAATATGCTTGGCCTAGGGAGTAGCACTATTAGGAGCTATGGCCTTGTTGGAGGAAGTGTGTCACTGTGGGGTGGGCTTTTGAGATCCTCCTCATAGCTGCCTGGAAGACAATCTCTTCCTGGTACCTTTGGAGCAGGATGTAGAATTCTTGGCTCCTCCAGTATCATGTCTGCCTGGATGCTGCTATGCTTCCTGCCATGATGATAATGGACCGAACCTCTGAAAATATAAGCCAGCCACAGTTAAATGTTTTTCTTTATAAGAGTTGCCTTGGTCATGGTGTCTCTTCACAGCAATGGAAACCCAAACTAAGGCACAAACAATAACAAAAAAGCCATATTTATAGTATATACTCTTTATAAGTGGTGGAAGGAATAACTACTTCTGTATCTTTATTTCTAAAACACTTACCTCACTCTGACCATGACAAAGAGATCAACAAATCCCAATAGAATGGCTACATTCCTCAAAACTTTCAGGGTCATCCAAAGCAAGAGAAACCTGAAGACTGTCACAGCCAAAAGCAATTGAAAATGGCACAATGACCACATGTAACACGGTATGCTTATGAGGGGAGAAACATGATATTAGGGAAAAGAATCTCTGAATAGTATGTGGGCTATAGGTCGATTGTTCCTCTCCTAGTTGCTGCAGATACACCCTAGTCTTGTAACAAATTAGCAATAGGGCTAACCAGATGTGATGTATATTGACTTTCTGCACTACTGTGATTTTTCTATATGATGTTGAATTTTGTTTACCTGGTAGAATTTAGAATCATCTTGTAGACTGGCCTCTGGGCATTCCTGTGAACTGTTATGTTAATTTTGTTTACTGAGATGAGAAAACTTACACACTGTCAATGGCACTGTTTTCTGATGGAGATCCTGAACTCAGGATCTTGATGTGAATGTTTGTTTCAAGTTCCTGCTCTCATGACTTCCCCACCATGGCTTTCTCTTTCTTGACTTATGAACAGAAGTAAGCACTTTCTCCATTAATTATGCTTTTAGATATATTTTTATTCATGTATATATGCATGTGTCTCCATCTATCATTCTTGGGCCAAGGAGGTGTTGGAGTCCCTGGAACTGAAGTCATAGGTGATTGTGAGCTGCCCAATATGGATTCTAGGAACTGAACTTGGGTCCCCTGGAAGAATGTAGGTGCTCGTAACTACCAAGGCATCTATCAATCCCCTTTCCCTTCAGAATGCTGTTGCAAAGGTACTTTATTATAGCAATAAGAAAAGAAACTACAGTATTCAGTATACTTAAAATTCTTCTAAAAATGATTTCCTCAGTTCAGCAGGATGACATTTTCTGTGCATCACAGAAATATATAAATTTTGTAAGGAAGTTGAGATTGGCTTCTATGGAAACATGTAGCTACAAAGCAAATCCTTTAATCTAGTTTTTTAGCTCATATTGGGGAATGGCAAGAGAAGAAGAAATATTTGATCCCTTACTAAGGTATTTCAATAGATTATCAGCCCCATGACCCACCAAAGAGATGGTCTCCATCTCCTTCATGGGGTGAGAATGAAGGGTGAGGGTAGAAGCCACAATGCTAATCTAGTAGAGGCCTCTGTGGATTGTATAAGAGGTACAGGTACAAATTGTATAAGAGAGAGGGAGGGGTACTCAGCAGCCTCAGCTCTCCTCTTCACATCACTTAAGAGTGAACAAATTAGAGGAAAAGAAAGGCACAGAAGACTGCTAATGTTGATTGCCATGTGGCTGAATTAACTTCAAAGTCCTATCCATTTGCAGCTTTTCCCAGAGTTTTATGAGCTCACAATTGACTTTAATGGGGACAAAGTTTCCATCACTGTATTTTTAGACTTTTTAAAAGTTAAATTTATTTAAAAATACATATATACAGATATACAGACAGACAGACAGACAGACAGACATAAAATGATATATATTTTCTAGGCACCAAAACAAGCAAGCAAGTGCACACACACACACACACACACACACACACACACACACACGCATAGGCTCACACACAGTCACAAAATGAGAAAAACAGTAAGGTTGCCCAACATTAGCTTAACTCCTTTGTGCAGGTTACAAAATGAAAACATAGTAGTATCTATCTAAGTCGTTTTACAGACAATGGAAGGAGAAGACTCTGAAAGACATTGGACTACTATAATCACCTGAGTTCCCTACAGACTGTGTTTTCCTGATTTTTGAGACATATCTTAAACATTTCAGGAATTTCTATTATAAAACATTGCTCAATTTTAGTTAACCTAGGGTTTTTTCCATTTTTTTAATGGAAAAAAAGACCCATTCTGCTTATTATCTCATAGTGATTAGTGTCTATCTGACATATTCTGTGAAAATTAACCTAAATAAAAAGCGGGGGAAAAAAAAACTAGGAAAGGTTCGAAATATTGGTTCTCACTAGCGACTTTGTATGCCCCTTTTAGAAATGCCAGGAATGAGAGCCAGGGAAATAGCTCATTGCTTAAACACTTGTCTCGGATGTGCAAGGCTCTGAGTTCCTTTGCCAGTGTTAAAAACAAACACACACACACAAACAAACCCCAGAAATCTTCACACAACACACACACACACACACTACTTTATGGGGGAATGATTTACTCTGTACTTTAAGGAGAGAATGTTTTCTAGTGTGTGTGTATATGTGTGTGAGTGTGTGCACCCGTATGTGTGTGCATGTGTGTCTGAGAGAGAGAGAGGCATGTGTGTCTGTGTGTATGCATGTGTCTGTAAGTGTGTGTTTGTGCATATTTCTATGTATCTACACATGAGTCTAAAGAGTCTGTGAGTGCTTGTTCTTTTGGGTTATTTGTGCCTCTGTTTCTTCCATTTATTAACTTATCATTTGCTTTTTAACTGTCTACCTTTGATAATATGTTATGCTTTCTTACTAGCAATGCCAGATGCTAGAGAGAAATCACACACACACACCACACACTCACACACACACACACACACCACTATCCTAGTACTCTGAGTTCTCATGATTAAGCAGGAAAGATTCTTCCTTTATGATAGTTATTTTATGACAATCTAAAAGAACCAACACGCCTACTGAAGAGACACACATGCTGCCGCCACTTGTCATTTATTCATTTGAAAAATCTTTATCAAGGATGTGCTATAATATTCTAAACACTGTTCAGACACCAAATGTATAATGATGAGTCAAAGTGTATGCCCTCGTGATACATGGAGAGATATACATAAATAAGTAGATAATGCATTAGAGCTCTGAATGCTGTGAAGAACTGAAGAAAGGGAACGGGATACAAACCGATAAGGAGGAGGCTGTGTTAGATCTCCCTCTCTCTGGCTGCATACCATCAAGTCTTCTTTTCCTCTGTGTGCCTCCCGATCTTCAAGTCCCTGTCCAACCCACCATGCTGTCCATAGTGACTATCCACTAAAGCGGAAACTCCTAGTTTCTTTGGAAAGTTATGTCAAATGATGCCTCGCTGTGACACACTGGTGCAAGGATATGAAAGACTGTTTTCGTAAAGCAGACACAGGTGAAAAGATGTTTGGATATAGCAGACACCTGAAAGGTCTCTTGATATAGAAGTATAAATATGACCCCAAAGACAGTGGGAGATGAGCTGATCTTTGGTTTGGTTTGCTCAGCCTCTTAATTCTTCACTAAGGACACACATGCATTGGTTTGCTTTACATGCCCTTGTTGAGCTCAACTTGTGGTAAGGCCATCATTGAGAGAAACTGGCCCACAACTGTGAGTGAGGTTCATGCTGCAGTTTGCTGCCTCTACAGCCTCACCTTAGGCTGGTTAGTAAGTCTGGCAGTTTCTACAGGATTGAGCTACAGTTGCTGGTTTGTATCTGGTGTCTGCCTGATGCGAGGACTGGAATGTAGCTGCTGATTCATGTGTGGTATCCACCTGCCTAGAGCTGTCTGCAGCTGCTCAACCATATTTGGTGTTTGCTACAGGGCTGAACTGCTGAGAAAGAAAATCAAGCTTGCCCCGGAAGAACTGTTGCTGAACAGGTCCACTTCCCCCACATCCTAATAATGAGGAAACATTGAACCTTTATTAAATGTAGGTTGCAAACAATTAAACCTACAATCTCCTCTACTCTTTCCCCTTAAGCCAATTTCCCTGATGGCTTTATGATGTCTATAATGTTCTCCTACCTCATGGTCCATCACATTATCTCTGCTACGTGAGGTGCATTGTCGGTTCCAATGCTCTCCTCACAGCCCTGTAGCCATGGTTGTTTGTGTGGTCCACTCTCTCTGTCTCTTTCAATAACATTCATTTTACGAAGTCGAAGGAAAAACATACCATTTTAAATATCAAGTCAGAAAGTGCCACATAATAAAGCCACGCTTGAGCAGACACTTGAAAGCAACAGAAGGGCCAGCTATGCAGAAATCGTGGGTAGAACGCTGGTAGGAAGGTGCAGTAAAAACACAGCTCTGTGGTGGGAAGGATTGGGAATGAACTTCGATCATCAGAGGCAGCCGCCGTCACGGAGGAATGGAACAACGCCGGAAGCTGTGAAAGAGGCAGTGATAAGGACGCTGGAGGAGCAGCAGAAGGCAGATGTGCTAGCTTTCCATACATGTCAAAACTCTGACTTGAACTTTCCATGGAGATTCCACTTTAGGCATTTGTGAAACTCTGCTGGGATGCTGGCCCATCTACCTTAAATTCGGAAGTTTATGATTCATTTCTTCTGGTTTAAAATTTTTATTTTAGCAGAACCAAACTGTAGTTCATGTTCATAGTTTATATTATTGTTTTTGCTATAATTAAAAAGAAACGACTTTTCTTTGTGTCTCACCTTTGAAACGGCATCTGGCTCTGTCCAAGAAGGCCCTCAAGCTCATTATCCTTCTGCCTCGGCCTCCTAAGTGTTAGACTTATAGAGTGTGGCGCCACTCTGCCTTGCTACTATATATCTCAACTCAAAACAGACTGCAGTTTTGGCTTTAGGGATGGATTTGAAGTGTTGTCATGTCTAGCTATTTTTTTTTATTTTAAATATTTTTTGATTTAACATTCATGGAAGATTGATTCTTCTTTCAAGTTTATTTCAGACTTTAAGTACTCAAATTATTTGACTTACTCTGTAATAACCATTGCATTTCTTACTTTCCAGAGTTGCTACAGTAAAAGATTCTTTTCCCTTTACAGTAGTCCCTTTCTTCACTGACTTAACTGTCTTTAATTAATCTATTGTCTTTGATTCATTTAAATTATTTTTAAAAAGCTTACAATATTTTAGAAGAATATCTTTCTATCTGCCAAGTTTATTTACCAGCACAAGAAACCCTTTGAGCAGCCAAACTACATGCTGAATCTTGATGGAGTTTGGAGAGATCTAGAATCTGCTTTCTTGTGTTGGGCAACAAATCAATGTAGCAATGAGGTTTTACAACCCAGATTTGTTACCAATTATGGTCATATTGTGTTTTTCTTTCAGAACATGTTATACAAAACTCATCAGAGGAAAGTATCAAAGCCATCACATTTCTTACTTGTAACATGTGACAATAAACTATTAAAAATCACCAGACTCAGTTATAAATCCTAAGGAGCCATAATATTATAAACCATAGATGTCTAGAGAAACTGGGAGTTTTAAACACTTAAAGCAGTTAAATCAACCAGTCTCTAATTCAGTATGACGTGAGTAATTGCTTAAATTTATAATCAACATCTACATATGATTTTGATTTGGGAGAGAGCATATGTATAGATAAATGTTTAACTTAATGAAACCCCACTTTTAGCAATAATAATCCAACGTAGCACAAAAAGGAACTTTTTTACTTTGTCAAAGCAAGAAAGTGCACTTTGCTTATTTTGCAAACATAAATTTCCAGTCTGTGGTGGTTTGAATGAGAATTGACCCATTGGCTCGTATGTTTGAATGCTTAATCACCAGAAAGGGGAACTGTTTAGGGAAGGATTAGGAGGTGTGGCTCTGTGTGTATGTGTGTGTGTGTGTGCACGTGCGCGCGTGCGTGTGTTGGAGAAGCAGAATGCATAAGATTCTTCTGAACTTTGATTTGGTTCCTACAGAGATCAGAAGTTTTTTCTCATATCTGTTTACTTTCATATCTTAAAATACATGTATTTATTTATTGGTGGTGACATCACATGCATGTCATAACATATATGTGGAGGTCAGAAGACAATTTCCTTGAATCAGTTCTTTCCTTCCACCATGTTGAAACCAGGGATTGAATTCAGGTCATCAGACATGCTGTGCTGTCTCTCACTGGATTCTTATTTTGTTTGGAATAAGAATTTTGCTGACACACGTGTCACATATAAAATCCATATGCAAGTCACCTATGCAAAGTTTAATGTTTTTAGTAGAATTGCAGATAGGCATCATCACCTGGATTTTAGAACATTTTTATCATCCTATAAAGAAAACTTCTCATTGTCTAATTGTTACTCTGTCTGCCTGCATCACACAGGGTCCAGCAAGCACTCATTTACTTTCTATCTCTCTATATTAACCTATTAAGAACATTTCACATAAACAGAATCACATGGTTTTGTGACTGGCTTGAGTGTCAACTTTATTTGATACTGTCTTTAAAAAAATTTTTCAGACAGGGTCTCAAAAACTTTTTTGAGACAGATGTAGCCCTGGGTTTCCTAGAATTCACTCTGTAGATATGGTTGCCCTTGAACTCAGAGATCTGCCTGCCTCTGTCTCCTGAGTGCTGAGATTAAATGTCTGTGTTAACCACACCTACTTATTTAGTTAGAATTTCTATCGATACAAAAAAATACCATGACCAAAAGCAACTTGCTGAGGAAAAGGTTTCTTTCAGCTCATAGTCCCACATCATAGTCCATCAATGAATGAAAATCGGGGCAAAAATTAAAGCAAGGCAGGAACTGATGCAGAGACCATGAAGGAGTGCCTTGTTCCTCATGGCTTGTTCAGCCCTCTTTCTTACAGCAACCAGTTCAGGGCTGGCACCACCCACAGAGAGCTGGGCCCTTTCTCAGCAATCACCAGTCTATCAAATGTACCATACACAAACCCACCAGCCAAACTGGTGTGGGCATTTTCTTACTTGAGGTTCCCTCTTACAAAATGAGTCTGTGTTGTGTGTTGTTGACAAAAACTAGGCAGCATTGACTCCGGGACACCTAGTAAAATCATGTTTCTGATTGCATTTGTGAAGCATCTTCGGATGATATTTACATTTTACTTTGTAAAATCAAGAAGTTCTACCCTCATCTTGTGTAGGAAGGAACCATCTAATCTTCTGAGGATTTAGATAAAACAAAGGACAGAATACAGGTGAATTCTGTCTCTATTGGAGCTGGATCCACATCTTGACCTAATCACAGGCATCAGACCTTAAATTAGGTTGCTTTCAGGTTGGACTTTCCTGGTGTCCTTTACCCAGAGATTCTCAAGCCTCAAACACTGACAGTTAAAAAATAAGTTCATTTTGTAATTCTTTTTCATTTTTCTTCTCTTCTCCTCCTCTTCCTCCTTCTCTTCCTCCTACTTTTTCTCTTGTTCTTCCTCTTTTTTCTTGTCTCTCTTTGAGTAGTGGTCATCCCTTCTGATTGTTACCTAAATCCTATTGTTCTGAAATTCTATAGCATTATCCTCTAACATATCAATACAAATGTGTGTAGTTCATATTCTTATTATGAAAAAGTATGATTTGAAAATCAGTAAAAGTCAAGTAGTCCAGTATCTTCAAGTTTAAAGAAAACATGTCAAAATGCTGTAGTTACTTCTATGGGCTTTGTAACTTAACTCTGAAAGCAAATCCAAATGACAAGAAAACCCTTATGATGTGTCACTGTCCACAGAATCAGCAGAGAAAGAGTTTACTGAGTCATAGAGAAACCAGCTCTGTATATGAATTACATTGTATATTTAAACATTCTCAATTTGCCAAGTCATTTGAAAACACACATTTTAGACATTGTCTTCTCACAAAGTTTGAAAGCTCCCTGGGCACATGCACACACACACGTCCTTCTCAATGCATAACAATTTGACTCCTGAAGGAATGGCCTTTGTTGGCTTTACTGACAAAAGTCAGAACAAGGCTCATCCTGCTTCATCACATAGTTCAAGATGAGGAGAGATGACCCGCTATTGGAAATGACTCTTGATGTTGTTATGAGATTGACATAATGAATTTGAATTATAAGAACAGAAAGTCTCCAAAGAATGAAGCTAAATGCAATTTTGAAGAAATAATGAAATGGTAAACTGCATTTGCAGAATTGCTTGTGGAAACGAGAATAGACATGAAATGGGGTAATGGAGATGCTGGAATGATAAGTTTAATATTGTGGTCCCAAGAGATGTCATGATACCGGCAAAACTAATCAATTTAGATTATTCAGCCTGCTTATTACTTTTACTTCAGGGGAATTCCTGAATCATTAAACTTTGCATTTTCTATAGCTACTATGGGTCTCTGATTACACTGCTCACCTAATGAAACAGTAAACAGATTCCCTAATTAAAAGCCCCTAAGGGGTGCAAGGCTAAAATATTTATCTTTTCAAATATCAAATATTTAATCAGGGTTATTAGCTATCTTAAGTTAGGCTGAATGAAGTTTCATCTGTAACTCACTTCAAGTAGAGAACTTAAGGGTTTTTTAGATCTTTGTTTTAAAATACATGCAAATAAAATTCTATATTTTCAAGTGATGGTTTATATGGACATAAAACATGATAGAAACATTTAGTGAAGCAAAGTATGCATTCTTGTTGAAAGCTGGCAGGATATCACTGTCTGAGAGACCTTCCTATTAGCTGTGCTCTGCTTTCTTTCAGGAAGTGAGAACATTATATCAGGAGCTATTCCTGAGCTGTTGGTCATACATTGGGTCCTCCATACAGGATGCCTATAGGAGTAGGACAAGGTCCTCAGAACTCATTAATAATAACATTTATTGCAGCCGATGATGCAGACTGTCTTTCAGCTACTTATGTCCTTTGAAGTGATGTTGTTAGTTAAGTGTGGGTTAATTTTATGCTTGTAAGAGTAGACAGGTGACTTCTTAAGCTACATAGGTAGGGAAAAACACAAAGCACATGAATACAAACTGCACAAAAATTACATGGAAAGAAACCTCCTAACTCTACTTGGAACCTGGCTTAGAAAATCTTAAGGCACATGAGATAAGCCATCTAGATATATATCATTTATACATACTATTTGACCACAATGATCAACTCTACTCATTTTGTTTTCCAAACCCTTAAATATAAAGGACTTGTAAAAGAAGTACATTTGTGTGTGTGTGTATATATATATATATATATACATATATATATATATATATATATATAGAGAGAGAGAGAGAGAGGGGGGGGGGAGGGAGAGAAAGAGACAGAGAAACAGAGACAGAATCAGAAACAGAGACACAGGGAGAGACAGAGAGGGAGAAACAGAATCAGAGAGAGACAGACAGAGAGATAGACAGAGTGTTTAGTCTGTCAATATCAGAAAATCATTCTGAAAATGAAAAGGACGTGTGTAATATTCAATTTCACCCTGTGTTATGGAGTTATAATACTACTTTTTAAAAATAGATGTGCTTATGTGTATGAGTGTTTTGTTTGCATGTACATGTACATGCATCACACAGGTGAAGGTCAGAAGAAGTCTTTGGATCCCCTGGAAATAGAGTTATGTACAATTTTGAGATGGCATATGATTTGTTGGGAACCAAACCTGGGTCCTCTGTAAGAGGATCAAGTGATCTTAACCTATAAGTCATCTTTCTAACCCCTTAAGAGAGGAATTCTTAAATGTCTCTTCTAAACAAAACACATTATAAATTATATGATTTAATGAACTGTACATGAACATGTGAGAACTATCCACTGGCCAGGTCATTATCAGTCCTCTGGGTATTTAACTTCAAATCTACCTGCAGACCTCAGAATTATGGCAGGATGTTCTGAGAACCCGGGCTTCCTGAATTTCTCTTGTGGTTAACCACTTCTGGTTGATATTGCTGCATGCAATATGACAGTAAATCAATATGTCTTAGGTCACCCATGCTAAAGACATACAAAATTCATAAACATTGTTCATGAAGGAAGCATTTAAATTATTTACATATTAATCCCAAACAGGATCATTTTCACTAAAGCAACCTTATTTTCTGTTCTTTATTTAACTTCCTATGCACCACGAATATAAGAAAAATACACCTGAAGTGAAACAACTATTTCCAAATGTTTATCTCATGTGAAGTTGTATATTTAAGTACATATTTGACTATCACTTTTTCACTCCAAAACATGGTATTGTTTACCTCTTATAACTAGCAACAGAGACAATGTTTTAGAAACTGAGCTGAGTCTTGGGTATTTTACTAAGTATTGCTGGCAAGAGTTGAATAATGGATTTCTCCAAGATTGAAATATTCTGTAGGGACACTCCTATAGAAGTATGGTAAACCACTCAAAATACCTTCAGGAAGTCCCTAAAACTGAACAGATTTACTAGGTTCCTCCCTGCTAAAGTAAACAAGCAAAGCTATTGAGAAACCATCTCAGACATTACTATATATGTACACATACACACACATACACACACATACACATGCACACACACATGTATAGATAGATAAAAGACATAGATATATATTAAAGATAAGAAGGCTAAGGGTCATTAATTTGAGAAAGAGTAAGGGGGACGGTACATTGGAAAAGTTAGAGGGGAAAATGCAAAGGGAAATGACATAACTATATTTTAATTTAAATAAAATGAGTTGCTGGAGTTGAGAAAAGGAGTACAGAAGGGAGACACAAAATTCTTAAATACTACTTGAAATTAACCCTCCAAGAGGAACTTGTAGTAGACATCCAATATATACTTGAAAATGAATCTATGTTAAATCAATTATATTTTCAGAAAAGAAGATAGACATAACCTAAAATAACCCAACTCAAACATTCTCTGACTCTTTGAATTTAGTGTCTGTCTACTTTAATATATACCATTGAATAAAATGAGGAATAAACAGCCTATCAAGAAAGGATTTTTAGCTAATTTTACTAAGCCACATCTTGGCATAACACAGTCAATTTACACTCACTGCCAACCTAAAGCAAGAGAAAGAACTCTTGGCCTCAAGAAATGTAATGAGGATGATTAGGGAGGAAATGCTTATGGGGAAGGTTGAGTTTTGAAAATAGAGGTGGGAGGAGGGTTAACTAAGGAAGAAAAGATACTTCCATGAAGAAGCATGCAAATGCCTTAGAGACACCAGCAGAGAGGACTTGTTCAGGAGACTCCACGTAATTTGGGAATGGAAGGGTATACTAAGAGAGGATGGGGAAGAAACATGCTCAGAAGGAACAAGTCAATTTGCTAGTTAAGTTTGCAGCTAATCACTATGGTGATGGAAACACATGGAAAGACTGTTGGTAAGGGAGCACACAGTCTGGTTTCTAAGCTCTTGAAAGTACAGACTGGAAGTACAAGGCAGGAGTTATAGCCACTGAGCCAATAGGCATGGAACATGGAACGTGGTTTGATCTCTAACATGATGCTTTAATAGCTTTAAATATAATTATTTTCCTTCATGTTGGCCTCTCTAGCTAACTAAAGATTATGTCTCCTCTATGGTAATGTATCTAGCTGACATTGTCTTCACCTACATTAGTGTTCTCTGTGGCTCCTCCTATCATGGTGGCCACTGTTATTAGATAAGATATACCCAGAGGTCTCTCTTATGATGAAGTTGAAGGCTGTGCAAAGATATTTCCTGGAAGAAAGGGCCCGGGACCTGGTATCAGGCAGTCTTGAATAAAATATTGACTTTGATTGATTTAGCTGTGTGTTTTAGGGGAAATCTCTGAAGTCCTCAGAACCCTGGCTTTCTCACCTTAAATAAATAGAAAACAAAAAAGCTGTGGTAAGGTTTGGAGAATTGCACACAATTTTATCCACAGTTTCTAAAATAAGACCTCAGGGAACAGTATGCATATTTATTATTGAAGGCTAAATACCATGATCTGATTTCCCATTTTTTCCAGTTTCTCTTTAAGACAAATACACACTGACAGGGGCTCAGGAGCAGAGACAACCAAGCCTGGAACTTTCCTGTCATTCTAACTCCTGGTCATTAGTGCTTCCCAAGAGCTAAGCAGCTCATCTGCTCACCAAACCTATGCAAAACAGCTTGGGCTTCTAGTATGTAATCAAGCTGACAGGGCCACTGCTGATATAAATGAGAACTGCATGGCCAGGTGGCCTTGGGGATTGTACAGTGCAATTAACCTGCCCACTTCTGCTCCCAGAGAGCCCCAGAGAGGTGGTTGCCTTGTCATTGGCTGAGTTTGGTTCTGGCTGTTAATTTCCAAGCAGCTTTACCCATCCCCCCTTGCAGCTCTGATCAGAACCACCTACAGAGAAGGACATGCCAATTGCAGAGATGAAAGAGAAGCACCCATTTCGTGGGGATGGTTTCATCAGACGCATAGCGAAGCAACCCACGGAGTTTGTTTGTTTGTTTGTTTGTTTTTAATATGGTATGATGTTCACAGTATAAACAGAAGACCGAGTAAGAGAGAAAACAGGGAGTCTTACTCCAGAAGTGCAGGAAGCCAGTTCAAGAAGAAAGCTCAGGACTGGAAAGGTTTGGTCTTCTATGTTGCTGGCTTCCAATCCACATCCATTTTGTAACTCTTTTTCCATTCCTAAAGACAGGAATATCAGAAAAATCTGCCCCTCTGGAACTGCATCTGGCAGTTTTGCAGCCCTCGTTAGAGCATGTTGGCAGTGGGAAACAGCTTCGGTATTTGCAGAACTGGCTGTCATTTATGCCAAAATCTGACAGAAATAGAAATAGTAACATCAATATTGTTATCAGGGTACCAGGAGTCAGTAGCTGCTCTGTGTCTGCAGACTTTGCAAGCAGTGTCTCGTGTCTTCATCACATGGGGCCTTCTCAGCACCATTTGTGTATGGGAGATAGGAAAATGGCCACTGAATTTGAACAGGTAGCCTGACTTTGCCATTCAATAGTGTCTTTCCCCAAGACGTTTACCTCTTTTTAATTACAGGAAAAGCCAGAAAATTAAATCCATTCTAATGGAAGTTTTAATTAACAGAAAATTTCCAGAAGGCAATTTAGATAATTTGGTCATATTATCAGTAACTTTATTTAAAAAATAGGTTAAACCAGAATACCATATCAAAGATTACATAGAAATTGAGGCAGGAAAATAGTGGACAGCATAAGTTCCAATTATTTATTCCAGGACAAAAGAACCTCGAACCCCACTAGAGGTGCTCACCAAACCCCAATTTCTGCCTATATAAAAAATCATTAAAAATGCACAAAAAGATTTCTAAGTACAAAAAAAGTCTATCTTTGTAATAAAAAATTGATTGAACATCAGTAAAGCATTAAATAAATTGCCCTTCATAGCTCATAGCTATTAAAGAAAAGGAATTTAATGATTTTATGCGACACGAGAAAAATACTTGTTTTTTCTTTTTGTTCTTATTCCAAAGAACAGTTCGTAATCTCAAGGAAGAGGGATTTGGGGGGAAGGGGTGGCTAGGATATATATGAGGAAAAACTTAATTTAAAGGAATAATACTCTCACCAGGAATAGGGAATGAGAGTGGCTGTTAGAGTCCTCTAATCTGTCTCCTCTCTGTACTCCTGCCTTGCCTCCTATGGTCATCTCATTAATCCTGCTTCTGTCTATAGGCAAGGTGATATGTGTGCCCACAGTTGTCCATACCTGACTGCTTGTCATTTCCCTTCAACGTGTTGAGTGTAGAACTTCGGAACAGCCTATCAGGGGTCAGGCACACTTAAAGCAGTGTTAAAGTAAATGAAGCAAGAATCACAACCATATTCATACTATCACCTTCCACTAACAGCATCCCTCCTTTAGGTAAAATTTACATTGCTTTATGATCCATACACCCAGAAGTCTCGAGGAAACAATTGTTAATCTCAGATAGGATTTGGACAGCAAGCAAAAGAAATAATTCCATCCAAATCCAAGTCAGAGCAATGACTTCATGGGGTTACTGAGAGGAGCATGGTAGATTCAAGGCAACACAGTCCCATCTCAGTGTGAGCGGCAACCTCACAAAGGCTACTTCAGTGGAGGACCAGTTCAGTGAACCTTCTGACTAGACTTTGTTATCTACAGCAAACTTCAGATCACATATAGCTTTGGGACAGACTGAAGCAGATGGACAGAAGTCCAGACAAGAGTCAGGTGATAATCCCCACCTTCTTAAAGGGCATGTCAGCATCTCTACCATTATCATAGACCTAGTTATCACTGTCTTATCTTTCTTTATTTTGTCATCATGCCTGTGGAACTAAACTACATGATAGGTCACCAGAGCCATTTTCCCCCTTGCATTTCCAAAGTACAGAATTTCTTAAAGAGTTTTAAAATTTGAAAATAAGATAATACTTGTTCTCTAAAAGCATAAATTCTAAGTGCTGATTTAAAGTAGTTTTGAAATGAGCCACATAGGTGTAAGAGAAATTTATAGCAGTGCCTGCTGCCCCATGAAACCTAGACAGGAACAACCCAGTGACACTTATAACTGCAACTAACGCAATGAGAATGGATGGAGGTGCTGAGCCGACTTGAAGGTTTCTGAATTGCTCAACTATTATGGATGTGAGACAAAAACCATGAATATCAGCCATAGCTCAAATAGCACAAAATCAGAGCTCAATATCTTCTTTTCTCTCTAAAACTATCACTTTAACACAAGTGCTGATAACCTATTTTAAAGCATAAAGATGGCATCATTTCGACAAGCCTCTCCTCTCTTCTACCCTCTTAAGATAGGTACTGATATTACCTGAAGGGATATGACGAGTATCAATAAAAGAATAACAATGAATTAGAAAAACATTTCTAAGTAAATCAAAATATTATAGTAAGTCTTGATAGGAAGTTTTGCTGAATGGAACTTATATGCAGAAAATTTGCTAGCCTGCTTTTGATGTTCACTAGCAGTCAATAAGGAAATCAGATTTTTGGCTGGAGAGATGACTCACTGACTGTTCTTCCAGAGGTCCTGAGTTCAGTTCCTAGCAACCACATGGTGGCTCACAACCATCTGTAATGGGACTCAATGCCCTCTTCTGGTGTGTCTGAGGATGACTACGGTGTACTCATATACTGTTTTTTAAAAAGGAAATCAGACTTCAGTTTTGTTTTGTATATCACTTGAATGTCTTTTGTCTGCTGTGTCTTCTCGGTGAAAGAAAGCAATGGTTTTTATTTTATTAGGAAAATCATAAAAGGAGAGGAAGGTAAATACAAAATAAATAGTCAAATGCTAATTAGAGAAAGACTTGACTACAAAGGGCAGTGGGCAGACCAAGGGAACCTGGGGTTCACTTAAGTAGACACTGAAGTCTTTTGATGAATTGACTAGGAAGTGAAGTTGGTCATAGGTAGAAACTAAAGTGGGATGTGAAGTTTAGGGTGGGGTCCCTAAAAATGCCATGGCCGGCTGAGTAACCTTGTATGTGAGGCAAGTAGGAAATCAGTTCAACACAACTTAGTTAGTCAGTGTTGGGGTGTTGGTTTAAACTCTTCCATATTTAAATGAAGTACAATGTTGGAAAAAGTTTCCTGTTGACAATTATCACAGTAACCAAGCAGCAAAGTACATGTGACATCCTCCCAAAGGGTTCTGTTGACTGGGAAACAATGCTCAACATAAAGGTCTAGGGAAGAAAAGTCTAGGATAAACATTATAGTCTGGGGAATTCAGGTGTGGGCCGACCCTACTAGTAGAACCCATCCCTGGGCTATGAACTACATTCACTCCCAGTTTTGCTGGAAAACACATAGACACCTCCTCCTTTGAGGATATTACCCTGTGTGTTCAACACTCCTGCTTTTCCTAGTTCTTGTCTATGAGCACAGGACCACCTGTCCTCTACAATTTAGTTTTATTAAGAATTGTACACATTTAAATTGGTATGAAAGGACAATTGAAATATTAGTAAATAAGTTGAAAACATTATTAAATAGTTTTTTAAAACACAATGAAATGTGACAGAATGAAAGAAGCAGATGACAAGAAATAATAAAGACTAAAGCAGCGATGAAGACAAAGTGAACAATATGGAAAACCATCAAAAGAATGAGAAATAAACAAGAGGGTCAAATGCCAACCAAACTAACCAAAACAGAGAATGAATCAAATTAATACAACTGGTGATGAGTGTATTTATACCACAGAATCTAACAAAATCTAGATAGTTATGGAATACTAAGAAATATTACACTTCAAAAAATAGGATAAAGGGATTAGTTGACATATATCATATATTAGCTACAAAATTTAAATAAAGAGGATATAAACAAATTAGTAAGATCCATAACAAGAGGTTTAATAGTAATGAAGAGTCTATCAACAAGAGCATCCCTGAACTTGGGTGGTTGACTACAATCCTTTGAAGAGCTAACATCTATCTAATGTCGCCCAATGGTTCAGTAAGTACTGAAGAAATAATACCAGTCATAGTCTATTATGCCTGCATTACTCTGATATCAAAACCAAGTAAGGAGAAAACTATACAACCAGTTTCTTTGATAAACGTAGACAACAAATTGTCAACCAAGAAATCTTGCAAACTGAATTCAAGAATGTAGGGAGTGGAGAATGCCCGGTAAGTGAAATGCTGGGTGAATGCATATTTTTGATGGGGGTATGGCCATGACAAGGACAAAGACAAAGGCTCTGAACCTACAGGAAATTGGCAAAACTTTCCCCCATATTTGCCAGACTTGGAATTGGCAAAGCCTTTTTTCTCTCATCCAAGTGTGAGTAAACTGGCCACTGTGTATCAAAACTAGCAACTGCAATCGCTTCCTCACTAATGGTTCTAAACTGATACTGCTCCCCTCAAAGACTGCCTATTGAGACCAACCAACCTCTTACCCTGTGCTGTGTGTGGTAACCACACTGAAGGTTGTATGTGGTAGGTGCTGTTCTGTGTGTGTGTGTGTGTGTGTGTGTGTGTGTGTGTGTACACAGCTTACCTGACCTCAGCTTCTTTATAGGTGTCTGTTCTATCTTCATTCACTCACCATCCCCAGCAATGGTTCCTGGACCCAACTGCAAAGAATACAGCACAAGAATACGCTAAAGAATATACCATGGCCAAGTTTATTTCAGAGTTACAAAAATGATATAATGTATGTAAATCAATAAAGGTAATATAATACATAAATAGAATCAAGAACAGAAATCATATAACTGTCCTAATAGGTGTAGAATGTTGTTGGCAAAGCTCAATACCTTCCATGGGAAGAAAATAGAAGAAACATGCTACAACATAATACATTTATAAGACAAACAGATAGCTATTGGAAGTACTGAGCTAGAAACAAATAGAAATAATTTACTCTAATATTCAAACACTCTGCAGGTTTATTCAACATAATGCTTGAAGTTCTAGTTAGAGCAATGAGATGAAAGAAAAATAAAACCTAAAGGGACACAAACAGGAAAAGAGGAAGCCAAGGTACTGTGACTAAAGGTGATATGACACTAGAGTTTAAAGGCCCTGTGGACTTCACAGAACTCCTAGATATATTTTCAGCAAAGCAGCTCTATACTAAATCAACACATAAAAATCAATGTTTTCTAAATATTGTTAATGAACCTTCTACTGAAAAAAATCAAAGAAAAAAAAGACAATGTAAGAGACTACATCCATGAAGTCTCACCAACATGGCTATGTTAACAAGGTCTGAAAAACATAGATATAGATAGAAATACATATAGGTATAGATATATGTGTGTATGTATATATGTTTGTATATATGTGTGTATATATGTGTAAATGTATATATGTATATAGGTATATTTGTGCATGTGTCTAGGTGTCTATGTATCTATATGTAACTGTGGGACTGTGAAAGGATAGCTTGGTTTCTGGTGGAGCACTGGCTTGAGATGGCCAGAGACCCAGCAAGGGACGGCATACATTTTGCCACACTCCTATAATCCAGGCTCCTCTTGATGCGTGGCCAAAGACCTCCATTGTTCGGTGGTAGGGTGTGACTACAGGCCTCAGGGTCTCGAGAGATCTCCATATTAATGAGATACCTAAAGGCCAGAGGGCTTAGCCAATTAAGCATTCCTTCCCAGAACTTCCACTTTCCGCCAAGACAATAAACCTTTTAAAACCACAGACTTCCTCGTGTCTTTGGGGACCTGCCGTCTTGAACTGTGGAGAAGGCCTTTAACTACCAAGCCGCTGCCAGAAGACTTCTCTATGTTCCTGCCATGAAGGCTGCCAACTCAAGCAAGCTAGCCAACCCAGCCAAGCAAGTCCCAGTAATCAAGAGTCTCTCACCCCACGGGGCACTGCTTCTCTCAGTCCAGCCCATATGCCCTCACGTTTCAATTCTTCTGCAGCTCCCAGCGGCAATCTGGGAGCCCCAAAACGGAGACCACTGGTCTCCTGGTCAGTCGTTTAGGCCTGGAGACCTCCACTCAGGAGCTCTGCCCCTGTGGACTTCAGGCTGAGATTTCTCTATGCCCAGACAGAGCCCCATGGCTTCTCAGCCCAGCATCTGCCCGGTGCCCTGTGGAGTAAACTCAGTCAAATTCCTGCGCTTCTGCCTCTGTGAGCCACAGCAGACATGCAGGATCCACAACACAGCCCAACAGGACCCACGCCCATGTGTGAGCTACAGCCCCACGTGTACCTGTGATTCTATGTATCTATGGATGTATATATATGTTTGTATATGTATATATGCATACACATACACACACAAATAAATATATATATATGCCAAACTCAAAGAGGACAAGGGAGGGGAGGAAGGAAAGTGAAGAGGGAAATGATATAATTATATTACAATTTCAAAAAACAAAAACTATTGTTTAAAAAATTAAACATGAAACACCACCAATAAATTGAATGAAGGAAATGCAATACAAAATACCTCTGCAATGAAAACATAAAGACACTAAAGAAAATAATAAAGAAGATGTAAGAAGATGAAAGACCTCCCATACTGTTAGAATAACAGAATTAATATTGTGAAAAATAACTATATTACAAAAGTCATCTGCAAATCCTATGCAATCCTTATAAATGTTTTATTTATTGTCTTCATTGAACCCAAAACATCAATCCTACAATTCAAATAGAAACAGAAAAGTCAGAAGATTGCCAAAGAAATCTTAACCGGAATGAACAATGTTGTAGACACCTAATTTGAAATTATGCTACAGAGCAAGAGTATCAAAAATGTTATGATATTGGTGAAATTTCAGACATGTAGACAATGGAACGGAATATAGGACCTGCCCTCCCCACAAAAAGAAAAACCTATGTGGTGATGGCAACCTAAATCTTGACAAAGTTTTCCCAAAAAATACAACGAAGACCCTATCTTCAACAAAGGTACTGAGAAAACCTCCTATTTATATGAAAAAAGATAACAATCTCTCTATATCTCTCTGCTGCAGAGAGATTACTTTAAAATGAATCAAATACCTTCATGTAAGAGCTAAAGTCTTGGAACTAGAAGTTGCAGCTGTGTATCTTGCTGGCTGGGACCTGAGAAAGTACATCTCCAGGTGCCATGACCCACATAGTTTAGGGATTTGCCTAACTGGGGTGTTGGGTAAAGAAGAAATGACAGACTCATATACAGGAAAGCTTGGATCTGCTGGGACATGTGCTCTGTAGATGAAGTACCTGTAGCAGCCCAGAAAATGAGCATGCTTATCTATTTTATACATCTGAATAGACAAAGGTTTTATTATATACAACTGAACAAGGAGGCTGGTTTAGCTAATCTTGATGTGGAGTCTTTGTTCTGAAGAAATTTCAGTCTGTGAACATAAGGTGAAGGAGGATGCAGTTGACATATTCCGGACCTACTGTCAGCATCTTCATAGGATGCTTTTGTCACTTTCCTGTGCCTGACACAGAGAAGGCTTTGCCATTCTGGATCTGGGGCAGTGAGGTCCTTGACATGTCAATAACACACGTTCATTCAGAGCTTCCTCTGCTCCTCACAGCCAGGCAGTGTTTTTATTATTTCCATTACTATTGTGTTGTTATTAATAATATTAAGAGAGAAATCCCTTAGCAACATTCTCAGTTCAAGCTCTCTCCTTTCATTAATTTGAAGTCTTACAAAATAGAACCTTTCACAAGGGAGAAGTATAGGTCTAAGACCTTTGCCCATGAAATGGTAGCATCCATATTCAGAGCAAAGTATTCCTTCTTCAGTTAATCCTAAATGGAAATGACTTTCAAGATATCTCCAATGGTGCCACCCCAAGGTGATCAGAAATAAAGTTAAGTGACAATAAATATTAGGGAAATATAAGTGGAAATGGCATTGAGATTCCTTCTTTCTCCATTAGAATGGCTAGCTTGGAGAAGACAAATGGGCAGAAATTACCATCCCTACAACCCAACAGCAGGTACACAGTACTGCCTCTTGGGTGGTAGGTGTCACCGGAGGCTGTGAGCTGGCTTGACAGTCATCCCATGCTAGTGTTAAAAGAATCAGATGATCTTCATACAACTAGAATAACTTGTCATCTTAAGAACTAGGTCTATGTCAAATTAAATGAGTAAAATCGGTCAACAGATAAAAATTCAACATGGCAAGTGTGTTGGGATTAACCTAAAGACATTTAAAGCAGCCTTCAAAAACTGCTTTAAAGATTAATTATTAATACCCTTAAAACAAAACCAAAGGTGCTACTTAAAAAAAAAAAGAAACAGAAGATATTAAGAAAAGAACTGAAATCTACATTTTAAAATCCAAAATACAATAGCAAAAAGAAAAAAAAAAAAAACTAAAATTTCCGTTTGAATAAAGATGGAATGGCTGATTCCAGTGGTTATTCTGTGATCAATGTTTCTCTGGCAAGAATAAGTACAAAAAATTGGATCAGAACACAAATTATTAGTGGTCTTCAGGATCCTCGCTGAGCTTCCAACAGAGATGGAGCCCAGAGAGAACAATCCTATTTCTTAAAATATACTTGAACGTTACCAACAAGAGCCTGAAGAGCAGAATTGTAGAAAGGGGAAAAACACATTGTGGTAAGCAGAGAATTCTTACTTTTCCACTGGAGGTATTGCTATATTTTAAAAGGCAGAAAGGTTTCTAATGGGAATTAAAAAAAAAAAAAAAAAAAAAAGATGGTGATTCCTCAACAGTAGGAATCCTCTAAAAACAAAAATATGAAAGCCACTTACTCATGGCAAACAAAACTGGACCCATCAAAAGATCACAAATGTAGGGAAACTCATAAAGAAGTGGAAACAGCTAAAGATTCAAGTCTGTTTATGAACTAACATATTGCCTGTGTGGCAGTGACAGTATGGTCCGGAGTAGTTTAAATTATTCATAGAATGAAAGCCCCACCACCACCACCACAAATGGGAGAATTCTATACTTAAAAGCCTTCTTATTCCATATTTCAATAAGTACATTCATTTTTATTATATTCTGATAGTTCAAGTGTTCTTTAGGTAATGATAAGAGAAAATAAAAGGAAGAAGCTGATGAATTGGGAGAGAGAGACAGAAATATAGATAAGATAGATAGATAGATAGATAGATAGATAGATAGATAGATAGATAGAGAATGAGGGAATGAGAGAGAATGGAAGATGAGGAAGGGAAAGGAGAAGAAAAAGAATAGAACTTATTTCACACCACAATATAATAATAAGGTACAATCAATAATCACTAATCCAAATGTAACTGTAGTTCTATTTCAGTGTCCTAAATATTTTAAAGAAAACATAAAACAGTAGTATTGAAGTTTTACAAGCGGGATATATAAGGGTGATCATGATTTAATAAGAAGAGGCTAACGTTAAGCAAAGGAAAACTGGTACCTGCAGTAACGTCATACAAAGTAAGACTGAGGCAAAAATTCAACACAGAGAAAGTATATTCATGATGATAAAATGTTCAATTATTGAAAAGGGGGAAATTGGGACTTAATACATATTTGGTATAGTAACCTCTATATAAATAATAGAAAAAAAATGCCACACAGAAAAGTTGACATAAATGGACATGTTAACATGGATGGAAAAAACACTGCCAAAGCCTCAATCCTAGGCAAAGGATATGGACAGACAAAGGAATGTTAAGAGCTGGAGAAGTAATCTTCCTCAGGAAAGACCCTCCCAAATTGGTGATCCAATACTCAGCCATCAGACCTGAAATACTATACACTCAAGTGATTTAATACAAACTGAGCAGTGTGTATTTCTATGTTTATATATATTTATATATAAAGAGAGAGATAACAACTAAAGATAAATAATTAAAGGGACCAGGAATTTGAGCAGGGAGGGGTATTTGGGAAATATAGGAGGGAAGAAAGGAAGGAGAAGTGATATAATCATATTTTACTTTCAAAAAGTAATTTGAATAGCACATCAAAAAGGATTGTGTTCCATGCTCCCTTATTTATACCTCTGTGATACTAAATCATTCAATGTGAGCAAAACAAACACATGGTCACCAGGGTTTCTGGAAGATCAGCACCAAAACAGGGAGGGTCACTCTCGCCTCTTATACTCATTAGAAACCATGAGAACCTTGACCTAGCAACCACACCTTGGGATACATGCTTGTTGTGGCAAGTATGTTCCCTTAAATTCAATGGTTGAAAGCTATGTTCTCAATATGGAGGTAATGGACATTAGGACTTTTATTAGTTATGTAGACTGTGAGAATTTTGTCCTCATGATACTGTTCTAGTGAAGGCTCACCCCGTGGTCTCTTTGTAAAGCACAATACCTTCTTTCTCTCCTCTCCCCTCCCCTCCCCTCCCCTCCCCTCCCCTCCCCTCCCCTCCCCTCCCCTCCCCTCCCCTCCCCTCTCCTCTCCTCTCCTCTCCTCTCCTCTCTTTTCTCCTTTCCTCCCCTTCTCTCCCCTCTCCTCATCCTCTCTTTATTCACTCCCATAGCAGGAAGGTTCTTACTAGATAACTAGAGCTGCTGGTAGTTTAGTAAGAAATTTTAGGCCACCAGAACTGTGAGAATTAAATTATTGTTCATTATACATTATTCAGCCTACAGTATTTTTGTATACACATAAAAATGGGCTAAAGTAATATTGAATTGAATGGAAATCAGTATCTGGAGAGATATCCATACCATCCCATGTTCACTGCAGAACTGCTCATAATAATAAGACAGAATCTTCATGGGTTGAATGAATATGTTGCATATGAGCGCTGTGGAATATTATTCAACTTTCAAAAGAAAAAGTTTCTGTCATTTGTGACAAAATGAATGAAACAGAAAGATATGAGATGAGTCACGCAATCCAGCCCAGAAAGACAGACACTATCTGACTTCCTATTTCGAATAAAACATAATGAAGTTGAAGTCATAGAATGTGACAGTTGGATGATGTTTAGCAGAGTCTACAGAAGAGGGAAAAGGACAGAGGAGGGAAGTAAAAGTCTTCAACATTTTAATTAGACAAAAGGACCAAGCTTTAGTGATGTATTGTATAGAATTGCAGCAATGGTAGTACATACTTTCAATTTGAAGATGAGTACGTTTTAAATGTTCTTAGCATTGAACACATGTGAGGTAGTAGGTACCATAATTAGCCTTATTTAATGATTCTTTTACCACACACACACACACACACACACACACACACACACACACCAGTTTGCTTTTCCTTGGCTGTATTAATATGAGTAATTTAAATTGTCAACTTCACATAACCTAGAATCACCAGACAAGAGACAATCTCAAGGAGAGATTATTTACATTGAGTTGGTCTTTGGGAAATTGTCTTAATTAAGTTAATTGACTATTTGGCCCACTATGGGTAATACCATTCTCTAGACAGAGGTCCTGAACTGTGTAAGAACAGAGAAATCTAGCTGAGTACAAGTAATCAGGGTACACGAACAAATTCATTTCTCTCCACCCTTGAGTGCATGGGAGGTGACTTTGACTTTCCCACAATGCTGAGTTAGAACTGTAAGCTGATTTTTTAAATCAGAGTCTTATTTTTTCTGGTGTGTTGGAATATCCAGGGCTCATTATGATGAGAGAACTGGGTTTTGATGATGCCAAGTAGCCTTGATTTCTGTTGCTTATGTACTTTACCCTTGCCTCTCACCATCTTGTTATCTCTGGTGTTAGCTGGTCTTGTTGTCTCTGACTGTGGCTTGTCCCTCCTGCAAGCTTGTGTGTCAGTACTCTTGAGAGACCAGTTCTTTCTAAGAGGAATTTGGATAAGGAGAGCTGTGGCATAGGTCA
The DNA here is from genome assembly GCA_021653895.1 of Mastomys natalensis. Lineage (NCBI taxonomy): Eukaryota > Metazoa > Chordata > Mammalia > Rodentia > Muridae > Mastomys > Mastomys natalensis. The sequence continues at coordinate 544,468 of JAJTUV010001365.1, read as the reverse complement.
GCTCCAAGGCCCAGTTGAAAACCTGAAGGATCCTGTCCCCAGCTGTTCCTTGGTTCCTGTGTCCTGATGTCTCGGGGTGAGTCCCTCTGAGCAGTAGTGATGGTCTCACCTGTGCTCACAGGGGTGTCTGCACTCCTAGGAGACCAGCTCTCTCCCAGTGGTATTTGGGTATGAGGCACTGTGGCAGAGAATCAGCTCCACTCACAGACTGAATTGTAAACTGAAATGAAAAAACAAAACAAAAACAAAACAAAAAAACCCCTTTTTTGGTCCTATGTTACTTTCTGGCAGAGTATTTTAGCATAGCAACAGAAATGCAAGTAGAACACATATTACAACCTTTCGTTGACTTAAACAAAATTAAATTTAAACATAATTTTGAAAACTACAAAGTGAAAAACAAAATGGTAGCTGGAGAATTCAATGCATCTTTTTCAATAACTGATTGAACATGTAAAGGGAAAAGTGATAAAGATAAGTAAGACTTCAATTTAAAAAAAACAAACAAACAAACACGCTTCACACACTGTCGTTTGAATGTGATATGTCCCCCTATAAGCTCATGTGCTTGGACACTTGGTCTTTGGCTGCTGCTCGGGCTTTGGAGGTTGTGGAAGTTTGAGGAGTTGAAATCTCCCTGGAGAAAGTCAGTCACTGATAGCCAGTCTTGGAGTCTTACACACTGACCTGCTTCCTGTCCACTGCTTTCTAACTTTGGATGCATTGTGACTGGCAACCTAAATTCCCCATGACACATCTTCCCTCCTGTGATGGACTGTGTTCTCTTAAAACATTGAGCCAAAACAACCTTTTCCTTTCTTAGATGGCTTTTGTTATTACAAAATCAACTGCATGTGGGAACCGAAAAGGTTTCTACCAAATAGTCAAAGAATGACATCATACAGAGTATGCAGGATTTTACCATGTTTATTTGACAAAATGCTTGGTGTACTAATTAGTGCAGTAAGATTAACAAGAAGCTAAAATCCTATAAATTTGAATCAAAACAATTTCTTTATCATTCCCACATAGTTTTATATGCATAGAAAAGTCAAAAGAATTAATAAGCCATTATAATTAATAAATGAATTGAGCAGAAGTCTAAATACAAAATCATTTTTATCTCCGGGTACCAGAGCCATTTAGAAAATGAAATTAAGCAAACAAGATAATGTGAACTTAGAATATTAAATAATTAAAAAAGGAAAGATAAAATAGAATCTTATAATTAGATGTTGAGTAAAATACAATCTGATAGCAAACGCAATGTAGACAAGGAAAATTAAGCAACAAAACTGTGCCTTTAGTCAAATTAACAGATGAATAGCAAAAAACAATATAAGAACAGTTGAATTTTGCTAAGACCTAATGCAATTTGTTTTTCACTTTCTAAATTATATTGTTTTTTTTTGTTTATTTATTTTACATTTAGAAAATGTTTACAATGTTATTCTTTCAATTCCTTTTGTGTTGGTTATAGCGGTTAACTCTCAACTTACAATCTAAATTTCTGTTTTATTTTATAATATAGACAAATGTTTATCCTATACCACAGTATATTTGTATTTTTCAACAAAACAAACTGCAGCAAGTAAATATCTATTTTATAAAATAGTTGGATATTTATCGCATAAATGAGTGAATCTATAACTAAATTCGTGTTAACATCTCCCTCCGAATTTAAGGCTGCTAAAATACTAGGTTTTTTTTTTGAATCCTCCCAAGTACAAGAGGTATATACTTCTGAATAAACAACAGCAAGACTGCTATCTTTGAAGCTTAGGTTGCAACAGAAAATTGGAACTTTCTGAAAAGGGATCCATCTCTTCCCCATTCCACACAGGGATGATACAAAGAGATCATGATACAAAGATCATACAAACGATACAAAGGCCCAGACAGATAATTCATGCAGTTCAGCACTGGGTTTTGTATAAGAACAGTATGGTTGTTTTGCTGATAGGAAAATGTTATTACCTCCATATTTACCCAATTCTAAATTTGAATTTAATGTCACTTTTTTTTTAATTGGAAATTTTATTTACATTTCAGATGTTCTCTCCTTACCCCATTCCCCCCCTCCCTCCCAGGAACTCACTATCCCTTCCCCCTCCTCCTGCCTCCACGCTGGTGTACCCCCACCCACCCTCCCCCGTACCTCACCTCCCCACCCTCGAGTATCCCCCCCCACGACGTCCAGCCTTCATGGGACCAAGGATCTCTTCTCCCCCTTATATATAGCTCCCTTGCATATATAGCTGGAGCCATGGGTCCCTCCCTAAGCGCTCCCAGGCTGGTGGTTTAGACCCTGGGGCTCTGGTTGGTTGGAGATACTGACTTTCAAAGGACACGAGTGGCTATAATGTTTATTAAATGAGTATCAAAGCAGTTCACATTATACAAAATAAATAAATAAATAAATAAATAAAAGAGGTATATACACCTTAATTGCTGAACTCCTTAACTATTATCTTTTCTTTGGGAAATAAGTAAAAACCCTAAACCTGTGGGATTTCGTGAGTCAAGTCTGCTGATAATAAGTCAAGATGAAACGTCTTTTGCTAGGATATTTCTTCCAGAAGAGGAGTGTGCTTGACAATAATTACTAGATACAATATAGAATACTAAGTCTGAAAGGTGTGAGTCCTATCGGAGCAAGTTAGTTACAGAATTAGATGTGATCATTATCCTCATGTGGTAAAGCAGTGGAGACTCACTCCCAGCTTTTGTCTCCTTGAGTGCTGGTCATTCTAAGGATGTTCTCACACATCCAGTCATCATCCCCTTGGTTCACCTACTTCATCATTAAAACTTTCTCCCTGCCTCTGACTTCCACATCTTCCCACAGTATACTGTCATGATACTGAGGCTATTCTCCTGACATACGCATTTTCAGGCGGCTTAAACCACTCCAATTTTCCCTGAAGATATCTGCACGGGAGTCGTGGATCATACGCTTAAAAGCAGTCATGTGAGCAAAAAAAAATGGAAACCGGAAAGGGTTTGTCAAAGCAGGAAAGATCCACAGAGCCAAAATAATCATGTTCCTTACTTAAGGATGAGCTAGAACACTCTGTAAAATAGAAGTAGATCCTTTTGTGTAGATCGAGTTAGGTGTTTTGATATTCTCCTGGTTTCTCACCTTGTCTCTGTGTAGGCTGGGAGGAGAAATAAAAATGTTATTAAAACCTACATGTGTTAGAATCATTCATTAGTAAAGCATGGCATAAAATGCATGCATTTTTGTTTCTTATTTTCTAACATATTTCTTACAAGTTCATAGAAATCACTTGAGTATTTAAAGGCTTTTCTCTGCTTACACCTTACTGTGATCTTCACACACCCGTCTCCTCCCACCCTGTCCTCATACAGGAAATGAAAGTTTTCCTTGTGGGAAACAAGCATGATGTTCTGCAACTCACAGGCCATGACAGAATGTTCTAGAAAATGTGGTATTTCCTCTTGAATCAGTTTGCTCCATCTTACAGCTATCACCCAAATGTCATCTTGATCAAAGAAAACCCAAGGAGAAAAGACTGAGATTTGCGCCCATTTCGTGTTCAAATTTGCATATTTACTAAAAAGCAAATAAAGTTCCAGAACACATAATAGCACAATTGCTTGAAACTTTTATTTTTGCTTTATAGTTTTCTATGATGTGAGTAAGAAGCTCTATAAGTCCAAAGACAATTGATAACCAAAATGGCTACAGAATCCATGATGACCTTCAACTCCTCTCAGTGCAAGTAAGGAAAAATGTTTAAGACAAATGAAATTCAACTCACAGACCACATAAAGCTCATGAAGAATGATGACCAAGTAGGGGAGCCTTCAGTCCTTCTTAGAAGGAGTAACAAAATACTCAAGGGTGCAAATATGGAGACACAGTGCAGGGCCGAAACTGAAGGAGGGACCGTCTACAGACCATTCCACCTGGATATCCATCCTATGTGCAGTCACCAAAGGTAGAGGTTGATGTGGATGTCAGGATGTACATGCTGACAGGAGCCTGATATAGCTGTCTCCTTAGAAGTCTGCAAGAGTCTGACATACTCAGAGGCAGAAGCCCACAGCTAACCATTAAACTGATCATGGGGTTCCCAATGGAGAAGATAGAGTGAAGGCTGAAGGAGTTAAGAGGATTCGAGACACCATGAGGAAAGCAACAATCCCAACCAACCAGAGCCCCCAGGGTCTAAACCACCAGCCTGGGAGCGCTTAGGGAGGGACCCATGGCTCCAGCTATATATGCAAGGGAGCTATATATAAGTGGGAGAAGAGATCCTTGGTCCCATGAAGGCTGGACGTCATGGGGGGGATACTCGAGGGTGGGGAGGTGAGGTATGGGGGAGGGTGGAAGGGGGTACACCAACGTGGAGGCAGGAGGAAGGGGAAGGGATAGTGAGTTCCTGGGAGGGAGGGGGGGAAATGGGGTAAGGAGAGAACATCTGAAATGTAAAAAAAATTTTCCAATAAAAAATCTCAAAAAAAAAAAAAAAAAAAAAGAAAGTGTTTTCTTGTGCCAGATGCTTAGAATGTTTTAGAAATGATACCTGTGTTGAGTTCTCTCTCCATGTGCCTAATGCCAGATCTGGAAGGTCCTAGATCCTTGAAAAATAATTGGTACGTTTATAATGAATGGACACTTTTGTTTCAACTTGGTAATTGAACCATACAGACAAATCTCATTAACTTACAAAATAAAATCCTCCATAAATGAAAAAAAAAAAAAAAAGAAAAAAGAAATTGGCATGAGCTCCCTGCATTCCACAGGGCAGAGAGGAGCAAATCATCCAACAGCCTTCAGCATTTACCTCTCCTAACTTACAGGTCTGTGACAACCTCAGTTTCCCTTTCCTTTCCTTTTTCTTTTCTTAGTTGTTTCAGTCTGAAGGTACATATTCGTACCCAGTTCACCCACTTCTGATCTAGATTTTTACAAAGCACAGGTCTTAGGTTCTCAGATAATCATCATTATATGTTGCTGTGATTGTTTTTTACTCTTCCAGACACCTGAATTCTGAAATTAAACAAGTACGCATACATAATCTTGAAGTGCTTCCCTTTTAACCCCCAAAGCTACACCCTTCATAAAACACAGACCCTAATATCTGACCAAGCCATTTTGGAGCAGAGCCTGGGAATATTTACTTAACAAACTCTTCAAGTGACTCTCGTGTCAAACAAAATTCCAAACAATCAAAATGGTCAGAATGATTGAGTTTTTAAATGTTAATTTGAAACACATATCACTTTTAGTTTTAAATGAAAATTTCCCCGCATTTCCTTTTTATAATGACTTCAAATAAAATTCGTTTCTTCAAACCTCTGGCTCTATCCACATCAGTGAGAAGAGAGAACGCTCTGTAAATTGCTGTAGATGAAGGTTCAGTTCTGTTCAGAATAGCTCAACAGGTGATGGAGAACTGTAGTTATTCTTGGGCTGAAACTTGGGGGAAAAGTCATCATTTTTGTCTCTGTGGGCTATTTCCAGTATTATCACTTTTTAATAATACAGAGACTATTATCCATCAGAAAGATGCTTAATACCATTTGTGAGTCAGTCTTAGCTCTGGAACCTGAAATTGATCCTCCCTCCTGCCAGCTTGTCTGATTCTGGAAACACTGATCAATATCAAGCAATTTGTCACTCCAAATGCAACGACTCAGTTCCATTGTAAGATTTAAATTTCTAAAGGGTATTTCTATTCATCATTTTATGTATGAAAAAAATAGAAGAGAAACCTAACTTTGAGCAACTACTGCTAGCTTTCAGGTTTTAAAGCGTTGACAGGATTCTTAATCTTCTCCTGTTGAGGATGCTGGCACTTTCTTTCTTTCGGGATCAGAAATGTATTCAGGTGAAAACAGGCAAGGCTGGAGTAATGGTTCAGTAGTTACAAGAAAATACTGCTCTTCCAGATGACCCAAGTTTGGTTCCCAGATCCCATGTCAGACAACTCACTTCTGCCTGAAACTATAGCTCTAGGGGATTCAACAAACACTTCTGGACCCCATGTGTATCTGAACTTACATGCATATATTCTGTCCCTACACATATGTGTAATTAAAATAAATATTAAATTTGTTTTTAACTTCAATGGTCACGTTGTCCAAATGCTCAGATGTCACACGTGCTAGGGATGTCCTCATCTGTTACCATTGACTATTTATTATCTCTACCCATAGGTTTCCAACATGAATTGGGAATTCATTCTTTCTCATGAATTCTCCCTTTTGGGTTTTCCGAAAGATACTTCTAAAACAAAGCATCTTTTCCATATCCAGCAGTCAATAACTAGTTTCAATTTTTTTTAATGTATTTTATGTGTGTGAATGCATGTGTGGGCAGGCGTGCACATATATGCACACGCATTCATGCCAGCATTCACACAAACACATCATGACACATGAAGAAGTCAGGGGCCAACTAGAGGGAGTTAGTTCTCTCCTTCCACCATTTGGTCCTAGGAATTAACTGAACTCAATTAATTAGGTTTTGGTGGTAGGTACCTTTACCCACTGAGTTATTCCCTGGCTCGGATGTTGACTTTTAGTGATGTTATTGTTGAACTTTTTTTTATTCAATATGTTACTCATGTTACAGTATCATTACCATGTACACTTGAAATACATATCCAGAATCTAAATTCTCAGATTCTTCAGACACTGTTCACATAAACGAAGGCTACGAAACATAGGCCACATGAATTGGCTGTGTCCCTGTAATGTCACGGGTATGCTTTTGCACCTGTTTCATTCAAATGAGCATATGAAGAAAATTGGAAATCAGGATTTCCAAAGGATAAGTCAGCATACAGATAATGAGGGTTACTTAACATCTTTTGCCCAAAAAAACAATTTTTGCTAGATAACTAGGGTCATCGATCTGAATTTAGGTAAAATCAAAGTCTATTGTTGATTCCTTTACAATAAATGTACTCATAGATTAACAAGTCAACTCCTCGATGTACAAAAAATATCCTTCGTGTCACGACCATATTTCTTTTCATGCCTATCTTGTGAATATAGATATAAAATAGCTTGGCAAGAGATGTAGTCGATTGTGGTCAACCCTCCACCCCAAGAGTCCTTCCTCTACACTCCATGATTTGTCTGTTCTACAGTCCATCACTCTCTACCCAGGTCCATTTCTGAGAAAGTTTTCATGTGCTTGTTTAGACTGAAATCTGTGACTGGTGAAATGTTCATTTTCCTTAAATACTGGCTCTGTTTGCTATCAATGGATTATTATTTTATTCTCATCCTCTTGATTTTTTGGTGTTTGTTTGTTTGTTTGTTTGTTTTTTCCTGCTCTTGAGTGAACTACTAGGTAATAAGGACGATGTTTTATCTGTATTTCAGCCTCTGGGCTATTGGCCATTTGACATCCATAAATTATTGAAAGGATAAATGGATAAATGAACGAATGACTGAATGGGACAAGGTCAGTTAATATGGAGTCTATAGGAAGAAAAGTGCCTAAATAGAAATAGGCTTTTGGGTTGGTGTTGGGCCATGGAAGGGCTGCCATTGGCCTGGAAACCCTGAGATTACAGGCGTGGCCACGCCGCCAGACCCGCCCTCTCCATTTCACCTGTACCCTTAAGTCGCGTAAGACACGGTAAGAGGCGTGCCTAAGAGCCCTCTGCCTTGAGATTTGCCTATTAATGAGGCCAGGGGATGTAGGTAATTAAGTTTTACCCTCCCTAACTCCTCCCCTTGATACTCCCCAATATAAGGAAACCCCTCCTGGCTTTTGGGGGGGAGCACACCAGATTCACCACTCTTGTCAATAAAATTACTTCATGGAAACTCAATTCCACGTGTCTGCGTGGGCCTACTTCTACTCTGCGACTGCCTCGACCATGTGGGAACTACAGCGTCCGGGGCGGGAAGTGCTCCGGACCCAGGCCTCCGCTTCGCCCGCTCTGCCTCATCGGAAGCGAGCCCAAATCCCGCGGGTGAGACCCCACCCCAGTCGCGGGCGCCTCAGCCGCCACTCGGGAGGCTTTGGCGCCCCAAGCACCCACCCGCGTTTTGTTTCCCACAGGTTGGCACACATATGCTTGTTATTTAAAATATATGGAAGACAAGATTTGTGCCTTATAATTCTATGAGGTTTTTAAAAATTATTCATTTTTATTTTATATGCATGAATATTTTTGCCTGCATGTATACAAGTGCTCTGCGTACATTCCTGGTGCCCATGGAGGGCAGAAGAGGATGCTGGGTACCCTTGGAAGAGAAGTTATAGGTGTTTGGAATCTACCATGTAGATTCTGCAAATTGAACTTGGGTCTAAAACATGGCTAAGTGTAAAAGCCTGCTTAGTCTGTATACTACATGTGTGCATGTATGAGGCCCAAACAGCTGTGAGAACAGTGAGTTCCTTGTTTAAAAACAAGGCTCCAAATTAACCTTGCAGGTTAATGGGAGACCGACTGAGACAAGAAAAATAGACCTTGCAGGCTAACACTTCTGTTTGCAGTTAAGACTGTTAAGCTAAGATTCTTTTTGTTCTCTGTTTGCTTGGTCCATCTGTACCAGATTTTTTGATCACATGTGGATGGGAGGTCTGTGGGCAGGAAATATGGAAGGATGTATGCTTGCCCCCTCATTGGACCTGATGGGAAATACTGGAGCTCTGTGGTTTTGCTGTTACTCATGACCATTTCCTGGGAACTCTGGAATGGACCTGACCAGAGATCCATCAACTTGCCCAGTGTTTAATTCAAGCTTGTTTCAAATCTGGCTTAAAATTGTGGTAGTGGTCTCATTCTTGCCCGAGGGGACTAACATATTTTCATGGTTGAGCATTTGGTGTTGAATAATCATTTGATCTGCTCTTCCCTAAGGAAGACTTATTTTTCCTCTACCAGTATCCTTTAGTTGCCTGTAGTTCTTGGAGTTGAGGCCTCCTTGGTTCTACCTTGTCACCATCCACATTAGCATGTCTGTTGGTATTCTCCTTGGTCAGAGCATGTTTAAGCAGTCATATTGATGAGACTTTATTACATTCTCTGACATAACTAGGAAATGAGACACAATCTCACAGCAAACAATTTTTCTGTCCCCTTTTTCTGTCTCCTGATCTACAAGGCTGTTCAAAACAAGCATACTTTATTAACGAGCCTTTTCATTTTCTATATTTTCATTTTCAAAGCTTACTTGTAAAATAATCTGTGTCCTTTTCTCTCCAGTGGTATCTTAGAAGGGCAATGGAGATCATGTGATGTAAAGGATGAAGGTTCAAAGAACCGTTTGGTGTCTCAGCTTTCTCATCTTCTGGCTATGAATTGGTGAGGCATATCTACTCCTCTGAGTCTTGAATGCTTTGTGGAAAATTATTATCATAATATAAATATCTTGGGAGATTTCAGCGAAGATCAAATGAGACAGGAAGGTGAAACTCTCATATACTTTTTGTTCTTACCTAAATAACTCTCTGTTCCCATCTCAGTGTGGATTTGCTTGTAAAGAAGCCTAACAACGAAGGCAACTAAATACTTATTAAAAGCATACTATGGGAGGTGGGAATGTGTCTCAGTCAATAAAATGTTCACCACGAAAGCATGAGAAACTGAGCTCAGAAACCTAGTACCCACATAAAAGCTGGGTGTGGTAGTGAACACCCATACTCACAGTGTTTGGGAGGTGGGAACAGGAGGATCCCTCCACCAATCAGCTTGCTGAATCCAAGAGTTCCCAGATTTCACTCTTGTCTCAGCCAAAGGGGTAACGAGCTGATAATGGTGGCATATGTTTTTAACCCCAACACTGGGAAAGCAGAAAGTAGATTGATCTCTGTGACACTAGGTCCAGTCTGGCCTTGAAAGCAAACCCCAGGCCCCCTAAGAGCTACACAGTGAGACCCCCGAACTCAAAATTAGATGAATAAATGCAAGCATCACCTGTGTTCCTCGGTTGACATGAGTCTGTAATAATCAACTCCGTAGAATACTCTCTTCCAAAGCTTCTTATTCTTCTGCCTCCCTAGTCCTGCATCTGCCCTGAGGGAAATGGATCGTCCTCATTACTCTGCCGGTGCAAGCTTCCCCTCCAATATCCACTTGTTCTATCTTCTCAGAGGCAGAATAAAAGCCAGCTGTGCATGCATACATTTGTAGTTCATATGCTAGTCTTACGTGTGTCGTCTGTAGCTCTAAGAAGATGCATACCCATGACTTCAGTCCTATTTCAGTCTCTTCAGACAGTATTTCTACCTGATAACCCAAATAACATTGGACTCAAACACTTTAGCTCTTAATACAGGGAATGAGCAATAATACTCTTCTTTCTAATTCACTCATTCAATGTTATTAGTGTAGAACTTCACTAACAATAGAAAATTTGTCCTCTCTTTTCAAGAACTTCAAAATACAATAAAAGACTCATGAAAATAATGTTTGGATTACTGATTGATAAGTAAAATTCATTCAACTCTTTAAGTTTCATTAACTCTTTTTGTGTGTGTGCCAACCACCATACAAAGATCTGAAGATGTAGTCATGGACTCTGTAAATATTAAAAATATGAACTTAATTCAGGGAACAGGTTAAATCAGGAAAATGTCTGGAACATCAGGCAGACATACACATGGAAATTATCACAGGCACTTATCTAAAGAATGATAGTATTTTGTCAGAACTAAGCAAGAAAGTTGTCACATGTGGAAATCAAAGTTTAAACAGAGTCAGCACATAATAAAGCTAAGAGAAGTCTTAGAAGTCTAAACTGAGAAAGGAAGACTCATAGACTGAAGAGATACCACATCTGAGAGATGCATTAAAACCAGCAAAAAAGCTGATGCTTCTCCTAAGGGCAGTGGCACATTATCAAAGTAGTTATGACTAGGGACCTGAACACAGAGTGACTTGAATGCTGGAGACTACTTCAGAGCTAATTTCACTGGTCCAGGGAGAGGAATTGGTAGTGTAGGTTAGGGTGATGGTTGTCAATATGGGACAATGCCCCGATATAAAGTAGAGAGGAAAATGCAGGAGATGAATTAATGATGCCTAAATATTTCTCCTAATCATACAGGAGAAAAACAGAAGTTTCAGTCTGGAATATGTAGAACTAGTAATTGAGGTAAGGATATGGAGAGAGAAGCCGACAGGGAGAGGAAGATGCTAAAGTCAGTTCTGTGTATGAAAGAGATTGGTTGGCTGTGTGTACTTAATGTATTTGTGTGACGCGCATAAACAAGGTCAGATGCTCTCCTAGCTTTGTTTCTGTGGTGACTAACATCACAACCCAGAGCAACTTTAGGTTTTATTGGCTTACAATTTCAGGTTAAGGTCCACGATTTCAGGGAAGTCAAGGCAGAAGCGGAAGCAGCTCGTTACAGCACATCCCACAGTCAAGAGCAGGAAGAAATGCAGCCTCTACCACGCCCATGTGCTTGCTGCTTATGCTCAGCTAGCTTTCAAAGTCTGGCATTTAGGACCCACCTTACCAAATAGTGCCCCCTACCCTCAAGGTTGGCCCTTCCCATCTCAGGTAACAGTTAGGACACTCCCGCACAGACATACCCACCAGCGCGCCTTATTTAGCTAATTCCTCACTTGAGGCTTTCCGATCAGGTGGAATGTTGATAAAACTAACCAGGGCCAACACTACCTGTGGAGAGTTCAAGGAATCAAAGAGTCTAGCAACTTAAGAGGTCCATTAGCTTAAACCATACATAGGCCATTTAGGGTCTTAATGTTGCTTGCAGGACTAGTGTGAAGAACAAACCTCAACAACACTAACCTGTGTGATAGACAAGCCAGGAGTATCATATGGCCTGATACCGAACTCTCATTTCCCCATCACAGTGGAATGAGTTCACGCTATGACACAGGAACAAAGACTCCTCTCAGCAAATGTCCTCGAAGTCATGAGGAGAAAAGACAGGGAAGAGTTGCATGTGAAAGCCCCTTATGATTCAAACAGGCATTCAGCCCTGCCTGTGATTTGAACTGGCAAAAATCAAAATGTCACCCTCCTTAACTTTAGGGGCTGGATATAATTTTAATAGTTACCCTGGGAAGAAGACGTCAAGCCAGAAAACTGGTAAGAATCAAGACACATCTGTCGGGCAGACAGATGCACAGCAGGAACGGAGAGGAAACTTTTAGGATATGTTTTAGAAGTGATATCCAACTTGAGTAATAAAGAACGGTTTACTGGACAATCAGGGGGGGTGTTCTGGGCTTCAAGCCCTCAGTCTGTCATTCATAGACCAAGCATCAAGAGGGGGATGCAGACGCAAGGCGGGACAAGGGCAGAAATGAGGATGTCAGCTGTGCTGTTCTAAACATGAGGATACTAACTTCTTAAAATACTTCATCTTAAGCATGTTTCTAGGGAAGTCAGAAATCAGCCTCAAAGATCAGCTACGATACACTGAGAGACCAAAACAGGAAAAATATACCTTACAGGTTAACAGTTCTGTTTGCAGTTAAGAGCACATTCCTGTTTGCCCTGTTTGTTTGATTCATCGATACTGGGTGTGCTTGATCACAAGCAAGAGGGAGGGATGTGGCCAGGAGGTATGTGGGCAAGAAATATGTCAGGTGTGCGCTTATCTTTGGATCTGATGGTAAATGTGGAGAACTGTGGGTTTTGCTTTTTTTAGGGTCTTTCAAAATGTGACTCATGACCGTTTTCTGGCTACAGGCTAGTATTTAATATTTTCTGGCCTCCTGGCTAGCATTTAATTAAAGCTTGCTTCAAATTTGGCTTAAGATTGAGGTAGTGATCTTATTCTCAGTGGGATTAATAACACATGATCTAATTTTTAAAGTAATTCATTTGCTCATTTATTTTTCTTCCAGGCTGCATGTTACCTTATGCTACATGTGCTGCAGCCCACATTCACGCATGCAATACATAGAAACACCGCCCACAAACTCTAGTACAGTTAACTTACCTGCTTATTTCATTTTTTAAATTTGTATCACTTCCTTAGGGTATTTTTTTTCCTTAATCTTTCATGAGAACATTGGCTAATACTTTGGAATCTTAGAAAATATGGCTATCATTTTTTTTTGTAGTACAACTCTATAAAAACTATCACCTTGCTAACATGGATTTCTATTAATTTTTAAAAGTGTTTCATAAATACAATTTTTTTTCTGTTAATGAACAACTTGAAAAGGGTGCATCAGGACGATGTTTCTTGTTCCATTCAGAAGCAGCAATAACAAAATGTGATCTGAAGCACTATTAAGGTAATTGGAAATGCAATTATTCCCGAGAATTTTGAATTTAAATTGTCAGCTCACTGAGCATGTTACTCGAATACCTGCCAATCTCTCTCCAAAGTTGTCAAAAGGCAGTGGTAAAAATAATTCCAGATGAATTGACTTGAGAAGCAGCATATTCTGAAGTCACTATGTATCTAGTATGTACAGTAATTTTATTTTTGAGTTGTATATTTCAACTATTTCTAAAGACTGAATTAATTGTAATTTTATCTAGCTATTTATTAGTAAAGTCATTAGCCATTGTATTTTCCTTTGTGTAGCTTGGGGGTTATCAAAATTTGGATTTTACGATTCATGTTTCCAAAACAGAAAGTAAAACAAGTTTGATTCTAGAGGAATTAGTAAAAGATTATCAAATGCAAGTTATGAAAAACCTCGAGCAGCTGGGTGGCAGTAGTGCAGGATCTCTGTGAGTTCAGGATTCTACAGAGCAAATTCTACAACAGCCAGAGATACACAGAGAAACACGGGCTCAAAAAATTAAGCGCCAGGGGGTAGGAGGACAGGAGGGGAAGAAGCAGGAAAAAAACAACTTTTAAAATAAAACCAAAGAATTTTGAATTAGGGCAACAATGCATTAAGGCAAAAAGAATTCTGGGCAACCATGCCTGCCAGAATCTCAGTCATTCCGTTAGTGTCTTCATGTCATATGAGAATCCACAGAACCACAGACACGGACACAGACAGAAACACTGTGCTTTCTCACACTATAGCTATGACATCATACTTTTGGAAACCAAAAAGTTCAGCAATAATCCTGTATATTCTTGCATGACTTGTGAAGTCACTGCCAAAGACGAAAGAGCGCCACCTAGTGAACTTATAGAAGAATCTTTCCTACCAGTCACTCAGTGGTGACCAACGTATCTATCTACTGACTCTCAAGGCACTGAATTGCTAATGCTGCAGTGAACAAAATTCTCTTACCAGACTTTACACAGTGCTGTGCACTTTTATCTGCATCCTATGTTGGGAACGTCCATGCGCCTTTGCATCTGCTAAGGCATAATTTAATATTCTGTTTCCTCACTAATGACTCCTCCATTGTCCTATCCATCAGCCAGTTACTGCCGGTGGATTTCGTGCACTGTCTGTTACCTCCTCCTCTCATAGGCAAGTGTATGTTATAGTCAACTGTCTGTGTGTCTCATTCACCTATATTTTAAGGGCAGAATACATTTAGGATAAATGCTGTTTTGTTGCAAGGATTAAAGAATTAATCTTTAGAGGTCATTTTTCTTTTCTATTACTATTAGCTACTACTAATGGGTACTAATGTCCTCAAGACAGCTTTGGTGTTTGTGAAGGTTTGGGTACCCCAGATCCCTAAAAGAAGACTTGGTTGTTTTCAAAGGAACTGGTTAAGGAACCCAGACTCGAGAATACATTTGGGAAGTATCAGAGATATTATATAGTACTTCTATCATATCTTCAACATGTTGGCTAAATGACAAAAAAAATCAAAAGTTTGTACATTGTAAACTTCCTTATTTCTTGATGATAATGTATTACTAATTAACCATTCTCAAAATAACAACCTCTTCATTACTTTATAAAACTAAAAGCATAGCCACAAGATCCTTAATGAATAAGGGTATTGGTGTTAAAAGCTCTATGTAAGGAGAAACAGTAAAAAGAGAAGCAATCAGAAAATGAACACTGATTGTCACAGAGAAGCCTTTTATCACAGATGCTCTCTCATTCTTTGACCTGAACTGCAAAAACTCCCCATCCCTCCTCATCTCTAATTTATGCCACTGTATGTAGAAGGGTCAGTACAATAAGCAAATGCTATCTCACACACACACACACACACACACACACAAATGAGGCAGTGGGGGAAATTTAACTGATTCAAGACTCTCGTGGTGTCTTTGAAAACAAAATCTTCTTTTAGGAATATGGGGTACCCAAACCTTCATAAACACCAAAGCTGTCTTGAGTCGGAGGCGTTTGGGATTTTCTATCACAATTCTAAAGAATAAATCTCACGAACTACAGAGGGTGAGTTTTAGAGAGAAGTTGATTTTGGATTCATAGGTGAGAGCTAGGTAGGGAGTGAAAACTGAGCTCTTATACAGCAGGAAGGGTCCCAGGAAATAGGGCACTACTAAGTTCGAAGTACGGAAGTTGTTTAAAGGACGTCTGGGCATGGAAGAGTAGATGAGTTAGTCGGTCTGCTCAGCCCATCCACAGGTCCAGATGTCTCCTCTTCCTTTCAGACATGTAGGAACGAATAGCCTGTAGGCAGAGGTGCTCATTTAGGAGACAACAAATGAAGAAGAACCAGAACTTTCTTTGAGATTTCTTGCCTCCAGCCTGGACATTCTCAGAACTGTTCCTTGACCATCTTCTAGCTAATGTTCTCTTCCTAGCTAGACAGACACGGGCAACAACCCACAAGGGAGAAGGCATGTGAGTGCTTAGAGTCAGAGAGAGTCTAGTTATCAGGGAAAGCCACCTGCAAAACGGCTTTGGCAGATCGGGAATTGTCCTGGGTTATGAACGCCCTGACTTCAGAGGAAAGAGGAAGGCAAGCGTTACAAAGTTACGCTGGTATTTCTCAAACTTGTCACACCAGTTTAAAAACCTGGTATAAAGTCTGCATCTCATGCCAATTAATTCAGAATCTCTGGAAGCAGAAGCTAAACTTTGAAACTTATAAAAGAGAAAAGCCAAGGTTGAAGCCCCCTGCTTTAGTGTGAGACAGCTACCCTCACACATTCCCTGTTCCAGCACCTAGGCTGATAACCAACACATCAGCTACCTTTCAGCTTTGGACCGACCAGAGGAGGCCAGGTACAGCCAAGATGCTGGATTCAATGAAGACGCTGTACAGGGGATAAGGTCTCTCTCCCACAAAAAACAATGCCAGACTAGAGCAGAACATGAACAAGCCTGGCCTGGCTCTTCTGGAAATCAGCCCCTATACTCAGCTGTGGGTAAGGACAAGGAGGAAAGGTTCATTGTTCACACTTAGTATGCCTCAAAGAGGAGAAGAAACCAATCCCTGGTGACCAGCTATTCTGGTCATGCATTTTTCTGTGCCTTAGTTAGACTTTACTGAGGGGAAAGGGCTGTACTTCCATGACAAGCTGAATGTAAACTCTGTTTCTGTTCCTTTTGTCCAGATTATGGGTGGAAAGAGAAGAAATATAGGATACCAAGGAAAGGCTAGATATCGGAAGAAAGGAAAACTTCATTGCCAATGAAATATAAAACTTTACTTTTCCCCTAGTTTTCCCTAGGTGTAGTGGAAGGGCTATTTCAAAACACTGCTTCTATTTTTAAAATAAAGGAATAAAATCTAAATTAATAATTCATGTTTATAATAATTTAAATTATAATTTAAATTATAAAATTCAGACAACAGTGTATTAGTCAAACCTATCTTTTATGATTATTTTGAAGTAAACTGTTTTAAAATATGGATATAAGATTTACTTGAGTATGTAAATATTTATAATTAATTTTGCTTCTGGGGTTTTTCATTCTATCGTGTATGACTCATTGTGAATACAAAGATTCAAAAACTTAGTGAATAAATGATTCTTACTAAACAAAATAAATATGCATTAGGTTATGAAAAACAAGCAATTACAAATGTTTATGTTATAGAAGCTAAAAAATTTCAAACTTTTAAACTTATAAAATCAGTGGTAGCATCCCCCATTGGAATGGTTATAAATTCACAATACTGCTGAGTTCTAGCCTAGCATAGCCTGTTCTTACTTTTAAATACTTCCAAACATAAATGCTAATACTTTTGGAATTTCTATTTGTAAAATAGCAGTCCCTTTACTTAATATACAGGGGGGAAAATCTCAAGCATACTGCAGTAAAAATAAATAATCAGAATATAGGCAGCGATATGGATTAGGTTCACAAGCTTCACACGTGAGAGATGGTAAATAATATCAGACCGTGAGAACATTTACCCAAAACACAAACAGGCAGAACCTTCCTTAGAAACTCTGTGTCAGGGATAGCTCAGTAGGAAAAGGTATTTTCTACTGAAACTGACTTGAGTCTGGTTCCTGGGATTTACACAGAGAAAGGAGTGAATTGAGTTCTATATGTTGTCCTCTTATCTACACACACACACACAGACACACACACAAATAGAATGAAAAGTTTTAAGGTAGTGGTTTGTCTTGACAGTGGAAACAACTTGTGCTTTCAGGGCTGGTAGTAATATTCTCTACTTTGGATCTGGGGTTGCTTAGCTACCCATGATCAGTTTAAGCAAAGTCAAGAAAGCACACATCACGAATAGGTGTACTTTTCTAAACGCATTGAGAAACATTCAGTGGTAGGAGCCATGTTGTTTGGGCTGGTAAAGGTGTATGAATGTTCCATAAATGACCTCCTTGAGGCAAGGCCCATGGAGCTTCTCTCCCATGTGGCAAGGAGCAGTGGGAATGATATCTAGAATGACTGGGTCAGTCCTCTGGAGAGGGGGCCATGATTCCTGCTTACTTGAAAGTTGAAGTAAAGGTATGATTGATCAAGACCTTTGAAAAGATTCCTTATTAGACAGTCTCAAAAACTGGTAGGAATATATGAGGAAAAAGAAAGGGGCTTGGAAATGTCAGCTACGTTTTTCTGAGGATTTAAGCATGGCCAATACATTGAAGAGAGGGAAAGTTCAAGACTCACTTAGAGAAGATAGTGCCTAAAGGAAAACAGTGAAGAATTCATTCTTGGGACAAGTTAGTTCATTCTTACCATAAGTTAATAAGTAAAATTTTCTATGCTCTTAAAAGAAATATAAATTGGATAGATTCGTCTTTGCCTTAGATGAGGGGTTTACATAAAATAAACAGTATGGGTTGATAGAAAAAAATGTTAATTATTGGTTTCTGCTTTTGATAGAAAACCAGGACCATACTGTAAAACTAAGAGAGATTATGGCACAAAATACACCTCAGAACACATTGTGAGCATATTAAGTCAGATGGTGATAAAATGCAAAGGTTATGTTTCTGTTAAAAGTTTCTTGTATTCTAATTGTCTTTTACCTTGAAACTGCATGTCAGCTGCTGGCCCATGCAAAATTTAAACTGGATGCACCTGGCTAGATATAATCATTTGGCTTCCAATACAGTATTTAAACCATTTGGTTGGTAATATTCAAGTGTGCTTAGCTATAGCATAATCATTTGAGTTGTATACTATAATCTATACTATACTATACTATAACTATACTATACTATACTACTTAGATATGGGTAAAGGTTAATCACTGACCACAAGGAAATGAGGAGAACTTGAAATCAATTTTAATAAGTACGTGCTGAAATTCTTGGATAACGATTAAAGGAAAATCTGAAACTGCATATGTTTGAATCTCTGAAATTCTGTATAAATAAAGATAGCTTGAGCTCTTGGAGGCCACTTGCTTGTACTTCAACAGGTGGTCAAAATGTTTCTTTCTGCTGATTCCACACCTCAGTCCCTGGTTACTAAACTGACCAGACATGGACTCTGGGACTTCGGCAGTTCAACTCTCACCACAAGTGTCTTCACATAGCATAAACGATTAAATCAGAAGCTGCATGGATGGCCACTTCCCATCTTGTTCTTAGTGTGCTGCTCCACCTCTATGATTACTTTCCACATGACCTTGAGAAATCCATGACCTTTCTTCAGAACAGGATACCTCAGACATAAAAGTGAGTTATACAGACCTCACACTGCATGTTGCAGGCAATGATACTGAAGCTTGGTAATTGTGAGCTAAATCTCCATAGCCCACTTATGTTGTGTAGTGGTAGGATGGTTTGTATATGCTCTGCCTAAGGAGTGGCCTGTTGGAGTAGGTGTGTCACTGTGGATGTGGGCTTTAGATGTTGTCCTTATAAGAGTTGTCTTGGTCATGGTGTCTGTTTACAGCAGTAAAACCCTAAGACAAGGAGGAAGCATTAAAATGTTTCCTAACAGCTACAAGTATTGGAATATTGAGTGTCTTGTTGTTATTTCTAACCCAATCTATGGAAGTCAGACACACCCACCTGAAAACTTCCAATTAGGTAAGAATTCAACAGTCTGACACAGGAGCAGATCACCTCAGCCTGGAAGACTTTAGCCCTTGATGCTGCCCTTTGCTTTAAAAGGCATGCACTTTAATATTACAGAGATTACAAGATGACAAGTTTTCAGTCTTTTCCAGGTTAGAAAAATAATAAATAAATAAACAAATAAATAAATAAAGGAACTGATAGCCTCTATCTAACTGAGGAAGAAGAGAAAATAACCTCATCCGAATGGAACAAACTTGGTCTTCGAAGATGACTGTAAGAATCAAGAAGCATTTTTGAGAAGAGGATGCGAGTTGGAGGGGTAATAGAGTAGCACCTGAGCAGTGTTTAGCTCCACTTAGGGTAGGCACTAATGTGAGAGCTGAAGGACATGGATCCTGCTAGGCTCCTTCTCAGTAGGACTCATCAGCAAGGGCTGAGGAAACCAACAGTGAGCTGCTCACAAGTGCAGGATCATGAGAAATTTATGAGCTTGTTAAGTTCAGCTAACAGGAAGGACGGAACAATTTGCAGTCTTGTGAAGAACTAGGAGAAGCCATGCTTCATGAACAGGTATCAGGTTATACAACAAGAGGGATATTTCCAAATTACAAGATTTGACAGGTAGCAAATTTAAAAGAGAAGAGGCATTGGTTGATTAATTGTTGCCCTAGCCCTCAGCCCCTCTAGAAGGTCCTTTGGGGTAGGGGGTAAGAAGTTTCAAAATCGAGGACACAGACTCCAGGAGTCAGGTGAGAAGTAGAAGCAGACAAGTTTACTGCAGAATTGGGGAGTGCCAGTATAGCCTCCACCCGCACTCCATTGGTCCATGACATCTTGCTCCTCATTACTGGCACCATCTGGCTGGCCAGGTCACATGCTCTGTCATCATTTGTCTCCATGTGCCAGGCAGATCTTAAGGTTGTAAAATGCAGATGCAGATGTTGTGCATGTGTGGGCCACTATGAGCCATCAGTCAGGGTATCCTGATTGATTCCTCCTACAATTAATATCAGAATTTAATGTTGGTACTATAGCCCTATGCTTTCCCACTCATAGGTTTATGGTAAAAATAAAAACAAACAAACTCAAAAGGAAACAAATAATGTAAATATTCTGGTAGTTCCTCTCCAACCCCAACTGATACATACACAACACAGCTCCTATATTTAACTCAGGAAGCTAACGGAGCGTCGTGGAAGAATGGAAAGAAAGACTGTAGGAGTCAGATCATCTGCTGTGAGATAGAGTTGTCTATATATGACAGAAAAGCTGTATCCATGAAGTTTAACAACTTGGTCACTTAAAGAAGACTGGAAAATGACAGAAGCAGTTGACATGCCAATGTGGATGGAGAAAACCTGACAAGACCCAATCCCTATATGGAGTGTTATAGGCAATTAATGGTTGTTGAGAGACGGAGAATCAGTCATCAGTCTTCTTGATGAACTATCCTCAGACAGGTTAGCCAATCCCAGGTGGTCATACCTAACCATACACACAATGAACAACAGTAAATGGATCTGACAGACTGCAACATACACATGTATGTATATATTTATATACATGTAACAATAATAATTGCAGAAGAGGCCAGGAACTTGAAAGGGAGTTGGGGAAACATGGGAGAAATCAGAGGGGATGGCATAAGGAGTCAAAATTATGTGAATATAGATTCATATATAAAATTCTCACTGTTTTAAAACTGGTGGACTAAATGTGAGGTGTCATGAGAGACAAAGTCAAGAGAAACAAAGTTTGGAGTCTGAAGGTTGGTTTGTTTGTTTTGAGGCAGAATCTCAACATGTAGACCTGGCTGGTCTGACACTTGCTATGCAGACCAGGCTGTCCTCAACTAACAGAGATCCAACAGCTTTTGTCTCCCAAGTGCCATACTTAACGTCGTTAAATTAAGTCACTGAAGGAATCAAATAGGCATATGCCAAGACAAAAAGCACTTGATGGCAGATTCTAAGACCAGGGCTAAGAGACACTGCGGAGGTTTATTAGGAAGGAAGTGGACAAAACATCTGGAGGGGAAGGGAGCAATCAACTTCAAGGAAGACTATTAGGCTAATGATATGAATGTCTGAGAAGTGAAATTTAAATTTAATAAAACAGAAGGTAAGAGTGGTCCCAACAAGAACTATTTATGTGGAGGGGAAGATTAGCTCAAGAGGGGCTGCAGTAATTTTTCTTTAAAATGAGAGGATTTGCTAAAAAATGTGACATATATTTATATAATGCTTTTGACAAGGTTAATAAATACAGA
The DNA here is from genome assembly GCA_021653895.1 of Mastomys natalensis. Taxonomy (NCBI): domain Eukaryota; kingdom Metazoa; phylum Chordata; class Mammalia; order Rodentia; family Muridae; genus Mastomys; species Mastomys natalensis. The sequence goes on along the minus strand of JAJTUV010001365.1, from coordinate 522,920 downwards.
TTATTCATGAGAAGGTTGTATTTTAAAAGAAAACTAAGTTGGCATCCTCTGTGCCAAGGGGGAAGATACAAGTCTTGTATTAAAAAAAATACATAGAACATCAGCCAAAAGACTTTTAGGATAGGGGTGTGGAAATTTTATTTGGATGGAGTATCTGAGAAAGATGAACTCAAGTTAATTATTCACAATATGAAGTTTAAATAGAAGTTGGAGAGACCAAAAAAGAAAATATAAGCTATGTCACTGGTGTACATAGTGTTAGGCAAATTCAAATATGCACACATTTAGAATAAAATATATCTAATATTCTTAGTTTACAAATAGGGATTTCTGGTTTCATTTATGTTATATGGTATACTTTGTAACATATTTGCTTATAACTGTATATTTTATAAGGGCAGGGATAATGAAACAAAGGTGGAAAAAGAAAGACAGACAGATAAAGTCATTGAGCAAGACCCTAAAGCAGAAAAAGAGGGTATGGGACGGAAGACACTGGGGCATTGACTAGTCTCAGATGGGAGTGATGGATAAAGCAGGCAAGATGCAGCTGTGTGCTGAGGGATTCTGCTATTGATAGAGTCACTTTTCTTAAGTGGGAAACATAGAGCTGAGAATAACAATGGCAATGGGGTGAAGTAGACATGATAAACACAATGGTTTGGATTTGGAAGAACCTCTCTGGGAAGAAGTAAAGGATGCTGAAGAAGTGTGTGCCAAAGAGAGCTAAGTGTCACTGCTTCTCCTCTTAAACTGATTGTGTGTATTTTGTGGGTCAACAGCCCATATGGTTTACAGATTTTCTCCAGTATTCTCTAAAGTTAAAAGATAAATGTCTTTTTTTTTTTAATGGAAGCCAGCCCTCTTCATAAACAAGAAGCACTGGGAGAAGAAAATACAGGCTGGCTATCTGGCATAAAGGTAACACTTATGGAATATTAAATACACATTTATTGATTTAGCCATTCAACAACAACTTAAAAAACATCTTCTATATGCTACAAGCAAAAATAAAACATTAAGAAAAAGTAGCCCATAGTCAAATGGAAAGATAGTCATTGATTTAGCTCACAAATAAATGGGGGAATTTCAAAATGAGCCCACTGCAAAGGAAAAGAGGAAGGGTCTATAATAACATTCAATAATGACTCTACTCCCTTGGAGGATCACACGGAGAAGGCTGCCCACAGGGAAGGATTGAAGTCTGCACAAAACTCTGAAGACTGAGTAGGAGTTGTTCAGAGGAAAACGGTGTGCACACTGTACCCTGGGCAGAACAAACAACATATGTACACCCCAGAGTGGGGTGGGGTGGGGTGAGCACAGTGAGTGCTCTGGGCTGAGCACCAGCAAGAGGAAGAGGAGTTGGATAATAAACAATGCTGGTTGACAACCATGTTAATATTGTTCCTTTATGCTAAAGGCAAAATGTAAGGATGAAATGTCATCATGGTGACCATATATGTATCTGGGTCAGAAGTGATGGAGGCAAAAAGAGTTTACAGGGGATATTTGAAACCCAAATTATAGAGTCTTGTGATGGACTTGATACAAGTATGAGAAGACTGGGGACAGTGTAGACATCTGGCTTCACCGTCTTGCTTGACAGGATAGATGATACACCATTGGGGTTTGTGGAAGAAGATCAAGAATTCAGATATTAATATGTTAAAATTTTAATGATGGGAAGAGAAATGTACACATCAGTTGCCTTTAAGCAACTGTAATCAATACATTTTTGGTGGTGTTTAAACATAACCTATGTTCTAGTATTTGTTCCTGATGTTATCTGAGTCAATTTTGTGATTTTGCCTCCACTGATTGTTTTTGAGACAGGATCTCATAATGTGGCATTGAGTAGATTGATAGCTGCTATTTCGAACTCAGTGGTCTCAAATCAACAAATCCAACTGTCTCTGCCTCCCATGTGCTGGGACTAGAGGTGTCTATCACCACTCTGATCATCTTTGCTGTTATTACTTCTGGTATATATTGAATGATGATGTTCTATTCTGCACAGTAACTTCAGAGCTTGATAACATGATTTCTATTATAAAAGATTGGAACTTGCAGAGGAACCAGCTCAGGAGCAGTTTATAGAACATGCTGCATCTATGTCTTCAGGAGCATAGAAATGTAGTGGTTAACTGGTTGTCTAACATCAAACTTAACCTTTCTTTACTTCAATGCATTTGCTTTTAGTTCAGTACTTAAAGGGATACTAACTGAGGTAAACCACACAATCTGTTCAGAGAAGCCCCAGTCACAGGGTGGAAACAATTAATTACTTGAGAACATAAAACTACATAATGAACAGTTAAGGATTTTCTCTGTGGTCTTAAATGGGCCAACTTCTCATCTCTAGTTAAACAAAACAGCAACAACAACAACACACACACAGGAGTGAAATTAATCTGAAAGTAAAAATTTGGAGTCAACAGAAGTTCAACTTTGTAGATAGGAAGAGAAAAATGATAATTATTCACTATCAAAAAATATAATGTTAAATCAGGAGCCAACCACACAAATAACACCCAATGGTAAGAACAAGGCCACAAAAGATGGATGTGAGAGGAAATGTAACCGAGAACTGTTATAATTAGCTATTATCAGCAATAACAGCAAAACACCTGCAATTTATTAGCATCTAATAGGATGCGCTGTGCAGGGACAAAATGGTTCCTTGAATAATGTTATTATAAATCCGGATGAATGACAGTTGCAAAATGTATTATTTCTGTTTCTTGGCTTCTAAGACAATACACCTCACTTTAAATGTGAAAATCTGACAAAATATGAGGGTATCAGACTCCTAATTTACCTCACTTTCCCCTTTATGTCTTCAATTATCAGTAATTTTTATAAACATAGAAACCATCCTCTTCATTTTGTAACCACTTTAATCTCTTATATTAAACATTTACTTTTTCTAAATATACACAGCTTTATTTTGTGCATACTTATTACAGAGATATTTCATAACCTATTAATCTAATAACTTATGTTTGAGACCGTATGTTTCTACATATTTGCTGTTAAGAATATAATTAAAATCGTTAAATGTACATGTTTGCCTCTGATAACATGAAGCCAGATATTACATCTAATGGCATGAACCACTTTAATAATTTACACATGTTTTAGTTTTCTTAGCTATGCCCTGAGTCCTCCCTTCTAATCACAACAAAAGAAACTGCCTGGCAAGCATGGTGCTGCATGCCTGCAGTTCCAGAACTCAGGAGACTGAAAGGAAGAATCTGAGTTTGGGGGCTGTCTAAGCTACTGTGAGAACCATGGGAATTTTGATGGAGGACTTGGGAGGGAAAAACAGCCTTTTCAGAAAATATCCACAACTAAAGAAGTGAAACTGGACTCAATGCTTACCATGCATAATAATCAATTCAGCTGTATTACAGATCCTACTGTGAGACCTGAGACCTCAAAACTGCTAGAGGAAAACACTTCAAGAAGGAGGCATAAAAGAAAAAAGAAAAGAAAACATGACAGGGAGAGCGACTTATTAAGAAGAGTTTTAGTTCAGGGGAGATAGAGGGAAATATGAGAAGGCATTTACATATCAGACTGGAGAGAGCTGTAATGACTTGGTCAGGATAGAGTATATCTGAAATTGTTAGGCAGATGATGGACCATTCTGAGTCCAGGAGTTGACCAGCATTGGTGGCCTGGTAAAAGCTGGGGAAGAGGTCCCTGGAGTACCAGAAATGAGAATCTGCAGAAGCAATGTCTTCTTAACCACAGGATGCTCAGGAGTACCGTTGCTTCACGCAGCATGCACAGAGTTCTCAGTCTACATCTACAGAGTTACAGAAGTTACAGAGTTACAGAAAGACCTTAGGATTCAAGGTCATAGACAGCTGTATTCAGGGCCGCCGAATGGGACGGGATCTATTCAAAGTCCTCACACCCAAACTTCTCAAGTCTGCAGCACACACCAAAAATCCTGGGAACCTCTTTCTTAGCAACAGCTTCTTAAGAAAAATTGACATTATGCGTAATTTAAATGAGAAACAGTTTAAAGAATTCCATTATGGAACACATATTGATGGATATTTTTGTGAATTGATAGTTGATACTATTGCAAAGTAAGCGTTACCTGATGTCAAAAGTGGACACTCTAAGACTTTGAGGAGAGAATGCTCCCACTAAATAGGAGAGCCAGAAGAATTCTATCCAGAGTCATAGATGGTAGTTAAGTCCTGAAACTAGTTCCTAACTATACCTCAAAAGCAGCATCATAGAAATTGCCCACTTGAAACTTTTCACCTCTATATTTCATCTTCAGCTCTATATTTTGAGCTCATCGTTATAATTATGATCATAGGGTAAAGATTCATATGAGGATGCACCGTCATCATTTTTGGTAAGATAAAGAAGCAAGTGAAACTACCCTCTAAGCGTCCTTGATTTCTGTTCTACTTTCCTGTTGTTTTTGACGCATATTCTTTTGAGGCCCAGGTTGACCTTGAACTTGGTTTGTGATCAAAACTGACCTTAAAATTATGATCATTTTGTCTGCTTGGGTTTCACTTAATCTGAAGTCTGATTCAGCCCCTATTTCTTTATTAAACACCCTTCTACTCTTAGAAAACACACCTTGAGATTTCTTCAAAGCATTTACCACACTAATGTTATTACCCATGTAAAGACTGAGCCATACTTGGTCAGTTTGGCAATTCTGGCATCTCAAGCCAGTGTTCTGCCTCACAAAAAAAAAAAAAAAAAAAAAAAAAAAAAGCAACCAAAGTTCATAGCACAGATTTCTTCAGACAATTTCTAGAATATAATTCAAAGTCAACACTGTCCACTAGTCAACAGGTTCAACGGTACCCAGCATTTCTTTCTTCTAGAGCTCTTGATGACATGAGAAGTTCACCATGCGAAGAGGATCAGAGAGTGAGTTTGTAAAGGCAAATACTTCAAGCAGACCCAACATTTTTAAAGGAAATTTTACTTTATTGGCCAGGTTTTCATGAGGCCATTTTCATGCAAGTATAATTTGACTATATCTATTCCCTCTGTACTTGTCTACCCTCCAATTTATCTCCTGCTTTCTCCTTTAATCCCCCTTTTTCTGTACACACATTATTTATACAGCATGTATCTATAAAGTATAAGTCCTATAAATGAGAGAAAATACTTGATGTCTCTTGGAGCCTGGCATAATTGATAACATAGTATCATGCTTCCAGAAGCATTGATTTTCTTGCAGGATCCATTTTTATTCCTCTTTTTAGCTGAAAAGAAATCCAGTATTTATGTAAACCACATTTTCTTTTTCCACTCCTTTCTTGATAGATACCTGAGTTGATTCGATAATCATCACTTGTCAAACAGTAGCTTCCAACAGAAACCTGTATCAGGCTCAAGGTGACCAGTACCAAAAGAAAAATGTAAAGCATGTAGTGTGACTGAGAGATCAGAAGTTGAACAGAAGGAATGCTGGTGCAGGAGAATACTGATGGAGGAGATCTGAACTGATTCTGAGTGTGACATGTCTCCGACAGTCCCGGGACCATCCCAGGCTATGTTTGTAGAGTTAGGTTGAGATCACACTCACAAACATTATCATAATTAGTTTCTCTCCTCCCTCTAAAGCCTCTCACACTGCTCTCTACAGCTACTCACAGTCTTAAGTCCACCATCAGTTATGACTGTGCAGCATCAGGACCACAGCCACAGGCATGTGATTGGAGGCATCTGCAGCATCTACACTCTTAGCTCTGTAACAAGTGCCCCTTTCATCAACAGCTTCCTGTTAATATGAATTTCTGTCAATGTTTCTATCTAAGTCTCCTTTACTCAGTTCACTAGCTACTTGGAGAACAGAGCTTTTCTGTCTTTCCCTTCTTAGTCATTCTTCATTTCTAAAATTCAGATTCCCATATATCCATCTATGCTATCTAAATTCAGTTCAAACCACATCACATTCCTCCTGAGTCTAGGACATTCTTTAATTTGTGGTCAAATCCTTCCTTTCTACTTGTTTTACTCCTGTTTGATTCTTGGTTGTCAAGTCTCCACTAGCCACAACCTTCCCAACTGGGTCTTCAGAGACATTCTAGTAATTAGCAGCCAGCTTTGATCCTCACATATATAAGATTTTGACAATAGAGACATAGTGAATCTACATTGACCACATAGAGAGTTCTATGTACTGATTATTGAGGCTCAATATGTTGATCTATAAATACTGCTAACCTCATAGATATATGGGAAATATCAAATTATAGCAAAATCTTCCCACTTATTAAGTAAAATAGAATAAAAATATCAACATAGGGAAAATGTATAAAATTGATATCAATTTAACCAAAATTTTGATGAAATTATACTACTCATTACTTAAATACATATGTGTTACTTACAAGTTATAACAGCATTCAATACTAAACGTGTAGGGTTTAGTATGCATGCCATCATTTTGGTCCTAAATGTACTTAATAGATTTCCATGATTACTAGCCTTGGAGTTCTTTTTTTGGATTGTTCCTTACAAAAATAATGATGCATAAGACAACAGAATTTTGGAACATCAATTTTACTGTGAAGAGATATAATGAGAATCTGGACAAGATCCACATTCAGTTCACAGAGCTTCCAGAACATTTCCTAAATGGTTCCAGATTCAATTTTGAGCACAAGTGAGTCTCTCACAATTTATTGTAAGCACTACAAGTTTTCAAAGTTTTATTTTATTTTTGACAGGTATAAAATATTAATAACTGAGCTTTCACATCCAAACAAGACAAATGATTGGGAATGGATTTATACCCCTTTCTTAGACAACTAGAATGCCAGTCTAAATATAAAAAAACAAAGGGGTTTTTGTTTGTTTTATTTCCTGGCATTTAGAGAAAATTTCTATTAAAAGATGATCTGTCTTGACAACCAAACTGAACTGTCAAAAGCAACTTCATTGTTCATTATATAAATGACTCAAGATGATCATACCTCTATGTCCTTTTTAATATTTACCAAAACGACACTACAACAACATTATTAAATTTAAATGCCCAATTAATCCCACAACCTCTGATGCAGAATATTGCTCTGGATTTTTTTTCTAGGTACAATATTGTTATACATTGAGTTACAGGTAGTATACCAGTACCATAGATCTGATCATGTTCTGAGGTGAATAGATGGACTTGCCATATCAGGGATGCAAGTTAGATAGAATTTGTAGGACAAAAGATTGGTCGAGACAGGGATGCTCAGGGATGGAATTGTACAGAGAGAAGACAGCTGTGCACAGAAGGAAGTATACAGAGAATACTTCAAAGATTGGCAGAAGGGTTCTAGGAGTCTTTGCGTCAGAAAACCCTGAAGCAAAGAATGAGCCACCAAACAGAGCAAGCAGAGTAAAACTACAGATACAGCAGGCTGGGGAAGGGAGTCTATAATGCAAAAGATAATAGATAATGTGTTTCTGACAATAGATAAAAAATATTTTGAAGGATATTTCTCTGAGAGTAAAATATATGTAGGAGATGTACAGCTCAATTTTCATGTGGGTCCCCAACAACAGGATAGCGGCTGTCCTTGAGTATTTTGCCTGTTGGTAGATCCTGTTGACCTAACTCGGTCCCCTTCTCTGGCTTCAGTGAGAGAGAATGTGTCTAATCCTGCAGTGACTGGTTTATGGGTCAGGGTGATTGATACTCAGGGAGGCTCTCCCTTCTCAGAAGAGAAGGGGAGGGGAAATGGGGTAGAATCTGCAAAGGGGAGACTGGGAGGGGAGGGGGTAAGATATTGGGGTGTAAAGTGGATGTAAATAAATTTAAAAATATTAAGTAATCCAAAAAAATTAATAATATTTGTAAGAAAATAATAAGTATGGCTTCTGGATAGCATAACATTCACATCTGGCATTCGCTCAAACAGAACAAATATACAAAAGAGTAAAAAAATTTCAACACATTATAAAGGGGAAAATCAATTACTAGAAAGCCTACAAGACATCATAGATCACAGAATTAGTGGAAAGGGACATTAAAAACAGCTATTATAACTATATTCCATATGGCCAAACTCTGACTAATTTAATTACTCCTGGCAATAGCACTGTGCATTAGATTTCAAGTTTGGATATTATATATCAGTCAGCAGCTCGGTTATTTTGTTGTTCTAGTTACAGAAAAGTTGATGGATTGTGGCACTCAAATAATCCAAGGAATTTATCCCCTTTAAAAAAGAATGCTTTTCTATATTGGATGAAGTCAGAAGTTAGTGAACTATTGCTGTCTGCTGAATTCAGACAAGAAATGTATTACTGCATGGAGGTTTTTCTTGACATATTACATTGTTTTATGGAACTCCCAGTGTTTCAAAGCATACTGAAAGTTGGGGTGGGTTAAAAGCTTGAATCATTTATATAAACATACAGTATGTTAGGATTTAGTAAATGGTCAAAAGGAAGTGGAAGAGCCATAGACATGGTCTAGGTTAATAAAGCGATAGAATATTTTGAGGTACAGCCAGGGCAGATTAGCCTTGAAGTGTATGTGATGAATGATTGAGCAACAAACGATCCCTTCCAGGTGTCTAGGGGATAAGTCATTTCCTTCCTGGGATCACTGAATAACCTCCTAGCATTACACAAACCACTTACAAGATCCTAGAAATGGAAACCAATCAAGTTCCTAGAGCTAAAGAAAAGGAAGTCAAGAAGAGAAATATGTAGTCTGTGTGTATGGTGGGTAACTGTACATCGCATCTGAAACATCTGTCATAGAAGAGACAAACAAAGCAAAACAAAAACTTCAGCTGGAGAAAGAAAGAAGTGATTACTCTTATACCCCCGTTCTCACTAATTTCATAAGCTCAGGTACATCCTATGTCCCTGAAAGGCTGCCTACTCATTGTTAGATTGATTTTGTCATTCACCCACAGAGCTACTATCCTGGGTTTCTCTCACCTTAAGGTCTTATCATTCAGACCCTGAAATAGGGGGCCCTTGTGCAACTCTCTTGGAGAAAGAGCTGGCTTCAACTGCTGAGCTCTTGAGGGACAATCCTGTCTCCAGGAGCTACTGGCTTAGAATCTCATGTACCAAGCTACGGCATCCTTATGTGTAAAAGGAACATGAAGCTGATGGCGCCCTCTGTACAGGTTTCTGGTAAAAACAATATGATGTATTTTATGTAGGAGGCTAGCTGTAAGTACTGTACTGATAACCACGGTATACTCTAGTATACATACAAGTATTTCAGAACAGTGGTATCCTCCTTGCATTAAAGCTATTTACCTTACACACATGCACATATGCACATGGGTACACACACACACTTCTCAGCCCCATTTTATTTCCTACTTTCCACTTTCTTTTCTCCGTACTGCCCTCTGCACCTCCTCTTGATTTGTCTATCATGTCTTTAGTCATCAGCTCATACCTCACCTGAAATAGCAATTACAGCTTTCTATATTTTGTTGTAATCTGGTTTTGCAAGTCAGTAAATGATTATATTTTCCAGTAAGACAACTTCTACATGCTGATTTTCAATATGAAAGTTATTTGGCCTTTTTTATTTCATACATCAGATTTTGTTTCTTGGACAAGTTGAGCTCTTTGGTGGCAGGGAGCTAGCTATTTTACTGATCCTTGTTGTCCCGCATGGTAGATACTGTGGTACTTGACTGAGTCAATCATTGTTAATTTCCTGTAAGTTAGAATTCAGAGGAGATGAGGCATGGTTAATGGGTGCATTTGTCAGAGAAGGACTTGAAGGTGTTGAGGAGATTGAAGTATTAATTTGGCCTGAAGAACACAGCAAAAAAAAGGATGAACTGAAAAGCAGAGACACATGGAGCACTTCTACTTGTGAAGCTTAAAAATAAAGTGCCATAATTTTCTCTCTCTGTTTTCGTTTTTATCTTTTAGTTTTCTTCTTTCCTAATATGCAAGAATTAACCATTTATTTGTTGGTAAAGTGTACTTAAAGCCATTAACACAAAAACACAAAATAAGTTTTAAACATTATAAAATATCCAAATTGAGGGATGAGATAAAGAAAAAAAAATAGTATCAGAAATATAATACAACTCTACACGTTATGAAGGCTATCAGCATGGTAGAAGTAACTTATAATGATTAATAAAGCTTCATAATAATTTTGTTTTAAAGAAATTCACCATATCTGATCAAGACTGCCATGTTTCTCTAAGACTATATATATAAATATGGATCTGATACTAGAGAAAGCTATTACCAAGCCCATCGAAATAAATAATGAATATAATATCAGAGAAAGGTAAGTCTATATTAAGATAAATACACAGTCTTACATTGATGCTAAAACTAAGGAGCCATGAAACATTCCATGAACAGATTCTATTCAGTTATCTCTAGAAAATGAACACTCTGTACCATTGAGTTTGAAAATAATAATCCCCAATAATCTAGATTGATGGAAATATCCTTTAAGAGGGCACATGACTTTTAAAATGATGTTTTATTTACATCTTAATCACAGCTTCCTCTCCATCCCATCTTCCCAGTCCTTACCTCTCAACCCTATGCCCATTTAACCCTCCTCTCCTCTTCAGGAAAGAGGAGGTCTCTCACCAGACATGGCATATCAAGTTGCAGTAAGACTAGGTACATCTTCTATTAAGGCTAGATTAGGGGAAAGGGATCCAAAGGCAGGCAATGTAGACAGAGATAGTCCCTGCTCCCACTTTAGGAGTCCCACATGAAGATGCAGCTGCACAACTGTAACATAAGTGCAGAAGGCCTAGGACCATGCCATGTACGTTCTCTGGTTGACAGTTCAGTCTCTATGAGCCCCTACCGGCTGAGGTTAGTTAATTCTGTATGTATTCTTGTTATGGCCTTAACCCTCTGGCTCCTTCAATCCTTCCTCCTCCTTTTCCACAGGTATAGCAAGACTTTCTCGAGCCGCCAGCAGTATAAATAAGACACAAGGGTAAGCTTGGGCTGCTTGGCTCCTGGCTACTCTAAACTTAACCTGACCAAGTAGCCTATGACTTGCCATGTAGATAGCTGTGTACCTCTGCCTCTGCTGCAGTCTGTCTGCTCCTTCTGTGTCCCTTCTGAATCTTGTGCATCTGCTTTCTTCTTCCAGCTTCTTTCTCTCTAACCGGAAGTTCTGCCCATTATTTCCTGCCAAGCTATTGGCTGTCACTCTTCATTTCAACCAATCAGTAGTGAGACAATCTCTTAGACTACTTCTAGATTGCCTCTAGGCACAGAGGAGAGGCAATCTAGACATACAAGTATCTGAGCAGGTGTAGAAGAACAAATATTTACAAATATAGAGCCAGTAATGAGCCAGAGAAGTCAAAGTGTCAATATCCTGCCAGCATTTAGCTCTCTGTGGGTACAGAATTAAGAACTGGAAATACAGAGACATACATACTTTCACATAATATAAAAAAGTTTGCCCCAACACGCAGAATTCCTCAAGCTCCACTTAATGTTTGACTGTGGGTCTATACATCAGCTTCTACCAGTTGCTGGGTGAAGCCTCTCTGATGACAGTTAGACTAGGTTCCTGTTTTCAAGTACAGCAGAATATCATTAACAGAGTCAGGGGTAAGCTCACTCTCATGGCATGGGTCTCAAACTGGGCCAGTTATAGGTTGGCTTTCCCCTCAAATTCTGCTCCATATTTTACCCCTGCCTGCACATCTTCTAGGAAGGACAAATTGTAAGCTTATGTGGCTGAGTTGGTGTCCCAATCCTTCCATTGGAAGTCTTGCCTGATTACAGAAGATGTCTGGTTCAGAGTCTATATTCCTCCATTGTTAGGAGTCTTAGTTAGGGCCACCCTTATTGATCCCTAAGAGTCTCTGTTGTTCTAGGTTTCCAGCTGGTCCCAGAGATGCCCACCCCTCAATCAAGTTGTCTCTCCCAATACTCTCTCGCTCTGTCCTCCCCCACCTCATCACAACTTTTCCCATCCTCAAACCCTCCCCCAACCAGGCCTTTCCCTCAATCCACCCTTGATGTCTAATCTATTTTCATTCTCAATAAGATCCAAGTGCCCCCCTGAATCCTCCTTGTTACTTTGCTTATTTGGGTCTGTGGTTTTATCATGATTATCCTATACTTTATGACTAATATTCACTTATAAATTCATATATGCCATGATTGTCTTTCTGGGTTTGGGTTACCTAATTTAGGATAATTGTTTACTGTTCCATCCATTTGTCTCCAAATTTGGTGTTATTATTGTATGTATGCTTAGATTCTTCAAATCCTACTTTAATAACGGTTCTTAAACTCTTCCACCTCCCTTCTGACCTACCACCCACCAGCAATAGTGGAAAAGAAAGGTTAATAGGAAATAAGAGTTGTGGACCTTTTAGAAATAATAGTTCAGGACTAATATCTGTGGTCAATGGTCCAGTTCACTAGCAAAACACCAAACCCAAATCAGCAGCAGCAGCCCAGTCCACTGAGCAAACACCACTCACAAATCAGCAACAGCAGTTTGATCCAGAAAAGAAAACAACAACAACAACAACAACACCAACAACAAAAAACTCCACAAAGTTCCACCAATCTGCCCAGTCTGTGGAAGAAGCCACAGGAAAATCACGAGACATTCTTTGGCAAGTTACTGGATGGGAAGTCACCACAAGTAAGGTTCAGAAATGCAATGCAAGGCGAACCAGTACAAGAGCATCATCAGCAAAGACTAGCTTAAGTGGTCCAAGGCAAGCCAATGCAAGAGCCTCCTCCCACTGTCTGTGGGGTCATATTTATTCTTTCTAAACATCACATGTCCTCTCGTGTGTATGCTTCAGCAAAAAATCTTTTTACCTTGTCTGCCCCAGCAAACATCATATGACATAACTGAGTTTCCATAGAAACCAGATATTTCTACTTCAATTGTATTTAATGGTTGAGTGACACTTCATTGTGTAAAGATACCACATTTTCTTTATCCATTCTTCAGTTGAGGATCATCTAGGTTGCTTCCAGTCTACTGGCTACTATGATCATAGCTGAGCAGGTGTCCTTGTGACAGGGTGGAATATTTTTTAGGAATATTCCCATGAGTGACAGAGATGAGTCTTGTGGTAGACCTACTCCCAATTTTCTCAGAAACTGCCAAATTGATTTCCAAACTGACTGTACAAATTTGTACTCCCACCAGAAGTGGAGGAATGTTCCCCCCGTTGTTCCACATCTTTACCAGCATGAGCTGTCACTTGAGGTCTGGTTTTTTGTTTTTTGTTTTTAAATCTTAGCTATTCTGATGGATGTAAGATGAAATCTAAGAGTTGTTTTAATTTGCATTTCTCTGATGACTAAGGATGTTAAAGATTTCTTTAAGTGCTTCTAAGCCATTAGAGATTCCTCTGTTGAGAATTCTCTCTTTAGAGCTGTACACATTTTTTAATTGGGTTATTTGGTTTGTTGATGCCTAGTTTCTTGAGCTCTTTATATAATTTGGATATCAGCCCTTTGTCAGATGTGGATTTGGAGAAAATCTTTTCCCATTTTGATTGCTGCCTCTTTGTCCTTTTGACAGTGTCCTTTGCTATCCAGAAGCTTTTCAGTTTCATGAGGCCCCTTATCAGTTGTTAGTCTTAGTGTCCGAGCTGTTGGTTTTTGTTCAGGTTGGTCTCCTGTGCTCAATGTGTTCAAGGATATTCCCTCCTTTTCTTCTCTCAGATTTAGTATATCTGGATTTATGCTGAGGTATTTGATCCACTTGGAATTTACTTTTGTGCAGGGTGATAGGTATGGATCCATTTGCATTCTTCTACATGCAAACGTACAGTTAGACAAGCACTCTTTGTTGAATATACTTTCTGTTTTCAATTGTATAGTTTTGGCTTCTTTGTCAAAAATCAAATATCCATAGGCATGCAGATTTACTTCTGATTTTTCTAGTCTATCTCATTGATGAACCTGCTATTTTTATGTCAGTACCAAGCAGCTTTTATTATTATTGCTCTGTAGTACAGCTTGAAATCAGGGATAGTGACACCTTCAGAAATTCTTTTATTGTACAGGATTGTTTTTAACAATCCTACATTTTTGCTTGTTTGTTTGTTTGTTTGTTTTGTTTTCCATATTAAGTATAATTCTTTCAAGGTCTGTGAAGAACTGTGTTGGAATTTGGATGGGAATTGCACTGAATCTGTAGATTGGCTTTGGTAGACTGACCATTTTGATTTTGTTACTCCTACTAATCTATGAACATGGGAAGACCTTTCCAGCTCCTTCAGTTTCTTTCATCAAAGATTTGAAGTTCTTGTCAAACAGTTCTTTCACTTGCTTGGTTAGAGTTATACTAAGATATTTTATATTACTTATAATAATAAAATATATTATTAAAATAATATATTTTAAAATATATTATTTTATATATTTTATATTATAATATTCATATATTATAATATAAAATATATAAAATAATATATTTTATATTATAATATATTTATATTATATATATCATGAAACTGAAAAGCTTCTGGATAGCAAAGGACACTGTCAAAAGGACAAAGAGGCAGCAATCAAAATGGGAAAAGATTTTCTCCAAATAATATAAATATCTGGCTGTTTTGAAGTGTTTTTTCCCTATTTTCTTTCTCAGACTGTTTATTATTTATATATAGGAGGGCTACTGATTTTTTTTGAGTTAATGTTGTACTCAGCTACTTTGCTGAAAGTGTTTATCAGCTGTAGTTCCTTAGAGGAATTTCTAGGGTCACTTATATATACTATCACATCATCTCTGAATACTTTGATTTTTTTCTTTTGCAATTTGTATCCACTTGATCTTCTTTAACTGTCTTATTGCTCTAGCTAAACATTTTAGTACTACATTGAATAGATATATAAAGAATGGGCAGCTTTATTTTGTCCCTGATTTTAGTGGAATTGCTTTAAGTTTCTCTCCATTTAATTTTATGTTGGCTATTGGCTTGCTGTAAATTGCTTTTGTTATGGTTAGGTATGTCTCTTGTATCTCTGATCTCTTGAAGTCTTTTATCATGAATGGGTATGCATTTTGTCAAGGTTTTATAGCATTTAATGAAATGATCATCTGGTTTTTTTTTTTCTTTTGGTTTGTTTATATGGTGGATTACACTGACAGATTTTTATATGTTGAATCATCGCTGAATCTCTAGGATGAAGCCTACTTTATCATGGTGGATGACGTTTTTTATGTATTCTTGAATTCTGTTTATGATTATTTTATTGAGTACTTTTGCATCAATGTTCATAAGGGAGATTGTTCTCATAATTTATTTCTTGGTTACTCTTTATGTGGTTTAGGTATGTGACTGTGGCCTCATAACATAAATTTGGCAGTGTTCCTTCTGTTTCTGTTTTATGGAATAATTTGAGGAGTATTGGTATCAGCTCTTCTTTGAACATCTGGTAGGATATTGTATTAGTACAATATTTTAGAATTTTATTTCAGATAATTTTAGAATTATCTGGCCCTGGACTTTAGGTACATTTGATTGATAATGCCACTTATTTTCATTATTGCTATGTTTAGTTTTTGTCTGAATGACCTGCCTGTTGGTGAGAGTGGGATGTTGAAGTCTCCAGTATTGTGTGGTTCGATGTGGAATTTTAAGCTTTAGTAATATTTCTTTTATAAATGTGGGTATCCTTGCATTTGGGGCATAGATATTCAGAATTGAGACATCATCTTGATGGATTTTTTTCTTTGATTAGTACAAAATGTACTCCATCTCTATTGATTAATTTTAGATGGAAGTCAGTTTTATTAGATATTAGAATGGCTACCCTAGCTTGCTTCTGGGGTTCATTTGCTTGGAAAAATCTTTCAATTCCTTTACTCTGAGGTAATGTCTATCATTGATATTGAGATATGTTTCTTGTAAGCAGCAGAATAATAGATCTTATTTTTGCATTCATTCTGATAGACTGTGTGTTTTTATTGGAGAATTGGATACACTGATGTTCAGAGATACTTGAAGAGCAATGGTTGTTAGTTTCTGACATTTTTATGTTGTTGGTTTTGGTGGTGATGGTGGTGGTGGTGTGCCTTTGTGTGTGTGTGTTTCTTTTCTTTTGGTTTTGCTGGTGTGAAACTATTTTCTGTGTTTTATTGTTTTCTTGGGTGTAGTTGACCTCCTTCCTTTCTAGTATCTAATGTTGGGCTGGATTTGTGGGTAGATTGGTTAGATTTGGTTGTGTCATTGAATATATTGTTTTCTATATCTATGATGATAGACTATTTTGCTGGGTATAATAGTCTGGACTGGCATCTGTGGTCTCTTCGAGATTGCAAGACATCTCTACTCAGGCCATTCTGGCTTTTAAAGTCTCTGATGAAAAATTAGGCTTTATTTCTAATAAAGCTGCCATTATATGTGATTTGACCTTTTCTCATTGTGGTTTTTAACATTTTTTTTTCTTTTTTTGAGACAGGGTTTCTCTGTGTAGCCCAGGCTGTCCTGAAACTCACTCTGTAGACCAGGCTGGCGTCGAACTCAGAAATCTGCCTGCCTCTGCCTCCCAAGTACTGGGATTAAAGGCATGCGCCACCACCGCCCAGCAACATTCTTTCTTTGTTCTGTAACTTATTGTTTTGATTTATGTGGTGGGAGGATATACTTTCTGACCCAATCTATTTGGTGTTCTGTATGCTTCATGTACATTTATAGGCACCTTTTATTTAGGCTAGGGAAATTTTCTTCTATGATCCTTTTGAAAATATTTTCTGGAACTAAGATAGTTCTCCTTCTTCTATTCCTATTATTCTTATGTTTTGTCTTTCATAGTGTTCCAAATTTCTTAACTGTTTTGTTCCATAAACATTTTAGATTTAACATTTTATTTGACCAATGTATCAATTTCTTCTATTGTATCTTCTACACCTGAGATTCTGTCTTCCATCTTATGGAATGCTTATGTCTATAGTTGCTGTTCTCTTCCCTAGGTTTTCCATCTTCTTGATTTCCTCAGTTTGTGTTTTCTTTAGTTCTTCTATTTCCATTTTCAGATCTTGAAAAGTTTTATTCATTCCCTTCACCTGTTTAATTTTCTTCCTGTATTTTTTATGGGACTTATTAATTTCCTCTTTAAAGTCCTCTATCATCTTCATAAGTTTGGATTTAAGGTCACTTTCTTGTGCTTCAACTGTGTTCAGATATCTAGGACTTGCTGTAGTAGGATGGCTGGGCTCTGGTGGTGCCATATTACCATGGTTCTTGTTGATTTCATTCTCATACCAACCTTTTTCCATATGGTTGTCCATAGTTCTACAGGCCTCCAAGAATGAAGGCAGAGATGTGTGCCAGAAATTGGAACACGGGAAAAGGGTGCAGTTTACACCTGTTCTGTGTGGTTTAGGAAGACTTAGCAGGCAGGGAATTGAGCAAGTTGCCCCTGGCACTAGAACGTATTCAGATATGCAAAAAGAGTTGTAGGTCAAAAAAAGTGCAGTGGATAAGGTACAGATGATAGCTGTTGGTATGCTTTTGGGAGATTTGGCAGGCAAGGGATTCGAGGGAGCAGGGTCTTATCTAGTTGTCTCTGGTGCTCTCAGGTCTCAGGTGCCAGGAATGAAGGCAGAGTTGTGGGCTGGAAAATGGAGCACAAATGACAGAAACATGACTTTTATTCCAGCTCCTAATAGGCATCCTATCTTTAGTTTTACTTCTTAAATGTATTAAATAGTGTGACGGGATTGGAGTTCTGTTGAATATATGATCAATTAGCTATGAAAGAAGACATAGAATTCATGTCATCATATCTATTAAAAATCAACTTCTTTGGAATCTAGTTGTTATATGACAACATTGATACTTGGATCACCCACAGATAAATAATGAAATGAGGCTGAAATGTTTTCTCCCTCAGAGCTTTTCTCCACACAAAATCGAGACTGATCTTTTAGTATCCCTTTACTATCTGGCCTACTTTAGAACCTAGTTTAAACCATTTACACTTTTCATTTCCTCCTTTTTAACTCCTTTAAATACATTATCTTATTATCTAAAGAGATAATTCGTATGAAAAAATACTAAAAAGAAAGGTAATGTTAAATTACAAAACTCTTTCTTTCATTAACTGCATCAATGCCAAAGGTCTAACTTCATTCTTCCAATCAAGTGCCGCTATTCCTCTGCCAAGTACACAATCTTTCTCTGGTCCTGAGTGATTTACACTCATCTTGTCTAGCGAGGTTTTTATGGATCCATCTGTGTACAATTACACACTTCTCTCCCTCGTCTCCCCTTTCCCTTTCCACCTCCTCCTCTCTCTTCTCTTCTTTCTCTCTCTGTCTCTGTCTCTGTCTCTCTGTCTCTATCTATTCTATCTATCTATCTATCTATCTATCTATCTATATCTCATATTTGGATATATTTGATATATGTTCTGGTACTCCTTAGATGCATTATTTTTGTCAATGGTTTTTTCTTAGATTTTTTTATGTGTATGTTTTTTCATTGTGTGCATACAAGTGATGTCAGAGACCAGAAAGGGGTGTCAGAACCTCAAAAATTGTAGTTATAGCTGGTTGCAAAGCATCTGAGATAGGTAGTAGGAAAGGAATCCATGTTCTCTTTAAGAGTGGCAAATGCTCTTAATCTCTGATCATTTCTTCAGTCCCCTCAGAGATATTCTTGCTATTTCATATGAACATTATCTTAAAACTTTCCATTTGGGGATAGAGAGGTGTCTCAGAGATTAAATCATTTTCTAATCTTGCAACAAACCCAAATTCAGCTCCTAGGACCCAGGTAAGATTGCTCATAACTGCCTGTATCTCCAGATCCAGGAGATCTGAAACTCTTTCTGGTCTCCATAGGCACCTATACTCATATGCACATTCGTTCCATAATTAAAAATAAAAATAAATCTTAAAAAATTCATTTATTAGTCTATTAACTGCAATGATCTCTAAATAAGACTTAGGTCTAGTTCATCTAAATTCTTAGCACACTGCATTATGCTTAATGCCCAGGAAGTACACAACATACTTTTGACAGAAACACATTTTATATTAAATTATCATGGTTAGAGACAATTTATTTCTCTATAAAAGTTACTTTGCAGACATCTAAATTACATTTCCACTAAAGCTCAAGCTTTCCAATATTTGCAAAAAAATGATAGTCATAAATATGTAGTGATTCCTGGGTCAGCAAATTTCCTACTAAATATATTTAAAATGCATATTTTATATGACACTTATGTAATATTTTCTGTATAAAAGGAAAAATTCTAAGTGCTTTATAAATATTGACTTGAATTATCCTCATAACAGACTATGAATGATATCACTATTTCCATTTGCAGTTGACAAAGCAAAGATTCATAAAAGTCAGGTACGTGCAAAAGTCTGGTCAGTTTGTAAGAAAAAAAATCAAAATTCAAATTCAAACAATGTGGTTCTCAGGCCATGGTCTTTATTATAGGACTAATGGGATTATCAGTCATTCTTCAGCCAGGAAATTAATGGCCATATTCATATGTAAGAACCCTAATGTATATGTCATCCCCCCTTTTTTTGCTTTACAGTGTTCTTCAACAGATGTTAGAGTTGTTTTTTTTTTAAATTTTATTTCTATTTTATGTGTATAAATGTTTTCCTTGCATGTATATAAGTGTACCTCATGCACACCTGGTGGACATGGAGGCCAGAAGAGAGTGTTGGATCCTTTGGATAGAGTTACAGCCAGCTGCAAGCCACAGTGGAGATGATGTAAACTATAGTAGCAGATGATGTCACCTGTAGTAGCAGCAAGGACTCTGAACCACTGCACCATCTCTGTGTCCCTAACAGATGTCTTTTAGATTTCACATCTTCAGGTGAGGATTTTGTTGCATTACTTTCCTCTAGAGAGCCTATCTTATTTTACAAAAAGGAAAAACAACACAAAAATGAAAAGAAAAGCTCAATAATCCTCACAAAACCCATAAAGGAATATACATGTTAAGAAAGGAAATATTTCCAAGTGGATATTAGCAAAATTCTCACCTTCTCAAAACAAGACAGGATAATGGTTTCCTGGGGTTGCTTTTAAGTTTTCGAAAGGATGCAAAAGGATCTAAGGGCTCTTCATGAAAACCAATTTTCATTTTTTTTCTTGAGCTTCAAATCTTCCCAGGATTAGCTGCAGCTGACCTTATCTCCCTTCTGTGCTGTCATAGAAATGAATTAGTCTCTCTTCAGCCAAACACTTCAAGTTACAGCAAAAAGAGGCAATCTGTAGACTAATCAGCTCCCTAAAATTTTTTCAGCAGCATCTTTGCTGAAAAAAGTGGGGTCCTTGGCTAGCACTTCAATTCAGCCACAAAGGAGAGAGCAGTAAAAACAGAAGCTGCCAGGACTAATTGAAAACTGTGTAATAAAAGGAATGGTATCAATTAAATTGCTATGTTCTTAAAAGGATCAATAGGGGTCACAGAAAAGATGTTTGGCACCATTTAGAAAATTGATGAAGAAGATTCCTCGGGAGATTAACTTGGAAAATTGTGTTCTTAGCAGGCAAATGTATAAGGAGCAAATTGTATACTAAAATAAGCCCTGAGCTTGTCTCCAAGGGAAAGGGAATTTCCAATTATAAAAGAATTCATCACCTTCAGACCTCACTATAAGAATTGTTCAACATGGTTCTATAGAAAGAAAGAAAATAATTGGCAGAATTATAAGTGGATGATCTAAACAAAGAAAGAGGACTTGAGATGGATCAACTGTTATGTATACTGGCTACTCTTCCAGAAGACCTAGCTTCAGGCCTAGCACCCACATGGTGTCTCACAACCATCTTTAACTCCAGTTCCAAGTGATCCATTGCCCTTATCTCCCATGCACCATGCATATGCATGGTTCACAGACACACATCCAGGAGAAATGCTCGTAAGCATAAAATAAAAATAAATAAATATTAAGAAATAATACATTCACAAACTTGTAACCTCTAACCCCACTGGATAATTCTTTCTCTATTCTAGCAGTTTCCTTATGTTCATACATTGTTCAATACTCAATTGAACACCATAGCAGACCTTTCTGAAACTTCCAAATACCTAGAATCCTTTGCGAGTTGCTCTTCTGCTCAGCAGAGTATGATACTCTGAGAATTCTCTCTTGGTCTGGTGGACTTAGGGAGTCTTTGGAAGTATTCTGAGCTCCAGATGGCTTATGCTTTTTTACCAAGTGCCTGGAATTTTTCTCTGTGCACAACCAGGCAATCATAAGTCTTATTCCCCAACCTTGACTTTTAGTAGTCACTGTGTTTCTTTGATAGAATTCTAGTGAATTGAAAAACCATCTTCCCTTATATATTTTGCATTTCACTGTTACTGTTGTATATTTACTCAGTGACCTTGTTTCCAACATTGCCAAGCAGAAGTTCTTCTTAAAGTCCTTCTTAAAGTCTCTTAATTTTTTGTAGAATAAAGTCTTTGGTTTTCTAGTAGAAGAGATAAGGTTTATATAAGCAAAGAACTGATTCCTCATGCATTTGCTTGCAAAAGACAATTTTAGTTAAGCTCTGAGACACTTTTCCTGGTAAAATTTGTAAACATTTCACCTAATATATAAACATTAACTTAACATAGATTATTGATAGAAATATAAAACTTAGATTATAAAAAGTCTAAGAAATAATTTAAATTTAATTCATAAGAATAAGAAAAGATTATTAGGCAAATATCATTGTTCTTCCAATAGCTGCTTAAAAATTGAAACACAAACACACACACACACACACACACACACACATACACACCACAAATGAAAAATCTAAAAGACAAAAAGTAAAAAGTACAAATTTTAAAAATTAAAAGACAAATAGTGCTATTTTGACTTCTTCTCTTCTAATTTGTAACCCTTTGACCTCCTTTTGTTGTCTAATTGCTCTGGCTAGAACTTCAAGTACTATATTGAATAGGTAGGGAGAGAATGGGCAGCCTTGTCTAGTCCCTGATTTTAGTGGGATTGCTTCAAGTTTCTCTCCATTTAGTTTGATGTTGGCTACTAGTTTACTGTATATTGCTTTTATTATGTTTGGTATAGGCCTCGAATTCCTGATCTTTCCAAGACTTTTACCATGAAGGGGTGTTGAACTTTGTCAAATGATTTTTTCAGCATCTAATAAGATGATCATGTAGGTTTTTTTTCTTTGAGTTTGTTTATGTAGTGGATTACATTGATGGATTTCTGTATATTGAACCATCCTTGCATCCCTGGGATGAGGCCTACTTGATCATGATGGATGATTGTTTTGATGTGTTCTTGGATTCAGTTTGTGAGAATTTTTTGAGTATTTTTGCATCAATTTTCATAAGACAAATTGGTCTGAAGTTCTCTTTCTTTGTTGGGTCTTTGTATGGTTTAGGTATAAGCATAATTGTGGCTTCATAGAATGAATTGGGAAGTGTTCCTAGAGGAATAGATACAGAAAATGTGGTATATTTAAACAATGAAATACTACTCAGCTATAGAAAACAATGACTTCATAAAGTTCATAGGCAAATGGATTGAATTAGAAAATATCATCCAGAGTGAGGTAACCCAATCACAAAAGAACACTCATGGTATACAGTCACTGATAAGTGGATATTAACCCAAAAGCTTGAAATAACCAAGATATAATTCACAAACCACATGATGATTAAGGTATTTTTACCTCCCAGAATTATATGGATTAGACATGACAGAGGCAGGCCGCCAGAAAACTAGATTCCAGAATTCAAACAAAAAATTATCTTGATACTAAAATTTGTTTTGAGAATTGTATATTGCAGAGTACACAGCCTTGGTATATCGTCTTATCAAGCAAGTTGAGCAGATCTGCTCGAACCTCTGACATCCTGGAATCTCAGCTGGATGCATTGAAGACACAGATGTCCCAGGCTTATCAATTTACCCTCCCCCCCCGCCCCTCTTCTAATATCTCAACGCCAAAATTCAGCTTGAAAAAGTTAATGAAGAGTCGGTGCCCCTATTCCCTGGGCTTGGAGACTGAGGTGGTTAATATTAGGCTATCCTTCTAGGGAAAAGTAGTGGTTTTATTGGAACAGGGAGGAATAGTTAGAATTGATTACATAGTCATAACCTATTTGGTAGAAATCTGTATAGTTGTTATTAAGCTGAAGTCATAATTTCTTAAATGGTACAAAATTTACTTTGATTTCAAATTTAAGGTTTTCATTGGTATGAGTTTCTTATTGATATAAACGAGATTAATATTGTTACTCTCATAGGCATTGTGCCTATATAACACATTTAAGAATATAAGGCTTGGACCCAGTCCTTCTTTAAATTTTTTAACTGATTTAAGATGATTAGCTAGTGAGTTAAGGGCCTATAGCAATTGCATGGCTCTGATTTTATTGTTAGGGTGTTTTCTAGAAATAGCTGAGAGGAGTTAATGGACAACAGTCCAGATTGCTTTACATAGATAGTTGGTTTTCAAAAACGTCAAAAGTCCATAGAATTGACACTACAAATATTCCTGTATAAATGTTAATTTTGATTAGAGACTTGTCTACTCCTGACAGTTTCCCTGTCTTAGATTCTATGAAGAAACTGAGCATCTTTGGAGTTACTCCAGTTGTGGTGAGACAGCCACTAAGCAAGAACTGCTTCTTTTCATCTACAGACCAATTACTGTCCAGAAAAGGACACATTTGCAGAACTGACTGATTATATCTGCCAAGACAGAGTAATCAGCCCTTGATATTTCTACATTACTAGGTCTGTCAGATGATCCTGGGCCAGAAGGCTGAAGATCGGATGCTCTAACGTTTTGTCATATAGGGACTGTCCAGGTGTTCAGTGGTCTCTATAAATTGGCTAAGTTTTAGAAGCTATGCTTTGTGCTTACAATAATTTCAGTTAATTCAGTCATGCTAGATTTCTGATGGGGTTGAAGACTTACATACAGTCTCATAGCCAACCCAGGCTATTTACGTTGAGAGAACAGATTTGAGAGAATGATTTTCAGCTGACATTTATTCTAAAGCCAGGAAAAAAGCCAGGTTCAGAACGAAGTCTTTTACTTAGGAGAGATGACAGAGGTTCTATTTAGTTAACAAAAATGATGGACTGGGTGTTAGGTCTACCTTGTACTTTAACAATTACAATATGGTAGTATAGCTGTATTCAATTTATATCTGGGAGAAAAGAGTCTTTTAATTAGACAGAAAGGGGAAGTGTTGTGGATAGCTCTGGCCTTATATTTTGATGCTAATTCCCCTTTCCTGGGAAGGGCTGCAGAGGAGGAGAGAATCAGTACAAAGGTGAAGTCTAGTGAACCTTCTGCCTACCTTAATTTGTAAAATAAAGGCTAGATCCAGTGATTGGGCAGTATAAGGAGAGGTGGAGAAATAAAGGTTTGTGGGAAGTGAGAGAGTATGATGGAGGAGGAAGACAATGGAGGAGGAAGATGAAGGAGGAGAAGATGGTGGAGGAGCAGGAGGTGGAAGGACAAATGTCTGACTTGGAAAACCCGCAAGTTATAAGGGTCTCATAGGTGGGGAATAGAGTAGTGTGGTGGTGAATCTGCCCAATCTAGGTGTGCAGGTGTGAATAATAATTCATAATTATTGAGTTGTGTTTTCTTTGACTGGTCTTATTTGGGTTGGAGAATTACAGCAACAATCTTATATCAATCAGAAAGGTCAAGATCAACAAAACAAGTAACAGCTTACTTGTGCTTGTGAGGATGATGGGAGAGAAGAACACTTGCTAGCTACTTCTGGGAGTGCAAATCAGTGTGGCAGCTACTCAGGCAACTGGGAATAGATTTACCTCAGGATCCACCTATACCATTCTTTTTTTTTTTTTTTATCGGAACTTTTATTTACATTTCAGGTGTTTTCCCCTTACCCCCTTTCCCCCCCCCCGAAACTCCCTATCCCTTCCCCCCTCCTCCTGCCTCTATGGTGGTGTACCCACACCCACCCTCCCCAGAACCTCACCTCCCCACCCTGGAATACCACCCCCCATAATGTAGGACAGAAACTGAAGGAGGGGCCATCTGCAGACCTTTCCACCTGGGTATCCATCCCATGTGCAGTCACCAAAGGTAGATGCTGACGTGGGTGTCGGGAGGTGCATGCTGACAGGAGCCTAACATAACTGTCTCCTTAGAGGTCTGCAAGAGTCTGACATATTCAGAGGCGGATGCTCTCAGCTAACCATTAAACTGATCATGGGGTTCCCAACAGAGAAGATAGAGTGAAGACTGAAGGAGTAGAAAGGGTATGGGACCCCATGAGGAGAGCAACAATACCAACCAACCAGAGCCCCTAGGGTCTAAACCACCAGCCTGGGAGCGCTTAGGGAGGGACCCATGGCTCCAGCTATATATGCAAGGGAGCTATATATAAGTGGAAGAAGAGATTCTTGGTCTCTTGAAAGCTGGACACCTATACCATTCTTATGCATATAGCCAAAGGACTCTACATCCTACTCCATGTTCATTGCCACCCTATTCATAAGAGACAGAAATTAGAAACAGATTAGTTGTCTCTCACCAGATGAATGCATACAGAAAACATGGTATACTCACACAATGGAATATCATTCAGCTGTTAATAATGAAATACACAAGTAAATGAAGATTTAAAAAAAAAATGATCGTAAGTAAAATAACCCAGATCCCAAAAGACACAAATACTATGTGTTTTTTTCTTATGTGTGAATGTTAGCTTTTAAACTTACAAACTGTGTGCTATAACACAAATAACCACAGAAGTTAGATACCTGAGGCTTGTTGGAAAGTGGTGAGAATCTATCAAGGAAATGGAAATAGAATATAGTGTTGTGGAGAGACAGGGGAGCCTAAAATAAAATACATAAATAGGGAAAATGGAGACAAGAGTAAAGGAGGGAATACATGGAGGAATAAATAACATGAACAACTATTTGGGGGATCATATGGAAACCCAGTATTGAAGAAGCTTCTGTAAATTATATACATATAGAAAATAAATTCAAATAAAGAAAATATCCAAAAAAAAAAACAAAAAAAACAAAAGAAAAGAAATTCAAATGTAGTAACCAAGTAATAGGGGAGAGAATGCTCCTAACCAGACATCTTTTCCACCAAGTAAAATCTCCAGTACCAAGAATGGGTTACATCTGTTGAATTTCCATCAAAAGGAGCCCCAGGTTCCTGTCATGGGAAATGCCCCAAGTATCACAGGCTATTGCCAAGGCTATTGATTGCTCTCCACAACCTGATAGTAAGGTTGTATTGCCGAAGACAATACTCAGTTAAGTCATTGAACCCAGAGAATTATAGCTGGTGTCTAAGTAGAAGTTTACTGACTACCATCCATGCTTGATACTGGAAAGTACAGTTCATGCTACTGGAGGACAAAGATAATCACCAATATCACACATCTACAAACCTTACCATGCGCAACAGCCACATGCCTGCAAGATATACTGCTGCAATAATAACACAAATGTTATGGGCATAACCAACACTTCTTAATTGAGTGTAAGTCCCGATTGATGACATGGAACTCATGTCTGACACTGCTGAAGTGGTAAAGAACCTGCGTCTAGATAGGACATGCGCCTAGGGGAAAACCTAATACTATTTAATTTGCTCAAGAGACATCTGAGAAAAATGACTCCCAGTGACACTCTACTAAACCTGTAGATCAGTGTCTCACTCAGCCATCGTCAGAGAAGCTTCTTGTAGTAAATAGGAATTAACAGACAGAGAGACCCACAATTGGACAATATGCAGAGTATAAGACTTTGGAGCACTCAGTCCTAGATGGGATAGCTTCATAACTATCCCCTCAAGGCTTAGGAGATCTATGAGGAAGAGGAGGCAGAAAGACTGGTAAAACCAAGAGGTGGTAAATGACTCCAAGGAAACAGTTTCCTCCTGATACAACAAAGCTGATGCACCTATCAACTCATGGAGACTGTGGCAGCACGCACAAACCTGCACAGGTTCAAGCCAGAGGAGAGAGGGGGAAATAGACAAGAGCTCCCACCCCTCACCAAGAGCATATCTACAATGGATACTAGCTGGCTGAGGAAAGATCAGTTTTCTCCAATAAAGTCACACTGAGTATTGTCAAACAATCTCCCATCACTCAAATAGGCCTCATGCCCTGGAATAACTGGCCTATCCAAAGCTAATTTTGTGACCTGTTTGTTCTATTTTGCTTTGTTTGGATATTGGCGTTGCGGGGAGGGGATATTTGGTCTTTTGTTTATTTGTTTTGAGTTTCAAGTATGTATTTTTACTTTTTAGTGTATGTGCTTCTTTTGTTTTTCTGTTTGTTTTAGAGAGAGAGGGGGGGGCAGGGAAGGAGGGAGAGGGAGAGAGAATGAACATAAAATTGGGCAGGTATGGTCGTGGGGAGAATGTAGAAGAAACTATGGAAGGAAAAATGGTCAAAATATTTTGTATAAATTCATTTTCAATAAAAATGACAGAATAAAATAGAATAAATACTGGTAAACTCTGGATGAATAATTAGTTAAAGGAAACATACAAATGGCTAATAAGCATGTGAAAAATATTCAATATTACCAGTAGTAAGAAAATGAAAAATGAGGAGCACAATGAGATACTACTACATCGACGGGGTGACTGTAATAAAATATATGTACAGGGTGAATACTGAAAATAATAGGGTGAGACTGGGACTCTCGTGCAGTGCTTTTAGGGTTAAAAAAGGATTCAACTACTGTAGTCTCTTGAAATACTTACAGTAAATTTATTATGAGTCCCAATAACTCTACTTCAAAACGTTTACCTAGTCAAGGGAGCTAAAAACCATGTCTACCCTATTGAGTGCTGGTTGCTTACAGGACTATGATTAAAATAGGTCATCAATGAGAAAAATCCCAATATTCATGCAATGATGAATATATCTGACAGATATGACCCTCCATTCCATAACTACTGCTTAGAAATTAAAGGAAATGGAGAAGGAAATGTACAATAGAGCAGAGATTCTGAAAACACTATACTAAGGCCAGACACTAAAGGTGACAGGCTATTTGGGGGCAGACAAGAATAGGAGGCAGCTTGGTACCTTCATTGGTTTGGGGTTATGTGCTTTCCTCTTATAACAATGCACTTGGCAGTCTAGCTCCTTCACCTAAATGTACTGTACACATACGTCCCTCTCCAAACAATGTCTCTAGAAAACTCAGAACCCCTTTGTTCCCTACCCACATTGCAATACACATATTCTAATCTCTGAATAATAATATACTTCTTGCCTCTGATAACAGTAAAATTTAGCTATTTCCTATTAATGTTGTTCCCAGTGTACCTGGGTATCCAACCTGAATCGCCTTTGTGTACATTTAGTATTAAGGCAAAATTGTGTCCTCTAGTAGCCTGTTAAGGAGAATCCCATATTTACCATCTTATGTCAGTGTGTAACTAGGCATTGTTATGGGAATAAATATGCACAAGAGGAAAAAAGAACGTATGACCTAATTCATCAGTGAAAACATGGAGTCACCCAAAATATGCCCCCTAGGGAACCAACTCCTCCTTCTTCTGAACCCCACCAAAGGAAGCCACGAACAATCATCAGAACTCTTGAGTACTCTCTCATGGGCTACTCTCAATCCTAGACAATGTATCCCTCATTAATCTGTACTGTAACTTCACTGCAACATGGCTGGGTTGCTTCTCTTCTTCTATGGGAAACGCCTGGCCCAGACTCTAATGACCAGTAATGGTTTTGTCCCATTTGAATAATACTCCAACAGCAGTGATTTAAAAGCCACAAGTACATTAGTAATTAGTTCCTTGGGAGTGAAAGCTGGAAGAAGGAACTTAAAAACAAATGTGTTTGAAGAGTATTGCTGTATTGTAGACACTTTCCCCATAACTGTAACAAAGCACATGGTTAAGCAACTTAAGAAGGGAAGATGGTTTGGGGTCATGATTTAAGGATCCAGTTGACCATAGCGGGAAAATCATATCTTCAAGAACAAAAGACACTGGCAACTTTGGTCCTCAGCTAAGATACTCACTTTCTCTGGATTTATGGTGAGTCTTACCTGTTCTAATAAACATGAAACAAGCTCACAGGCACACTGAGAGGTGGGTGTCTCCCACCTTATTCTAAATCCAGTCAAGTTAACAATCCTTGGTAAAGTAGGGTGTTCTAAAACTAGATTTGTTTGAAAAATGCAGAATTCTGTAAACTTACCAAAACTTATGTAACTTTGATTTACAAAGTGGGAATTTTTATTACATGCAACTTGTAATTTAATCTGCTACTCTTAAAAATTATACAATTACGTTCTTTTTCCCTCTAGTTATACAAATAAACAAACAACAAAGAGAATTTAATGAGTCTATATTTGATCGTTTTTTTCAAAGTAGCAGTATTTTATCAAGTATAAACAACCCAAAATTTGAAGAGGTTTATATATGATGTTTTTTTCTAGAATATAAAACTATAAGTAAGCAAAGTAAAATTGTGAGGCAGATTGCTATCTTCAGCAATTTTGCATCAATATATACCTGTTAAATTATTCAGAGATCAATCATAATCCTATAATATGGCAGACACAACAATTTTGGTTTGTTTTAAAATGTAAAGAATATTAAATAAATATCAAATTAAAAGATTTATCAAAAGTTATGGGACCTCAAATTAGAAAATAAAAATGATTTTCCAGATAATGTCTACTCATTGATATTTAAATTCTCCTCTACAACTCTCCTTAAAGCCTGTCAAATCTGTCCAGGAAGAATATACCATATAACTTGGTATCCCTAACAGATAACTTTTGTTTACTTTTGCAAAGCATGGGGCAAATAGAAAAACCAAACAGGGATTCTCTATTTGATGCTGATGGCAGGAGGCATACACCATATCCAGAACATTTGGCTTCAACCATATCACAAACTTCCAATATCCACTATATAAATACTATATATAAAACCATAACCTAGATCTCAGATAGCCAGCTTCTCATGAAATATAAATTCTGTGAGAGGGAAAAGAGATGGTCTTCTCTGACTATTGTACCCTAAAGCTCCATCAATGTGCTTGAGAGTTTAATGACAATCAAAATTTATTATGCACATATAAATCATCTGACCAGTTTTCCACCACCTGTATTCCATGACTATGCTTATTTTGTGCTGCTTGTTTGGGGCATACAGCCATCCTTTCTTGTCTTCTGGGACAGATGATAAAACTGTGGTGTGATATTTGGTTTTAATGTCAACCTGTCACAAATTAGAATCACCCTAGCTGGGAGCCTCAGCCAAGAAATTGTCCTGATTACCTTAATTGGATGAGGAAGATCCAATCCAAGTGTGCTTATCTGGTACCATCCCAGATTTTAAAAGGGGAGGGGGAGTTCTGCTGAAGGAGGATTACGTATTCTTTGCTCTCTTGACTTTCTCTCTTATCACCAGGTTGATCTACTTTGCTGCTACTGCTGCTGCTGTTGCTGCTGCTGCTGCTTTCTTCCCTAACACCAGAGCCAGCCTCTCCAAGCTTCTATCACTGGCTAAGGACGAGAGGCTCTCCTGAAAATGTCTAGCACTGGGGGCAAGATTGGGACAGCTGAGGATCAAACCTCTTGCACTAAGCAATTACCAGTTTCTCAGCCTCCCAGATGCAGCACAACCCTTGTTACTATTTCATAGTAAGCTGATTTAATACATTCGTGTAGTATATGTACATTCAATCTATTAGTTTCCTTCCTAGAGAACCTAATGTGGTTTGGATGTAGGCTCATGGGGAGTGTCACTGTTGGCAAGTGTGCTCTTATTGGAGTGGGTACGGCCATGATGGAGGAAGTGTGTCACTGGGGGAAATGGAGGGGGGTTTTAGGGATTCAAAAGCCCAAGTCAGGCCCAGTGTCTCTCTTTCTTTCTGCTGCCCGCAATTCAGATGCAGACCTCTCAGCTACCTCCCTAGTACCATGTCTGCCTGCATGAGGCCATGCTCTCCTCCTTGATGACTATGAACCAAACCTCTGAACTGTAAACCAACCCCAATTGAATGTTTTCCTTTAGAGTTGCCATGGTCATGGTGCCTCTCCACAGCGAGAAAACCCTAAGACACCTGGCTAAAATGCTTGTGACAGGGTATGTGTTACAGGAGGTAAATCAGGAACCAGCAATGAACAATGAACTAATGGACGTAATAATTAGCAGAAATTCCAATGTTGGGAATATACATGACCCTGATTCTTGGAACATAGCCTTCAGAAAATCCTATCTCCAGGCAACTATTATATTTTAGTATTAGAAATAAACTTTGTGACAGTTTTACTAGTTTGCTTAAACATCTAAATAGATACTGGAGATACAGCTCAGCAGAGAGGAGACAGTACTGTTTTTGCAGAGTGTCTGTGTTTGCTTCTCAGCACCCACATCAATGTCCTCCTGGCCTCTCCAGGCACCAGGCATGCACATGTGCACATACATATATGCAGGCAAACACTCATATGTGTAATTAAAATAAGTAAATATTTTTAGAATAGTGTACATAACTTTTAAAAATTACTGTTACTGATTAATATATTGTGTGTGTACTATCAGATGTGGTGCAAAAAATCAATACCCAGTAAAGAACACACATGAATACATATTAGAAATTTAGCAGACATTGTACAGCCTAGGAATTGATCTTTATTACATAGATCCTTAGTTCAGAAGCTGTTATTGCATGATTGGGTACCTTAGATGAGTTAAGTCTTCTCTCTCTCTCTCTCTCTCTCTCTCTCTCTCTCTCTCTCTCTCTGTGTGTGTGTGTGTGTGTGTGTGTGTGTGTGTGTGTGTGTGGTGTGTGTGTGGTTTAAATAGCAGTTTAAATTCTTGTATCTTAGCCTTTCTTCAAGCTGTGGTTGTACCGGGCAAACAAGCGTGGAGTCATTACTCAATGTGCGATAGCATTTGTAAACTGCAATGAGGTGGAAAACTAATTAAATGTGGCTGGAAATTATAAATTAGTTAACGTTACCTCCAAGTTCTCTTGGTGAATGGTTGCTGTAGTGGAAGCATGGAGGATCTTTAGGAAAAGGCTTTGCCTTTTGTAGAAAATGTGCCTAGGCCTCAAATTGGCAGGGATATGGGGTTTCAGGAACTTGGACCAAAGCTCTCTTCTCGTTTCTTGGCAAATGTGCATTTGGCTGATGTCAGAGAGTCTGCACAATTCCTATATGTTATGTGATGTGTAAAAGCTAAATTTAGAAAGTTTATTGTGTGTATTTATTCGTTATTGTACGTATGTATAATGTGAGGGGTTGGAGGGAGTACAACATATGTGTATGGAGGTCAGAGAACAACTCCGTGGAGTCTGTTCCCTCCTTCCTTCTTTAGATGACTTTCGGGGATTGAACTCAGATCTCCCGGCTTGCATAACAAGCACTTTTACCTCCTGAGCTATCTCACTAGCCCGGGTTTCAATTCTTGTTTGGGGGAAACATACTGTATGGGAAAAGAATACTTTACCTGAACCAACCTTTTTAGGATTCTATTCTGTTAAAATATGCTGCAGTTAACTATAACCATGGTTTTTTTTAAGTTTGGAAAGAGCTTTTCACACATGTCCCACAAGGAAAATCCATTTTGAGCTTAAAATTCATTTCCACTTATGTTGTAACAGATTGTGTAATCTCTGCGTCTAAAACACACTGCAGTCTGCCCACATTTAGGAGGTAAGTATCCGTATCCAACCAGCAGCCTTGCTACAGATTTTACTTGGGAATTAGTCCTCATTTCCATCCTTCATCATTCCCCCACTTCCCCAACCCCATTCCAAATTTTTCTTTCCAGAAACTAGTTTGACCAATTCTTCCACCCCCAACAAACCATATGGCCAAAATCTATTCTGTTTTAACCTAAACCCTGGGCCAGTGACACAGAATCTAGCACTATAGGTTAGGCCGTAGCAGTTTGCTTTCTGTCTTTAGAAGAGTGTTCAAGTTTAGTGAAAATAAAGAGATAGTTGAACTAAGAATTTGGCAGCCAAGGGGATTTGACATCCAAATATTTCAAAATATTTTTGCTTGCAGTAGAAATATGCTCTTTCTCATCAACCTTATCACCACCCCATTCCTTGATGGCAAACAAGCAATGGAGAGAGAGAGAGAGAGAGAGAGAGAGAGAGAGAGAGAGAGAGAGAGAAAGAGAAATACTTAAAAGCAAGAAGCAGCCTTTTGCACCTGGAGGGCAACTGTTTCCTAGGCTAGAGATGAGAACAATGAATCTCTAAGCTTTGCCTCTTAAAAGTTCATATGGTGTGTGCTTCAGGGCAGTTAAGGGAAATTTTGGAAGTGGTAGAGGGAAAATGAGTCTTTCACAACCCACCTGATATTTTAGCAATTTTGTGAAACCGCAGCTTCCATTAAACAGCAAGAAAGACCATCCATCCTGTATGATATTTTCACTCTATATAATCCTTT
The DNA here is from genome assembly GCA_021653895.1 of Mastomys natalensis. Taxonomy (NCBI): domain Eukaryota; kingdom Metazoa; phylum Chordata; class Mammalia; order Rodentia; family Muridae; genus Mastomys; species Mastomys natalensis. Next base: position 489,547 of record JAJTUV010001365.1, on the reverse strand, counting down.
GCCTTCCCTGCCTCATGAATTCACATCACTGGATTCTGTGTCCACATGTCTGCTATGAAGAGACACCATGACCAAGGCAACTCTTATAAAGAACAACATTTACCTGGGTTACTGTTTCTGAGGTTCAGTCCATTATCATCAAGGCAGGAGCATGTCTTCACTACCATGCCTTCTGTGTTCAAGAAGGCATGTAGGCAGGAGCATGTTTACCATGCTATGTTCAGGAAGGCATGTAGTGAAAGGAGCTGAGAGTTCTGCCTCTTGATCGGACTGCAACCAGGAGAAACTGACTCTTCCACACTGGGTTGAGCTTCAAAGCCCACCCCCACAGGGACGCACTTTCTCCAACATGGCTACACGTACTCCAAAAGGCTGTACCTCCTACTAAAACCACGTTCCTTGGGCCAAGCATATTCAAACCACCACACCACACCATACCATTGACTAGCTGGAATGATTTCCTGTGTCTCCTGACTCCTTAGCAGGATCTTACCCAGCAAGTGCTCAGGGTGTAATGGCTGGAGGGGTAGATGGGAACCAATGAAAGACAGATGTGTACTTACTGTGAAACTTAGCAGGTGTTGGAGCTTCATTTGAAATGAGTGGAAGATGGATTTGAATAGTTGTCAACACAAGGCCCAATAATCACCTCAAATTACAAACATTTAGAGAGTTCTCTATCAACTGATGAGGTGTCTCCTGAGTGTCTTTCAGGTCCCACTTAATGATAAAGCAAGCATCTGTATATATGCCCTTGCTCGAGCAAATGTGTGCAGGGGATGGGGCCAGGATATGGGTTGGAAGTTGATAGTGAACCCCATGAAGGATACGGTAGTTCTGGATAAAGTTTTTCTTTCCCTTTTGGTATCTAGAGAAAAATAAAAGAGAGGCTCCAGTTCTCTGCTTCCTAAGTCAAGGATCCAGATCTGAACACCAATGAATGTAATTGTTTATTAGAACAATACCGAGCATTTAATATCAATGGATCTTGTTTAACATGTTTCGGCTTATTAATTTTATTTTCTAAACAACTGTAAATGTACATTTGTATTACTGTCTTCCTTGTCCCTGTTATATGAAGAAAATGAGCTGAAAGTAACAAAACTTCTAAGAACAGAGGCAGGGGGGAAAAAATAAAAGAAATGGGAATTGTTGCTAGCTCTTGGTGTACTGGAGGTAACGTCTCACCATATGAGGTGGGTTTTTGTTGTCATTTAACAGGAGCAAAACAAACGCTTGAAATGGTTTTGTGATTTGTCTGGACTTGGAAAGCTAGTAAGTGACAGGAACAGAATTCAAACCCAAAGATGTAGGATACCAATTCCCCGTGTCTCCACAGCAAGAGGGAAACAGCTTCGCAGTCTTTAAAAGCTGCCTGCTGTTGTTTAGACTCAGAACGGGAGAAGCTGAAATGTTCATCCGACACTGCTAACCCCAGCAAGCCTGGGATGATATCCTGGCTTTAGCTCAGGTCCTGGCTGTGGATTGGGAAATGATGGGCCAAGCCTCAAAGCCAGCTGGAGAGTACTAGCCAGACACTGAGCAATGGCAAGACTGCCAGGTGGAAGTTAAGCTTAGCAGGAAGTGCCTTGGAATCGCTCCGTGTCCTGGAAGGGTATATTTCCTGGTTCTCCATCCTCTGAGGTAGGCAGGGGATGATTTGAACTCCTCCTTCAGGAGAAGAAGGGGTGACAGCAGCTCCAAGTCCTTCATTCTGTCCTCCCTTGCTCCTCCTTCTTGTGCATGTGTACTTTCTCCCCTGGTCACATGTCACTGGGCTTTGCTCCCTGGAGACAAGGTCATAACTCTCCTTCAGCATTTTCTACCATCGCGTTGTAGACTGTCATTTTACAAATCTACTGAATTGATAGATCACCCAAACAAATGAAATTAGCATTTTTATGGGTATGATTCACTTGTTGACAGTTATACTTTTAAAATATATTACTCCTTAATCCCTAGAGAAATTGGAGGAGGCTTCATTTAGCAAAAGGACCACACACTGCTGCTGATTTCAAACTGAGCAGTTTTCAGGTGATGTGACTCAGAGATCAGGGGGGAAATGTTAATTACCAAAGTTACAATTCTCTACTTATGGTCCTTAGTGTGGTTCTTCGTTTTTAAAGTCCCATCAGTTTAATAACAATAAAAAATAAAAATAAAAAACCAAAATGGAAAACTGAGTGCAAGAGAAGTGGCCCCTGAACAGGGACAATAGGATCCCTGCTCATGGTACCAGGCTTGGCTGCAGGGTCACCTAGTATTGCTGTTGTTACGACGTTGGGGGACAGCGATTGTCCTGTGGGAGCCAAGGTCATCCGAGTCAGTACCTTTTTAGTTATTCAGGGGTATGGTCAGCTTCTGCATGCCCCGGATCTTGTCTAGCAGGTCATTGATGAAGGCTTCGGTGGGTTTGTAACAGTCAACTAACAGCTCCTTGACTCTAGCAGCCCGGGTATCGTCGCTTTCCATGTCCAAGAGTTCATCCACATTTATCTCAAGCTCTGGGATTTCCTCTTCCTTGCAGTCGTAGAGACCCGTGAGCTGTTCTAAGATCCACTCTTCCAGGTTGAGGCGCTTCCGTAGCTCCTTGCGGTTGTACTTGACGATGATCCTCCCTGGCCGTCTCACCTGACCATCTTCATCTGGGTTGTTCCCCGAGCCAGAGGTTTCGCCTGGGTTCCTAGGGGGACTCTGGAAGTAGACTCAGGGCCCCGTGTTGGCAGTGTCTGACCCCAGGCCTGGGTCAGTCAACGCTGAGCCCCCCGCAGGGCCGCTGTCCGCCATGGTGGCGGGGCCACATATGCGCCTGCGCAGCTGCCTCCCGGATCCCCACCCCCACCCCTACTCTCTGGCTGACCACTGGCTCAGGTTAGCTCGTGGACTGGGGGGTTGGGGGTGGGGGTGGGGAGCTGCTCTAGTGTTCTTGGTGTTCTCTACTACGGGATTACCAGATGAATACTTTAAATGAAGTATAAAGGTTATACTGCATGCAGTTATTATTATTATTGACAGTACAAGCTGATAGCAAAAACAGGATGCTATATTTGAAGATCCAGCAATGACTTTAAGAATTTGAAAGCACCAAAGACTAAAAGTCAATTTGAATAGGAGGTTGAATAGGTAGGCTCTGGACATTCTATAACTTTATCAAAAAGTTATCAATGTTAGAGAGCATTAACAGTAAACAAAAAAAATTTGCTGCAGGTTTGAAACAGAAAACTATTAAGAACCCCAATTACCCTGGGCACCTGTGATGGCAAGTCTTGGATTCTGAGCAAACACAGAGTACTTCCATGTTGCTCCTGCATCTGATGCTGCCTACCACGTGGGGTGAGTGGATAAGGCTGTGCCCTCAGCATCTGCAGGGTTACTGGGTTGCTGGTATGAACATAAAATGGACGTGATTACACTAGGAACTCTAGAGGGCCCTACACCCTTCTGTCATTTCTATACCTCCCTGAAGCTCATCTCTCACAGTAGCTCCCAGATAGTATTATTGTCACACAGTTCTAGTACTCACAGGCTTGACCAAGTATTATTGTCACACAGTTCTAGTACTCCACAGGCTTGACCAAGTATTATTGTCACACAGTTCTAGTACTCCACAGGCTTGACCAAGTATTATTGTCACACAGTTCTGGTATCCCACAGACTTGACTACCATCACTTCTTTTCTCATGGCTCACAAAATCCAAGTTCCCCACCTCCTGGAAACCACAGCTTTTCAGATGGCAAAACCCCACACAGAAGGGCTACAAACAGAACAAGTAACTCTATTATTTAGCAGAGTCTCCAGGCCCCATGGTACTTCTAGAAGCTTCTTACTCAGAAATGTCTTTGGAACTTTTTAACACGTTTGGGACAGAAATACAAGAAAACAGTATTTCACTATGTGACTGGGAAGGTCAGGGACCTTGGTCCTGTTTCCTTAGACCTGCCTTCCCTTCCCTACTCTCTCAATGGGAACATTAAGAGAATAAATTCTGCTTTCCTTGGGCAAGGCCTGAAACTCTTTCAGACTCTTGAATACCTTCAAGTGTGATGGACCCCACAGCTCTGTCATATCTGGTCCTCTAATGTGAACAGAAGCTCCTGAAGATGCTCTGTGTGCAGAGACTGATTGGCTGATTAGAATTTCAATACTGCAGAGAGGTTGGAACTCTGCGGGTACAAAGGCTAGATAGCTTATCTTGGGCTAGTTCCAAGCCTCTGGAACAGCTAGTTGTTACCCATCTTTGTGTTGGAATTAACATGTTGTGTGACTCATGGATAAAACCTTTTAGAACCTTATTAACTGTGCATGCTACTAGCTTCCACCATTCTAAAACCTAAGGATATCATCAGATGACACGTTGGACCTATAGGAGAGCTTTCCCAACATCAAAACTGAAGGGACAGTTATTGTACAGCCTGGTGACTTCAGTTATCAACAGTGGGCCATACACTTGAAAGTCACTCAGAGAACCTGAGTGACTTAATTTGAGTAAGCATGGGAGTGAGCTCGCTTGACTCAGTCACTTTATGATGTATATGCATTTTTTTTAAAAAAAACATAGTGTATCCAAAAGAGACGTGTAATTTCATTTGTCAATAAAATAAAAAGAACCAAAGCGTACAATTGAAACATATATGAGGCTCTGTGATTGAAACGTTTTGAACTACAGGGATGTTTAGAATACTCTCCCCAAATCCCTGCACGGTTTATTTATAACCCATATTGTACAGTAAGTGGGAACGGGAAGTGGGAGTGAAAGGAGAGAGAGAGAGAGAGAGAGAGAGAGAGAGAGAGAGAGAGAGAGAGAGAGAGAAAGTCACACCTGATCTGAATTGGGCCTGTGCTGACACAGCTTCACAGGAAACGATGAACAGAAAATGAAGGATAACCATGAAAGGCACATTATCCTTGCCTTTTCAGGCTGGAAAACACCACATGAGACTATCTCCCAATGTACAAATTTTTCATACTAATTTTAAGACTTTTGTGTGTGTGTGGCACTGTGCACCAAAATAACGTTAATTAGTATAAAACCATCCAATTCTATTACAATGGGCACAGTACTTTCAAGTGCTAATTGGGGGTTTGGGAACAGTAAAAAGGAAAAGAAAAGAGGCCATCTCTTTCATGAATTGCTATGTGGCAATGGCTGCTGCTGGGTCTTTCAACTCCTTTGTACCTACAAAATTCAACTGATAAAAAACTAGGCTCTGGCACATACAAAAGATATAGATGCTACTCCTCCTTTATGTGATAGGACATTTAACACTAAAATAAGTTAAGCTGGGAAGGATGCTAGCAAAGCAAGTTACACTTTTCTGAAAGGAAAAACTTAAGTCAACAGACGCCAGTGTGACAGCTGTGAGGATGACCCCTTGAGGCTTCACTGCAGAATCAGCAAGGAATCAGCCTTCTGATCAGGAAAGCTATGTCTCCTAAGTTGAATCAGGGATAGAAATTTAACTCCTCCTCAGGTGGACTCCTATGCATGTGAATAGGAAGATCTCAAGGGGAGCCAGAGCTTTGGGTTATCAGTGTTGCATTCTGGGATAGTGGCAATCAGGATCGAGTTGAATCTGGCCTCAAGTCAGAGAATAATTGCTGTTATGTGAGGCAATGTATTGTGTTGTCTTGGCTTTCCTTTATGGAAAAGTAAAGAGAAAAACAATATATTCCTCCAGGGCTGTCCATATGAAAAAAGTCTGTCCAGGATCAATAATAGCCTCAGAATATCAGGAACCAGGTGGTAAGCTAAAACTTTGCCCGGAAAAAGCTAGGGTGGTGCGTTTAAAGTGAGGGTGGCACATTTAAAGAGAGGCCATTTTAAAGGCCTGGAAGAGAATCAACAGGATATAAATAGGAAAAATTTAAAGGGTCAGCATAAAAGCCATGCTTTTATCCTGTCCGTGCAATGTATTTGTTAAGTGTTTGCTTGCTGGATCAGGTGCTTTGACACAGTAGGAGAAAAGCAGGCTGATTCCCGACTCACAACCTTTGTATCCTTGTAAAGCAGACACAGGAAAGCAAATGGGAAGTGACATGAGCCACGGGAGATTCATAGTTTTCCTGGTAGTTTGCTTTGTTTCCCATGTTTTCTGCAATGAGCATGGGTTATATTTATAATAAAAATGTGTTTTAACATACAGCTTTAAATTTATCTAGTTGGTTTTACACAACTGCTTTTCAAGAGAGATGGCTACAGCAGATGAACTGTCTGGAAGATCAGATGAAATGGTGTCTGAACATCACATAACTGCAGTGAAATACACTTAAGAGAGACAGGCATACGCACGAGCACGACTTGCTAAAGGAATTTTTTTTTCTTTTCAGGGAAGCTTAAATCCTAAGTCTTCTAAAGTCTCTGAATCTGAGGCCTTTCTACTTCCTGGCAGAATCTGCAAATAACACAGCTCGAAGATCAAGATTAAGCAAAAACTGCAATATTGTCAGTCATTAATGTGTGTGTGTGTGTGTGTGTGTGTGTGTGTGTGTGTGTGTGTGTGCCCTGCCCTTTTTTTTAATTCTCAGAGCTCTTCATCTATATATTTTTCACTTTTTATTTTATTTTTTATTTCTTTTTAAAATAATTTTTACTCTTCTCTCATATACTACATCCCAAATGAAGCTTCCCCCACTTCCCTTCCCCCAGACTCCTCCCCTGTCCCACCTTTCCCCCCTTCACTTCATGTGGTGGTTTGAATAGGTTTGGCCCCCATAGACTCATGTGTCTGAATGCTTGGCTCACAATCAATGCCATTATTAGGAGGTGTGGCCTTAATGGGGTAAATGTGGCCTTGTTGTAGTAGATGTGTCACTGTGGGGATGGAGCTAAGATGTAGACCTCTTGACTCCTTCAGTACCATGTCTACTTGATGCTGCCATGCTTCCCACCATGATGATAACAGAGTGAACCTCTGAGACTGTAAGCCAGCTCCAAATAAATGTTTGCCTTTATAGAGTTGCCTTGGTCAGGGTGTCTCTTCATAGCAATAAAACCTTAAGACACCTCCCCTCTCCCCCAGATCCATCCCTCTCTGCTTCTCAAAGAAGAACAAGCCCCCCAGGGACATCCAGCAAACACAGCATAACAAACTACAGTAAGATCAGGCACATACCATCACATCAAGGCTGGACAAGGCAATCCAGTCGGAGGAAAAAGATCCATAAGTAAGCAAAAGAGTCAGGGACAGCCTTGCTCCCACTGTTAGGATTCCCACAAGAAGATCAAGCTACTTAGCCATAACACATATGCCAAGGACATAGGACAGACCCCTACAGAGTCCCTGATCTCTGCAAGTGACCATGAGTCTTGGTCAGTTGACTTCATGGGCCCTGTTCTCATGGTGTCCCTGACTACTTTGGTTAACTCCGATCCTTCCTCTCCATCCTCCAAAGGACTCCCCAAGGTCCCCTTAATGTTTGACTGTGAGACTCTGTATCTGTTCCCATCAGTTGCTAGATGAAGTCTCTCTGGTCTCTTTGATGATGATTCTGCTAGGCTCCCATTCCAGAACACTGTCTAGGCAGAACAACCCATCGAAGGTTTCGTGGCTGGGTTGGTGTCCCACTTGAAGCCTTGTCTGGTTACAGAAGATGGCCCCATGTCCACTATTACTAGGAATATTTGCTAGGGTTACTCTAGTAGATTCCATGGCGTTTCCATTGAATTAAGTTAACTACCTTGCCCTCCAAATTGTCCCCAATTCCAATTTCTCCCAGTATTTTCTCCTTTCCTTCCCTCTTCATCTCATCCCTCCTGTTCCCAAGTCCACCTGTTCCTATTCCACCTGCAAAATCTATTCCATTTCCCCTTCCTCCAGGGATCCTTGTGTCCCCTGTGAAGTCCTCCTTGTTACTTAGCTTCTTGGGGTCTGTAGATTATAACATGATTGTCTTTTACTTTATAGGTAATAGCCACTTATAAGGGAGTACATGTCATATTTGCCTTTCTGGGTCTGGATTATCTCACGATTATTTTTTCTACTTCTATCCATTTGCCTACCAATTTTATAATGTCACTGTGAGAGATACTCTGTTGTGTAAATATACCATATTTTCTTTTTCCATTCTTCATTTGAAGGACATCTTAGTTGTTTCCAATGCGTACTTCTCTCTTCAGACTATTTTATCCTTGCCTTTCGCAAGCCTTGCGATTTTATTTTGTTCTGTTCTGTTTACAGACATGCACATTGAGTAACAGGACGTTAGTGTGAGGAATCCTCTTAATATGGACTGAGACTGGAGCTTAATGGTTTCCATAGCGATAACAGCCTCAAGCTTGAGATTCTTCCAGGGATCTTCTTTTTGTCTACACTTTGAACCTGGGGCTTTCTATTTATTTACTCCGAGAGGACCTGAATCTTGAAACTATTTCAGCTGTAATCACTAGGCTACTAGGTTCCTGTAAGTGTGGTGGTGAGTTGGGAAGGAAGCTAATTATATGGCTAAATTTGTCTTTGCTACACCTATATTAATACTGTGGTTTTCATGTGCACCTACATAGTGATGCAATTTTTCTGCCTCTTAAGTAAGAACACAAGGTTAAAAGAGACCAGGACAGATAAAGCCCTCTCTTTGACGAGACAAGCTCTGGGGTATCCTTTCCCTGGACAGTATGACTTTGTTGGGAAGACTGCTCCAGGCACATGTCACCTTTGGGGGTTAGTCCTTCTCTCAGCCTATAAAAGGCCTTTCTGAGATACTCACTCGAGAAAAGGATGTGATTCCTGGGAGTCAAATATGAAGAAATATGAAGGTTCCACTCTAAGACTCTAGTGGACCAAGAATCTCTCCTTCTCTGGCCAGCCCACAGTTCACCGGCATTGATTCATCAGGGCAACCATCCAATGGCCAGTTATCAGTGGTTTCTTTGGTTAGCAGATCTCCAGGACAGCTCCTTGGACTTGCACATCTCTCCATGTTTCAGAGTAGTGATCCTCTCTGCAACTTTCTTGAATAAGTCTGAGAAAAACTCTTGATTGATTTTGGGAGATTTTCAAATTATTTTTAGTTGTTTATTGTTGTGTTGTTGTTTTAACTTTGCTGTAATTGTATGAAAGTGTTTCACTATGACATTTCCATACAATATATAATGCACTTTGATCAGAAAAAAAAAAGAATATTAAAGTCAGTTACTATTAATGTGTGACATTAAATGTGTGAGTAAAGCTTTAGTAATGTTTAAGATATTGGTGCCTTTGTGTTTAGGACATAAATGTTAAGAATTGAGATATCATGGTGGATTTTTTCCTTTAATGAATATAAAATGTCTTTTTCTGTCCCTTTTGATTAATTTTGGTTTGAAGTCTGTTTTGTTAGATATTAGAATAGGTACATCAGCTTGCTTCTTAGGTCCATTTGCTTGGAGAACCTTTTTACAACCCTTTACTCTGAGGTAATCTCTATTTGATGTTGAGGTGTGTTTCTTGTATGCATTAGAAGAATTAATCCTATTTTTGTATCCATTCTGTTATCCAGTGGATTTTTTTCAAGTGAGAAATTGAATCTATTGATATTGAGAGATATTAATAAATAGTGATTGCTAATTCTAATGTTATTTGGTAAATGGTGGTGGTAATGTGTGTGTGTGAGTTTGTGTGTGTATGTATGTGTGTGTGCCCACGCACACTTTCCTTCTTTTTGTTTTCCTGGTGTGAGATTATTTATTGCTTGTATTTTCATGGGTGTAGTTAATGTCCTTGGGTTGAAGTTTTCCTTCTTGTATTTTCTGTGAGACTGAATTTAAGGAGAGATATTGTTTAAAGTTGACTTTTTCATGAAATATCTTGTATTTTCCATCTATGTTGATTGAAAGTTTGGCTGAGTATAGTACATCCATGGTCTCTTAGACTGCCAGACATCTGTCCAGGCTCTCTGGCTTTTAGATCTGATGAGAAATCAGGTATAGTTATAATAGGTTGGCTTTTATATTTTACTTGGACTTTTGCATTGTAGAGTTCAATATTCTTTTGTTCCATGTATATAGTATTTTGATTATTATCGGGGGGAATTTTTTTCTGATTCAATCTATTTTATGTTCTGTAGGTTTCTTGTACCTTTAGAGGTATGTCCTTCTTGTGATTAGAAAATTTTTCCTTTATGATTTTGTCAAATATATTTTCTGGGTTCTTGAACTGAAATTCTTTTCCTTCTTCTATTCCTATTATTCTTAGGTTTAATCTTTTTATAGTGCCTCAAATTTCCTAGATGTTTTGTATCAAGAATTTTTTACATGTAATATTTTCTTGGACCGATGAATCTATTTCTTCTATCATATCTTCAACCCTGAGATTCCCTTGTACATCTCTTGTATTATGTTGATGATGCTTGTATATGTAGCTCCTGTTTGCTTACCTAGATTTCCAATCTCCAGAGTTCCTTCAGGTTGTGTTGTTTTTATTGCTGCTATTTCCATTTTCAGGTCTTGAACAGTTTCCTTCAACTGTGTTTTCTTGACTTTCTGGGTGTTCTTTAAGGAACTTATTGATTTCCTCCAATTTTTGTTTCTTTTCCTTGATTTCTTTAAAGTACATTCTCATTTTTTCTTTTAGGGCCCCTATTATCTCCATAAGTTGGTTTGGATATTTTTACTTATTCATTCTATATCTGGCTCATTATCCCCCTCTAGGTCACCACCTCCCACATCCCCCCCACCCCATCTTTCCTCTCCTCCTCTGAGCAACTGGGGGACCCCTGGATATCCCTCCTACCCTGGCACTTCAAGTCTTTGTGAGGCTAGGTGCTTCCTCTCCTATTGAGCCCAGACAAGGCAGCCCAGCTAGAAAAATATAGCCCATATGTAAGCAACAGCTTTTAGGATAGACTCTGCTCTAGTTCTTTAGGACCTACAAAGATGACAACGGTGTGCATCTGTTACATATGTTCAGGGAGGCCTAGGTCCAGTCCATGTATGTTCTTTGGTTAGTAATTCAGTCTCTGAGAGCCCCAAAGGTCCAGGTTAGTTGATTCTACTAGTCTTCCTGTGGAGTTCCTATTCCATTGGGGGCTGCAATCTTTCCTCCTATTCTTCCATAAGAGTCCCCAAACTTCATCCACTGTTTGGCTGTAAGTGTATGTCTTTGTCTGAGTAAGATGGTATGTGGAAACTCTCAGAGGACAGCCATGCTAGACTACTATCTGCAAGCATAACAGAGTATCATTAATAGCATAAGGAATTGATGTTTGAACATGGGATGGATCTCAAGTTATGCTCATTCTGAGTGAGGTAACCCAGTCCCAAAAGGACATGCATAGTATATATTCACTTATATGTGGATATTAGCATAAAATACAGGATTCCCATGCTACAATCAGCAGACCCAAAGAGGCTGGACAGGAAGGAAGGCACAAGCAAGGATGCTTGAGCTTCATTTGAAAAGGGGGATGGAATGATCATGAAAGACAGATGGAGGGAGAGAACTGGGTGGAAAAGGGGATAAGGAAGGGAGTGAGGGGGGTCAGGGTAAGGTTTGCGGAGGGTATGGAAGATGGCCGGATGGCCATGAGAATGAATGGAAATCTGCAATCTATGATACGGGGGGAGGTAGAGGACATCTTTAGGAAGAGAAGCAAACCTAAGGTAAGGGAAGTAAGTGTCCAAGAACCGAAGGGGTTGCTCTTAGCTGTGACTCACAGGATTAGGGATATGGAGCCCATAGAGTCTGCCTCCGATAGCCAGACAGGAACCCCGGTGGAGCAATAGGCACACCAACCCACCTACAAACTTTTGACCTAAAATTTATCCTGTCCTCAAGAAATTCAGGAATTGAGGATGGAGCAGAGACTGGAGGAATGGTCAACCATAAAGTTAGTTTTAAGGTTATTTTCTTGTGCTTTGACTGCATTGAAATATTCAGGTTTTGTAGTCATAAGATCCCTGGATTCTGGTGGTACCATATTGCTCTAGTTGTTGCTGATTGTGCTTTTCCACTAGTATTTAGCCATCTGTGTTTCAGACGATTATATATCTAGGTGCAGATTTCTGAGTTTGTCTTTGTTGTATGAGTGTTCTGTTCCTTGGTTTCTGTTTTCTCTTGTCTTTGTGGGCTGGATTTTCTGGTGGCCTACTTGACCTCTCATCCACTAGGTAGTCTCTGGCCAGGTTAGGGGTTTGACTTCTGGCAACTAGATTGGCCTTTGGTGCAAGCAGGGTGGGGGTTGGTCTCTGTTCTTCTGACTGCTGTGACTTGCACCTGAGCATATGGAGTCTGCCAGAATTGGTAGCAAGGGTCAGGTGGTAAGAGAAAAGGAGGCTGTGGAATGTGTCTTTTGGAACCTAGTCTAGGGTATAGAGCAGTTCATCTGGCAAGCGGGTCACTCACCTGTTCTTCTGACTGGTGTGGCCTGTGGCTGAGCAACTGAAGTCTGCTGGAATTGGGGCAGGGCCTGGCCACTGAATGGCTGGTGAGGTGGGTAGTAGAATGTGTCTTTGTATTTTCAATTTCTAAATAAAGACAAGTTCTTAAATTTTACTTGGAAAGTTTTAAAAATGAAAATATAACACACATTCTATTATAAATTTCTATGATTAATATTTAATTATTTTACCTCTTTTCCTTTGGGTTAGAAGCTTTTCTAGAATTGCAATTACTTTATATATTCAGTTATAAGCATCCTGTGGAATTCTGTGGTAATTATTCAAAACGAATATGAGATTTTTGGCTAACAATAAGAAAATAGTTCTAAACTAAAAGGTTACTGAATAGTAAAATTTCTTAAATCAGCATTTCCTTAAATATCTGTCTATCATGAAACACTAGACTCGTAAGATGCTTTCTGAGAAAAGCAAGCAGCCGTCTTTAGGGAACATTTCACGCTATCATCCTATTGTGGAAATTCCCTGTGTACTTTGCAAAAATTTTGAGAGAATCAGTGTTTAAGGGAAAACATGTTTAATTCCTTTTTATCCCAGTATTTTCTGAATTTATTTGACTATAATATTTCTAAATATTTTATGTTTATTAATTATCATGCATAGAAACAAACTTCGTTCTCCATTACATTGAGATCCTTTCCCAAAATTCTTGTCTACTCTATGCTCAGTAGACATTGGGTAGATATGAATGAAGATGCTAATCACCTAGACTCCTGCCTTCAGGAACTGTAGGGTTTTATCAAATATTAGGGAAAGAGTTATTTTTATTAGCTCACAGATACAGGCTACAGTCCATTGTTTTGAAGAAGTCCCAGTGTTGGAAGTTTTACACAGCTGATTACATTGCTCCCATAATCAAAAAATAGAGATGGACCTAGAGAAATGGCTCAGTAGTTGTTATGATGTTCAGTCATGTAGACCAGAGGTTGGATCCCAACACCCAGGAGGGACAGATCACAAATGCCTATATCTCCTGCTTCAAGAGATCTAACTTCCTCTTCTGACCTGTGCATACATGTGTTAATACATCTAGACACATACACACTTGAACACACACAAATAAAGCCACATCTTTTTTTTATTATTTTAAAGCAGGAAGAAAGGAATGCCTGTGTTCAGCTTACTTTCTGTCTATCAGTCCAGGACCCAGCCCATGAAATTGTGCTTCCTATAGTCAGGATGGGTCTTTCTACCTCAAATAATTCAATTAAGAAAATTCTTCACAGGCATGTTTTCTGGCCAGACTGATCTAGAAAATTCCTCATTTAGATCACCTTTCCAAGTGATTCCAGACTGTATTGAGTTGAATTAGCATTCACCATGACACTGACTGCCAGCAATAAGCTGACAAGTTCTCACATTTTCTAGGAGATCTCATTTAGAAGCCAAGGTCTGTGCCCTTCACTTTTGCTGTTCTTCTAGCATTTCCTTTGTACCTCTTTTAAAGCACATATCAGGGTGTGTCTTGAGTTGGAATTATTTATGCATGTGTCTATTTTCTGCCTTGACATGATGGACCCCTTTTGATCAAGGCTCATATTTAATTCATTGAATCTCACCCACCTTGGGCAGGGGGCCTTGCACTGAGCACCCCTCCAAGCATAGAGTGTTACCAATTTAATGATTTGTATCCTATTCTCAACTATATTGCAGTCTCTGGGATCAGAAGTCATTATCCATTATCGTTCTTTTCCTAGAGAAGCATTTGTGAAGTTGGGAGTTAAATTTCCTTTCCGTGATGAGACAATTATGAACAAAAGAAATATGAGGTCCATATGAATCTTCCTATGGTTATCCCTGGGACAACACTACTTTCTTAAAGGTGGAATTCTTTTTATGCCTTAGTAGCAGACTGAGCAAATGCAAGTCACCTCTCCTAATGAGACATTTCCTTTCTCATGGTTTCTTATACAATGACATGAATGCATAGAATGCCCCATTATCTAAATAACTAGGGAAGGGAAGAATAGGGATGTATTGAAGAAAATATATGGCAATGACCTCTTTTACAGCATTACTAAGAAGGAAAAATGATGCCAGGCTGGCTATTCCTGTGGATGACCTCAGCACTAACTCAGCTCAAGATGATGTTCACACTTGAGGAAAATGAAGTGCAGAGATGTGAAGAAGCCTGTGGTGAGAGGAAACACCTCTGCTCTGAAATGGAATTTAGGTCAACCAATGTGGAAAGCAGGGGGTCATGCTGAAAAACTGCCAGAGCCTTCTAACTTTAGGTGTGGTAACTTTCTAGTCTCAAAGTTTATATGCCCCTTTCTGTCAATAATCCTATAGAAGAGGCCAAGGTAAACAGAGGTGGAACTCAGCAGTGTTCAGCATTGCTCTTGGTGCCTCCCAGGAAGCCAGGAAGACTTAAACCTGAAGACCACTGTGGAGAGGGCTCCACTGTTTATTTTCATATCAATTTGGCATGAGCTAGAGTCATCTTCGAAGAGGGAACCTCAACTGAGAAAAATGCCTGCATCAGATCAGCCTGCAGGCAAGTCTGTGAGTGCATTTCCTTGATGAATGATTGGTGTGGGAAGGTACAGCCCACTACGGGTGGTGCTAGCAAACTAGGACAGAAGGTCACTGAAACCCAACTTTAAAGAGCATCATGTGTCTCTCTACACCACCTCTGTCTAATGGGACTCAGAACTAGTAGTATCAACAGTGAGAAGTCAGCATCCCTGATTGTGCCCAAAGTTAACCTGAGGTGACATATGCTATGAAATCACTTATTATCCTCATCACAGACCCATCCCATCCTGAGTCACATTCACTTCTTCAGTTCATCAATCCCTGTTCCAGGCTTCTTATTTTTCCTATTAGCTTTACTCTTCTTCCTATACAGATCTGGCCATATCCAAGTTAATTTCAACCAGATTCCCTATGTGCTCCCAAATGCAGAAGTGAATAGCAAAAAAACAAACAATCCCCCCACAACAATTCATGTGATAAGTACTATATATGTGTGTGTGTGTGCGCGCACACACGTGCATTCGAGATGTACACACACATACATGGCTACATATAGTACTTTATCAGCAACAGGAAAGTGCTGTGTTTGTTTAAGGAGGCAAAATCTGACAACAGACTACCTGGTATAAATTCTCTCTCTACTACTTCATGTTTAACTTCTGTGTATCTCTGCTTAAATAGCTTTTAAATGAGAATGAAAATGATATCAGTAGCACTGGTTCATCTCCTGGATACATAAAAAAGAAAAGCAAGGAAGAGAATAGAAAAGGAACAGCAGCCACCAAATGAAATAGTGGTAGGCTTCTCTCTGATGGGAACGGGGAGGGCTGATAAGGTGGTAGCATGATTCTGTAGCCTTGGGCTATTTTTGGCTTGCTCTAATCTCTTAAAAAGTAGCTTCTCTTTCAGAAGCCATGAAGTCTATATTCTAGTCAGAAAAGAGTAAGAGAAAGGAGATCATGTTTTCTCTTCTTTTAAAGGTTTGGTTCAGAAGTTACACAAACCCCTTCCATTCACATTCCCTTGGCCAGGATCTAGCCATTGACTACATCTGATTTCACAGGATGACATGTGATTTGCTAAAGTTGCTGTTGTAGCAAGGGGAAATAGTACAAAGTGGTGAAGAAGAAACAAACCCAATAACCTCTATCATACAGAAGATGTAGACTTGTAAAGAGTAAGTCAATTGTACAAGTGAAGTACTTAACACAGAGTCAAAAACAGGAAATCTATGGCAGCCACTAGATCTCAAGACTATAATATCAGTAATAGTGAGTCAGTATGGCCATATATTCTTCCCATTTTAGGATCACATATCTATAGACAATGAGAATAACGAGAACTCTTTAGACTTCTTATTTTTAAAAAGCTAATTATTGATGTGTCTGACATTTAATTTTTTGAAATCTAGGTGAAAATGAAATATACAAAATATTTGCCCATCTAACCTTTTAATTATAGAAGCTACATAATTATAATAAAGCTAGTTCTAGGCAATAGGATCTTCTTAGTGATTTTTATTAATACCTTAATATATCAAGTTATAAACTAGGGGAATCATCAGTGTTTACTCTGGCATTTGATCCCTCACATTAGAAAGGAACTGAATTTCGTTAAAGAGTTGACAATTACAAAGGCATTTTCTTTGCAAAAGATCAAAGGATTTAATTTGTTTGCTTAGCACCTCTTGTATCCAGAAATATACCTAACAGAGTTCACCCACACCCACGGGCACTTTGGAGAGAATAAGGGAGCTCCTTTAACCTAGATATAAAAGTGGAAGTAGAATACATGAAAGTGATCTTGTTAAACCAGCAAGTGGCCAAGCTTTGGCTGGATCAATTGTGCAGAAAGGGTTCTCTTTATGGTTATTATTAGCTCTTTAAAACTGTGTGGAGAGCTGGGCTTTCTACCCACTGGATAAATTTACTTTTTAATGCTGTTTGTTACCATGGAAATGTATTCGAGTCTTAAAGACAGCTAAACCTTCCTTATTAGTAATTTTTCATTGAATTAATTTTGCATTATTTAACTCATGTATGAATTAAGGTTGCATCTAAAACCAAGAGTGATAATAGTATATATACCCTATAGAGTAATTATGGTGATTAGTTTAAATGCTATGCCTAAAGATTTTAGAATAGCAGCATTTAGATAACATTGAGTATATAATGTAATACTATTTGAGTTTATAGTGTTCTGAATGTTAACCTCTACCTTTACATAGCTTTACCAATTACACAACCTTTTAAAAAAGATTTTATTTACGTGTATTTGTGTGTCCATGTGAGTGTATGCCACGTGTATGTGGGTACCAACAGAGGCCAGAAAGATGGCATCAAATGCCTTGAATCTGAAGTTACCAGGTCAATGTGAGCCACCCATCTTGGGAGCTGGGAAATGAACTCTGGTCCGCAGGAAGAGCAGCAAGTGCTCTAACCACTGAACAACCTCTTCCAGCCCCTCAAACCTCTTACTTATAGTTAGTTCTATAGACCCAATTGATCCTTACTGTACTTCTCAAATCAGAGTCAATATTCCCATTTTCAAAGCAGTGCAAATGGAGGCTTAAAGCTGACAGGTATAGAGGATCTAAGGATTTTTACAAAACATCCATTTGCTTAACCTTTTTAAGAATCCAGGGTTCACTAATACCAACAGGTACTTCTAGAAGAAGAGACTCCCTTAATCCATACTAAAAGCAGAAGTAAAATAAATAACAACACACTTCTCAACAACAAACCTAAGAAGCTCAGGGCAAGGGCTCAATCCCATAGCTAGACATAGTTTGTGTGACATAGTGCCCCACCCCCAAACCCTGCTGTAATCAGAGGAACTGATCACTCATGGTGGCTATCAGTGACTCAGACAGCTGTTTTGATGACCTCTACCGAGTAATCGAGTCTTTTTGAATACTTCTGATCGATTGGGCAAGCAAAAGCATGAGTGAAGTACAGGACAAGCTCTGCCCAAGCAGGACTCTACTCTAAATAGATGGATTCCAGTTTGTACCTGAAAACAGACTCTCTGCCCTAACACATTCATATTCTACTCCGCAATTCCCTCAAATGAATTGTATTAGTCACAAAGATACTCTCTTAAGGCCCCTGCTCAGAAATTAGAGGAGCCCTTGAATCCCACTTACACAAAGTACTAAACGTGCCACTGAAAGGAGATTCGAGCTGTTCTTCTTTCTCTGGTAATAGACACAGAAAAGCAAATGAAAGCCAGAATGTGCAGGTGAGGGTGACTGTTATCAAACAGGCACCCCTGTGGCCAGCCTGAGAGACCTGGTAACAGTAGGACCATCAGGCACCTCTATGGCAAGCCTGAGGGACCCAGCAACAGCAGAAAACAGCATCACTAGCTGCCAAGAGATAATACATTTCCACTGTTGCCTCATGTGGCTTGTCCTCCTGCGCATGCACTATATATTCAATGAAAGGCCAGCTTCTCTTCCCTTCCCCAATTCTTTCCTTCCTCCACCCAGAGGGCCCCTGCTTAGATCCAACAGCGACCATAATAAAGCCTGCCTAACACTAATGTGTTTGTGGTTGGGTAGTACTGACAGCTGCTGTTAAAGCCGAGGAAGTTTCTCAACAGTGAGCCAGAATCAATCTTTTCTTCTGTAAATTGCTTTTGTCAAAACACTTTACCACAGCAATGGAGGCAGAAATGACGACAGATACCTGGTGGAAACACGATAAAACTCTTTCTCTTGACGCAGGTTCAAGTAAACATTTGTAGGCCCTGAAAAAAGCAGACATAATGCTTATATTTCTTACCCCAGAAGTTTGTATGGAAATCATCTGGTTTATATATCCTCAGTGGGAATGAGAAGTCTAGGGGAACACAAGCCCACACTGGAAATTCTGAACTTGAACTTAAATTTTTTTGTTTCTGAAAAGTTAGTCCTGTACTTTCATTGTTAGTCAACTATGGGGCAATGATGTATAGACTCTGAATGCTGTAAATTTTTATAACAAAGAACATGAGGCACCTGGATTAAAATGTCATCAAATAATACTAAAGATACATACTTTCAGAGAGCTATAGACACGTATCTTTCCAGAACCACTTGTTTATGTCCACAGTGAAGAAAGTAATAAAGCATCGACCTGTCCATCTTCTCCCAGAGAGAGCTGTATACACGCGTCAGAACAAGATAGACCCATCTCCATTTATTCTCGTTGCCATGCCCACCCTGCAATTTTTTTATTCTTTGAAAATTTCATACATGTATACAATATATTTTGATCACACTCTCAACCACCGGCAAACACACAGAAACGAGGGTAGACAAACATACTAGCTGCCCTTTGGAAGTTCTGAGCTTTTCCAATGTGTCGTTCCTTTCTTACACTTCCTGTGCAGTTCTGCTGCATTCTTACAGAATTCCCATGTGGGAAGTGCTTGGCACAGGAAACTGACTTGAAATACTTTGTGATTAAAATAGGAGAGTCATTTCCTGGTCCACCCAGAAGTTTTGTATTTCTGATAATATGAATTTCTGTATTTGTATACACAAATGTATATGTAAATATATGCATCTGTGTATTTATGGATACAGACATATTAGATAACAGGCTACCATGCCAGTGTATAAGTATAGCTGAATCAAAAACAAAATCTGCCATTTTACTTTGAAGTCAGTCTGGTTTACATAGTGAAGTCCAGACAAGGCAGCTCTGTATAATGAGGCCCTATCTCAAAACAAAACAAGAACAAAAGAACCTTTTATTTCACATTCAATGCCCCATTCACAATTCCCCAAGATAGTAAGTTTACTCTTGTTAGCTAGAATAATTGGTAATCTTCCTTTCACCCTCAGAACATCCCTATTTGGAAAGTAAATTATTCTGTCATCCAAAATGCGAGGCACATAATCTGAAGAAGTGGCTTTGAATAGGTTTAATATTACCTGAGGTTTCTGTGCAGCTTTTAATAGTTGGAGATTAACTCTTTTAATTTGCCACTTCAGCAAATTTGCCACAAAGCAGCACATCCTCTGCCCAGGCTGCCACCCAAACAGTAAAACTGCTTTGGGGTGGTTTTGGTTTTTTGTTTGTTTTGAGACTTTCTACTTTCTAGAACTCAGTACCAATGACAAAGCACAAATCACTTTTTCCTTGCTTATATGGTGTCTTTAGGTAATGTTTTTGTCTCCTATACTTGTCTATAATATTTTTCATTGCATATGCATTTATTGGCATCCCTAGTATGGAACTAAACAAATAAATGATCTATCTTTGAATAAAATAAATGATTAACCCTAGATATAATACTAAAGGAATCAGGTTGTTTACAGGATTACTAGCTACATGGTTCATCTACTCTAAAGTGCAGCAACAACTCACCTTGCAGCTTAAACAGGTTTGCTACTGAGCTCCTTCCACAAGTATGACATTGAAACACAACATTAAATCATTTACAGTGGCAAAGAGGGAAACCAAACCACAAAATATTGCTATTAAAACTCTTGCTCGGCACTCTACCTTGATGTGAACATTCTTCACGTTTGCGTTCTTCTTGTGTCCTGTGTACCTTTCCAAGTTGCTGTATTTCACTCAAATATGTGACACACCTTTGCAATATTACGGTGCCTTCACTCTAAAAACACTGCATTTATTGAAAATCATGTTTTATGATTTTCATATCTTATTTACATGTAAATGAAAGTTCAGAATAAAACTGAAAGAGATAAAGCTACAAAGGAATGGAAGAACATGACAGCTGAAGAGCTTGATAAAAGGAAACAAGGGAAAGGTTATCATCGTTGTTGCAAAGCACAGACATGGAGTCATCCCTTGATACTTGTGTACAAGAGTAGGGAACCTGTCTCAGGACTACTGGGTAGATGTACATGCCCTGCTCTATAAGAAGGCATACAACCTGTGCAAACCTCCCTGAATACTTTAACTCATCTCCGGATTATGGTTAATACCAATTTTAATGTAAATGCAGTTCAAAGCCCTGCCATGCTGACTGTTTATATGAAAAGTGTTTATGGTATGATTAAAATATTTTTATTTGAGAATGGGGTGAATCTTCAGATGATGGGGATAGGGAACCTACAAGTATATAAATAGACTGATAGATATAATCATGATAGCTGGATAGATAGATAAATAGGCAGGTAGAGATAGATAGATGATAGATAGATAGATAGATAGATAGATAGATAGATAGATAGATAGATAGATATAGATGAATAATATATAGAATATAGATATAGATGATATAGATATAAATATATGAGAGTGATGACAAACCTCCAGAATTGTGAAATTATTCCGATATGAAGACATATAACTAAATTATAAAAGTTTCACCATTGAAAAGAATATATTAAATGACCAGAAAGCTATCTATAGATAAATAGAAATGAGATAGATAGATAGATAGATAGATAGATAGATAGATAGATAGATAAAATAGGTTCCCAGAATTATGTTTTATTCAAATGCAGTATAGGAAAGCACTTAAATCATAAAACTCTTACTGCTGGAAGAATACACAGTCTATGTTCAACTTAAAATACATACATACATACATTCAAGTGAACTTCATCTACGTTACAGTTTTTGAAACAATTTGAAAGGCTTGATTCATCCCCCCACCCAAATGGTATGATCCACAGTGTCTAACAAAAAAGTGGCAGAAGATTCTGTGAATGGACAAATGACCAATATTTACAGATTGCTTCAGAGAGCAGAGGAGCAAGTGTCACTGGTTCATTAAAAATAAAAAAAAAAAGTCGAGGAAAACATGTTGAGATTACACCTTATGTAACCCGAGAGAATCAAACACTTAGGGAACTAGCCCAGATCCTCTTGTCTCACAGATGCCAGAGCTGTGCAGCAGCTCACAAAAGGAGCCAGGAATAGAGACTGAGTGAGCTAATGTTCAGTGAAGTCCATGTGATGCAGTGCAGGGGATAGGAAGAAAGTAGGGGGTGGGGAGGAGAGAGGAGAGAAGAGGGGAAGAAGAAGATCATTTGAATTCCTAGCAGTTCATTCAGTATCCAGTGTCTGTCCTGACACCTAGAATAAAACCCAGGCAGTTTTAGGCATGAATTTTTATGCAAAACTTGCTTCCTTTAGCATATTTAATAATGTTAATAACTCATCTATATATTGCTTTTCAGTGTGAAATTTCTATAATTATATAATTTGATTTTGACATAGCATATAACCATTGGCCTATCTGGCTGGAAATACAGCACTTTGATATTATGCACAACACTGGCTGTTATACATTATGTTATATCTCATATACTGCCTTGTCCCCATGAGCAGTATTGTATTATTATAAATATTCTTAGCTTCTGTTCTAAGACGGACATAAGTTACATATTAACATTTTACTTCAGTTGTTGCTCTTAAGATATATCAGATGGAATGGAGCATTGCTCAGCCTAAACTGAGTTGTTCGCCACAAGAAAAGAGTCCACGTACCTCCTAGTTATGCAGTTTTCTGCAAGGTCATGTAGAAACTGGCACTATCCAGGGCCAGTGTGACTGCTAGCCACTCTCATTTTCTCATGTTCTTTTCTTTAGTAATTGCTTAGTTGAATACAGTGACCAAGACTCCTCTGAGTACCTATGGAGCTGCTTCTATGCACAGGGTTCTCTCATGCAGTATTCTATCTAGCAAACTTAGTAATTTTACTCTATGAACATATGACTCAAGCTCCACAACTTAGAGTCATCCCTGGGCATTGCCTTCATCCATGACTTGGTTCCTTTCTCCCAGAAGTGACACAGTGCAGATATGTGACTCACTGACCTGGAATCCCTCTCCAGGGTCTGTCAAATGGCAAACATGTGAAACTCCAGGTTCACTCTTGCTTTTAACAGTGTCTCATCCCCAGATGTCCAGTATCTCAAATGACACTGTTTCATCATATATGTTGTGCTTTTTGTTGTTCAGGACAGAAAAAGAAATTTTGCCTCTTGTAATTTCCTTTTGGTTGAAAATGTCAGTTTCTCTGATATTTTTTTAATGTTGGAAACATATTTACATTGGACAGGTAGGAATAAGATGTATAAAGGCAGCCAGGCAGTGGTGGCGCACGCCTTTAATCCGAGCACTTGGGAGGCAGAGGCAGACAGATTTCTGAGTTCGAGGTTAGCCTGGTCTACAGAGTAAGTTCCAGGACAGCCAGGGCTACACAGAGAAACCCTGTCTCAAAAAAAAAAAAAAACAAACAACAACAACAAAGAAGTATAAAGTCAACAAAACAGACATAACTGCAATAACGTGGTGCTTTGGAAAGTCCTAAGGCAGTACAAAGACTGAATCAGGAATTAAGAATTGGGAATTAGGAGGGAATTGGGAATCCAGGAGACGAGACCATATCATGAAAGTGTCTGAGTAAACACAGACAAAGGTTGTTCCTTTGAGAGGACCAACACCACACCACCAGCAGTCTCGAGTGGCCACAGCACATGTTACATAAAGCTGGCCTGCCTTCAAATGCATAAGCCAACCTTTATTTAGAATTAATTTTTGATCCTTTGACCTTTTATGAGCTCTTAGCTTCAAAATGTCAAAATGCCTCAAAAGTTTCTCTGAAATGATGTCATGTTTCATCATTGGGGTATTCTGTACTGTGCCTTTTCTGAGATTGGTAACCATGTGTGTTTGAACTCTTTGTAACTTCTGTATATTTCTTATGGAGTATTAATTGAGGAGAATTAACAGTGGTTAAAGTCACAGTTACAACACATCTCAACAAATATTGTCCCCCACACCCAGACTATCAATTCAGTTTTAGAACTGATCTCAGAAAAGTATTCACATCTGCAAGAAAGTATTTCGTGTTCTTTAACCCTTTGTCTCCTTCTTCCACTCTTGGTTTCTGCTCACTTGTGCTCATAATGGTGTAGACTAAAGTTTCTCTTCTGCTCATGCCCCAGACACACTTGTTTGTTCTGATGGAGTTTTACCTCATGTGTTGACAAACTGTTATGTTTACAAGGGTTACAGAACCTTAGAGAAGGAGACCCTGACCAATGTGCAACAGCCCTTTATCCTTAGTATTCTTTCTTGTTATAAAACCTAATCGCCTGACACTGAAAAAGGCTTTGGTTTTCTGGTGCTATGTATTCACAGTGTATGCTTTCCTTCAGCCTTCACTTTTTAACGTATCTGAATCTTTATATTTAAAATCGACTTCCTATGGATGCCGTATATTTGGATCTTGGTGGGGTTTTCATTTGTTTGGTTGGTTGTTCGGTTGTTTAGTTGAGGTTCCCCACCCCACCCTCCAACGATATTTTCATTTGGTGTGTTTTAAACAGACCTCACTTTAGATGGTTTTGTGTATAATAGCATTTACATCGATTTTGTATTTGTTTAGTTGTTGGTTTTTCTTTTCCTTCACTGACATTGTAAACATCATGTTAAATCTGTAATATCTAAAGTGATGCTAGTTGCAGGCAGTGAGTAACTAGGAGGGGTAAATAAGATTCTATGATGTCATGAGAATGAGACTTTTATGGTGAGATCAGTAATTTATAAGAAGAGACATCAACAAAATATAGCTTCCTCTCCTCCCTCTCCCTTTCTCCCTATCCCCCCTTACTCCCTCTACCCCATCCTCTCCTCTCCCCTATATCTCTCCCCATCTCCCTATCTCCCTCCCTCTTCCTCTCTCTCTTCTACTCCCCATCTCCCTCTCTCTCTACTCCCTTTCCCTCTCTCTTCCACCTCATCCTTGACTCCTCTCCTCTCTCTCTCTATCTCTCCTCTCCCTTGTCTATCTCCTCCCTTCCTCTCTCCTTCCCAGTATCTCCTCCCATCTCTTTCTCTCTGACACAGGAAAGAGTAGCCAACTTCAACTAAAGAAGAGAGCCCTTGATACAGGCCAACCACATTGGCCCTTGACTTCAGCCATTCGTCTGAAGAACTGTAAGAAATGTACTCTATTTGTAAAGGCAGCAACTGGGAGGCCTGCCCTTTTCTGAAGTGAAATGGAGGAGCAATGGATCTGAGAGAGAAGAGAGATGAAGAGCACTGGGAAGAGGAGAGGGATGGGAGACTGAAGTTGGGATGTATTATATGAATAAAGAAAAAAAAGACACCCAGTCTACATGACTTGTTAACATATTCCCTTCTGGGCCCTCTCTGAACTAGAGTTAAATAGAACTTTAGGATTGGATTTCTCCTTACCATGGCTTGACTCTCCCTGGGTGTTTACTAGAAGAATCTGAAAGGATTTTTGATGGTCCTGCTCTAGATGCAAGTCACATTAGCTTTTGCTCATCCTCACATAGATCCAGACTCAGTCTATTGTATTTACTCAAACTGCCTTTGGAGTACTACTTCCAGAAATTTCTGCTAAAGGTAAGCAAGCCATAGTTGGGACTCTGGATGCACCTACTGACTCAAATTCTGCTGGAAATATTGTTTTTACATTAAGATTAAAACCAATTAATTTTTAGGTACAGGAAAAATAATTCATTTTACTTTTTTATGTAAGAGGAGGGGACCAAATACTTTCAATGACTTCCAAGCTCTCTGTAGATCAAATCTGAAACCAAATGTTTCTATCACTCTTGTAATTTTAAAGATAATTTTTCCTCAGACCGAGACATTGGACATGGATTTTAATGAAGATAGATTCTTGTCTTTCTGCTTGTGAGGGAAATGGTTTGTGCATGAAATTTACTTCAGTGTATGCACATTGTTTTAAAATATAAAAAGCTGAGTTAATAGAATTTGAGTTAATAGAATTGAATTTTCATTTGTTCCAAGAATCTTATTATATGTATGTTTGATACTAACCCAGGCATGAAATTTGAGGGCTTTGTTGTATAACCTGACTTGTATTTTTTTTTTTTTTTTTGCTTTTGTTGGAAGAGTTCAGAAAGTTAATCTGGGATGTACTGCAAATAGTTATAAAAGATCCTGTTTCCTCACCCTTGATTTCCCTTGGGTGTGCATCTCGCTATTGATTTGCTCCAAAATACTTTTGTTCTCCAAACAATGTGATTCTATAATGTATTAAAAAGAATTGATTCCTAAGTACATAGGAACACTGTGAATGTGATCACTCTTCATAGCAACAGATGATGTTAAAGACTGTTGGCAGGGGCCAATGAGGGTCAAGATAACAATAGAGCATCTTAGGTTGTTAGGTTTTTCTTTCCTTTCTCCTTTTTTTTTTTTTATTATTATTTTTGGTGATAGCTCACATTTGTTAGAGTAGAGTTACTAATGTCCTGAGATAAGGATAGCTGAAATGTATAAAGTTGGTGTTGCTCATGAGAGTGTTGAACTGTTACAAAACGTCATGGAAAAAAAAAAAAAACAGGTTTGTGGTACCTCTTGATTAAGACATCTATTAGAAAAGACATCATTCCTGACTGGGAAGCAGTCTCTCTCCTGTAAGTATTTTTTGAGTAAATTTTTTTAAATGGATTATGGATTATTATACCATTTATGTAATATTGATTAACTAATCATTCTAAAATGTACTTACTTAAGTCATAATAGTTTGTTATTTCTTAAAACCCTGTGGGATTGCTGTTTAATAATTCTACTTGCTGAGTCGTGTGTGGTTCTACTCATCTACCAGGGACCTGGGGCAGTTCAAGATGGCTGGGGTTGCCAGACCAGAGCTGTCCCTTGTGTAAGCATCACAAAAACCAGGGCATCAAGAGATGAACTTTTAGTAGGCATCTGTTGTAATGGTATTTGCCAATATACCATTGGCCAGAAATTATACAGCCCACCTCAGAGCCAAGTGAGAAAGAAAAATGATATGCCCTAAAATAATAGGTTTAATTTTTGTTGGGAAACATTATTATGAAAAATATATTCCAACCCTGGCTTTGATTGTATAGGTTTTTTTTTTTTTTTTTATCTTCTCGAATGTAAAATATATCCTCTCATTACCAAAACTCCAAAATGTTATCTAGTCACTGCATAAAGTAAATCTAGAACCTAGTGACCTTAGGGGATCCTGGCACAAATGAAGCTTCCATGCAAAGTCTCTCAAGTGCAGCCATTGGACAGCATCTCTTTAAAAGGGTGGCTCATTTATACCCACAGCTAACACATTCAACTGGAAATATAGGAAGAAGATAATATGCAGAGACACAGCAAAGAGACATAAAGACCAGAAGAGAGCAGTCACTAGTCCATAGCAATAGGACAGTTTGTCCTGGACATGTCGAAGCACAGGACTCTAGAGACAGGGGATGTTCATGAAGGAAACCAGTTTTATATCTGCTAATGCTTGCATTCCTCAGCTTCATCCAGGACTGTTTTCATATATTAGACATGTTGTTTTATTAAATCACCAATACGGATAACTCTTCCCACAGAGAACTTATGGTAGTTATTTCTACAGAAAGCCCTTCTGCTTCTATCTTTTTCTTTCCCCTTTGTGAAATTTCAGTTATCTGACACTAAATCTAACAGCAGACATATCTTCTCGTGTTTTCTGGCAGAGTTGCAGTTTCCACTTAAAATCCGATAGCAGTAGAGTTGAAGCAAGTTCCCTGAGTTGAGCTAAGAAGAGAGGATCAAGCTCCAGGTAGTCTGTGAATCCCTCAGACTCTTTGGTCTGGGACATAAGTAATAAAATAAGAGCTAATGATATTTTCTAACCAGAAAGTAAAATTGAATAACAAATAAAAATAAAGGTCTTTTACTGGAAAATGGGGACAAAATGTGTTGGGGTTTGTGGCGGTTGGAGTATGCTTGGCTCAGGGAGGGGCACTATTAGGAGGGATGGTATTGTTGACATAGGAATACCATGTCGGAGGAAACGCGTCACTATAGGAGTGGGCAACGAGACTCTCCATCTAACCACGGGAGAACCAGACTTCTAGCTACCTTCAAAACAAGAGGTAGAAGTCTCAGCTCCTCCAGAGCCATGCCTCCCTACACGTTGCCATGTTTCCTGCCATAATTATAATTGACTGAGTCTCTGAACCTGTAAGCAAATCCCAGTTAAATGTCTTTTATAAGAGGTGCCTTGGTCATGGTGCCTCTTCACAGCAATGAAACCCTAACTAAAACAAGGATTATAAAATATTACCAGAGCCAATATTTTCAATCCAACATCACCTGTGAGCAATTCTTCCCAAATGGAACAGTTTAGCATAGCATCCTATTCCCTAGTTTTTATCAGTACTCAACCAGAGAGGAAAAGAAGAAAAATAGAGAGATAACACATATATAGAATGGTTTTTCTTTCACATGCCTTAACAAGTTTAATAATAATTTAGGATGCCAAAACATCCATGGGTTTTCCTTATCCACAGCTACTCTAAAATACATATCCTGGGAGTGTGCTGAAGTCATTCTACAGTCATGCCTCTACTATATGTAACTTGGAGATTTTAAGCTGGTAAAAGAGTAAAGGAACTGTTCTATATAATCTACCTACTATCATTTAGATTTGAACTCCCCAAAGGCCTGTGTCTTAAGCAATTGATCAAGAGGCTGTAGCCCTTGACCAGATAGATGGTAAAACCTTTAGGAGGTAGAGTCTGATGGGAGGATGCTGTGCCACTGGAAGTTTGTACCTGAAGGGACTAGGGAACCCATGGTTCCTTCTCATCCCCTCTCTTTGCTTCCCAACTACCACATATGAGTATTTTGCTCTATGACATGTTCTTGGCTGTGGTACTCTTCATCGGCTAGCCGAAAGGTAACTGACTATGGATGGAATGATGACCCTTTCCCCACAGAACATTTACCTGAGGGTTTTTTCTCTGTCATCACAGAAGCCTACCTAACTCATGAGCTGTTATGAATTCACAAATACATTCTACTTATTAAAAGATAAAGAGGCAATCAGTGTCTTGTAGGAGCTAAATCTAGTAGAAACGTCAACTAGCTTTTTTCTTCACTTAAATGAAAACAAAAATGTTCCCACACTCACCCAAACTAAGACTTTGTTAACCAGATGAGGATATTGAAACTCAAGAATTTAAAACAAATAAGCAACAACACCAAAAAAGGGTAATGAAAGTTTGACATGGCAAAGAAAGTGCCGCGTGAATTCTCCTTGAGTGAATTTGCACTGTGACCTTTGGCAAACTATTTAAGGCACAGAGCTACAAATTTTATAGATTTAAAACAGAAAGAGAGACGAGCACAAACTACCCATTGGTTAGTGTTTTATGGAAGATAGTGTGTAACCCACTTTAAAAGCCCACATAAAAGCATTTTATAAAGCCCTACACCTGTGCAAAAGAAGACATTGTTTTTTTCAAAGATCTAACACGAGAAAGATGAAAGATTGTTTCAAGGCCAATATGCATCATTGCGAAAGCCCCCATATTTTAATATATTCCGTTATTGTTTTGAAGATCAACACTGCCATGGGCATGAATGTATATCTGTCACTGAGTCACTGAAATAATAAACCAACAAGAAACGCTTGGCCTAAGAAAAACTGATAATGCATTGTTAGGCGATGCTTCCTGAAGCTTCTGATCCCAGCTTCCTCCCATCCTAGCTGGCTGTGTACTTTGCATATTTAGAGTTTTAAGCCACTAGAAAAATTACATGTATCTTGAATGGAAATAATGAAGCAAGCATATATACTTTTACAAGAGCCAGTAAAAATTTAGCTTCAGGGACATTTGCAGTCAAATGCGTGGTTTCCCCAGTAAAGCTTGGTTTTCTCTGTTGTAAGAAAGGTGTGCAAAACTGAGACTTTAACATGGGTGCTCACACACTTCACTGGTTTTATCTTTTTAGCAGGCTTTTTAAAGCCAGGGAGAGAAAACAAGAAGTCATTGGCTTAAGGATAGAAAATATGGAGTGTCCCTTAAAAGAAACTTAATCTTGTTGACTATTCATATTATTGCAAATGTAGGCATGAGACAGAGACACAAATGTTCTTGCTTACTTAGCAATGTCCTATTTTCCTTAGCTATTCTTAAAGACTGAGTAAGAATACCTTTTTATGCCATTCCCCTTCCAGAAGCTAAAAATAGTCGGTGAAAGTAATGTGATAGTGATAATATAAAAATAACTACCATTTGCTGAGCGCCTACTCCCAGAAGAAAAGCAGTGTGTGAGTGTGTGTGGTGTATGTGTGTGTATAGACAGTGTGTGCATGTGTGTGCATGTGTGTATGTATGTAGATGTCATATGCATGTTGTATAAGTGTAGGCAGTATATTTTCATGTGTGCTTTGTCTATAGGTAGTGTGTGTATGTGTGTGGTAGTATGTGTGCATGTGTGTAGGAAGCATGTGTGATGTGTAGTGAGCACTGTTGTATGTGTATAGGAAGCATGTGTGTATGTGTGTAGACAATATGTGTTAAGTAGTGTGTATTTGTATATGCATATGTGTGTATATGTATAGGTAATGTGTATGTACATGTATGTGTATTCATTTTACATTGAGATAGTAAGAACAAATTGGCATATAGGCTACAATTTTGTCAGAAGTATAACTTGCAAGTACAAAGTAGGCCAAAAACAAAGAAAACCAAAAAAGCAAAACCAAACCAAAACAACAACGACAAAAAAACACAAATGGATTCATTTTCTAGAAAAAAATGTGTTAACCAAATAATAGATCATTTGGGGATAGATACTATTTTATTTAGCTTTCTTAATGACTGAAAAATAGTCATAAAATTTGAAGTTGTAACTCTTGACATTGAGGTGTCTGTAACATTTACCTTCTGATACAGTAGCTACAGCTAATTACTACTTTTTTACGGGAAAAAGGGATGGTTACAGGAAAAGAAGGAAGAGAAGACAAGTAAAGACATGAAGTTAAGCATTATCTGAATTTTTCCTCATTGTTCTATAGCAGTAGTTTTCAACCTTTCTAATGCTATTGCCATTTAATACATTCCTCATGTTGTAGTGATCCCCCACCATAAAATTATTGTCATTGCTATTTCATGACTACAATTTTGCTACTGTTATGAATCGAAATGTAAACATCTGATATGTGATCCTGTGGGGTCGTGAGCCACAGATTGAGAATCACCATTCTAGAATATCAGGTCATGATTTTAAGATGAATTAGTTGTAGCATGAAATGGAGGAGATGTTGATGTGAACTTTGATCATTAGTGGAATATCAGGTCATGATTTTAAAAATGAATTTTAGTTGTTAGCAAATAAGATCTCAGATGGTTGAGGAAATATTAATGTGGAATTCTGATGCAGAAGTTGGGCCACTTTTGGTCAAAAAAGAAAGAAATCCCAAATTGTACTAGCCATTTAATATAGACGAGAGAAATTCATTTGGCTCATATAATTGAGAAGTCTAGAGAATCAGGCTGACTTTGGCCTTAGCCAGATCTGGAAAGTCAAATGATAAAAATTTATTTTGTTCTAGCTTCTTTGCGTAATTTCTTCAGTGAGAGTTTACGTCTGAGATGTTTCTCTTCTTTCATCTGAGAAGATGGTCACCAGTGCCACCAACATCAAGTCTCCCCTCTTATCTAGCATTTCAGAAAGACACCCCACACTTCATCCCACAGGGTCCATATCTCTCTGTCATATGGGCTCTGTGTTTATTTAGACTGTATGTTAGCAACAGGACAAATCTGTGTCCAGAAGGAGCGGATACTCTGGTTAGCTAGTTCAAGCAGGTCATTTCCTCTTCATGTGGTAATGAACAACAAGGCCAGCATCCTCATGTATTGTCTAAAATAAAGATGTCGGACACAGAAAACAAACAGCAGATATCCACCAAACTTGCCTAGATATTTTCACTGTGTCCTATGGCTTCTTTTGTTATTTGTCACTTGTCAAAGCAGATTCTGGGAAAAATCAAAATGTATTTTAATTAGAATGGTTCTGATTCTGTTGGATTTTGGTTGGTTTTGCCCTTTATGCCTCCCAGAACAAAGACAGCAGGATTGTTAGTTGTCTTCGAATTTGAGTGTTGTAAGTAGGTGAGCCGCCTATCTTATCCTCGATTCTTCTCTTTAACTAACTGGTTAAGGTACACAACCATTTTCTTGTACTTTGGAGTCTTCAGGAACAAGGCTTTTTCTTATCTGTAAAATATGCAAAGGATTAGATATTAGGAACCACATAGTTAATAGTGTGTATAATAACTCTACTGCCAAATCCAAAATTTGAACAAAAATTTTGACACAAAATATGGTGTCTTTGATATTAGGAAGTTTTGGCTTAAGAAGAAGTAAATGCCTGGTATATTTTAATGGTTTGTAGGAACTGAGATATTGGGTATTCAAAGGATGCTATGAAATATGGCTTTTCTTTAAAGAAACTGGAGTGTAAGATAATACTTCATAGAAAACAGTGAAATAAGAAATCATCTGTTTAGAGCTGGCTCCAGGTATATCAGAATTGTCTCTTACATAAAAGACTTTTCTTTATATAAGTGGCAAGCTTGTCTGGAAGGTGTTGATAAACCATGGAGTCAAGATTAGCAATGAGAACTCTGGCCTTACCCTATTTATCCAAGAAGACTCTGAAGAAATGAGGTGTTTGCACAGGCATGTCTAATCCCTTTGATCCTCTATTGCTGAGACGATGGTCATACATAAGAAAGATCGGGGACTTCCTAGAAACAGACAGTTAAGATGGAAACTGACAACTGTTTCAACTGTAGTCAACGTGCAAAGGATAAGTGATAGTGATGTTTTCAGCCCCAAGTGGGAGCATGCGAGGCACTGGGAATATCACAAAACAAAGTGAAGGAAGCTTTTTCTAGGAGATAGAGATTGGGAAGAACTGTTATGAAGTAGTTTCTTTGGAAAAACACGGATTGTTGTTCTCATGAACTCATAGCAGCTGTAGTAGTCCCATGCAAGACCTGCACAAGATGAATCCAATTAGCACTCTAGTGTGGATGGGAGAAGAGTTTACAAGGTGCTACCCCTAGCTGAGAGCTATCACATGAGATTGCTAGGAAAGAGTTATCTTTAGGGATGTGCTCTCATGAGCTATCCATGTTCCCCACACTTATGAGTTTTAGGCATACAAATTAGACCTGGTGAATACATAATACATACATACATATACATACATACATACATTCATACATAAAGCATACATAATACATTCATACATAAATGCATACATACATACATACAAATGGCACTAAGTTGGGTAGGGATGGGTATATCTGGGAGAAGTTGGGGGAGGAGTGTGGGTAAATGTTATCAAAATATACTGTATGACAACCAACCAGAGCTCCCAGGGTCTAAACCACCAGCCTGGGAGCACATAGGGAGGGGCCTATGGCTCCAGCTGTATATGTAGGGGAGGAAGACAGTGTCAGGCATATGTGGGTAAGGAAGTCCTTGGTCCAGTGAAGGCTGGATGCCCCAGGGTGGGGAAATCGTGCGTGTGGGAGGTGGGTGTGGAAGGGTGGGTGGGGGCATATCCTCATAGAAGCAGGAGGGGGGGATGGGATAGGGCTTTACTGGTTGGGAGGAAAGGGGATTACATCTGAAATGCAAATAAAGTATCCAATAAAAAAATAAAAATAAAAAAAGAAATTAAATGCTCGTATTTGAATATATATGTATATATGTTGTATGAAAGTCTCAAGAAATGAAAACAAATATTATATTAAAAATACTTGGAATGCTTTTGTGGAAGGGTAGTGGATTAGCTCTGGTTCTACTGCTATGATAAAACACCAAGACCAACACAACCTATAGAAAAGTTTATTGAGTCTCGTGGTTTTAGAGGGTTAGAGTCCCTGATGATGGAGCAATGCTTAGCAACAGGAGCAGAAGCTGAGGGCTCACATCTGAGTTAAAAATACAAAGCTGTGCGAGAACAAACTGGGAATGGTGTGAGACTTTGAAACCACAAAGTCTCTCCTTTCCCACCCCTGGACATATTTCCTCTACAAGCCAGTACCACTTAAATTTATCCAAACAACACCACCATTTAGGGACCAAATATTCCAACATCAAAGCCTATAGGGGCCATTCTCATTCCAACCACCACAGGCAGGATGTTCTTAACTTGAATACTTAAGAAGTATTTAATGAGCAATGATGCTTGGGAAGTGACTGAAAGTATTCAGGAAGTTTGCAGGCCTCCATCTGAAGAAAAATCATCTCATGGTTGGAGCAACTACCGAAAGATGTGGGGAATTCTATGGAGGCCAGGATGAGAGAAGAGTGAAAACTGGGGAAAGACTCAAGGTCAAAAGCAGAGACCAGGTATGGGCTGGTTTAAAGGATGATTGTGAAACACAAGGGCAAGATGGTGACTCCATGACAAAGGGAGTGTTGGGATGTATTCTGAAGGTCTAGAAGATATTTTTTAAAAGACTTTACATGTGGTGAGTGTAGAAGAAAGCTGTAGCTGCCAAGCAGGACTCTATATATGTCAACATGTGAACAACACAGAAAATATGACCCTGCCTCTTATTAACCATGTTTTCTTCCATAATCACTGTACCTTTGAGTTTCCTCCAGGATAAAACTGGCCTCAGATGGATGGAACCTTGGAGAAGCTATTGAAGGAGATGCTGCGTCCTCAACATCTGGTACCCAGCAATCTCCAAACAAGAGGCTATTTAGAACCATTTATCTGTCTGTGATTCCTACTCAACCAAGAAGCAAAATATGGTTTCATCTGTTATTGGTCTTGCTTCTGAACAAGGTGAATCAGACAAAAACTTCAGGAGCGAGCAATCTCCTCCTCTTGGGCATTACTGTGTTCATTGCAAATCTGCTGGTTTTTTGTGTCTCATGCTTAAGTCTTCCTCAAAACTTATACTCTCAGCATAGCCTAAGATATGATCAGTTCTCACCAGTCCACACGTGGGCCAGTGGAACCTTTGTTTCTACTGTGGTGTAATTTCCGCAAAGCCAAGCACTTTTAAGGCCCCTTTAGTGTATAGCCAGTCCCTTGAGGATGTATCCTGATTTTATCAAGCAGTCAAATATATCTATATAATCAAATAGTAGCCTCTAAAATTGCTCTCATTTAGACATTTGGGAGAGTTTAATCGACTGTATTAGTTCCTTTCTAGTAAACTAGAGTTTGAGTCACTAGCTGTGCTCCTTAACATAAAAACCTGAAGAAATGTCATTCTCTTGAAGATTACGTGAAAAATAACATTTTAGATTAAGTTTGTGAAAACCGAAGCAGCTACAATCAGTTTAACAGTGGCTATACCAGGTGCCATATTAGTCACTGTACACTGTACAACATTATTTAATCCTCAGCATGACCTTTAAAAGCCCTTTTACATAATCTTGGTAGGAGAGGATCAGATCCCAGGAACTGCACATGCTTTATTGGTGCTGTGATGGTATTTCTGGAGAGATGTGAACAAATATCTCCTCACTGCAGATAGAAAACAGATGACAGACCAAAGGGTACCATAAGAAGCCAACTTGGTGGACCAATGAATTTTGCTGAGTTTACTTACTGGAATATGGGGGAGCAGCTGCTTATAGATTTGAGTCATTCTTGTGACTCAAACATAGCTGCATCACCAAAACACTGCAGTGTGGATGACGGGTTTTGAATGCTAGAGCCCTACAATGGCCTGCACATCTTACAGGCAACTCAGGTGGTCTGAGTCCCTTCCTTCCACGCAGCTTGGCTGGTCAGTCTTTGAGAGTCTGTCTTCCAGGCAGTTTAGTTGGTCTTGGTGGAGTACTGCTAGGCAGTACTGCTTCTCTGAGCTTGTCTTTCAGCATTCCTTACTGCTTACTTAAGCTGGTCTGGCTGGTCCTTTTCAGGGACCTCTTAAGCTTTTGAATTGCTTGCTTCCTGAATCCTAAGAGCATCCCTTTACAACATTCTGAGTCTCAGAGAGCTTCCTTCCAATATTGAACGTTTTATCTCAGAGAAAATTGCTTTGCTACAGTTTGTGGAAGAAACAGCAGAGTTAGGATTCTCTCCTCACTGACCCGTGTTCTCCTGACGTCCATTTGTTGGGATGTTTGGTGGACAGAAGGCTTGCTTGTTTTCCTTGGCTTTACTTTGTCCAATATTCACCACTGTGTAAATGATGGGGCTCGTTTCACTCCCACTCTATTTATTTTTACTTTCTGTTTTCTGACCAGTCTTTTTCCTCTGGTGACTTCAGACTCCTAGGAATGGAAAGGCTATAACTCCTAAATACATTCTGCAGCGCATAGGGCTTACAAGTGGCCATTACAAAAATGTCTTTTTGACCAAATAAAGACTTAAGAAGAATATGTTGACCTTTATTGAAGATAATGCCTAACCTTTGAAACTAGCTCAGTTGAGCAAATTGCAGGAATGAAATTGGGGGCATTACAAAAGAGAAAATTATTTGCTTGCTTTTTCGGAGGGCTCCCCCATGAAAAGGAGGGTTATTGAGATGAAGAAGAAACAGAAAAATCTCCTTGTCAATCAGTGCTCAGTGCTGAAAAAAATCTTTGCACGTCAAGGAAAAGACTTTGTGGGGGTGGGGGAGGAGGAAGATGCTGTTGGTTGGGATGGTGAATCAAGCTTTGGAATCAGAATGAAAAAGATGCTGTTGCAGAGTAAGGGTGGTTTCTGGTGCAAGCGTTCAAACACAATTACATAGAGGCTTTCGTTAACATGCTAGGCTGCCCATTTCCTTCTTCATTCACACAACCCAAGCTGCAGGTCCGTCCCAGCCCCACAAGAACAACACTGTGCATTCAGAGGAAAGAGAATCTGGGAATTAAGATGTGAAAGGCCGGGACCTTCATTTCACTGCAGACCCTTTTCCAGTGTTGGAGTTAGATAGTTAGTTAGTCAGTCAGTCTCCAAGCCAGTGATTCCATGAACTTAATTATTAGGTAGGTTAATTAATATCCGGGAAGACTCTTTGCTCTTTTAAAAGAAATATCCACCATCATGTTGGTTTTATCTAATGTCCAGTGTCTTAAACCTATGCCTGATTACCAAAACTATGCAAAATAAATTCCTTAAACAGTTAAACATTGATTAAGGTCTCAAGAGCTCTTAAATTATTTAAACAATAATTAAAAGTCTACTGTGATCACTTCTCTTGAATATTCTTAAACTCCAAAATGAGAAGCAAAACATAAACAGTCACAATGAAAATAAGATTTATTTCTATATTTATTCTTAGTGTCCAAACATTAAGATCTTGGATTTGTTTTACTCTATATGTCTGCATATTGCTAGTTTCCTCATTATTTTTTGACACTTTTGACCTAATCTGCTGATGATCCAAGATTTGGCAACCAACTTCAGCCTAGGGTGAGAAATCTCACTGCCTATTCCAAAGTGAAAGGGTTACAAACTATCAGTCAGCTATC
Source organism: Mastomys natalensis (assembly GCA_021653895.1). Classification (NCBI taxonomy): domain Eukaryota; kingdom Metazoa; phylum Chordata; class Mammalia; order Rodentia; family Muridae; genus Mastomys; species Mastomys natalensis. The sequence goes on along the minus strand of JAJTUV010001365.1, from coordinate 452,469 downwards.
TAGTGCTTTGTGTTTTTCTCTTTTATTTTATTTTATTTTATTTTTATTTTCAGTCAGACTTCTATTAAGTCACTGTGAGTTTTAAGTTTCATACTTTCTTCTCAGTTTCTTACAACAGGGAATTTTCCCTCTGTGTAATGTAGTGTTCAAAACTTAGCACGTTCAGTAAGTCAATTCAGCCTGCCCTATAGACCTGGCCTATTAAGTTTCAAAAGTATAAATATGCTTTGGTATAATCATGTTATTAAAAGTACCCTGAAGTTGCCCTTCCTAGAAGACAAGACATAGTTCTTGCTCAGTTGTTGACTCTCATGTGTCTTGTTAGATAACGCATTGTCTTAATCTTATCATCAATGATGCTTCTCTACTTGGTAATTGTGCGAACCACCTCTTCTGACCCATGGGAGGCAACTATTGGTCTAACAGTTCTGCAAACCTAAACCTAACAAAAACCCAGAGCCACTTCTTACATGTCCCAAGTCTATTTAGTTCAGCCACATAAAATAAAGAAGTACATCACTTATATGATTATAAATTCCTAACAAAACCATTATAGCCACATATATGTAGGTATATGTAAGTATATGTAAATATATATATATATATATATATATATATATATATATATATAAGAGAGAGAGAGAGAGAGAGAGAGAGAGAGAGAGAGAGAGAGACTTTCTCTCTACTAATCAAAACAACAAAACAAAGTATATACAATATACTTTTCTTTTTCTCTGTCCCACTTTTACCCTTTATATTGACTTTTCTGAATTTTCATGGATTGATCTCTTCCTTTTATTCTAATCAAATTATCAAGTTAGTCAAAACAAGTCTTAAGTTCTCAGCTACAAGATGCTCTTTGCTCATTTTGAGGTGTTTTTTTTTTCCAAGAATGCTTCTTTTTTGATGGCCACATCTCTTTAAAATAAAAGGAATCAGGTCATTTTAGAATTTGCTGCTTAGAAGTGGGACAATTCATCATTCTTGGCTTTGTTAGTCTGATAACCACTAAGTTCCAAATCATTTTCTCTAGAAATGCCACTGAAGACTCTTGGGTGGAGGTAATGACCACCCTCTATAACCATCTTACTGAGTTTTCTATCAACTAGAATATGGTATTAACTGCTTCCCTTGGTGGCCTGTGAGAGCAGAGAAACTCAAATGGGTTCCAGGGATATTGACATTTAGTGTACTACTGCTCATCTCATGACCACTTTTGGAAGTGGAAAACATATCCATTTTTTTTAAAGATCCTAAATCAAATCTCCTGTTTCCTAGATGATATCACAAGGTTTTTTCCGTATTTCTTTTTTTAATTTTATTTTTGTATTAATCATTTTATTCATTTACATTTCAAATGATATCCCCTTTCCCAGTTACCCCTCCACAAATTCCTCCATCCCATCCCTCCTCTCCAACCTCCCCTTTGTCTCTCTGAGGGTGCTCCTCCAACCATTCACCCACTCCTACACTGAGGCGTCAAGCCTCCCTCCCCTCCCATTGATGTCAGATAAGGCCATCTTCTGTTATATATGTAGCTCCTAACTCGAAACATTGAAGAAACCCAAGACACAATGAAAAGACCAAACCTAAGAATAATAGGTATAGAAGAGAGCAAAGATTTTCTTAATATTTCTTGAAGACTAAAGCTTTACTTCAGGAAGCCTATCTGAGTCATCTCACATATCCCCTTCATGTGTGCAGTTCTGGGGTATCACACTGCCAGCACCCCTCCCTGAACTGTATCATACAATCTGATTGTTATCCAGAGCACATTATCTGTCCAGAGGCTGAAACCTCCAATTTCTTTTATATTGTTTCTTCTACCTTCTGAGAAAAGAAAATATCTTTGTGATAAGTCAACAATGTTCAGCTATCCTGCTTTAAGCGTAGTTGTACTCCTAATAGATAATTTGAGCTCTCTTCTGCAGATAAAAGTTCCCTTATCAAGGAAATGCCCACAAAGAGATAGTCCCATCCCTAACCTACAGGCCTTAAGCTGTAGTGGACAGACTCCTGTTTGTGCTTCCATCCCTAGAACACCATTCTAAAGGATCCCTGATGCTGAACTCAAAGCCTCTGCAAGCCACTTAATGTGTGCACGTCCCGAACGTGATAGTTCTTTACATGTTTCCCCCAGAAGACTTAGCATGAAGGCATGCAAAGCATTCCTATCTCCTATCTCCCCTAAATTATTTTCTGTGTTTAACGGTACTCAAGTAACTCCTGCAAGAAAGAGCCCAAGATTGGATATCATCCCTAAGAACTTATCAGAATGATATCACTTTTACTTTTCAGGAGGAGGAGAAGACATTGAGAACAGAAAGAGGAGAGTTTAAGAAAGGCAGTTTAAGAGCTCAGCTTCACTCTGGAGTCAAATATTCTCAACTGCTAGCTTTACTTCTTCTTCTTCTTCTTCTTCTTGCTCTCTTTTTTTTTTTCTTTCTCATTCTTTCTCACACCCCAATTTCACATTTATAGAACAAGCTCCCTGAATGGAATTTATATTCCATTAACCCAATCAATGCACAATTCTATTTAGATGTAATCCTAGCAACAGCAAGTCTCTATTTTTATATTATAATTGATAGTCACCTAGGAACCGCATGCTGCTTCAAACTATGTCCATTAAGCTCCGATATCAAACACTCGGCTTCTCCCATTGTTCACCTATGGCTTCCCTTCTGGTCTCTTATCCATGAAATCATTTTGTCAAATCCATTATCACACTACAGGCTTAGACTAATTGTGTGAATTCTACTCCCTGGCATTACATACTCTGAAAGGTTGCTGAGTTCCTCACCACCTGGCCACCATCACACACAATCTTCTGAAGATGATACCTCGGCCTTGTTTTAAAGTAATCACTTCCTGCTACTCTGTGGGTATGTCTTCTTTCAGCATCAGTGCCCCATCTTCCACCAGTAACACCACGTTTAGATTGTAATTCAGTGTTGATGTGACCAGAGTATGTGGATGAAACATGAAACATATGCACATATGCAATGTATATGGGTGCATGCACATGCGAACACACATGCATATATACTTGCATGCATGCACAAATCAACTTTTGGAAGAAATATTGATTATGTTAAAAGGTGGGAAGTAAAAACAGAGGCATAACTGAAGGCAACATAAGGAAGATACATATATGCATGCATGCTTAGTACTACATATGTGTGCCTGCTTTCTTCTACATAGTAAAAGTTGTCCTGAATATCACATGTTCAGAAGTTTAATTTGAACAAATTACAGTTTTTAATGCATTCAGATGTTTACAAGTAACTTTAGCATTTGTGAAAACTTTAAGGTCTGCATGATGGAAATTAACCTGAGACCTTGAAGAAGTCTCAGGCTCCCTTCTCAGAAACATAAATGTATAAACTCTCAACAGTGTTCAACATTTCTCTGTACAAACACCCAGTAGGCTTTCAAAACAGATACCATTTAAGAGTCTTCTGAATCTCATCGTGATGTCTCAATACTTCTTGTTCCTAATATTTAACTTTAAATTCTTTTATAGAACAACACCATTGACCTCTATGATTATGAAAAATGGAATGCCAAAGAATGCTCTCTAGATGCCACCTTAACATTTGAATGGCATCACCAGAACATTCTCAGCCTGTGTTACAAAATTCCACTTCAGGTTGTCTTAAATAATGCCTTCATTTTACACCTAAGAAATTTAGATAATTCATTATAGAAAATGCTGGACGTAGCTTTCAATAGGTGAAAATATATTCCATTAATAAGCTCTAATTCTGGAATGCTTCATCAATCTTAGAATCAAATATAAAACTCCTGGGTTAGTAGACAATGGAAAAATGTGAAAACTATCAGTATCCTTATTTCTGAAATAATACTGGCTCCATCTGGTGGCCAAAGTAATAATTCCCAGTCCAATCTATGAATATGGAAAAAAAAATCCTCCTTCTTTAATAGAAAATGAAATGCCATTCAACCAGAGCTCCCAGGGTCTAAACCTCCAGCCTGAGAACAGGTAAAAAGGAAACACACCGTGATGTCTGCTGGTAGAAGCTCTAATCCTGATGCTGGCCTCCAGACTTATACTACTCAGATCTTTGATGGGCCGTTGACAAGGACACCAAACAGCTAGAGATTGACATCACTAATCTGAAGAAACCCCTCGTTTCGATGTCTGAATTGATCTCCAAAAATTGCAAAGGACTTTATTGGACTTGATCTATTCTTCTACAATAGAAAAGACTGTGTACAGCTCTTGACTGTATACAGCCCTTAAAGAAGAATGTTGCCCTTACCTAGACAAGACAGGGGTGGTTAAAGAGAACATGAAAAAGGTCAGAGAAGGCCCAGAGAAATGACAGAGAGAGAAAGAGAAAGAGGAATATGAGAGCTGGTACAAGGACTGGTTTTCAACCTCTCTATGGTTGTCAACCCCACTTCCTCCCATCTTGGGACCATTAACTGGGTTATCTCTGCTGATTTCTTTTAGTCTCAGGCCTTAAATAGGCTGACTAACTTTGTGATACAACAGATAGATAATTCGGTAGCAAAACCTATTCAGATACATTATCATAAGTTAGCTATGGAGGACCACGAGACTCAAGATGAGGTTGTTACTTTATCCAGGGTGTTCCTCAAACCCATCTCCACCCAACCTAAAAGAAGAGACTTCCACCCCTAGACCAAGCAGAGAGGGGCTACCCAGAACCCTCTCTGTCTGGCGGTCTGAATTCTTGCTTAGGCTGCGAGGCTAAGCACTGCAAGGGAATATAAATAAAAGTTTAAAATATCTATCTGGGTTCCCTGAGGGACAAGCCTGACTGCATAGGGGTTGACGTCAAAAGTATCCCCTCTCCAGAAAAAAGACATCGGGATGGGTATGGCCCTCATGCCTCACTGGACAACGACAGGAGGACCTGAGCCATTATCAGGTCCCCTTCAATTATTGGAGGTCAGGCCTCTATTCCCGCCTTCGCAAGAATAGAATCGCCAAGGCCCTTCTATACTTAGAAAAGGGAGGAGATGTCAGGAGCAGCCCTACATATACACTAAAGGCCTAAAATCAGCCATAGGCCTAAAGTCAGCAGTAGTCCTAACATACATGCATGCTAACACCAAGTCTTGGGTCTCTGTGGAAAAACACTGAAACAGCAGGCTATAAGCTATTGTAAACAGGCGGCTTCTGTGGAAATTTGCCAGCCCAAGTAGTCATAGGTCTTATAAATAGGCAGCTTCGGTGGGCAGTACCAACTTAGATAAGGACAAGCGAATCATAGGCAGAGTCATAGTGACCTGTCCCCTGAACCTACACCCAGCTGATACCCTGTTCTGAAAGGTATCTGTACTCCCCTGAACACCTATGCTCCGGTCCCATTCCCTTCCCCATATCCTGCCTTTTTGTGTTTATAACCCCTGTGTAAATAAGTAAATTATGATGTGATTTAAATAACTAAATAAATTTTAAAAAATGGAAAAAAATAAAATAAAATGAATAAGAAAAAAAAAAAGAAATGCCCAGTTAGGTACAGATATTGAAGAATGTATAGTATATATTCAGTATAGAGAATATTAACATTTCTACCTATGATGAGTTTTTTTCATGGCGAATATAAATGAATTATATTTATATTGAAATTTAATAAGAGGCAAAACTATAGTGTAAGAAATTTAACATAGTCCTCTATTTGATGAGAATCTGTAATCATCTGAAAACATACTTTGTTGGGAGCTGACTCCTAGCTTGTTTTCAACAGCCCACAACAGCTGAGCACACTCTGATTTCTCACATATCTTGTTTTGCTGTTTAGTGCCCACAGCTGCAAGGCCCATGACATAGGGGCTTCAGCTATGTTCCCCTGCTTGTCCACGAGGGCAAGGCACGTGGTAAAGCATATAAATACCCAGGATTTCCTTTCAATAAAAGAGACTTAATCAGACCCTCTGTCTTGTCTCCATTCTTCGTGTCTCTTGCCCCTCCATCCCCACTCTCTCTTGCTAGACCCTGACCCGAGGACCGGAGCAGCAGCTTGGGCCAGACAGAGTGGCCTCCAAATGTGGGGCAGAACAGGCCATTACAATATTTAATATATCTGTTATTGAAAACAACCAAAACCTCATTACTATTTTAATCAATGTACTGTAATTAGAGTCAGCCTGTTGCCAATTAACATGTAAAGCACAATATAAGCTATTTAGTAATTCGAGAATCCTATGGGATCAATATTTCACTATCACTGCTTCTCTGAAGGAAGGAACGGTGATGCATGAGTGAACTGTTCTTATAGGGAGGAAAGCCCACTTTGCTTTTCTATACAGTAGCTCTTACCCAGGGTTTTGCGGAAACTGAACTCTCAAGCTGAATCTTTGGTGTCATGTCTGCCTGTCTCCACCTCCCCTCAACCTCAGCACCGGAGTTAATGACACAAGGGCCATGTCAGGCATTTAGGTTAGTAAAGGAGATTCACACTCAGGTCTGCATACTTGCCCCAAGTCAACCTCACAAATGGTACCACGTAAAACAGCTTTCTTGGATTGCTTCTAAAATTACTCTACAGAGTAAATAATAACTGAAACTTGATTCGTGCTTCTGAAATTCACTCTATGATAATAGCATAAATGAAAATCATTTACTTTCTTCCCTTATAGCCAGCTGGTCCAGTGTGTTTACAACAGCAGCACATACCCCACCCCTAGGAAACAGCTAGATGTTTATCTCTACGAAAAGAGAAAACTCCAAAAATTAAACCATGTCTATGAACAAGGTGTGTACATGCAGCACCAAAATAAACATATGCAGTGCTTTTATTTGATCACGTATAGAGTGAGTTCCAAGTTCACCTTGTCTGTTTTTGCTGTATGAAAATGGACCTAGGACTTTTTAAATGTGTTTCTCATCTCTATGGGTACGAGATGTTGGAGACATGTCGCAAGAGTAAAGAATCACGTCTCCTGATTTCCTGCTTCCTGCTGCATTGCCACATTCTCTAGGACCTGCCTTCTGAAGTTCTTGCAGTACTGTGTCTAGTTTCTGCTGTGTAGTCCTCAGAAGTGCTCAGGCAGTAGCTCCTTCCAGCAGTCCTCCCATCCCTCCAAATTATTTGTAGCAGAATGCCTCTAATTTCTTTAACTTTTGTGACATCCACCATGACACTCCCAGAAAGGCTGAGAGGCAGTGATGCTAGAAAACTCACCTTCCCTAGTATGTGCTTTTGTTGTGGAGTCCCACCTGTAAGACAGCTGTGTGACAAAACTTCCCCTGGGGAAATGCAACACACAGGTCTACTCACCCCAAACAGGGAGCCCACAATAGAACGAAGTGTAGAAACCACCAAAGTCCAGCTTTGTGAACTGGAGTTTTATTGGGATTGTTTACAGGAGTGTGGGTGAGGGGTTACCTACAGGAGCAGGAATGCCTCAAAGACCTCTAAAATTACTCTACAGAGTAAATAATAACTGAAACTTGATTCGTGCTTCTGTGTCACCAAAGTCCAAGTCAGCATAGGCTCAAAAGCTGGGAGATCTGGAGCATACCACATAGCCTGCAGGCAGCTAGGCAAGTGAGAAAGTATCCATTCCAAGTGATTTCAGTTGGTCTAGCCTTTCCCAGGCTGGTTTCTGCTTCTTTCAGGCAGTTTGTCTGGTTTCAGAGTCTTTTTTTTTTCTTCAACTTTCTCTGAGAGAGACTCTCAGCTTTTATTACTTATTGGAACAGGGTGAACCTTGTCAGTTTCAGGAACTTCCTGGAGTTATTTTGAGTACTTTACTTTCCTGTTTAAGAAGGATGGAATATTTTAATCTCAGGAAACTATTACACAAGAGAGACTTCTATAAAAAACTCCCCTTGTCTCTCTATAAAAGGTGTGTCAGCAGCAATTTCAGTTGTGTGACAACATGGTGAGTTTTTCTGCCAGCCAGTGAGCCATGACAAGAAGCCTTCCTAAAGAAGCTTGGGGAGCACACTCCTGTGTGCTTTCTAGCTAAGTCCTAATATAGTGACTGCTCCTTATACTGTGCTTCCCACCTTTAGACTTTCTAATTTTTACTGGCCATCCCTTGAATACTAACATCTGTCACAGTTAGGATTTCTTTATATTAATGTTCCCCATTCAATCTATTGTGTGGTTGCCTGTCTTAACTGGGCAAACACCTACAGATCCTTCTGCTTCTCAGTTAATAATGTTGTATAAATCTATTACCTGTATCTGGACACTCACCATAATTTATTGATTCTGTGGCCCAGATGGTCTGGTCAGAAACTCCTGGGTTCTGCTACCTTTTCTAAACAAAAAGTTTTAAAATTTGAACAATAGAAACTAGCCCTTAATTGATAACACTTGTGCCAATGGTGTGGGTTTGTATATGTGTGTTGTGTATATATATTTTCAGAGAACCTTTTAAATGAGATATTCCTTAAGCTTTCTAACTTCATTCAGATTTAACTATTTATATGCTGGTATTTTCCCTTATGAGTCTGGAGACATCTTGATAATAAAAGGTGTGGGGTACAGGAGATGATAAGGCTGGATGGTTGTGGTGACATACTAGCTTCTTCACACTCGGTCTGTTGTTTCTGTGGATTTATTATAGGTGGGCATCTTGCCCAGGTCAAACTTCGTTCCTGAGTTATACCTGGACACAGTCTGAGTGGTCAGTCTTCCCACCCTCTGAACTGTGATGACTGGTTCAAGAAAGAGAAATGAAACTTTCTGCTGGGGTCTTCAGAAAGAGACTCTTAATGCTGGCGTTAAACTATTAAGATGTAATCCTGAACTGCTAACCACTGCATTTGTCAGTATATAGGAGAAAACTGTCTGCCGAAATGGGAAACATATAAAAACAGAACGGGGTGGGAAGAGAGAAGAGAGAGAGAGAGAGAGAGAGAGAGAGAGAGAGAGAGAGAGAGAGAGAGAGATCTAATGGCATCATTATTTGGCAACCTGCCTTCCTCTGGCTTCAGATATCTAAAGTTTTTAAAGTGACTCTGTTGCTTGTGACCATTATAGTCCTGTACTATAATCATGAGCACTGTGTCTTGCTGAAACTCATAGGTCACATGTCTAAGTGATTCATTGATAACTTGAATCAAAGTCCAGGGGGGAAGGAACTTCATTCAGATATGTACTTGGCCCCAGGCCTTACTGTGTAAGCCGAGCTCCGTGTTGAGCAATGGGTCTCAAAGTAATCAAACCCAAAGAGCGCTTCAGTGAAGGTGAGGGTCCTTCTATGGTTAATAACACAGCTACCCCACTCTGACAGTTCTTCAAACACCATGAACAAACACAGGATTGAAAAATAACCAAACAGTGAATTTTGTACTACTTGCTACTTGGTTTTCCTCTCCAATCTCTTACCTCCTGTCTCTTATTCTTTCACCAGCCACAAATGGTACTGAAGTAGGAAACAGTGGCACAAATCTAGCTTTGGTTTCCACCAGATCAAAGCCCAAGAGTTACCGATTAACAGTTGGGATTTTCCACTCCCCTTCATGACTCTCATACATTAGCATTCGGCCCTCACTGACAGGTCTCATGCCACATAATGTGATTGATTAAGGGATATGTTTTTAAAATTTCATCACTGTCTCTATTTTTTTTTTTAATTTTCTAGTCCGCTTGTCACCTGTCCTGGGGTCTGTGAGAGGTTTGTACAAAACAGTCAAAAGCCTTTCTTAAAAGAAACACAATGTGTGACATCATGACAAAAGCCAGAAAATTGTGTGTTCCCATGAACACGTCACTCTTCCCTTGGGTGGGTCCCTGTTTTGCTTTGGAGAGTGACAGACAGAAGGGCCTGGCATTTGTCAGTTTATGTCACAACCGTGGCATTTAAACATAGACCTCTTTGTAGGTTTTTGTTTCTAGCCAAAATTTTTCAGGAATTGTGCCAAATATATATCGACTCAAAGAAGCCTGAAAGATCCATCCCTGCTGTCTTACTTGAAGTCAGATATTGTTTAATTGTAACACATTGCTTCTGTTGATTTTATAGATGTTTTTAGATGTTAAATTAGTTTCTTCTGTATGCCTACTTCTATTTATCATAATAGTATTTTGTTCCCTTGTACATAAAATGGAAAACTCAATGCCAGTGTATTTAAAAATTCTATAATAATACACTTTTCCTTACGCTTTCTTTTTATTCATTTCATTCCTTCTTCTCCCATATAATACATCCCAACCCCAGCCCCTCCTCCTTCCACTTCCCGCCCCCCCTCTCTTCCCCCCTATCCACTGCTTCTTCATTCTCTTTCAGAAAAGAGAAGGCTTCCCAGTGATGTCTACAGAACATGGCTTAACAAGATGCAATACAACTAGGCACATGCCCTTATATCAAGACTGGATGAAGCCAGTCAGAGAATAAAAGAATCCCAAGGGCAGACTAAAGAGTCAGAGATACCTCCACTCCCACTGCTAAGAATCCCACAAACACCCCAAGTTAAACAACCACAGTATTATGCAGATGGTCTAGCTCAGACCCATGAGGGTCTATGATTTCCCCTATATGCCCTGCTTAGTTGATTCTGTGGGCCATGTTTTCCTGGTATCTTCTACTGCTCTGGCTCCTACAATCCTTCCTCCTCTCTTCCACACGGTTCTTCATGCTCTGTCTAAAGTTTGAGTGTGAATCTCTGCATCTGCTCCCATCAGTAGCTGGAGGAAACCTTTCTGATGATGGTTGGGCTAGGATCTGATCTATGAGTATAGCAGATATCAATAGGAATCAATCAATCCACAGACTTTTTTTTGTCAGTTGTGTTTGGTTCTACCCTAAGTCTCAGAATGAAACAACACACACACAGCTGTGAAGGGCAGCCACTATAGGTTCCAGGCCTGTCTGATTTACATGGCAAGACCCTGTCTCCAGATTTAAAAACAAAAACAAAACTAAGAATGTGTGGAAAAGTAGAAAGAAAAGAAGCCAACTAAAGAGATTCCAAGAAAATTTTATTTTTTCAATGTTTTTATTCATGCAGTACACTCCACCTGCAGCCTCTTCTCCCTCCCTCCCAACACACATCCCCTCCCCGCCCAGACTCACTGCTGTACTATTTCCCTTCAGAAAAGAGCAGGCTTTCCAGTCTCATCAAATCAACACATCATAATAAGATGCAATAAGTCTAACTGCATCTTAGATCTTATTATGCATCTAGACACATAATAAGATGCACAAATCCTCTTATCAAGGCTAGACCAAGCAACCCAGTAGGAAGAAAAGAGTCCCAAGAGCAAGTAAAAGAGGCAGAGACACCTTCTCTTTTACTGTTAGGATTCTCTCAAGAACACCAAGCTTCGCAGACATAATGTATATGCAGAGGCCCTATCCCAGATCCATGCAGGATCTGAGCCTGTCGATTTAGTCCCTGTAATCCCTTATGAGCATGGTTTAAATGATTCTGTGGGCCATGTTCTTGTATTCCCCAGAGGGTTAAATATAGGCTAAGTAAAGTTAGCATCAGAATTATAAGTAGAAGGGGCGGCTAGAAGCTGCTTCTGTATGTCCTGGTAAAGGAGAATAAGCAGAATAAAAGAAAGCAAACAGAGTAAACATTATCAACTGAGACTAGCCCTAGCATTTGATCCTCCTGAGCGTGATGTCAGTGAATACAGGAAATGCCTGTCTGCGGTAGAAGCCCAGAACTCTGAAACTCCAGCTGTTGACTTGTTGTATACAGTTTCATCTTTCAAGCAGAGTGATGAATACTTAGGAGGTCTTGAAAGGTCCTCCACTTCTGAAGATCTTGACGCTGTGTTTCCCTCCCAGATTCCCAATATATTTGGAAAGCAGCACCTAGCTTGAGCATTAGACGTCTCAAACGGTATAATCTGAAAAGTGTCAAGAGGGTGAGAGTACCTGCCCAGCCCACAAACTATTTTATAACTTAGAAAAGAAAGAAACACTACCAAACTCATTCTCCAAAGCTCGCATTACCATACATCGAAATATAATAGGAATGCAAAGAAGAGAAGGAGGAGAAGGGAAGAGAAAAGGAGGGGAGGAGAAGGAGGAGGAGGAGGAGGAGGAGGAGGAGGAGAGAAAGACTATGAGATCTCAACCCCACATAATAAACTATAGACAACTAAGAAATGATAATGGGAGAAATAGTGTTCCCCAGGGAAGTGCACACTAAATTGGGTATCCAATACCAAAGGGTCATTCCTGAAAATATACATACAGTTAATATCAATCAGACTGAGAGTTTTATATTTAGGAGGATAGATAGATAGATAGATAATACATTAACAACAACTAATGAAAAACGAGGCCATGAATTTTAGAGAGAACAAGGAGAGGCATATGGGAAGGTTTACAAAGAGAAGAAAAAGGAAAGAATAAAATGACGTAATAATCTCAAAAAAGAAATATTTTTTAAAAAGGGAAAACTATAGCCCAATTTCTATGATGAACATGGACATTCTTTTCAACAAAATTCTTGAAAACTAAATTTAAGAACACATTAAGATAATCATATACTATGAGCAAGTTGGTTTAATTCCAAAAATGCTATGATTATACAACATATATACATGTAAAACATGCAATACAGCACATAGACCTAAGGAAAGAAATTGCATGATCATTGTCTTGGCTACACTTTTATTGCTATGATAAAATACGATACCATGTAAAAGTCAGTGTTTAATTTGGCCCATGGTTTTAGAGAGCTAGAGTCCACTGGAAGCAGAGTGAAGAAACACCTGAGAGATCTATAACCATGAGATAAGAGAGCACTGGGAGTCTTTTGAAACCTTAAGGTCTGCCCCTAGTGACATGCCCCCTCCAACAAAATTCATGCCCAATTCCATGCCTCCTGATCCTTCCAGAGAAGTTCAACTGGGAACCAAGTATTCAATATGAGCCTATGGGGGCCATTCTCATTCAAAGCACCATAAGCCTGTTATTTTGATGATGAGATCTATTTCTTGGAGGTAATAAAAAGGAAGGACCCTGGATTCCAATCCAATTTGTGTTCATATATTTTGATAGAGCGACCAAGACAACTAGCATTCAGAATTACTTCTGAAAGGTATGAGTTGATTCTTGCCATTTTGTTTATTTTATCTTGTTTGGTAAATTCTAAGACTTCCTTTGATTAACCAACGTCTTAGCATTTTTTTTTCCTTGCTGAAGCATTGTGGATGTGTTTACTTTTCTTTTCAGGCCAAAGTGTTCCCTCTAGCATTTTCATTAGGGCTGCTTTGGTGACTCATTTCCTTTATCTCGTTTTTTAGTTTTTGCTTCTCTGAAAACACAAACAAAACGAGAGTTTTTCAGATATCTTAAGCTGTGCTGGCAGTTATATACTTCACAGTCTGAAATTAGTCATTCTAAGCCATTTTAAGGTTTCAGATGAAAAGTCAGTTGCTATTCTGATGGCTCTGCTCTTTCTCTCTTCCGGCTTTTAAATATGTTCTTTATTCTGTAATCTCAGGGTTGTGACAATTATACGCCACAGAGAGATCCTCTCTGACTGGTCTGGTTTGTTTTCTATGTATATGAATAAAATTCTCTTTTTTAAGAATTGGGGAATTTTCTCTTCTGATTTTATTGTAAATAATGTGTATGCTTTGGGCATGAAAATTCTCTCTTCCTTGTGCATAATTCATGGAATCCCAAAGTTCCTGTATGTTTCGTTCATATGCTTAAAAGTTTAATCTCGATTGAACGCTCCTGTTCCCCACCTTGACAGCAAGCAAACCATGATATTCCACCTTCCAAATGATTCATTCCACTGTTGAGGGTTTCTACTGAACTTTTTGTAGCTTGGTGTGCCTAAAGAATCATGTTCCGCTGGGCAGTAGCACTTGGGAGGCAGAGACAGGCAGATTTCTGAGTTCGAGGTCAGCCTGGTCTACAGAGTGAGTTCCAGGACAGCCGGGGCTATACAGAGAATCCCTGTCTCAAAAAAACGAAAAAAAAAAAAAAAGAGTCATGTTCCACATTGTGTTCAACACAATGGAAACATTTAATACAGATAACTAGTATTTTAAAAATATCTTCTGCTTTTTGAGATTATAATATATTTTATCATTGTTCTTTCCTCCCTCCTGTTCCTTCCTTGCAACCATCTCACTCTTTCTCAAATTCATGGCCTAATTGTTGTTACGTATATATTCATGTATACATGGGTTGTGGATAGCCTCAGCCTTGTATTTTGATCCTAGTTCCACCCTTCTGGGAAGGGCTGCAGAGGATGATTGAATCTGTACACAGGTGACGTCTTGTAAACCTTCTGTCCAATTAAAACCTGTAAAGTAAAGGCTAGAGCCAGAGATTGAGCAGTAGAAGGGGAGGCGGAGAAAAAGGCTTAGGGGAGGAGAGAGTGAAAGGAATTCAAGATAAAAGGTAGAGTAGAAGCAGAAGCAGAGAAAGAAGGGAGTCAACGGGAGAAGCAGAAAGAAAAAGCAGAGGAGGAGCAGGAGGAAGCAGAGCAGAAGGAAGTCGAAGCAGAAGGAAGCCTGTGGTAGAAGGAAGCCAACAATGGAGGACAAGCATTCGGCCTGGATGAACCGCAAATTATAAGGGATCTCATAGCCAGGGATTAGAGTAGTGTAGTGGTAAATCTGCCCAATCTAGGCGTGCTATTTATACCATAATTATTGAGTTGTGTCTTCATTTACTGGTCTCACTTCAGGTAGGAGATCTTACAGTGACAAATTTGGGTTTCAATAATTTCTTCTACTACATACATGTATATACCTGAATACAACCTGCTCAGTATGTATAATTCTAATTGCTACTTGAACTATTATAGTTTTATCTCTATCATAATTTCTATTTGGTTTCTCACCAACATTTTTATCTTTTTGTTAAATTCTATTTTATGCCATGAATTGACTTCCTTATTTCATTTAGCTATATGTATTCTATTAGACAATATTGTGTCCCCTTTGAGGGTTTGATCATATTTATAAATATACTTCTTAGTTCTATGTATGTATTTTCATATAAGTAGTTTTCATCAATGGCCATTACTATCAGATTGATAATTTTTGGTAGAGCGCTATTGTCATAGTTTCTCTTGTTGTCTTTTGTTTTGGGAATGGAATCTACCTATCTGGGGTTAGGTTATTGTTAAGATATTTTCCCCATTGTTGTTACTCTTATTCCTTTAATTTGGGCCATCTCTGTCTTCAATGGAAGTGTTTGCAATGTTAAGGAGAGACAAGGATGTAGTAGGGTCATGGTGGTGTTTTTCTCCATGGTACTAGTGTTCTGAACACCAGGCTCTAGTCCTAGTCCAGCCCTGTAGGTTTAGGACTCTCTGCAGCAACGTTACTATTTGTTGGTTAATACACACTGCTAATAAGAGTAAAAATTGCCTACAAAAAGAGACATTTGTTAAGCAATGATTATTTTTAGAAAGTAGAGACTTGATAGTACCATGTATTCTGATATGTCATTTATTGTGGGCATGTGTGAAAAGAAAATATACATGAGTATTAACAACTCAAGGATTGCAGTTAGTATTCATCTGCTAGACATGGACAAGAGTGACATATATAGGAGTAGGAATAATAAAAGCAAAGAAAAAATTTGGAAGGGAGGGGAGTTATAGGAGTTTTGGTTAATGGTAAACTAAAAAGCAAGGAGCAGAAAGAGATACTCAGATATTGAAAGTCATTTCAACCTCTGGCTTTAACAGAAGTGTCATGAACGGAAAAGGATATGGTGTATGAGGAAAGAAAGACGAAAATGGAAGGAACAAAAAAAAAACTGAAATAAAATGCAATGTTAAAAGGCATGAACAGTAGCAATCAGTGCTACCTGGCTACATTGACCTCGGCATTATATAGGTAAGGAATAGCTGAGGAGGACTGAGAGCTAGATGGCAATATATGAAAATGAAATCACTAGCCCAAGTGTTGGTTTGCTTCTCCAAGATGCTACAGTTGTTTTGTGTTGTCTTCCTAAACTTGTACCATGTTGGTTTTTACCAGTCCCGTTGTTCCTGGGGATTCCCAGCTTTGCTTTTATGTGAACTTTTTTACAAGGTGTGGTGGAAGTTGGCTCTGTTCAGTGAGTCCAGATAGCCGAAGTGAATTCTGTTATACAGACATATGGCAGAGATAGATGGGTGGATAGATAGATAGATAGATGGATGAATGATAGTCAAATGACAAATAGATAATTGATGACAGATAGATAGATAGATAGATAGATAGATAGATAGATAGATAGATAGATGGATGGATGAATGATAGTCAAATGACAAATAGATAATAGATGACACATAGATAGATAGATAGATAGATAGATAGATAGATAGATGATTGATACATAAATAGATTTACAGATGATAGATAGATAGATAGGCAAATGATTAATAGATGACAGATAGATGATAGATAGATAGATAGATAGATAGATAGATAGATAGATAGATGGATGAATGATAGTCAAATGACAAATAGATAATTGATGACAGATAGATAGATAGATAGATAGATAGATAGATAGATAGATAGATAGATAGATGATTGATACATAAATAGATTTACAGATGATAGATAGATAGGCAAATGATTGATAGATGACAGATAGGTGATAGATAGATAGATAGATAGATAGATAGATAGATAGATAGATAGATATCCATCTTTCTTGTTTGAGATGGGTTTTCTCTTTGAACTTAAAGATTATCAGAATGGCTGGCCAATGATCTTTAGGCACCCTCACATCTCTACACCCTAGCATAGGGTCACAGTGTACTCAGCTTACCTGGCTCTTTTATTCTGGGAATTCTGGAGATCTACACTTAGGTCTCCATATGCAGCATGTGCTTTACCTCAGAAGCCATCTCCATATTACCAGTGATTTTCTAACTGTTCTGGCCCCCGCTGAAAAAATTCTATCCTGAGGCTTCCAGGCTTTCCTTCTCTTATTCCAGACATTTCCCCATCCTCACCACCTTTCTATATCTTAACAAAAGCAGCTCTACATTTACATATTTTAGCCCACTCTGTGAAATTTTATTTAAGGCACAGTTTTCAATTTTAAAATGCTAAGTTATTCCAATGCACCTCAGGTAGCCTTTATGCAGCATGCATTTTGAACATCACTTAATAATTCCCAAAAAAATCCTAAGTTGAATTCATTGTGTCTATTTTACCAAAGGTGGAAAATAAGATTTTAAAAGGGATTTTGTGGGAGGAAAGGAGTGGGGAGAGCTGGGTTTTGAAATCGTTAAGCAACATGCTTCCAGCAAGTTCTGAGGAGGGCAGTGATCCAGGAGTGTAGTGACAATTTTGGAAATTTTGTTTCTTTAAAAAACAGAGAAATAATATGAGAAAGTGTTTTCACTTTAATCCCAGGTGTGGTGATATAGGGCTACTTTGAACTGTCCATAGCAACTGACTATGATTTGCCCCATGCTCCAAAGAGGCGTCGTTTTGCCAGACTGCTACAGATACTTTCTGCAGTTGTGTGACATTTGTAATTCCAAGAACATTTTAGAAAGTATATTAAAAACTAGAACCTGTGGGGTTGTTGATTGTTTGCCATTCAGGTATTGGCTGTGGTTTGTTAGCTGTATTCAAATAAGAAACAAAAGGAGTTTGTTATTTTTCATCTCTCTCTCTCTTTCCCTTCTATCCTTCTTTCTCTCCTATCTAGTGATAGGGGTGAAACTGGGGAAATAAAAGGGTGGAAAAAAGAAAACCCCACACAGCAGCAAAGGCCAGACACACAGGAGTCTCAGAAGAAGGGAGGCTGAAAGGATTTGATAGGAAAGCAAGCTCTAGAGATTTCTATGAGAGTGAACCAAAGCTCTGGACACAGCAATAAGGAGGAAGAAAGATGTCTGCTTCCCTCCAAGAAGGAGGATGTGGGAGAAAATGTGACTTGTGGGAAAAACTATACTAGTCTGAAACAATAAAGGAATTTTCAGAAAAGTGGAAACAATATGGCGTTTTGCTGATGGCTGTCCAAGCGTTCCAGAAGGTGGGAGGATTTTAGAAACTGAGGGGAGGTAAGGAATGAGGTCAGAAAAAGATGAAGAACCATGGGGGTTCCAGTGGTGGCTGGATGACCAGAAATGTGGAGAGTTGATTGTACTAAGCTATGGGTACCAAGAGAGGAATAGAGGGCTTTGGAAAACCCAGACACTTAGAATTGCCACGTGACACTTAGTGATTGGATAGTTGAGTCTATAGAGTATTCATCTGCCTGCATCATCTCCTGGTGCAAACAAAACTTCAACTTAGAAAATATTGATTCGAATTGTAAAAGAACTACCTCTCAATCCCCCTTTCAAATCTTCCATGGTAAGAGTTTATGTTTGAGTCTAATTATATTTGATCAGAGCCTGTAGGCTCTGTTGTATTAAATAATACCAAGAGGTTATACAGTAATGGAGGGAGAGAGAAAGGGGGTCTGTCCACTGGCAGACAGTCTAACAGGTAAGCCCCAGGAGTTTGATCAAAAGAGCTTGAAAGGATGATGGTAAGACTTAGATCAGTCACTGTAAGGTGACATGCATAGCAACATTGATGAAAAATGATACATAGGACTGTCCAACATTTTTGCCAGACCCTACTTGGTGAAAAGTTTGACAGCATTGAACGTTCAAAGTCTTTCCTTTCTCTGACCTCAAAGAAGGAATGTTTTATTACCAAAGAGGAATTAAGACATTTTGTGATGTAGGATTATAAGAGGAGAGAAAGGAAGGTGACCTGAAAATGCTAAAGAGCTGTCAGAGAAAATAAATACTTGAACGTAGCTGCATGGTAAACAGGAAAAATAGATAAGCCGAAAATGTGGATTTAAAGTGTACCTGCATGTATTCCTTATTATTCTATGATGTTTAATAACTACAAGAAAATGACGTCAACCATTTTGAAGCATTTCTGGCCACAGGTGGACATTTTTCTACTGAGACACAAAGCTCAGGCCAGGCCACATGGATTGTGGCTTGGCTGATGCCTGTGTCTTGGGAGGAAGCTAGGCTCCTTAAAGCAGGAGGACACTGGGTGCCCAAGTACCCATGCGTCTGGATGTTCACACTTGGATTTCAGGTGGTCAGGGTCAAACAGGAACTTATTATACAAAAGCAAATAACAACAACAAAACAGTGGAGAAAATTAGTCACATGCACACAGAAGGAAAAACAGTTGTGGTAGACTGAGCCCTATAGGGCTCATCACTGAAACGCATAGAAAGAAGGAAGACACAGTGAGTAGAGATAGCAAAAAGCCAGATAAGACTATTCTAGCAACAAAAGAAAAGTAAAATAATTTGAGTCTTAAGGAACTCAAACTACACAATTTCCTTCCTACACAGGATTAGCATGCATGACTATTCCTTTGGTGGGTGTCTGGGGGGAGCGTCTCCTGGGAAACTCATGTTAAAGACAGCTGGCTCTGTTGTAGAAGCAATTTCTTTGCTATAGGTGGTGTTGAGTTCTCAGTGGGTACAGGAAGGATATATGTCTGCAAAGGAGAAAATGGTTGTAAGAAGGAGTTTTCAAAAATGTCCTCTGTTTGTTAAATGCAAAGATGTTATATATATATATGTATGTATGTATATTTGCAGGCATACACATAAGCAGTATACAGAATAATTAAAACATTATTTTGAAGAAGTGGTATACAATGATTAAGAAAAGTTTCCTTAATTAAAGATAAAATGTTGAAAACCAGTATATGTTCATCTGCAGTTAGCAATTAATTTTCTATGTAGGACTTCAGAATAAAATAGTAGAAAAAAGAACTGCGTCTGAGCAACCCAGTGAAAGAAAAGATAGAACAGAAACCAAGATCCTATCCTATGAAGGGAGCTGAGGAAAAAAAGCATTAAGCCTAGATGAGATATTCCACAGAGAAGCATCCAGAAGCCATCTGTCTCCCTGCCACACGAGCTCCACATGCAGAGGAGATATTATGGGTGGTTTCTGAGGAAGCTTTGTTTCTCCTGGATTAGGACACTACATATACAGCTATCTGGAGAGAGCCTGACCAGACTGAATGCACCGTAAGTGAAGAGATGCATAGAACAGTGTGACAAGAGAGCCTGAGTCTGAGGTTCTCCACCAGCACCCTAGAGTAAATAGCAGAGAAAGGAACTGCCAGGACCACTGCCTGGACCCATGACAACACAAGAAAGGGGGGGGTGGGGGTGGGAGTATCGGTCTCTTCAACCAATGCTAATAATTATGGTGTGGTGTCCAGGAAAGGAATGCCCAGCTAAGGTAGATCCTCCTCACAGTCTCAGTCACATGATGCCCCACATGGAAAGCATGAACCCACCCACCCTCAAACAACAGAAAGAAGGTTGTAACTGACAATTGTGTGTGGGGGGCGGGTAGATGTCTGAGACTCAGGGATTCCAGCAGAAGGGGAGTTCCACACAGAATCTTCTCGAAACAAAAGGGACCCACCCACTTAACTACCATGAGTAACTGCCTCTAGGCCCCACCCCACTTGCAAACATCACTACAAAAGCTGAGCAAGCAGGGAGAAACTCTGCTCATCCCAAAGCTTCCTTCCTTCCTTCTGGGATTTGTAGGAGGAGCTAAGGTGGGAGGAGTTAGGAGAGGAAGAGATAAAAGGAAGAGGAGGAGAGGAGAACGAGAGATGTAGGAGCGATGGAGACAGATGTTCACGTGTCTGTAGCAGTCAAAGGTAGTTGGTATACCTAGGTTGGGTATTGGGTTACACTTCTGATTGTATGGGTATCTTGTTACTGATCATTGCCAAATATATAAGCTTTGATTAATCAATAAGAATTAGAGTCTCATTCTCTTACTGGGCCCGCATGGATGGCAGAATGGTCTGGGCAATGCCCTGCCTTGCAGAGACAGCGTGGAAGATGGGCAGAGCCATCTCTCACACTGGCATCTAGTGGGTGGCAGGACTGGTGTTTCTGGTGGCCGGTTCTAGCTATAGCACGCACATGGCCTCCGGCCGTGAAACATGGCGGCTGGGCTAGGCAGAGCGGCTGCAGCTTAGTCTGCCTGAGCCAGAGGCCTTTTAAATAATTACTACAACAGGGATTTATTTGTGTTTGTGCCTTAGTAGCTGGTTTAGTTGCTCTGTGTCAGCTTGCAGCTCTTCTGATTAGGCTGTTAGGACTAACTTTTCTTCTCTGTATCAATTCTCTAATAATAGTTCCTGTGGAATTTATCCAACATCTAACCAATACACTCCCTCTTTTCTTTTTACTCCTTCTCTCTCTTTTGCTCCAGTCAGTACTCCCTAGGTATTGCAGGCCTGTGATCCACAGATATACATGCAGGCAAAAGGCCCAATTTAAAAATTTGGTAGGGCATAGCTGCATGTGTCTTTAATCTCAGTAGTTTGAAGGCAAAGGCACATGGGTCTATGAATTCCAGGCTAGCCATGGCTGCCTAGTAAGACTGTCTCAAAATAAATAAATAAATTGTTTTCATCTGCACTGAGCAGATCCCAGGCAGCAATTCTGCACCCAATCTCACAAAACCCAGAGGAAGCAGACCCCCCAGGATCTCTAACCCGGGCAGCATCTTAGGTAAGGAGACAGCAACTCCCACCCCAAACAGGGAGTAACTGGGACCCACTAGGACCCAGGAATTCACTCCTGGCCTGAAGCACTGGTTCCTTCCGGTCTGGGCCTGAGTGTTGAGCAGACCTTGGGCCCCAGCTCTAACCCCAGTAGTAACACCCACCCCACACAGTTCTGAAACAACCAAGATAATAGGAAAGACAGGCTCCAGTGAGAGACAGGGCAGGTAGCACTAAGGTGATCCAGATGGCAAAAGGCAAGCACAAGAACATAAGCACCAGCAACCCAGGGTACTTGGCATCATTAGAACCTAGTTCTCCCAACCTAGAAAGTCTTGAATTCCCCATATCACCAGGAAAGCAAGATTCAGATTTAAAATCACTTCTAATGATGATGATAGAGGACTTTAAGAAGGACATAAATAACACTCTCAAAGAATTTGAGGAGAACACAGGTAAACAAGTAGAAGCCCTTAAAGAAGAAACACAAAAATCCCTTAAAGAATTACAAGAGTACACAACCAAACATGTGAAGGAATTGAACAAATCCATCCAGGACATAAAAATGGAAGTAGAAACAATAAAGAAATCACAAAGGGAGATTACCCTGGAGATAGAAATCCTAGGAAAGAAATCAGGAGTCATAGATGCAAGCATAAACGAATACAAGAGATAGAAGAGAGAATCTCAGATGCAGATGATACCATAGAAAATATTGACACAGCTGTCAAAGAAAACGCAAAATGCAAAAAGTTCTTAACACCAAACATCCAGGAAATCCAGGACACAATGAGAAGACCAAACCTAAGGATAATAGATATAGAAGAGAGTGAAGATTCCCAACTTAAAGGGCCAATAAATATCTTCAACAAAATTATAGAAGAAAACTTCCCTAACCTAAAGAATGAGAAGCCCATAAACATACAAGAAGCCTACAGAACACCAAACAGACTAGACCAGAAAAGAAATATCTCCCGTCACATAATAATTAAAACACCAAATGCACAAAACAAAGGAAGAATATTAAAAGCAGTAATGGAAAAAGGTCAAGTAACATATAAAGGTAGACCTATCAGAATTACACTAGACTTCTCACCAGATACTATAAAAGTGAGAAGATCCTGGACAGATGTCATACAGACCCCAAAAGAACACAAATGCCAGCCCAGGCTACTATACCCAGCAAAACTCTCAATTATCATAGATGGAGAAACCAAGATATTCCATGATGAAACCAGATTTACACAATATCTTTCCACAAACCTGGCATTACAAAGAATATTAGTGGGAAAGCTCCAATAGAAGGAGCGAAATTATACCCTAGACAGAGCAAATAAGTAATCCTCTTCCAACAAATCCAAAAGAAGATAGCCACACAAAGATAATTTCACCTCTAATAACAAAAATAACAGGAAGCACCAATCACTGCTCCTTAATATCTCTTAACATCAATGGACTCAATTCCCCAATATAAAGATATAAGTTAACGGACTGGATTCACAAACAGGACCCAGCATTTTGCTGCATACAGGAAACCCACCTCAGTGACAAAGACAGACACTACCTTGGAGTAAAAGGCTGGAAAATGATTTTTCAAGCAAATGGTCCTAAGAAACAAGCTGGAGTAGCTATTCTAAAACCTCCAGCTGGAGAACACAAAGGGAGGGACTCATGTCTCCACCTGTATAGGTAGTTGAGGGTGGCCTTGTCAGGCATCAGTGGAAGTGGAGGGCCTTGGTACCTGATAGTTTGGACTCTCTAGTGTTGGGAAATTTGAGAGCAGGGAGGTGGGAAGGGGAGGATGGTGGGAGCACACCCTCATAGAAACTCCCAGAATTATATGGATTAGATATGATAGAGACAAGCCACCAGAAGACTAGATTCCAGAATTCAAACAAAAAATACCTTAATACTAAAATTTGTTTTGAGAATTGTAAATTGCAGAATACACACCCTTGGTCTATCTACTCATCAAGCAAGCTGAACAGACCTGCTCGAACCTCTGATGTCCTGGAATCTCAGCTGGATGCAGTGAAGACACAGACATCAGATGCCTATCAATTTACTCTTCCCCCTGCCCCTCTTCTAATATCTCAATGCCTGTAATCAGCTTGAAGAAGTTAATGAAGAGTCGGTGCCCCATTCCCTGGGCTTGGGGACTGAGGTGGTTAATATTGGGCTGTCTTTCTAGGGAAAAGTAGTGGTTTTGTTGGAACAGGGAGGAATAGCTAGGATTTATTGCATGGCCATAATCTATTGGTAGAAATCTGTATAATTGTTATTAAACTGAAGTTATAATTTCTTAAATGGTACAAAATTTACTTTGCTTTCAAATTTAAGGCTTTAATTGGTACAAGTTTCTTATTGATATAGAAGTGAGATTAATATTGTTACTCTCATAGGCATTGTACCTATATAACACATTTAGGAATACAAGACTTAAACCGAGTCCTTCTTTACACTTTTTTAACTGATTTGAGATGGTTAGCCTGTGAGTTAAGGGCCTATAGCAAATTCATGGCTCTGGGTTTATTGTTAGGGTGTTTTATTATATATATTATATATATATATTTATATATATATTGGTTTTTCGAGACAGGGTTTCTCTGTATAGCCCTGGCTGTCCTGGAACTCACTCTGTAGACCAGGCTGGCCTCGAACTCAGAAATCCGCCTGTCTCTGCCTCCCAAGTGCTGGGATTAAAGGCATACACCACCACTGCCTGACTGTTTTCTATATTTTATGTAGAAATAGCTGAGAGGAGTTAACAGACAACAGTCAAGAGTGCCTTACATGGATAGTTGGTTTTCAAAACCTCAGAAGTCCACAGAATTGACGTTACAAATATTTCTGTATTAAAGTTCTTTTTGATTAGAGACCTGTCTGCTCCTGACAGATTCCTGTCTTGGATTCTAAGAAGAAATTGAGCATCTTTGGAGTTACTCCAATTGTGGTGAGACAGCCACTAGGCAAGAATTGCCTCTTTTCATCTACAGACAAATTACTGTTCTGAAAAGGACACACTTGCAGAATAGTCGACTGATTATATCTGCCAAGATTATATCAGCCCTTAATAATTCTGCATCACTAGGTCTGTCAGATGATCCTGGGCCAGAAGGCTGAAGATCGATGCTCCAACGGTTTGTAGTATAGGAACTGTCCAGGTGTTCAGTGGTCTCTATAAATTGGCTAAGTTTTAGAAGCTATGCTTTGTGCTTCCCATAATTTCAGTTAATTCAGTTATTCTGGATTTCTGACAGGGTCGAAGACTTAGAGTTTCATAGCCAATCCCAGCTATTTACTTTGAGAGAAAATATTTGAGATGATAGGTTTAATCTGACATTTATTCTAAAGCCAAGAAAAAAGCCAGGTTCAGAACTAAGTCTTTTAGTTAGGAGAGATGACAGAGGTTCTGGTTAGTCAATAAAATGATGGACTGGGTCTATCTTGTACCTTACTGATACAAATTGGTATAGCTATGCTCTAATTGTATTTTGAGAGAAAAGTTTTATCTTAACAGGAAGGGTGATATGTAGGAGGTGCTAAGGTGGGAGGAGTAAGGAGAAGAAGAGGAAGAGTAAGGAGATGAGGAGGAGAAGGAGAGGAGGAGCTAGGAGACGGCGGGGGTGGGGAGGACATGGAGGCGGATGTTCAAGTGTCTCCGCCAGTCAAAGATAGTTGGAATATCTAGGTTGGGCATTGGGTTATACTTCTGATTGTATGGGCATCTTGTTATTGAGCATTACCAAACTTATAAAGCCTTTGATTAACATTTTTTAAAAAGTTACTAATAAAAAAATAAATTAAAAAAAATTTTAAAAGAACAACAACAAAAAAGATAGCCAACTGATTTTGTCTGAGTTACTCATGTGCTTTCCATTTGAAATATTTCTGAGGGGGAAAAATCCTTCTTGACTTAAATAAAAGACATGCACCCAAAAAAAATTATTTTCATCATCCATGATATGGAAAATTACATATTTATCAAACCATCTGTCCTCAAGATTTTCTTTATTTGTCAATTAGTTGTTCGAAAGGCATCCAATAGAAGCCAATCCTTGGTGGGTATACATAGGCAGTGGGAAAAGATCTAAATTAAGAAAACTGATGAGTTCAACTTCATTCATACTACTGCGGACCAGAGAAAAAACTGACATTCCCAGCTCTTGTAGTTCAAAGGAATTTGTTGAACTATAAATGCTTATGATTCTAGGTTAGAATAGATTGATGAGATTCCACACAGTTCTTGTAGAATATCAAATATTTTAGGATTATTTTCCCAAGGGTCTAAAAATGAATTCTTTAATACAGTCCAAGTTTTTTTTTTTTTTCATGTTTGTCACACCCTCTTAAATTCTGATTCTAAGCTGAGGTAAGCTGAAACCTTGACCTACTTTTAAGCCTTTGGCACCAGAGTCAAAAAAAAAAAAAAACCCAACTGTGTTTTATGAAGGACTAGAAACTAACAGATGAAATTTGCCATTGTGCTATCTATGCAATGCACTTCCAATAATAAGCTGTCTTCCTTATTCACTTTTCTCTTGTTTAAGGAAGTTGAAAATAAGAATAACAAAAGCAATGGCCACTTAAAATGAATTATGATTCAAAAAAAAAAAATCAGTTGCATAAGACCTAAGTTGTGTCTTTGGTGTTGTGTTGTCTTTTAAGTAACTGTTCCTCCATAGAGCTAGTGAGTCTTGTCCCAAGCACAATAGCTAATCAAGTGGCTGGATTTTAATCACTTTTATTCTCAAGTTTCCTATTGCTTTCAGGGACAATTATGAATTTACTTCCTGTCTCTTTTTCTGCCCCTTTCCTGCATCGAAATTTACTTTCTCGCTCTGATATGCAAAGCACTTTTTAACTACAAAAGATAAATTTCACAAAGTTTTCCTCATGTGATGAGTGAGGAGGGAGGGAGAGAGAAAAGGAAGAAAGGGGAGGGAGGACAGGAGGAATCACAGAGCCTTGCAAAGAGATCAGAGAACTGTACATTCACCTTTGCTTATGGAAATAGGGAACTCCCAACTCTGTCTGAGAGGAAAGGTATTATTTAGAAATGTTTGCACACTGGCAAAAGACATTCCACATCATGTAGAATACTGTGAAGACGTGGTGAGAAAGTTATCCAAGTAAAGGGAGAGTGAATGCACAGACATCACCTGAAACCCAGGGCTTGTACTTTGAATAGCAACATAAATGGGTAGAAATATTTAAGTCCTTACTTCTTTGGAAGCAGAGTTTAAACTTGGCACTGAGGAGCCACTAAACACTCGTAAGTGTTTAGTGAGAGCATCAGGGTCAGTTTCTATAGCAAATATTAAGACTGCAACTCCTAAGATGAATTTGGGTAACGTCAATAGAAAAATAAAATGAGAAAAAAATGTACCAGTATATTATGATACAAAAGAGAGCCTGAACAGGTTGGAGGTCAGGGATTGGAGAAACAGGAATGACAACAGGGTTACAGAAATGCAAGAAAAGTCAAAACGTATAGCAGGATTTCTTGGACTCGCTGACTGAATAATAACACAGAGACTTATTAATTTTATTATAGCATAGACCTTAGCTTAGGCTACCTCCCAGCTAGCTCATCTAACTTAGTTAGCCTGACTATTCTAGTCCACCTCCCTCCACATAGACCCCTCCATGTCTGCTGGTGAATCTCCTTGCCTGATTGTCCTAGAAACCCTCTCGCAGCCCAGAAGTCCCACCTTCCCTCGTCTGCCCGCCCAGCTGTTGGTCCTCAGCTCTTTATTAATCAGCAAGTGAGGAAGGTGTTTGTATATAAAATACTGAGGCAAGTGTTATAAGAATAACAATACCAAAGAATGGATACAGAGAATGTGATGAATTTGCATTTACACAGTGGGATACTATTCAACTATTTTAAACAAGAACATCATGAATTTTTAGGCAAATGGATGGAATTAGAAAATATCATCCTGAGTGAGGTTGATACCCAGACACACATACACACAAAAACATACATGCTATGTACTCACTTACAGGTAGAAATTAGCCATAAAGTACAGAATACACACAATATATTCCACAGACCCAAAGAAGCGAAACAAGAATGTAGGTCCAAATAAGGATGCTTGAATCTCAGTTAGAAGGGGGAATAATTGTTGATCTTAGAGCCTGAGACATTGGTATTCTGTTTGGGAAATATCCCCCCCGCAAACCCTTGTGCCAATGAGTTCAAGGCTCTTACCAATCCACAGTCAGAATTTCTGACCCAGAATTGTTCCTTCCTAAAAGAAATGCAGGGACAAAAATACAGAAGAGACTGAAGGAAAGGCTGCCCAGTGACTGGCCCAACTTGGGATCCATCTCATGGGGGATGGTGGGGTGTCCAAGGTCTGACAGTATTACTGATGCTATGATGTGCTTTCAGATAGGAGCCTATCAAGGCTGTCCTCTGAGAGATCCTACCAGCAGCTGACTGAGACAGACATAGATACTTAAACATCCAACCATTGGACTGAAGTCTGGATCCCTATGGAGGAATTAGGGGAATGATTGGAAGAGCTGAAGGGGAAGATGACCCATAGGAAGACCAATGGTCCTAACTAACCTGGACCCCTGGGAGCTTCCAGAGATTGAGCCACGAATCAGGCAGCATACAAACTGGTCCAAGTCCCTGGGACATATATAGCAGAAGACTGCCTGGTCTGGCCTCAGTGGGAGAAGATGTGCCTAACCCTTGAGAGACTTGAGGCCTCTGGGAAAGAAGATGCCTGGGGTGGGGGTAGGGGATGGCCTCTTGGAAGCAAAGGGAAAGGGGAATTGGATGAGGAACTGTGGAAGGGGGGACAGAAAGGGAGTCAATGGCTGGAATGTAAATAAATAATTAATAATAAAGAAGGAGAAATAAAATAGTCATAGGAGGCAGATGTAGGGAGGAAACTAGGTGGGAGAGGAGATGGGAAGGGGAAATGGTTAGAGAGAGGGCCAGAGGGCCAGAGGGCCAGAGGACCAGGAGAGTGAATAGAAACCAGTGGCTTGTGGGGGTAGGGCATCTCTTAGGACATGCCAGAGATCTGGAATGGGTGAATCTTCCAGGAGTCTATGGGGGGTGAATGTAGCTGAGACACATAGCAGTTTAACAGTGGGGATATGGAACCTGAAGAGACCGCCTCCTGTAGGTAGGCAGGGCCTCCAGTGGAGGGATAAGGACACCAAAATTTGCCCTGTCTAAAAGAAATGCAAGGACAAACACGGAGCAGAGACTGAGTGAATAGCCAACCAATAATTGACCCAATTTGAGACCCATCCCATAGGCAAGCACCAATCCCTGACACTATTAATGATACTCAGTTATGCTTGCTGACAGGAGCCTAGAGTAATTGTCCTCTGAGAGGCTCCACTCAGCAGCTGACTGAGTCAGATCCAGAGACCCACAGCCAAATATTAGATGAAGCTTAGGGACTCCTATGAAAGAATTGTGGGGAATGATTGGGGACCTCAAAGGAGATAGGAACCCTGCAAGAAGACCAACAGAGTCAATTAACCTAGACCCTTGGAGGGTCTCAGACACTGAGCCACGAACCAAAGAGCAAACATGGGCTAGACTGATGCCCCCAGCACATATGTAGCAGATGTGCAGCTCAGTCTTCATGTGGGTGTCCCAACAACTGGAGTGGGAGCTGTTGCCTGTCTGTGGAATCAGTTCCCCTAACTGGGTTGCCTTGTCTGGCTTCAGTGGAAGAAGATGTGCCTAACCCTGCAGAGACTTGATGCTCCAGGGTGGATGAAATATCCAGGGAGACCCCCATCTTCTCAGAGGAGAAGTGGAGGAAGGGAGAGGGACTGTGTAAGAGGAG
Organism: Mastomys natalensis; assembly: GCA_021653895.1. Taxonomy (NCBI): domain Eukaryota; kingdom Metazoa; phylum Chordata; class Mammalia; order Rodentia; family Muridae; genus Mastomys; species Mastomys natalensis. The sequence continues at coordinate 423,173 of JAJTUV010001365.1, read as the reverse complement.
AGAACAGAAGAAGGGCAGTGATCAGGATGTAATATGAATAAATTAATTAATAGAAGAAAAGAGTAACAATACCAATATCTGTCCAGTACTTAGGTTTCTGCTGGTACAGAATTAACTGAATAATACAAAGACAACCTTCACACAATGTACAGAAAGGTCACCCCAACAAAGGCTTCATTAATAGGCTACAAGCAGTAGAAGAGTAAAGACCTCTAGTTAATCTGACAGAGCAAGATGCCAAGCGGAACATTCCCTCTTGTTTCAACCATTGCACAATACACTACAACCATAATAAAATTAAATCTAAAGCTAAGCTCACAGTCAGAGTTGGCGATGGGAAGTGAATGGAAAGCCTTAGTAAAATACTGGATGCTTTCAGGATGCTTGGTGACACCACCCAGGAAGCTTACTGGAGGTAAGATCTGAACACCTAATGTGCATCAAAGAATGAAGATGCTGACCTGTGAACACGACAGGGATGGAGAAAGCTGCCCTGCTAGAACCCTAACTCGCTTGGACAGCACAATAACGTCCCCGAGCCAGGGTAGAAAACAGGTACTTGTGAATGGTAAGAAACTCAAACCTGAATCTCACACAGTCTGAAGTTGAGCAACGTGTATGCTACGAAACATCCTTGTGAGAAACTGGTTTGAAAACTCTTCGTTGAAAGTCCAGATGTTGCCAACACAAGTCATTCTAAGTTTCACGTGCAAGCCATAACAGAGAATTCAACACACATAGTCAAGTGGACCAGCAGCAGAGTCTGATGGGAAAACCATACCTGTGAAACAGATGCAAATAGTTCCAAGAATAGCGAAGTTAACAATGAATGGACAACCAAACACAAATGATCAGGATAGTGGTAAAAATAAATAAATAAATAATAAATAAATAAATAAATAAATAAAACCACCTATGGTCACTTGTCTTATCTTTCTTAAACTGATGCATTGGGCCTCATAGCAGAAAGTCTGCTACTGAGTGGCCAACAAATGGCAGAACCAGAGAAACAAAAACCCAAGCTCATCTCCTTAAAAGCTCTGGTCAGTCTCTGAGTCACATATTGATAGGACAAATAGAAAGAAAATGGCAGCAAAGAATGAGCTGACATACAAGCTGCCAATCACTGAACTGAGCATTTACTGAACTATGGGATTTACATTGGTTCAGTCAATTGCCTGTGAAAACAGAGATGTTAGCCTTCTTTGAAGCAATATAACAGAGCCCAGACTCTGCACAGCATAGTAGCCATAATCTCGATAATATGCTCTAAAATTATTCAACGAAGAGTCTAGAAAGTGCGTATTACTGCCAAGGGAAAAGACAGAAATGTCAACTCTGAGAGCACCTAGGTGTAGGAGTTATCAGGAACAGACTGCAGAGGGTGTATGGTCTTCATAACAGAATGCAAGGGACAGAGGGATGAGTCTGTGAACTCAAAAATCATTCAGTTGGGAAAAGAAAAGGAGAAGGAAAGAGGGAAAGAATAACAAAGAGAAGGAAGGGAGGAGAGAGATTCTCCTTCGTAAAGCAAGTCTTCAGAGATCTGTAGAATGATTTCAACTCCTGTATGGAAAACTGGAGTCCTGGAAAGTCCGGAGCAAGTGAAGGTGGGTACCATCAAACATAAAACACAAACGATGTGTAAGTATCTCTGAAAGCATAACATTGAGGAAACCTACAACTTTGCATGTCCAAGAAACTTAGAGATGTCTACACATGACTAATCGGAACATAACCATGCCAAAGCACATCACAATCACACAACTGAAAATAAAACATATGCACATCATTAATTAAACAGAGGAAAATGTCTTACACACAGGAAATGATTTAGGTGACCTTATACTTTATAACAGAAACCATGAAGGGAAAAAAATATATCATCCTTAACTTATTTAAAGTGAGCACACTATTGATTTAGAATTCTAGATTTAGCAAGAATAAGGTAACACAAAGATGTTTTCAAATTAAAAAAAAAAAAAAAACTCAAAAAGAACTCCCTGCCTCCAGCTATATACAAAAGGAATACTAGCAAGAATTCATTAAGCTTAAAAGAAATTATACATGAGAGAAATGAAAATCTTAGACCATAAGAAACTGCATAGTACTAAACACAAAATAAAGATTTTTGTACAGGTGAAGTAAACAGTAAGGTTAGATATTAGAAAGATCAAATTTATCAGTAAGATATGGCAACCATCAAGTCATACGTGCCTAAGAGCAGAGTTTCAACACACATATAAAAATCAGTAGTGATAGAGGAACTGAATGGTCTATGATTAAAAAATAAAAGAAGTTTGCTGTGGCCAAATCAATCTAAAACTAAAAGAAAAGTCACTAGAATCTGAAAAGCTACAAAATATCACGAGGAACTGATTGGAATTTATGGATTGCTACAGACAAAAATTATCTTCATTTGAGACACAAAACATTACATACTCCATGATTCCATTTACACCAAGTGCAAAACAACAAGAAAGAAAACACAGCAAACAGATGAATGGTCTGGAAGGGCAACAGAGGGATGCCCAGGGACACTGGGACTCTTTAAGGAGTGGTGAGAACCTACCATGTCTCCTGTGAATGTGGTTCACTGTGTCTATAACTATCTTGTCTAACTGAGTGGTACACCAAATGAGCATTTTGATACATATTAAGCATTTGATGAAGAATATTCAGTTTATCATTAGAGGTTTGAAACTTGAAAAGGTTAAACCAGGGTTCTCTTGTTTATTTTTTTAATTGCCTTCTTACGTTGTTTATATTTCATTGTAATAATGACTAGCATAATGTTTCCAAAGTCAATAAATTATTTGGAAATAAATTGATAGTGGATGAGAACAGCATGCGGACCTATTTTTATAAATCTAGAAGCCTTATAAAATGGAAACAATTACTACTGTGTGGAGTATCAGAAAAGGAAAGAATTTTACAAAGAGAAAAATCTGCATGAGAGTAAAACAGAAACACAGAGGGGGCCCCTGTACTTTGTCTTCACACACTCCTGAACCCTGCCTTCCCGAGTGGCTGCTACCGCAATCCATGAAACAAATCTGTGCAAATATGTACAAAGATTTTCCATTAACCCAGGTTAAGTTTCCCCTTCACTGGAGCCAAGGAGAACCAATGACGGTTTCCAATGGTAAACTACCTTGCAAAATAGATTATTTCAGTATACAAAACACTGCATTAAAGACACATTCAATTGATAGTTTTATTAAACTAACCAACAAGCAAACAAAGAAAGGGTTGTTCTCAAGTATTGCTTGAGGTATACGTATATCATCATAAATAGCTTCACATTCCATCAGCCACCTGGCCCTCCCTTTAAGCTAAATTCAGAGGGATTTGTTCGTAAGTTTTCGGAAAAAATAGGCGGGTCATATATTATTATTCTGCAGGAGAGTTTCGTACTTCAGAGTATATACTGACATCTGTGCATATACAGAGGAACACACAATTCTCTAAGTTACAAATCTTGTGTGAGATTCTGTCTCTCAGCCCTTCCCAGAACTGAAGCACACTCTCATCTCTATTATCTCTATCATCATCATCTCAATCCCTATCATCTCTATTTAAAGGTTTATTGAAGTATCACTTTAGTGGTTTGAATACGCTTGGCCCACGAGCAGCACTATTAGGAGGTGTGGCCTTGCAGAAGTAGGTGTGGCCAAGTGGGAGGAAGTGTGTCCCTGTGGGGGTGGGCATCACCTTCCCTTCGCTGCCTGTGAGACATTCTCTCCTGGCTGCATCTGGATCAAGGTGTAGAAGTCTCAACTCTTCCAGAACCTTGTCTGCCTGCACACTGCCATGTTCCCACCATGATGATAATGGACTGAACCTCAGAAAGTGTAAGTCAGCCCCAATTAAATGCTGTCCTTTGTGACAGTTGCCTTGGTCCTTGGTATCTGTTCACAGTGATGGAAACCCTAACTAAGACAACACCTATCATCCTATTTAAATGTTTATTGTTTAAAAAGTGTGTGAGAAACTACTGATAAGAAATATAAGGTCTGGGGAGGGTGAAATTGGAGATCAGACTCAGTGGCAAATGCCTCGAATATAAAGCCTGACACCTAAGACATGCTCAAAATTTTTGATGGACTTTGTTGTTATGATGTTATAAGTAACATCTAGATTTTAAGTGATATTTTTATTCATTTTATTTTTTTTAAATCATCTTTTTTTTCTTTCATTCTTTCTTTCTTTTTTCCCCTCTGACCTTGAACTCCCGATCCTCCTAATTCAGATATGTGCCACCACATTCAACCCGATCACTGTTAGAACCCTTTAGGTGTTTGTCTCTTTTTTAAATTACTTGTTTTATAGTATGTTTTGGGTCCAACTTGAGATGGTGATGCTGCTGTCAATCACTTGTTAATGCAGCATCCTTAGAACAACTATATCAGAATCCTGGGTCACAACTGTTACCCAGGAGTCCTTATGACAGGTTCAGAGTTCTAAGAATCCTGTCAATCTAGGCCACATCACAGCCACCTTAGGGATTTAACTGCAATCTGTCTTCAAGAAAAGAGAAAAAAAACATTCTTATTTCTACCCATAAAATTTATTCGTATTCCTTGAATATGCAATCAACTTGCTGTGTATATTTATAAGTCCTCGTTTCCCTGTAAAATATCATATCATAGGAGAGAAGAAATTTCTAATTATTTTATTTGAAGTGTCTGTTTGAATGGAAATTTTTATATCAACAAAAACAGGAATGTAGTTATTTTAAGATTTAAGAAACATTTTTAAGGTTTTATTTTCATTTTTAATTATGTATTTGTGAACATGGATGCAATGCCTTCAGAGGCCAGAGAGGGCATCAAATCCCCTAGAACTGGACTAATAGGTTGTTCGAAGCCACTTGTCAATGGTCCTGGGAATCTATCTCTAGTCCCCTGCAAGAACAGAAGGCACCCTTAACTGATGAGTCATTGCTCCAACCCTATGAAATACTTTTAAAGTAGATTAGGAAACAGCTTTTGCAACATTTTGTGTGTAGCCATATCTGTGGAAGCAAACAGGAAAAAAAAATCATGATTTATAGAAAATTAAACTTTACGATTTCTTTAAAATACAGTTTAGAGAGCAAAATGAATTTGCAACAGATAAGTCTCATGAACTGCAAGTGGAATCTTGCTATTGTTCTAAATCCTCAGTAACCAGACAGCTTTATTCACATCCTGTGCCAAGAACCAACACCATTCATGGGACAGAATGATTGCTGATAGCAACAGAAATATTTTTAAACTACCCTCTTCTTTTTATTCACATCTGTTTGGTGTTTGAATGAATTTTCAGTTTGCTTTACAAAATGTGCTAGAACTGTGTGTTAGACACCAGGGGCTGTATGTGGATGGTAGGGGAGAAGCTGATAGAGGGACCATCATGGGACTGAATGGTAGACACCACAGTGGCCTGTGCAGACCCTGTTCTGCGGGGCGAGGCACAGTAGAATTCTTTAGTAAATAGATCCCAAGCATAAACAGCACAGAGGAGTATGTGCCTTATCATTTTCAAATCAACATGTGTTATTCATGAACCATTACTAATATTAAAATTCTATTTAATTCTCTTTTCTAGAACATTTTTATCATATTTATTTTTTTCTTTATATAACTTACTTACCTTTCTTTTAATTTTAGGGTTTTTTTTATTCATTTTACATCTGGATCACAGCCCCCTCCCTCCTCTCTTCCAGTCTCACTCTTACAAATCCCTCCCTTCATCGCCCCTTCCCCTTCTCCTCAGAAAATAAGAACCCACCCATCCCGTTAGTCCCAGGAAACTTTACATAACACAAAAAGGAAATAAAAGAACTCCCACAAACTTTATAATACTATACATAATTGTTCTTCTGTAGGAAAGAAACTTGTTTTCTGAAAATTACTTTCTCCTTTAAGGAATATAGTCTTAATGTTCGGCCAAGCTCCACTAGCCTTTTGCCCCTGGGGACAATGTATTCCGTGCAGCAGTTAGCAAGGCTTTCTCCCCGGCAGAGATTCCTTCTGATTCATGAATTCATCACACCAGCCAAGTCGGCACCAATATGTGCTGACCTTCCCAAGTAGATCAGCTCTTAAGAACTTGAGAAACGTCATTAATAGCAAGAATTTCTTGAAGCTATAGAACATTGAACGATTCTTAAATAAAACCCCTACAGATTATGTTAGACACATCCAATTGTTACCTCGTTGCTCCTCCCCTTTATAAAAACTTGGAGGTAGTCAGGTACAGTGACACAAATTTGCACCTCGGTGGATGAGGCAGGAGGACTGTAAATTAGGAGCACTTTGGATGCATGTTGAATACTGTCCAAAAATAAATAAATAAATAATAAATAAGAATGTGAAAATAAACAAGAAAATAACAACTAAGACTGAGGAGGTTTCTCAGCTCCGGGTCTCATGGCTGAGCTATCTTCCCTCACATCACACACTTACTCCATAAAATGTTTTCTCAATCCTGTCTTTAAAATATACCAAACTACCGCCAGCCGTTGGCACTTCCACAGCTGCCGTCTCTCTGCTAAGCAATGGTTTCTGACTGATTTCCTGTGTTTATACCTAGCGTACAGCAAGCCAAGTTCCATCCAGCGAGCAAAGGTGCCCTTCGAAAAGTCTGTCAGGTCCTGTGTCTCCTGCGCCTAAACATTCTCCAAAGGCTTTTCATGACCTCTAGGGCATGTTGTCCCAGGATTGCATCAGTTTTTAGTCCTAGTGAGGGTACAGCTCAAGAGTGAAGTATGTCTTCTGATGAGATTAACATGCGAATTGGAAGTTCTATTGGTAGTACAACTTGATTGTTGACTTCTAGGAGTCAGAGTTCACCTGGTTTTAGGAAATTGGAATGGGGTCCTTTCTGGATCTTGCTTCGCTTTCTTCAACTTTCTCCCTTGGTCATCAAATTTACTTTCTTTTTAACTCCAGACACACCAGTCTTTTTCCTTACCTCAGGGCCTTTGCACCTCCTGCTTCAGTCTGAGGGTCTTCACCCACTGGGTCTGTCCATAGTCGCCTCTTCATAGTGATGTCTAGACTCAAGCATCCGTTCTGAGGAATCTTCTACTTCAGTCTTTGCCCAACAGTTCCTTCTTCATCTCTCTGATGTGCTATTTTATCTTTGTCATGACACTTACTGTTGACACTTGAAATTATTTTATCTGAGAAATTTATGTTTATCATTTTCTTCCTATTTATTATCAATTCATTCATGATGAATGTCCCCATACTTTATCAGCTTACAGCAGTGGTTCTCAACATTCCTAATGATGTGACCCTTAAGTACAGTTCCTCATGTTATAGTGACCCCCCCCAAACTACGGATTTTGTTGCTACTTCATAATTGTAATTTTGCTACTGTTGGAAATCATAACGTAAACATCTGCTATGTAGGATATCTTATAGTTGACCCCCAAAGGCACTGTAACCCACTGATTGAGATCACCTGACTTAAAGCAACATCAAGAATTTTTTTTTTTTTTGTCCCATAGAACTTTTGTGTTAGGAACTTGGGACAAGCTTATCTGGGTTACTCTGGGTCCTTTTTGAGTCTGTGGCTGCAGTTCTCTGAAGGCTTGAGTTCAAGATAGTAGGCATGCAGTTTTGTCAGGTTTATGCTAGTCATCAGATACAGGCCTCAGTTCCTTACCACATGGGCTACTCACTCGATAGCTGCTAAAAGATCCCTACAATATGGCAACTGGATTCTTAAAGGGCACATGCTGCAGGAGGAAGTGAGCCAGTCACCACAATATGTTTTACATTCCAACCTTACTCTGTAATGCATAATCACCCTAGCAATGTCCCTATTCAGGGAAAGAAGAGACTAGAAGACTTGAGTATCACTGGTTAGCAACCACTGACAGTACATGTTGGATGCTTCCACATCCTGGAGATCACCGACTCCACTCTATTCAAAAAGGTTCCCCATCTAGAAAACAAACCTGAATGTATGATTGACCTGTGTCTACCACACCGATGGGTCCTTTGGGTCAAGCTTTCTGAATTGGGTTCCTATATGCCTTTTTAAAAAATATATTAACTGGAAGTTAAAGGAATAGGGTTCCCTTCCTGGTTTTGACCCACCTCAGTGGGTCACTTATTAACCCATGCAATTTAATATTTGACCTATTAGTAATACTAACATCTATCAAGAATCATCCACATATGTATTGTAAGAATTGTGGAATGGTAACTCAATTCAACTTGGCCTCGAGATAGCAGGTTCTAGATTCAAAACTTGGGCTTCTGAAAGTGTAGTATATTGAGTCTAATCTCCGATTACTCTTTGAGAGGAAAAAAAAACACCTTAAACTAACATCCTTCTAAGTCTCAGAAAGTGGAGTCTAAATAGTTTCAGTATAAAATAACATGACATACTTTATAGGCAGGTTAAAATGAAACATGAATAGCAAGATTATGCCACTTACATAAGAATATTATATTACTGACAAACTCACCTTACAAATCAGCCTGCCTATACAGCATCATCGAGGTATTTAGATAAAGAGGTGGGAGAAAAGTCCCACAGTGATGTCACACACTGCTGGAAAAAAAAAGCCCAAAGGATAATTGAGAGTAGCAATAGCATTAAAAGCAAATGACTTCAGTCAACCACCCAGTTTCTGTCACTTCCCCAGCACTTACTTCAGCTAATTAAAACATTGCCAATGACTTTTGTGGTTTCTGTCTTGAAGGCCCAGAAAACTCAAGAATATGTGACACTTACTTTTGATTTTTTTTTTAATTTTATTTTTTATTTAGTTATTTATTTTTTTTTTTTTTGGCCAAGACCTGAAAGGGCATTCTTGTACCTTGGTATAAAGGAAAGGAGACTAACCTACAGGTCGCCCATGTTTTGTGGATACTATAAATATTGGCTTGTTTTGGAATTCTGCTCAGTCTCCCTCGGGCCCTATGTGTACTCAGGGACCTCAGCCAAGAACAGTCTCCTCCCCACAAACTGTAAGAAGCCTTCAAAGGCCACCAAATCACTAAATACCAAGGACTCTTGCCAGGATTCCTAGCTTCTGTGTTCTCATCCGTTCTCTCAGCTTTTCTTTTAAAACCTGTCGGAAACCATAGGGACTGGGGCAGCAGTACCAGGCGCATTTGTGAGCCAGCCACTTATGTTTCTTCAAGATCATTCTGAAAACAAAAATGTGTAGCTTTCGTCAAAACAATTAAAACTTGAGATTTCTTACGAGTTCTTTTCAGTTATTGAGAAACAAGTTTCATTTGGGGCCTTGGAAACTCATTTGATCGTCACAGTGGTCAGAACAACTAGGAAACGCATGCAGACAAGAGAGGCACAGGGAAAGACAGACAGATACAGGGACAGAGAGACGAACAGAAAGGTTAACACTTAATGGACGTTCAGTGTTTTTAATCTCATAAGAACGCCCACTTCCTATGTTTTTTTGAGAAATCGGAAACATCTTTCGCTGTGTTTAGAATGAAATCTTGGATGTGAAGTTCTAGACAATGACGTAAGAGGCATATTTGAACAAACATTTGTAGAGCGAGAAGTGTCACTGATTTGTTTGTGGAAGTCGACTGTTGAAGAGTCTGGCTCTGGGTGACTTATTTGTCAAGGTTCTTACCAGTTGTAGCTGGCTGCAATGAGCTTAAGAACACTGCTGCGTGTTAACACAGCTCCAATGTGGACCCAAAGAAAAACAGCAGAAGGGAGTCGTGCTACCAATTGCTACCAATTGCTACGCCACTGCACTTCCTACATATTTGGTGCTTACAATTTGGTTCACAAAAGCCACCTCAAACCCGCGTGCTAAAACCACCAAGAACATTGAAAGAACAAATCCCAAGGGATTAGGGAGTTATTTCTGTACAGAGAAACACATTTTCTCAGCTGTTCTAGTCTCTGTGAGAGGATTTTTTCCCCCTAAACACTCCACCCTCTTTCCAGCCATTTATGTCTCTTTCTTATTCCCTTTGCCCAGGGACATAGGCTGTTTCACCATATGGGGAATTCAAGACGAAAGTGGGTAGAGTCAGCTGAGCTGTGTCCTCCCACCTTCTGGGTAGCAATCCTCTGGTCCTTCTTTAAGTCCTATCAGCGCCCCACCCACCAAAAAACCCTGAGCCAGGAAGACTTGTCTAGCTCCAAAATTATAAATAGAATGGTTTACTCAGGGTCAGTTAGCAGAATAATTTTTGTTCAATTAAGTACAAATTATAACTTCGAAAGTATTTCGAGTTTCTCAACTTTAATGTTATTTGTCAAGACCCCAACCAACAGTGCCCAGCAACACAATTAACAGGACATCTGGTCGGGTTCCCATATACCTTCATATTTCTCAAACTAAGCCATGCTTTCAGTTAGATACCAAGTTTGACAAATTATACTTGCTAAGGTTAAGATTTACTGTCAACAACACGTTAAGCCAAAAGGGTATAAAAATAATCTATATTTTAAACACTGTGCCTCATACAGCCATGAAGGTCACTATTTCTCTCAAATTCACAAGCATTTCATTTTACTGTCACTAAAGAAATTCTTCACTATTTAACTAATTCTTTCAGTACTGAAATCTTTAATAACATTTCCACACAAATACATGTCCTTAGCAGAGATCTCTTGACAAATGCAGTGATTGTTATTTAAAATATACTGTACTTTTTATAATGATTTAAAATTAGATTATTAAGTGGGACAAGTGAAGTAATTTTTTTTGGTTCAATAGCTAATATAGAGGGAAAATATGTGTAGAAACAAAACATATTTTTATAAACAGCAAAAGCAATATGCAAAATGATACATTTGTTTGATCCAGTTGCGGGCCACCATTTTCCCCTTGTCTTCTTTCACTTCATTCTCCACTTTGGAATCTCAAGTGCCACTTCCCTAGTGACAACCACCGTTGGGGCTTCCAGTCTGGGTTAGACAGAACTTGGTCAGAGATCGTGTCACTCACTAAGAACTTCCTCAGTTCGAACCTACAAGTGAGCATGTGAGACTACTCTCAGTTCAGCATACTCTGAAATTAAATTGATGTCTATCATGAAGCTAGGAGAGTCACATAAATTTCATTGGTACATATAAGGCTCATTGTGGTTGCATCGAAACGAATAAAAAAAAAAAATAGTCACTTCCTGAAGGAAAATTTGATATCACTAACTGCATCTTTGGGTTCATTAGCATGGTGTAAATTTAATAATAATTTCACATATTAGCCTGTAGTCAGTCCATAGAGCAAATTGTGACATTTTATGTCCATCATCTTGAATCCTTGAGTATAGCATGTGTGTGTTTGTGTGTGTGTGTTGTGTACGTGTGTGTGTATTGTGTATGTGTTGTGTATGTGTGTGTGTGTTTGTATTGTGTATGTGTGTGTGTTTGAATTGTGTGTGTGTGTGTTTGCATTGTGTGTATTTGTGTGTGTTTGTGTTGTATGTGTGTGTTTGTGTTTGTATGTATGTTTGTGTTGTGTACGTATGTGTTATGTTTGTGTTGTATATGTGTGTTTGTGTATGTGTTTGTGTTGTGCATGTGTGTTTGTGTATTGTGTGTGTTTCTGTTGTGTATATATGTGTGTCTTTGTGTGTTGTGCATGTATGTTCGTGTGTGTTTGTGTTGTGTATGTATGTGTGTGCTTGTGTGGTGTGTGTGTTTGTGTGTGTGTTTGTGTGGTGTGTGTGTTTTTGTGGTTGTGTGTGTTTGTGTGTATTTGTGTTGCATGTGTGTTGTGGTGTGTGTGTATGTGTGTGTGTGCACAAGTACCCATGTGCATGTGTACATGCAGTGAAAGAATGAATTGAGGTTGTTAGCTCATCTTCCTCTGCAATGTACCTGAATAGCTGAATGTGCTTTCTCTGGGTATACTGGAGACCATGACAGACATCTCCATTTTCTTTTGGCTTCCTCAGGTAGGAACTTGACTCACTCTTACAAGCCATGATGGTTTTCATTTCCTTAAATTTTCAAGATAAAGCATCGAAGAGTGACAGATCTACAACTTTTTAAAAAAAAATGCTTTCCCCCTAAAACAACTTGATGTTTTTGAATGTACCGTGTAGGTGGAGAAGAAAATGTTAAAGTTACTTGTTTCAAAGGAAAATGAATCCATCATGAACTGGGGTGAAAGGGCAGAGGGAGGACTAAATGGAAACTGCTGGCTGGGGTGAGCAGTGAGTGTAGAAATGGGGTGATAGGGACTTTTCATCAGAAAATTAAATTATTTTTTAATTTACTTGGAGTATAAGAAAAAAAATGCAGTCCCTTCATGACAGCTATTCACCAGGTTCTCTTTGCCAAGATGTCTATTTATTTATGGGGAGAAATTTGTGACTACTTATTTTAAAAGAAATATTAAAATATTAAAGAACTTACTTTACACAGAATACTATTTGCTGTTTCTCAGCACTTGACCGGCCTTCCTCTGAGCCATCACCTACCTCCCTCAGAGCAGATCAGTCATGCACAGTGCTCTATTTGAGTCTTGATTTTACATCTAGGACCGTATATGATACAAAGTAGGCATTAAATGTATTTTCAAATAAAAAATAAGACAACCCATAAATGCCTCATTATTTTTGGAATCTACCTGATCTTGGGTCTCACCAGTTTGTAGATACAAATAACATATTGAAATAAAATTACTAACTGTAGAGTTGGGTCTACAGTTCTTCCATGTGTTTAAATTCTTGAAATTTCCCTCAGGTGTCTGCTGTTTCTGTGAGTAGCTTTCTGTGGATTGTACTGCCTCCAAGGTTCTAGAGCCACATAGAAGAAAAGTTCTTTCTTCCCTCTTTCCCTCCCTCCTCAGTTTGATATAGCCAGGTAGGAGTGTCTCACTGAAACACCACACTGGATTTCAAATGTGTTTGAAAGCATAGCAGGCACACAGTCTTTTCCCCTGCAATGCGTTAGCAGATCTAAGTCAACAGGTCAGCCTCATGTGAGTTAAATGCTCAGGCAGAATGCCACAGAGAAGTCAGTGGTTCTGACCCCAATACTGAATTTTATTTCTTTAGGTTGTGGAAACCAGTTTGCACAGAAATCTGATCTTGGTTGCGAAATGAAATATTTTAATAGCTTCTACAAATATCAATAGAGTAGATGTATTTATTTGCTTATTAAGTAATTTATGTATTAATTTATTGATGTGTATATGTGTTCATGCGTGTGAATGTGTGTGCGTATGTGTGTGAGATGAATTTCCCACTATTTCCACAGCTTTGAGGGCAAATCATTGTTATCACAGTAGCTCTTGTACCCTATAACTATAATTTGGAGTGCTAGAAACCATCCTTGTATGACATCTCCGTCAGCCCTTACAGCTGTTTTTACAGGTGAAGACAACTTATCAAAGTAGTTCTCAGAATCTGGAGAAGATTACCCATCAGAGGCTGGCAATAGCAAATTACAACTCGAGTACAGGCATATGATTTTCAACTTCAAAGTGCTCTTACAGGTCCCAGGGTTTCAGGAAATTGTCCCGTTCAGGACCTAAGTTCAGCTGCCTGTGTTTCCATGTAGCCCGTGTTCCTGTAACTCACATGTAGTAAGTAGTCTCTCTAAACCTGCAACAGCGAATCAGGCATTCTCCCACTTTGTTCAGAAGCATGTGCTTTTAACTGCCCATCTGTCCCTTGTTGCTGTTCAACTGTATCTGCTTGACCACAACTTAGTGTGTACGAAGTAGAGCTAGACTTCTTCTTATGCACTTACTTAAGGTTGTTTAAACTCTTTTTCAGAACACAACACAGGAAATTCCCACTCTCTTTATATCATGCACACATGCTGTTTAATTTGTGTATTTGGGTTCTCCCCTCTCAACTGCAGTCCAAGCTTGGCACAGTTACTTGTAAATTATACAAAAGCCTGTTAAGAGACTGGATTTGAAAGCAACCCAAATGACATTTATTTACTAAGTACTGTAGTCAAACTGACCGATTCTCCTGCCCTACCAAAACCTCCATCAGTGTGTCTGCAAAGAGCTCGTGGCTCGTAGCGCTCTATCTTGATTATTTAGTAACCTCCGGTGGTACCATGATCCTTGTGTCCTCACCAACTCTCCTTAGCCCTGCATTCACCATATCAATGATTAGTATTAGCCTTGACCTCAACCATGTTCAACTACTGTCTCTAAGTTACAACTAAGTTTGTACAAAAATGGAATCTCCATCAGAACTCCTTCCCTAGACAGCCTGCTAAAGAGAAAACTATTTCAATCAACATGACTTTAAAGCACATACACACTCTTCAGCTACTGCTTAGTTCTTATTTTGAACCATAAGATACAGAAAACTCTGTGTTTGCCCCTTTCAACCATTGCTTTCTTTTCATGTCACAATATTTTCTCTCTAGCAATTTTTGACGTTGTTGTCATCATCGTTATCTATATAGGGTCTCATTATGTAATCCTAACTGGCCTAGAACTCTATGTGGATCATACTGCCATGAATTTATAGAGACCCACCTGCCTCTGCCTGCAGAGCTCTGGGATTAAAGGTGGGTACCACCATGCCTGGCTTGTCTTTCTAGTTTTTATTGTACTAGTTTCATGGGTTGCAAAACACAGATAAAAAATCAGCCCAAAGTATACAAACATGTATTTAATATTTTATTTATATTATATTGATATCTATATATTTATGTGTGTATACACACTATATATGATATATGTATATATATATATATATATATATTTATATATGATTCAGAAGAGTCTAGCTTTAGTTTATTTTCAACAATGAAAATAAATAATACCATGACTTCTTGAATAGTACCAATTATTGAGATAAAATTAATCCTATCTCTTTGAAGGAGAAAGTTCACTCTTATACAGCAATGGCTTCTGTGGGATCTCAGAGTGAGTGGTTTTCATACAGTTGGTGATTCATGAAACTGTGCATAATAAAGTTATGCATATTAACAACAGACTTCTTTTTAATATGTTCTTCTTTGGTAAAGCAAATTGGGTTTATTTATTCTCTCTTGTAAATTATCAAATTCTGTGCTTTTAGATTCCTAATTGTCTCATATATTAGTTCTCCTTAGTTTTAAATCTTCTAGGTATCGGGAAGAAGTAAATTGCCTCTCTCTCCTTGATTTGTGGTAAAAGAATTAAGATTATAGGTTTCTTGGAAATACAGTTTGATCACATTTCTAGATGAGAAAATATCAGTCTAACTTCTACCATCTATCTATCTATCTATCTATCTATCTATCTATCCATCTATCTATCTATCAGTCATCTATCTTTATTTAGCTATTGCACGTCAGCTGTCTGTCATCTAACATGTGTGTGTGTGTCTGTGTGTGTGTATGTGGTGTGTGATTGGTACACAGTATGTGTTATTTAAATGTACCCATTGTTATTATTACTTTATTAAATGCCATATTTAATAACAAACGTCTAAACAAGACTTTTCAAGCATGTTTACTTGGGAAGCCTAGACACTGATAATGCTGACATTTCCGGAAATGACTCAATAACCTAAATTTTCAGTATGTTACAATATCTGATTGTTAACTTGACTCTGCCAAGATGTGATACGTTTTGATCTCTATTATGATTCACTTCAACCTGCCAGCTGAGTTCCAGCTGAAGGACAATGAAGATTAGTGCTACTACAGGAACGCAAGGAGGGATACTGAGACAAGAAGCTGGGCTCCTGGGTCAAACTAGAATTCAGAATCCCGAGTCACTAAAAAAGGGACAGGATGATGAATTTTCCATAAAGCAAGTTAATCGTTTATGGTTTGATAGTTTAATACATTTACATAATAAATCGTAGTACATTTCACGTACATTCAATTCCCCTCTCTCATTCCTCATCCAATCCCAGCACAACCTTTCTTCTAGAGAAGTCCCTTCCTATTTGCATGCCTTCTTATGTGTGCCTCAGAGAGTTTAGTTAGAGTCTCTTGTCCAAGTGTAGAGGAAGTCACTAACTAGAGCAAGAATAACTTAGCAATCGCTACACCACGGAAGAAAACGTGGTCTCCTCAGCTAATTGTCCAGCAGTGTGATTCATACCTTAAAAATCACAGTGGTTTTTGTTTTCTTAATCTTTCAGGCTATAAGGAAGGGAGGAGTGGGGCCTGATGAGCGATTCCCCTTATCCACGATGAAGTGTTGAGCAGCCCAATCTCGTAGAAGTACTGTATAGATAACTATGTACATGAGTTCATACGCAGTGAATTCATGAGTACCACAGCTATGATCTGGCCACGGGACACATTTAGGCTGCACGTTTCTCTATCCTCCTCTGGCTCTTAACATTTGTTCTGTTCCATATCCCATGATGTTTGCTGAGTCTTGGAAGGCATGAGAGAGCTAGAGGTAGCTTCTCAATTAGTTCTCCCTTCCATTCTCTATGGTCATTTCTCTGTGACCAATGAATATGGTATACTCAATAACAGGGTTTTATCATCAAGTTCTAGTGGACAATCAAGAGTGAGAGCAGTATCCTGTATGTGATGTCTCATAAGGATGTATCACACATCTACCATTGGAATTTTGTTTAATAACTCATGTCTTCTGGGAAGAGCATTGTCCACAAATAAAGAGTACCCTGTCCAAATTCATATGCATATATATTATACATATTTATATAATATATGCTTGTTGATGTGCTCACAAAAATGTAGGATAGAATGTTTTTTTAATATATCCTTAGTTTTACTTATGTTTCTCTCTTCTTCCCTCTTTCCATCCCCCCTCCCTGCTTAGAGCTATCAGCTCCCCCCAGTACTCTCTCCATTCCATATCTGTCATATTTTACTAATCCCCTATCTTAAAATCTCTTTTCTCTCCTCCGTTCTCCCTCTAATAATCCGTTTTTGACCTTTCTTGTCTTTACCAGAACTCAGTCTTAAGCACATTGTTCTATAATCTCATAGCTAATGTCCTTACATGAACGAAGTCTTGCAATGTTTATCTCTCTATATCAGTATATTTTCCACACTTATCTATTTTTCTGTAAATTTCATAAATTCACTCTTCTTTACCATTGGATAAAATCCCAACATGTGTTTATGTTACAGTTTTCAGTATCTATTCATTCGCCAGTTGATGGGTGTCTGGGATGGTTCCATTTCACACTATTGTGAACAGAGCCACAATGAACATAGGCATATGTGTTATAGAGTATGGATTCCTTTGAATATATGCCCATGAGTAGTATAGCTGTATCATCTGGCAGTTCTGGTCTTAGCTTTTTGAAGAACCTCCACACTGACTTTCAAATGGTCATCTTAGTTTATATTCTCACCAACAGTGAATAAGAGTTCCCCTTTCCCCACATCCTTTCTGGCATTTTTAATTCCTTGTATTCTTGATAATAACCATTCTGACTGCAATGAGTTGACATCTCAAAGTAGTTTTGATGTGTATCTTCATGATAGCTAAAGATGCTGAATGCTCTCTAAAGTGCTTATTATCCAATTCCTTGGTCAGATGTACAGCTGGCAAAACTTTCTCTTATTCTGTAGACTACCTCTCTGTTCAGTCAAGTTTCCATTGCAGTACAGAAGCCTTTTAATTTCCTTGTGTGTTGACTGTTGGCCTTGTCTTCTGTAACCAGAGTTCTATTGAGAAAATGCTTAACTGTGCATATTGTATGTATGTATGTGTATGTATATTATATCATAATATATTATGTGTGTGGTGTGTGTGTGTTTTGTGTGTTAAAATATCCCTATAGGCAGCATTATGTTAAATGAAGAAAAACAGAATATTCTACAAGAATTAAGAACAAGGAAAGGATGCCTACTCTCCCCATTCAATGTAGTGCTTGAAGTCTTAGCTAAATCAATACATGAAGAAAAGGAAATAAATGGATACTAGTAAGAAAGAAATGTGTGTGTGTGTGTGTGTGTGTGTGTGTGTGTGTGTGTGTGTAAGTGTACTCCCTATTTAATCTTCTAAGTTTAATAGGTTTAAGTCTACCATTGAGATGTTAGATCCACTTTAGGTTATTATTATTTATTTTTATTTATATTATTTATTTTTCAAATGGAGAAAAAAGATCTAGTTATATCCTTATACATATATACACACAGTCTTCCTGTGCCATTTGTTGAATGTGCTCTCTTTTCTTGGATGTATACTGTTTGCTTCTGTATCGCATGTCAAGTACTGTAAGTGCACAGATGTCCACTATTTCGTTTCATTCATCAGTGAACTCTGCTTTTACCAGTACCATGTTGTTTTTATTACTATGGCTCTGTGGTATAACTTTAAATCAGGAATCTTTTATATTTCTGGGAAGGATTGTGTTGAAATTTTGATGAGGATTGCATTAAATTTGTAGACTTATTTTGGTAGGTTGGTCTTTTTTATAATCGTAATCCTACCAATCCATAATCATGTGAGATCTTTTCATTTTCCAGTGTCTTCAATTTCTTTCTTGGTTGCTAGTATCCATTTATTTATTTTATTTTCTTCATGTGTTGATTTAGCTAAGACTTCAATCACTACATTGAATGGGGAGCGTAGGCATTCTTTCTTTGTTCTTCGTTCTTGTAGAATATTCTGGTTTTCTTCATTTAACATAATGTTGGCTATAGGGCTGTCTTACAGTTTATTAACTTAGGACATGATCTATCCATTTTTTTTTCTGGGCTGTGAGACGGACTCACGGCAGAGGCTGGACTCAAACTTGGGAGAGACAGCTGCAGCCTCGGACTCCCTAGCAATGAAGCGACAGCGCCACCGCTGGCCGGCTGATCTATACATTTTGTATCTCTCTGGGGTTTGTTTTTATAAGGGGATGTCACCTTCTATAGTCTATAGCTATTGAGATAATTTATGATTTCTATCTTCAATACTATCTATATGATGAAATATATTTACCAGTTTATGTATGTTGAATTATCTCCACATTTCTGAAATGAAACCAGGTTGATCATGGTGTGCTGGCATGGTTTTATGACAACCTGAAAGCAGCTAGAGCTATCAGAAAGAAGGGAACTCAACTGAGAAAATGCCTCCAAAATATCTGGCTGTAGGGCATTTCCTTAATTGTGATTAATGGAGGAGGGCCCAGCCTATTGTGCTTGGTTCTATCCCTGGGCTAGTGGTTCTAGGTCCTATAAGAAAGCTATGGGAAACTAGCCATCAAGCAGCACAACTCTACGGGTTGTGAATCAGCTCTTACCTCCAGGAGGAGCTCAACTCTGAGTTCTTGTCCTGGTTTCCATCAATGATTGAATACAATATGGATGTATAAATTAAATAAATATTTTCACCCCCAACATGAAGAAAGAGCTCTGCCTTCAAGAAACTATGACCTGTATTTAATAAATATAATTAAATATAAAACGAGAAGCTTCTAACTATATAATAATTAGCTAAGTATGATAAAATACTCAAAAATATTCCTAACCCTAAATGAACAATTTCATTACATATCTCATCATATCTAAGTGGTAGCTTAATTATGAAATATTCAAAAGTTAGAAAGTTACAATGTAGGATAAATTAGAACTTGGATTCTTTATAAAAAATTGGCAAATTGAACACATTAATATAATTCACAGCCGTGGCTATTTTTATATAATCATTTGGAAATGTGAAAATACGTAGTTTGTCCAGTAGCTTTGTAGCATGTCACAGATTTATTTAAAAACTACTATATACTATCTCAAAAAAAAAAAGAATAGTACATAGATCACTTTTCCTAGAGCAAACTCATCCTATATTGCCAATAAATACTCCATGTATCATCTTAGGGAAGGTTCTACTATAGTCATTGCAAGCCATTTCTCAAACTAAGTACCAAAACACAAAGGGTTTCCTTTTGAGCTCATGGCAATCTGGTGCCTGCTGGGAAGTCTTCTTCTTGAGGTTACATCATCTGAAGCCCCCAGCTTTCCAGGCTGCTGCAACAAATGAGAAAGCTAAAGGGGGTAGATCAAGCAGCTTCGTTTGAAGGTAAACCTGTCTATCACCTGTCTATCGTATTCATTAATTTACCTCGACCAATGACCTGCCAAGGAGGGTGGATACTTTCCTGAATCAGAATGGATACTCTGGGACACTATTGCGGGTGTAGGAATAATCGAAAGGCTTTCCATGGATGGAAATACATCTGCCCACCATCCGTTTACACACATTCGCACTAGGAACAAACAACTGCATCTTGATCGGCATCTCTTCCTTGGTATTTTCTCTCCTGGATTCTTCTTTTGGAAACAGAGTGGCATTTTCTGAGAGCTTGCAGTTTATTTTAAATAATTTCTGCAGGCACAAGTTACTCTTGAAATAGTGAGAACTTGGTAGCAGCTATAAACGAGATTCCCCTTCGATCTCAACCTCTTAAAATTTGGATGTAAAACACAGCAAGGAATGGTAAGGTGGTGAGGTCTGCCGGAGCCCCAGGACAGAGGATATTTCCAGTGGTTGGGCAAGAGTGGCACGGAGCCATTTGAAATGTCAAGCAAAGCCTCCCCTAGTGTAGACACAATGGCTCTGATTAAACAATCTGAAAAAAAAAAAAAAAAGAGAAGATAGGTGTTTGGGAGCTGTTTCGTAAGGGTGCTGGGAACGGAATCTGGGTCCTCTGGAAGAGAGCTGCAGGTGCTCTTAACCACCGAGTCATCTCCCAGCCTCAAAATATCCATTTTAATCTCTATTGGAAAGTATCCTCTGCCTTGAAAGTATCATTAAGGACTCAAGAAGAAAATAACTGGGAAGTGAATTGGAGCAGACTTTTGTCGATAGCATTCTATTTGAAATGAGGTGAAAACACGCTAATAAAAGCGCTTAGCTGCTAACCTGAAAATGCGCATAAGTGCAGGAATGAAGAAAGGGACACACAAGGCGAGGGGAGGGGATTTTAACAGCACAGAACCATTAGAACATCTGATGTCTCACCACAGGAGGAGCCAGAGTATGGAGACCTCCGGACTTTGACTTCTCAACTACTCTTTACTTTCTCCACTCTGTGAGAAAATAACATCCCTAATTTTAAAATCATGTCAGAATTCATGCATTCAAATGACCACCACTTCAACTGGGCATACATCTTTAGAGGTTATTGGTTAATTTGATCAATAATAACATTGCATATATATAATTATATATATATTATAATATATATATATATATAACACACACACACACACACATATGGCCCAAAGGGAAGAATTTAATTGAAGTCACCAAATGTCATTCAAAGTTATATTTGTTGCGAGATAATAAACATTACTTTGGATCTTAAAGTATGCATAAATTATATCTTGTTATGTTCAATGAATGCAATTTTATTTTCCTTTCACACAGTTATTAAAGGCACTTCATCCAACTGTTTTGAGCAAAGAGAGACGGCATCAATGCTATTTACAGATACCAGTCAGATACCAGCACTGTAAAAGCTGCTATATTTACTTTAAATCCCATTTTTAAAATTACACTTTTTTTTATTACAACAAATGTTCTGCTTGAGCATTCTAATTGAATATATTATATTACATTTTTCAAATCTTGCACCATTAAAAAATCATTTTAATTTGTATTTCTACTATCTCACAAATAAACCATATAGCTACATTAAACACCATCTCAATTTCCTAGGCAATTAGCACTAAAAGATTCTTGGAAATATATAAAAATTGGTATAATATTGGCAGTGGTTTGAAAGTGCATGTAGTGGAAGGGAGAAAAAACAGAATCCAAACCAAGGTCAGGCACTTAGCCTATGCTGAAACCAGAACTGATGGAAAAGCCCTGCTCAATGTCCTTATGTAATGAGGCGCCAGGGCCCTTCTCATTCAGACCCAGGTGGTCTTTCTGGATGTCCTGCAAATTCACTCTTAAATCTACAGAAAAATCAGCTCCTGATCACATGCTCCCCCCCCCCCAAATAAGCCCCTTAGCTTCTCCCTTGCTACTGCAACAACTCAGCTGAAGTGTCTGATCACAGCCACAAGACAGGACTGAAAGCCCTGTGCAGGCAGTGAAGCAGCAAGAGGAAGCTTCACCCTTTCCTTCCCTAATTTGTGTTTGAGGAAATCCAAGACAGGCTCAGAGCCCTGACTTCCTGGATAAGGCATACAAATCTTAATTCCAATAGATATGTAGTAACCCATACTGTGACCACACTATAACTCATTCAACCACCCACTCCAAATTCTTGCGGCCTTTAAATGTTTGTGGTCATGTGTTTATGGACTGGTGCATAAAGATGCAAAGTTGGAATTCCTAACTAAAAGTATTATGGTGTTTTAAGTTGTAATCTTCATTCTGCAGATAACCCCTAAGAAATTAGAGCAATTCTTCTTCCCAGTAGATCTGTAGAGGACATATAGAAGATTCCCACCCTCCCTCCTTCCCTCCCTCTCTCTCTCCTTCCTTCACTTCCTCTCCTTTCCTGTTTTCCTCTCTGTCTTCCTTTGTGTCTGTGTTTCTGTTTGTGCACCTATGTGAGTGTACACAGGAGCAGGTGTTTCTGGATCTCCACTGGGAATTGACATCTGGTGTCCTCCTTGATTATTCTCAGATTTATTTATTGAGGCAAGGTCTCCCAATGAATTCAGAGGTCATAGATTCTGCAACTATAGACTGTCCAGCTTGCCCTGGGGATTCCTGTCTCTGCATTCCTCCCCAGGTCTGGGAATCCTGGTGGACACTTTGCCTGCTTATGCAAACATCTTATTCTTCACTGAGCCATTGCCCGGGCGCTATCTTTGTCTCTTTATAAGTTTGTGTTTCTCACACCCATGAAAACTCCCATGTAATTTTTGTATAGTTCTTACTTTGCATTTCCCTAACTCACCCCTGAAAAACAGAATATTTGTTGTCCATTTTTATTTTCTTTATTTTCAACACAGTCTATTTTTTGCTAGCCATATGGATATTTGGAATATAACATATCATCGAACTTTTTCTCTATATTCCTTGTTGTGGTGCTGGGAATTGAACCCAGAGCTCTGTACATGCTAAACAAGGTATCTACCACTGAATTGTACTCTTGTCCCTCTTTATCAATCCTCTGATAACATTGTTACTGCATATATTTTTATCTATCCATGCTTTCATGAAAGAAATACACACACACACACACACATAGTTAAAGATATTATTTTCTAAGCTTCTGCCATATTTTAATGTCTCTTCTCTGACCAAAAGTATACAAATATTCGTGTGTAGGTTCTATTTTAGTATTTTGTTTTCACATTTTTTTCACATTAAAGCATCATTTAAGGATGGGTACAAGGAGGAAACTGTAGACACGAATCAACTTTTTAAGTTTGAGACCTTTAACCCTGTTCCACAGCCTTGCCTTCCTTCCTTGGAGGATTTTGTTTTTCTCTCATCAGAACATCTGCCCTGAGTATTTTTATCATATTAGAAAATAATGCAAGATTTCCCTTTAAAATTATGAGTATAAAGTCTACCTTTACTCTAATGGAATAAATGAAACGCATTGCCACAGCGCGCCCTCTCTATCGCTGTCTCCGCTCCCCACCCCCACCCTGTGCCCATGTTGAGCTCACATAGGATAAGGTCCAACAGGGCACTGGTTACTGGTTACAACATTGAGTCTCCCACAGGGCATTTCCAAATGCGGAGAGAAGACTTCTCAGACCCAAGCTCTCCAGAGTTTACACATGGAAAATTTATAGCAGGGGAGTAAATTTTCACTCACTAATCATTATTTCAGTTAGCAACGAGAAGAAAAAAGGATGAAGGAATTCTCCACGGAAGGCTTCTCTTCTTGTCCTTTTGTGGGAAAACATCAGAAATCTCTAACTCCGCTTCCTCCGGTCCCTACTCCTGGGTTTGTGTTTAATTTGGAGGAAGGAAGTGCTGTGGGGGGAGGTGCAGAAGTTGGTTTTGTAACGTTTTTTTTTACAACTAAACGACTTAGGGCACTGGATTTTTCGTTTGCTACAGTAACAACTGCAAATGGATATTTATATAGCCTTGGGTCAGACCTAAGAGCTTAAGAGTTTATTTTTAGGTCTCTGCTTGGCCAAGGGGGAAGTATGGTAAATGAACCTTATGTTCTTACATGGGCATGCAGCTGGACTCAAAATACTTTAGAAGTCTGACAGGAGGCCCTTGAGAAAAATCAGCTTTATTACAGAGCTCCAAACAATGACAATATTACTTCTGTTTGTTTGGCTTTTTCTCTTCCTTTTTTCTCCATACTTACTTTCACTTTTCATACTTGTGGGCCGTACATTTTTTTGAAGATAAAAAAAAAAAAAAAAGAAGGAAATTACTTTTAAGAACTATTAATACAAAACCTCCTAACTTGAGCCAATCAGTGTTAACATGCTTTCTGGCGTGAAGGCCCCCCAGTCATGGAGGCTATTCAGGTTACCATTTGAGACATGAGGTAGTGTTAATTATACATCAATTTTAAGGCTAAATGTGAAAAAAAAGAACATAAAATCAATATAATGAGTATAATTAATTATAGAAATAGTAACATTTAGAAATAATTGGTTAAATCAAATGTATTGTTAATTTACACCTGTTCTTTTTCTTGAATTTTACTTTTAATTATATTTTGGGGGGTCCTTTGTTTTGCTCTGTTTTGAAATGGGATCTCACTATGCAGCCTCACAGAGAGGTCAGCCTGCCTCTGCCTCCTTGTGCAGTAATTTAAGGGAAGAGGCTCTCAGCCTCAACTCACCAGGCACCCAGCTCACCAGGCACCCAGCTCACCAGGCATCATTGTTCCTTTGAAAATATAACACAAGACAAACTTTAATCAATACTGAATTCACCCGATCTTTGCTCCATAATGTGATAGGACAAAAGAATGAAAATCCAGGCTCTGAAGTAAATTTACCTGGGTTCAAAGTTCACCTGCTGTTCTACCAGCTAGGAGACCTTGATCAAGTCACAGGTGATGTGCGTTACAGATTTACTTATAAACCGTGAACCCTGTATCACAGGTTATGTGAACATGAACTTTGCGGAGCTCAGTACAAAGAAGAAATTCAGAGAAAGGTGCTTGGATTATTCCATCTTCAGAATCCAGGGACTGGGAGGCTCTGTGTGAGAAACAGAAAATAAGTTTAAATCAGGAATTTGCAGGAGTGGCACTTCCCGCTTTCTCCCTACCCCACCTTACTACAGTCGGCTTATTGCGCTGATAGGAAATCAACTCACATTTTTTAGAATGGCATATCTTTAAGATTTGTAGATAAACTATTGAATAGAATTCTCTTTTTAACCTTTCTAGCTGAGCCCAGTTTTCCTACACAGACCAATGCAATTTGAAAACACTATATGTGTGTCCTTCCCATGCATAAGCTTTTAGTTAAAATAGATGGCTGGCATTAAATATGAACCACAAGAACAGACATCTCTAATGCCCCTGACAGAGAGCTAGCATCAAAGCAAACATTGCTTCTGTTGAGCTTCTGCTACCCACTAGCCTTACTCTGGATGTTTGGTTTACTTTATCTCTCTTAAGTTCACATAACAATAGTACTTGTTGAAAGTTGTATAGCCAATAGGAGAGGCAGAGATTAGTCATAACTCCGTGAACCTTTGGATAGGTATGCTGAGGGCTGTGCTACTATACCCTGGGCAAATCTCCATGGGTCTGCATAGCAAAGACCCCACCCTGTGGAAAGAAGACTTCTTCCACAGCAGAGCGATTACGCGGGTAGAAAAGAAACGATCACTACAGTCTTCACCTTGTATCTGCTAGAGCATGACTTGAGAAATTACGTTATTTTTATCATTTCTAACAGTCCAACAAACATGATGTTTTGGGGTTGAACAGAAGCCCACATTCATTTATTACTCATTTCATAATGAGTAATACAACCCTTGAGTACACAATTACTGCTGGCTTAATGGTTGTTGAGTGGATAAATGTATGTGTACTAAAGCTTTTCCCAGCCAGGAGTTGTCATCCAAACCACCAAATGCATTTGATCACTCACTCAGTTATTCCAAGTATGCATGTAGAAAATACCAACCTGGATCCAAACTAGAAGGGCTGAATCCCATACAACGGATGCCTTAGGACAACGAGGTGTAATCACCTCTTGGCGTTCCACAGAGAACTGTACTCCGGTTAACCCAGAGGCCTTTAGAACTACCTTGAATTCCATCAGGCAGGATTGCTGGGCCAAAGCAATCCTAAGATCTTTGTATTGGCTTCTGAACTAAGAAAGCAAAAACCTTTTAAACATTTACTTAAAAGAAAACACACACACACACACACACACACACACACAAAAGACTTTGTGGTCAAAACTATGTACCACAAAATGCCTGAAATATTTATAACCTGATATATGCAAAAAGATTAGGATCGCTGCTTTAGATGATAGACGTTAGTGTCTCAGGGGGCAGAACTCTGAGAAGGCACAGAAGAGATTAGACACACCTGTTTTGGTATGTGGTCGGGCCAATACCAAACTGACTGAGATAGTGCAAATGATGCTGGTGGCCACATGCTCAGGAATCCAAAGGCTTCCACACCCAACGGGATGGAGCAGACTCATGCGCCAGCAGCCAGAAAGGCAAGTAGCAGTCAGAGCTTGTCCAGACCAGAACTCAGAGCACATACGTAGTTAGGAAAAAAAAAAAAATTCACAGAATCAACAGGGCTACAGATGATAAGACGAAGGAACTGGAAGGCCAGACAAGGTTGATTTTCAGATGTGTGTTATTCTTTTTAAGGAAAATTTGTTTTCATTAAATTTGTTGAGAAGTATAAGAATAAATCAGACAAGCAAGTGGGAGCCTGTGTGTCAGCGAGAGGTGCAGAGGCTTGTGGGAATTATCAGGGTAAGGACTGGGAGTAGCATTGAGTAAGTCCACTGCAAAGTCTGACTGACTGCCGTGATGATGTCCCTGATACCTGTGGTGACATCTCTATTATCTGTGGACCTCCACCATTGCCCCTCATCCTATCATGACTAGAAATGGGGGACCACATAGCATCCCCACGCTGGGACCTAGGAGACATTCTCAGACTACCCAACATTCACATTGACAGGAAATAGAGTTGCTTCTCACGCTGTGTATTTCAGGAGTGTTTTTTGTGAAATGCTTACCTTACGATCTTCATTTGGGAAATAAGGTATTAGACATTCTTTTAGAAATGTTTTAAAATCGTAAAATAACCAACCACATGTCTTTCCAATAGACAAATTACGTGATTTAAGGCCATAACTTAAATTGTATGAGAAAAAGCACATGGAGTTCTCTCAGCGCACAAAACCAAGAGAAATGAAGATGCTTGCGTTCTCCTCAGAGCCTTTGCAAAAAATGATATTGTGCCAGTGCACAAGGTGTGGGTGTCACAGTCTGAGACACATGATTCCTTTATAAGACTTGATTACTTCGCCAAATCTAGGAAAGGAGGAAAAAGGTAATTACCTGCAATGAATAATAAATGCATAAACTATGGCCTAGAGGTGTTAAAGAAAGAGTGAACTGCTGAGCAGAGAGATGATTCAAGCAGAGCTTTGACAAGCTGGCAAAGGCCACAAGAAGGACCGAGGACAGAACTTTAGCAGAAAGACTATCAGTCTGGCAGGCTGCTATAAGAAAATACTACAAATTGAGCTGGTCATACACAGCTGAAATTTACTTTCCCAGTTCCAGAAGCTCAGAAGTCGAAGATGAGGACAATGGGAGATTCGGTGGATAGTATTTGCTTGGAGGATGGCACTTACTCTATGTCCTTACATGGCAGTAGAGGAAAGCAAACTTCTGGAGGGTCTTTTGTACGAGGAACTTGTGATGGTTTGGATATGCTTAGCCAAGAGAGTGGTGCTATTAGGTGTGGTCTCCTTGGAGTAGGTGTGACCTTATCTGAGGAGGTGTGTCACTGTGGGGGTAGGCAATGAGACTCTCCTCCTAACCACGTGGGAGCCAGTCTTCTCTTAGAATGCATTCAGATAAAGATGTAGAACTTTCAGCCTCCTTAGCACCATGCCTGCCTGGATACTGCCATGCTTCCTGCCTTGATGATAATGGACTGAACCTCTGAACCTGTAAGCCAGCTCCAATTAAATGTCTCTTATAAAAGTTGCCTTGGTCATGGTGTCTTTTCACCACATTGGAAACCTTAACTAAGACAAAACTATTCCATTATATGTCTCCTTCCTGACATACAAGCTTCTCAAAGACCCTTCATTTAGTAGCATCACTTCTGGGTTAAAATACCATCATACGAATCTGGAGGGACATGGACACTCAGATCATAACTGTCATTAATGAACCGTCATAGAGAGGTGGTATTACATTTTTCTGAGCCCAGGAATTGGGACCCTTTCCCAGTGACAACTTGGTACCATGTACAGTCATCTTAAGTAGGAACATGACAAGATTCGAATTATATTTTAAAAAGTCACTTAGAATCAGAGACAAGGATGAAATGGGGTGAGTTAACAAAATAATTTCTGGAGAGGGTTTGGAGGAAAAGTCTGCTCTAATCAAAACAATCTAATTTTATGCACATTTTCCACTGTGTACATTATACCTGGTTCCATTTTTAACTCACAGCTAGTGATTCCCACTGCAGACATCTGTTTTAGACTGGACCACTCTAATTGGCTCCCTTGAATTTTGTGTCCATTCAGAATGTGAGATGGTGTGATTAACTTCACTTATCCTTAACTAAGGTGTCTCACTGCACTGGGTGGGGGTTCATGGCTACTGTATTGTTTTACCGTTTGCACTTGGCTTTATCCTCTATGTTAGAAACAATAGCTGAAAAAATAGTCATTTCATGAAAATAATGAGCCCTTGAAGAATCTTTTTAGCATTTTGCTGCTGACATCTGCCAGTCTGCTTGGCAGTGCATAACAATAAATGCCTTTCTTGTTTGGAAATGACAAATTTAAATTTAAAAGTGAAGTGACTTCACTTTTCAAAATGCATCTGGGTGAGAATGAGATACATAGGGTACATATCACAGATACAATACACGCAAGAGAGTGTCACCTGACTCTCTTGACATAGCTTTTTCAACCATTTTAGTAATGATAAAGAAAAGGTATGGAAATTACCAAATGCTGTGCCGGAGGCCACTGATAACAGCAGAACTTACTGTATAAGTCTGCGGCTTTGAGGAATGGCATGAGTGTCTTAGGGTGGGGATGGCGGGAAGGAGATGATGATGGTATAGCATCCAGAAAACAAGATGCTCCCATGGACCATCTTTGTTCAGGGAAAGCTTTTATTTTCAGATAGAGTCTAACAGGCTGGCCTTAAATTCCTGATCCTCCTGCCTCAACCTCTCCAGTACTCCACCAGTTTCAGCTGAGGAGAGCTCCCAGTGGCAATGGCTTCCTTCCCTGTGGAGCCTTGTGTTGGTTCAAGCTGATCTCCACCAGCATATTAGAAACCAATAACAGGTAGATACAGAGTGTAGGCAATAAACATGTGTGCTGTTCTGTTGGACTGTGGCATGAACAAGAGTCTGGTGGGTTGAATTGTGGGTCTCAATTATCTGCTGTCCCAGGGCTGGGACCTTGGCTCAGGGAGGCAGAGACACAGGAATTCGACTGTGTTCACTCCGCCCTGTGCCAGGCAGACTTCGGGTTGTGAGAAGCCGCAGGGCTTTGCTTTGCTCTGGGAGGTGGGGAGAAAACAATCTGAGACCCCCAAGGGGGCTGGAGCTCTTGAGTTGGGGATCCCCTGGCTAAGGCAGCTGGCCAGGTACTGACTGGTCTCAAGCCCTTGGGCTCAGAGATGGGGTAGGGCATACAGGCTGGATGGGCCCGCAGCTGAAGGGGCAAGGGGGACAAGCTCTGGCAGTGGCCCGCGAGGCGGAGACTCTTGGTTGCAGAGACTGGTTTGGTTGGGTCTCAGCTGGCTTGGCCAGCTCGCTTGAGTTGGTGGGCCCTGTGGCTCGAAAGTAGAGAGATCCTCCTCAGTAGGAGGTTAGATGGAAGCTCTGTAGTTGAAGACTGTCTCCATGGTTCCCCAGAGTGGGCCCCAAAGTGGTTCCCAGAGTGGGAGAGAGGTAGTCCAGGTCT
This sequence comes from Mastomys natalensis, assembly GCA_021653895.1. Taxonomy (NCBI): domain Eukaryota; kingdom Metazoa; phylum Chordata; class Mammalia; order Rodentia; family Muridae; genus Mastomys; species Mastomys natalensis. Next base: position 393,224 of record JAJTUV010001365.1, on the reverse strand, counting down.
TAAGATACAGTCTTAAGATCTTTATTGTCATGGCGGAAAATGAATGAAGCTATACCCCTCGTTCACAGAGCAGGCCTGAGATTAAATACCTTTTGTAAGGAGGAGGGTCTAGGAAGGAATGCTTAATTGGCTATGCTCTCTGGCCTTTAGGTATCTCATGAATATGGAGATGTCTTGAGACTCTGCAGCCTGTGTCATGCCTTCTACTCTTTTTGGGAGGGTCTGTGGAGGGCTAAAGCTAAGTGAGAGCAGCTAGAGGGCCCAGGAACGAGCCAAACTCCTACCGTCCCTTTAGGGTCTCCAGGGTTCCAAGCAAGCTCAACTAGGTACCCAGCTGCCTCTCACAGCCCACCGTCCCACACTGTTCTACAGTAAAACTAGTAGGACTTGGAGAAAGGAAATAAGAAGCTCGACATAAATCCCATCAGTGAGTAATTCTGAGATGGTGTTAGTGGTTAAGGGCTAAGTAACAGAGAGCAAATGTCCTTGAAGACTGGAACTTGATGGTGGCACTCGTAACATGATAGTGAATACTTCTAATAAGTATTTCTTTTGATAACATGGGAGAAAGGGTTTGGGGAATGACAGGGTACCTCAGAGAGACAATCTTAGACGCAGCCAGAAAGTTCACAAACAATAGTATATAAGGAATGAAAATAAAAACTATCCAAAAATCTTAACTTTGAGATAACTGAGGCAACTTCATCTCTAATAGGAAAAAGAAACAACTAAAATCCTTGAGGCAAAAATCTTAACAGTACTGTCCTAAGGGCAGGCATGCCATTGAGTTACAGTCTGCATTATGTCTCCCTTGAATGCACATCTTGAAGTGCTAACTTCCAATGTCTCAAAGTACATCTGTACTTGGGAATTCTGCCTCTGTTGATGTTACTAAGTCAAAATGAAGCCCTAATACAATGTAAAAAGTTGACTATCCTTACCCCCTCCAATGTAATTGTATCAACTCAACCAACTGAGAACCCGAATAGAACAAAAGACAGAAGAAAAAGAAGGAGTTTACCCCTTTATTCTCAGTCTCCCTGCATAGTCTGGGACATCTGTCATTTATTCTGGAAATGAGGTTTACATATCTACTGGTTCTCAGCTCTCAGATACAGATTTCATTGAAGATTACATTGGACCACCCTGTTCCTGAGACTATAGCTTTCCATGGCAGAGAATAAGACCCTTCATCCTCTGTTTTGTGTTAGCTAATTAAGATAGAGAGATAGATGGATAGATAGATAGATAGATAGATAGATAGATAGATAGATAGATGAATAATGGGTCAATAAATAGATGGTGCATAGATTGTAGATAGATCGTAGATTATAGATAAATGAATGATAGGTAGATAAACAGATGATAGATACATAGATGATAGCTAGATATAGATAGATAGATAGATAGATAGATAGATAGATAGATAGATAGATAGATAGATGGTAGATTGATGATAGATGGTAGATGATAGATAGATGATAGATAGATAGATAGATAGATAGATAGATGATATAGACATAGATACATAAATCAAAGATAAGTAGATACCAAATAAATTGATGGTAGATACATAGCTGTAGATCTCACATCAATTCTGTCTCTCTGGAGAACACTAAGACAGGAGGATCTATATACATATGGAAGGTCATGTGAGAAATACAGCCAGAACTCAACCGTCTGCAAACTCCAGAGAGAGGACAGAGAAAATCTCACCCTACAACTCTTCATTTTAGGCTTTTACGCTTCAGAGCTTCAAGAATTTAGATTTCTCTCACCGCAACACCAGTGTAGGGTCCATTTCCATGGCTGTCTTAACAACTAATTTAAAGGGAATGGCCATACCACTACCTAATAGAAGAACGCGTGTTTCCAGGTAGATCGGAAATCACAGAGCTAAGAGCTTTGGGGGCTGGAGGGAGCAGAGGCAGAGAAAAGAGAGAGAGAGAAGAGAGAGAGAAGAGAGAAGAGAGAAGGAGAGGAGAGAACCGTGTCAAGAAAAGATCTTTGTATAATGACACATCTAGTTGTTTGAATTGAATGGGCAAACAGCTGTGTTTAACAGCTTGGCAGGAAGCAGCTAGATATATAGTCATTTAACTGAAGAGAATTCACTGAAGATGTAGTTTACAGAAGTGTGTCAGTGTTAAGGTACTAATTAGGGACAATGGGTCTCTCAGGAACCTGCAGCCAGAGAGCTTTACACTCCAGGACTCAGTCAGTGGTAAAGGGATGTACTGAGTGGTGGGTGGATCTAGGCAAAGACTGGAGCCAGGCAAGAAAGGTGCCAAGCAGGAACTAGAAACAGCAAGGCAGCCATTGCAAAGACTGCTGCAAGGCTAGAGAAGGGAGCTCCCTTCAATCCTACCCCTTGTTTGTTTGTTTGTTTTATCATCTCTGACTTCTACTCACCAACCAACAAAAAAAAAATCAATCGAAAGCTTGAATAATGTGGATCATAGAGGCCAGCCCCTGGGGCATGAGGTATGCTGGTTATTTTTTACCAACTTGGTACAAAGTAGGATCACTTAAGAAAGGGAACCTCAATTCAGGAATTGCCTCTATCAGGTTAGCCTACAGAAATAACAGAGGGGAAATTTCTTGGTTAATAATTGGTGTGGGCAGCCTAGTACACTGTGGGTGGTGCCATGGCTGGGGAGGTGATCTTGGATTGTATAAGAAACCAGTGTCCACCACAGTTAATTGTCTGCTTCTGGGTTTCTGCTGAGGTCTTGCCTTCAAGTCTCTTGATGAGGGACTCTAACCTGTGAGGGGAATTAAACCATTTCTTCTCCAAGTTGCTTTTAATCATAGTTTTATCATAGAAAAAAAAAATCCCAAATAAACAAAAACTACAACACATACAGTAAGGTGGGAAAAGAATAGTCTTCATAGACATAAAGTTACTAAATGTTTAAAAAGGCATATTGGCAAATAAAGAGTGGACTTTGATCAAAGAAATGACCCTGAGGCCCCCATTGCCCCACACATCAAAGGCAGGGAAACTTCTCACGGCTTTGACATGAAGAATTTGAGTCTAGTCAAGCAAGTGCTTCACATCTCCCAATGACTATTCGTTTAATCCCACAGGTTCATAGTTTCCCTGGATCCATGTCACCTGCGACCTCCTCTATTTCCGCTTCTGAGTGGGTGTTTATCATCAAACTGTTATGGTTCTTCTGTCTTCTGTCAGTGTACGGGAGATGTGGCTTTGTTTCCTCATTCTATGGCTTACAAGAAACTACACTGAACTTCCATGGTTGTAACTAGATAGCACTGAGGATTTTTTTTTTTTTCTTTTCTTTTTCTTTTTTTTTTTTTTTTCAGTGAGGCAGTGAGAGAACATGTTGTGTGGGAAGAAAAAAAGAACAGAATGTTTACTAACCAGATAATTGGCAGGTAGCGGACATCAGATATGTTCTTTTTCTTTTATTTTCCCATCCAATTGAATTTAGTCATAGCATGACTTGCTTTAACAAATAAAATGTAGCTTATATCAGTTTTAGATGGAAGCTTTAAAAGCAGTCTAGAATTTATTGCCTCTCTCTTTTTCTTCTTCCTTTTTTGGCACGTGACCTGTCAGCTCCATAAGATTGGGTCATTGGGGGGTCTACAATACTCAGAAGTGATGGAAGTAGACCATGAATAAGGAGTGAATTCAGTTGCTTGAAATCGCTGGGCGTTTAGAGGGTTGTATCATCTTACTCCAGCCTATCTTGACTGGTTATGCATAAACACTGTGTAGCTCCCTTAGCACTAACTGCTAAAGAGGACACACTAACGAGAATCTTCACTATCAATGACTCTACTGTTACTCCTCAGGCTCATCTGTAGTCATTGAAAAAAAGAAGCAGTTTAGTCCTTTCTGGTCTCTATTCACCCATGCCCAGTCACTTCTCTCTCCTGGGATTTCGTTGTATATTAGAGCTTGTAACTCTGTTTTGATTTTTACAAGAAAGAGCTCACTGTTAAGAAATTACATGAGTCTCAGAAGAGACACACTACACTTATGCTTCTAAACAATGTTAGAACTGTTAAAGACTTGGGAACTTTTGAGTGTGCACTGAATGCATCTTACGTCATGAGATAGCCATGGGCCTGTAGGTACCAGAGGTGAAATGTCAAAAAAAAAAAAAAAAAAAAAGGTAATATGTTCAGGCTGGAGAGATGGCTTAGTGGTTAAGAGCACTGATTGCTCCTCCAGAGTCCTGAGTTCAATTCCCAGCACCCATATGGTGCTCACAACCATCTGTAACAAGGTCTGATGCCCTTTTCTGGAGTGTCTGAAGAGAGCAACAGTATACTCATATACATTAAAATAAATAAATAAATAAATAAATAAATCATTTTTTAAAAAGAATTTTAAAAGTAATATGTTCAAATATCAAATTAGCAAAGGTAGATGTTTGGCTTCATAGATACAGAATTAACTGAGAGATGACTCTAAGAGTTTGACCTGATTAAGGAGTACAGACCCATGGGTGGGTTGTATCACTCCACAGGTTGAAGTTCCCAGCTGAATAAACCTGAGACAGTGAGAAATTGAGCATACCCCCAGTATTGATCCACTCTACTTTCTCAATATGGCCTCAATGAGACCAGATGCCTCCAGCTCCTCCAGCCATGCCTTCTACACTGCGGTACTGGGAGTCAAAACCGAGCCCTTCTGTTGATTTGGTCTCTGCAACAAGAAAAAGTAACTAATTCAGTTACCTAGGACTGGAGTATGGAGGTTGAAGAGAGGGGTAGAGTGGCAGGCCAGCCTCGATGACGCCAACCATCATGAGTAAAGGAAGAGTGAAATTTATCCTGAACTGCATACTTTTCAACACATTTGGATGAACACTGATTTTTGAAAAGCTGCCCTCTGACTGATGCACAGAAATGAGCCAAAAGAAGGCAAGATTAGTAGACACAACTGAACTGCTAAGCAAGGTGCAGCAGTTGCCCAGATGAGAGCCTGTGGCAATAGAAGAGTAGCGAACTTGGGTTCCTTAAAGGCAAAGTTGCTGTGTCTAACGTAATTGAACTTAGAGATGAAGGGTTAGGAGTCACTCTACGATTATGGGCTTTAGAAGCTGAGGGGAGGTTGGTTTTCTTTAACACATCTGGGCAAGATGTCAACTAGGGTGTGTTGATGACATTTGCATTTAATTACGACTTTAATGTCTTAAGCTAGAACTATGAGTCCTTGGGGAAATATATATCTAGTAAGAGAGAATGTTAAGACATCGTGGGATTAAATTTTCTTCTCTTAAAAACAGACAAACGAGAATCTGTCGGAGGAGAGGGCATGGTTTAAATGCTGCACAAGCCAGACGACCAGAACACATATAAAAATCTAGTTGCTGTGGCACACTGGCAGGGCGTGGACATGAAACAGGAGGATCCCTGAGGCATGCTGGCATACGAGCCAATCAGTGAGCTCCAAGGTCAACAAGAAACTGGGTCTCAAAGAACCAAGGTGGAGTGTGTTTAAGAAAAACACCCAAAGTCAACCTCTGTCCTCTACATACCTGTGTGTCCATGTGCACATACATGAAAGTACACATGCACATTCACCACACAACAAAGTAAGAGGAAGATGAGGAAGAGGAAGGGAGGGGGGAAAGCTGGTTCTCTTAATTTGACATGGAGAGGTGGGGATTGGCCCTCCGGGTTTTCATGATTTCCCACTTGATTTGCCCTCCCATTAGCAAATTTTACCCTTCAGTTCAAAATGAAAAAGAAAGGGGGATCTTAAATTTAGTTAATAGTTCTAACATGACCATATGAACCCTCTCTTGGTATCCCTACAGCATGTCTTTGATTTCTTAGTGAAATTATTTTACTGAAGATTATGAGGCATCAGTTTTCTAGTTCAACAAGACAAAGCTTTTCCTCAAGTTGTTGGCCACCGAAAGAGTCTTTTAAATTTCTAGTCTGTCTCTAGGAGGCAAGGATAGTTGGATGCTAGAAGACAGTGGTTTTGATTGTTTGTTTGTTTGTTTGTTTTTGCAAAACTAGGTATCCCAGTAAAGACTAGTTCTCATCTAGCCTGGCTCAGAAATGCTCCTTCTTTTTCTTGCGGAAGCCTCCCTTTCCTGAATAATTGAGGCTGGGACAACCCCGCCCTCTCCAGAGAACTATATTATCTACCTCTTGTAGTTCAAAAGAATCACTCAAGAGTTGTGCATATGTACTTTCTGGGGAAGGAAGGGGTGGGGCCCTTCCCTTCCTTTTTAGCCCTTTCAAACCAGTTTATGTCAAAGGCTTTCTCTTTATAGACACTTACTAGCTAAGAAGCCAGACTTTGAGAGGAAAAGCCACTAGCTTTTGAATGTTAACCCCTTACTGGATGACTGAACCCAATTAAGAACTTACTTACCTCTCTGAGCTTCCGTTTTTCGCATAAAGGTCAGGGATGATAATAGAACCAATTTTACAGAGTCAATAGCAGGAGGTTAAATGAGATAACACATTACGAGTTCACCTCAGTGACTAAATAGTAAGTTCTCAATGCACCTTAGCCATTTCTGTTATTGGTGTTCCCACAATCTCCCTCATCAAACATCACCATCTGAGTTCATACTGAGAAAGTAAGCCACGAGTTTGCAACCTTTGTATACTATCAAACTTAGAAATAAAGCACTTTTCTGAAACTTCTGGGGATTATGTGTAGGCAGTTGTGAATAGACTGGTAAATACATTTCTGTACTTCCGAAGGCAATATAAAAATACATTTGCCTCTTTTATATGCTAATTATCAAACTAAAGCTATGATTGCTGAAACGATGAATATCAAGCTAGTTGGTATTAAACACTTTGTTTCTTTGCTTATGATTTCCGGGAGCCTCTCCTAACACAGGCATGGCCTGACTATAATGAAGAGTTGGTTGCCCTTTTCACAGTTACCCCATGCAATATTGAAAGAGCATTCCTCTGTCATACATTCACCATAGCCTCGTTGTTTGAAAATTGTTCTTCATAACAGAGGGTTTTGTTCTGGTTCTAAGATTCATGAGCAACTTCGAAAACAAAGAGGTAGAAGACGAACCATTGAGCCTAGCCATTCGGGAACCAGGCATTTCTAACAAAACTAGCGTGTGTTCTGTAATTGGCAGCAGAGAGTTTAGAATCTGTTGGGTTTCTACAGTGGATCAAGATCCTTCTTGCGTGTGTATGATATGTGGAGGCTGGAAGTTGACATCATATACCATTCTTTAGTCACACCGTCACCATGTTTTTTAAACTATATATGTTTTTTATGATTGCGCACGTGCATGCATGTGTACATATAACAGCTAGCACACGGAGGTCAGAGGAAAACCTTTGGTCGTTGGTTTTTGCCTTCCACCCAGGATTCCAAGGACAAGCCTCCGGTCATTTTTGTGACAAGCTCCCTTAACATGTATGCCATCCTGCTTTCCTCTCCATCTGAGTTTTGGAGACAACATTTTTCACTGAACCTGGAACTCATTGATTCAGCCATGGGATCCCTGGGTGACCTCTGAGGAGCCTCCTGTCTCTACCTCCACAGCTTCCTGATATATTTGCATGGGAGCCAAGGATCAAGCTCGGGTCCTCATGCTTGTAGACTGAGCCATCTCTCCAGCATGTGCGTGCGTACGCGCGCCCCACAGCGCCCACACACACACACACACACACACACACTTTCTCTCAGGGTTAAAAACAGAAATACAGATAAAAGTAAAACTAATATCAAACAGTAGAGACCCACTTGTGTAAAAATAGTCACTTCAGATCAGAGTCCAGTTGAACGTGTAAGAAGGCTCTTGATGTGCTTGCTCGGTCTTTAAAATATCCCTCTATTTTATTCATTTCCCTTTAAAAGACAAAACAAACCAAAGAGGGAAAAAAAAAGAGAGAGGAAGCGAGTTATATAATCTACACGCTGGATGTCTAATCATTTTTATTTCTTATTGTAGTTAGAATCAGAAAGGAACGCGCCGTTCCAGAACACGGTAATTCATCTCCTGTTTCTTTGTCTGCAGCAAGAACTAGGAGACAGTTCAGAGCCATTGCCAATCAGAAAACACAACAAAGCTGTACTCCGATCTCATTTGTTTACTGGCAGATCACAGGCCACTTCCCTCAAATCTCAGACATCCTGTTAGGTCTGAGAGGCTCCATCCAAGGATACCTAGAGAACTTCAGAAGAGAAAGGGCATCTGAAAAGCCCCTCTTTTTTTGTTCTTCGAATAAAGTTGAGTAAAGTTTTGAAAATACTCCCCACCCATGTTGGTTCCTTAAGGCAGCACCAAGATGTAATTTGAATAGAAGCCAGAAGCAGAGATACACTTAATATGTGAATGCCGGAGGAAGTGGTTTCCTTAGCAATAACAGGCATGTGAAAGTCAAAACTTCCTTTCCTTCCCATGTGACACCCCCCCCCCTTTTTTTTCAAAGCAATTCAGATAGAGGACAATGGAATTGAATTCCAAGCACCCACAGCGTTCATGAATTGCTAAGCAATGATTCACCAAGTACCCAAATCACTCCAGACTACTCAAGCGTTTTTATTAGTGAATTTGCTTTGTTTTAAAATTTTCCTTCCTCACTTCATCCATCAGCTTTCTCTGTTCTGTAGGCCACTTGTCTGCCACTCTGAGAGAGGAGAGATGTACCAAGCAATCACAAGAAGGGGTAGATACAGGACAGAGCAGAGCCAACAACATTCATGACTGATTTCTCCCTTACAGAAAGTAGGAGATGCAGACAGAAAAATGCCTTTCATAGCTGAAACATACTGTTTACTAGGAATAAACAATATGAATTAAATGAGTTGGGATTCCTTTGATTCCAGTTTAGAAACACTTAAATTTTCGTTCATAATTACTGATTTTTCTTGACCCGTTCATTCTAAAGGGAAACTGGAAAAGGTTAGGGATTACATGAGTCTTACTATAAATAGCATGTTCTGCTTGGTCCTTGAAGTTTAATGACAGTATCCTATTTAAAATACACCAGGAAGCCACGACTTAAGGTAACAGGCTCTCTTGTCCCTTCAATTAAGTTGCAGTGTTCTTCAGGAGCACACAGGGACTGTTTTATGTCATTTCTTTTTGTAGTAGGCAAACTTTCAACCAAAAAAGTCACTAACACCAACTCAACTTCTTACCAATTCTTTTTAAATTATATACTTTTTATTTTTAATGTTACTTGCGTGTTGGAGTGCTACACACATGTGAATGCAAGGACAACTGAGGTCTGGGACATTGGATTATCCTGGACCCTGAGTTATAGATAGTTGTAAACTGCCCAACTGTATAGGTATGCTGTTTTACAGAAACAATATGTATTTTCAACTTCAGCCCCACCATTGAAATGCTATGAAGTGTTTGAGTCTAAGTTTCCAGACAGTCTTAGGACTTTCATAGGTTTGCTTTATGACCCTGCTGTCTGTGTCTTTGTATTATAATAATATTTTTCATATTGGGATTTTTATAAGTATTCATAAAGGGTGTGAGAGGAAATGCTAGCATACTAGTGTCTAAATAAACTTTCTTCTCACAATTTATAATCAACATATTATGTCTGCTCTAGTTTAATGGCTCTTTCTGAATTCGGAATTGTTCTACCATACAGAACTTAGTTTTTAAGTAGATCCCAACTCTTATTTTCCCTGTTAGGAACTAAGAAAATCCCTATTAAAAGTTATTAGGACCTCCGGGGAGTACCACCTCTGATCACTTTCTTCAAAGCTAGTGAAATTGTTCAACAAAGACATTCTGAACTGTTCAAACAATTGGGGTAATTTTCCATACCCTCGGACAAAGGCTGTGAAGATAGAAAGTTTGCAGTGTTCCAATTTGCCCAGCACACTATGCACTCAAGCAGAGAGGGGCTGGACTCTGAGGAGACTGTTTCTCCACTGACACTCATGTCCCACCATGAGCGGGCACTGCGTATCCTACATGAAAACTGGATGCTATTTTATTGCCGTTCATCTCATGAAGACTCTGTCCTCTTTAAAACCAAGGCTATTCCTAGGAAGTGGACAACTGACCTATACTGCTGGGTTGGCTGGTTTTGTTACTATAAAAGTCCCTGAGAAAAGTACTTGATTTTCTTGGTAAGGCAGTGGGAAACGTTTCAGAGTGACAAGCAATTGCTTACCAGAATATTTTTAGCAGAAAATTAATTTCTGGTTGACTCAGCTGGTCAGACAATTGTGACTCGGAGAGTTGGGAATGACCTTGGCTAAGTCACTACATAGCACTGGAATATTGAATGAAATCATATGCCATCAAGTTCTATACTGTGTGATACAGCCCTCTAGAGCTCAGTTATGCTTTCAGATGAGGAGAATGGGCAGGTAGGACTCTGGACTCTAAGCTCACAAAAACTTTGCTTCTATATATTTGTCTCTACCGATTTAAGCGTCCTCTGGCAGAAAAGAGGAGGCGGGAGGAAGGAGGGAAGTTAAAAATAATGCCTATATGTTTTTTAATCTCCCTTGAACCTTGAAATTCTAGAGTTACACATGTAAAGACTTGTAGACTGCAATTCCCATAAGAAACGATAGGAAATATAAAACAGCAAAGGCACAAACAACAAACCGTTTCACAATCCAAGACTGTTTTCCTCATCTTAGACTCTTTTCCGTGTTTATTTATTTTTCCAAGAGAGTATTGAGAAAGGTTCAGGACAACTTTGCTTCCCGGGTTCAGGGAGACAAGAAGAGCAGCAGCAGCAGCAACAACAACAAAACAACAACAACCAGGTCCCAGAAGTGTGAGGCTAGCATGTCAGTCAATCAGTGCAGATCTCATTCTAATGCAGAGGAGGGACCCTTCACAGCACCCATTCTGGAAGGAGCTTTTCACTGCTCTCTAGTTTACTGATGTTTGCTGACCTTTGCAAACATCTTAGCCATTGCGAGAGTTTCTGTGTACCTCATTAGGCAACCTCAGCAAGAACAAGAGCCGCGGAGGGGTGGAGGCAATTCTCTCTCTAACTACATAGCGCTCCTGTTGGTGGCAGCACTAGACACTCTCTCTGCTTAGTGGGGTTTTTGTTTTGTTTTGTTTTGCTTTGTTTTAAAGATTGTTTGATACCTGTTTCCCATTATCCAGAGTTTTCAGAACGGCTGGAAGTAAACCAACCAAGCTTTCCGGCAGGGCTTTACCCCTATTAAAAAGGCTATTGTTCAACTGTTCAAATGGGGATGCTTTGATTGTTAGCATGTTCAGCAAGCTGTGATTATGGTAATTACAGACCTGTGAAGGTCAAATTGACAAAACTGAATATAAACTGGAACTGAATATAAGTGTGACAACCCACTGGGTGAGTTCTTTCTGTGCTCTCTGTCCCCTCCCCTTGTTGTTGTAATGGTGGCCAAATGGCAAATCTGTAATAGGGAATAAAAACAAAAGTTATCGATTTCACAACTTGGCTTTTAATACTGTGAATTGCTATTCAAGGAACTGAAGTGTATGCTGCCTTGCACTCTCTGACCCATTACAGTTCAGCTCTCTTAACTTCTTTCTTAGTCACATCCGTGACTTTATAGAATATGTCTTTTCTTAAAACTATTTAAAAGCAATTTAATGTTTGGAGATATTTTTTTCTCTTCCAAGTGTGAGATGCTGAGTTCAAAATGGATAGATAAATTAGTTTCATCTGTACCTATATCAGTTTGTAGAATATCCAGCTTTCAAAGAAAAGCCACAAGAGTATGTGAAAATAAGCAAACAGCCTTCCTATTATTGTCAAAGGCCAGGATATGTTTGGTGCTCAGATGCACTAAATACAACTGATCTGTCCTTTTCTTTTTCCTTAATGATGGCTTTAAATAATTGTTTAAATAGTCATTGAGTAAAAGACAGAATTGTAATATTGTATGCCATATAAATGAATGGACAAAGGTAGTAGATAAAAAATAAATCTGTTTTACATAGTACATAAAATTGTGTCATGCCAAGAACGATTGATTTTAGGGCCAGAGAAAGAGCTGTGTCTGAATGAAGCCTAAATAGTAGAGACAGATGGGAATTAATCAGTTCCCAAAGTCCAGATGTTTTATCTGCTGGGAGCCAACTGTCTGGATTTTGGCTGCATGGAATTGTCATGCTTTGTCCAGATGTGTCCTTTCTGTTGGACACAGTCATAATCTCGCATATGTGATTCCATGACAGTATACTATAATGTCTATAAGCTGTAAATGTCTTCTTACTTGCAACAAGGATAACACAAGGAAGCTCAAGGTATTTTCATGTTTTAGTGGAAATGACATTGATGAAGGGTAAATTTTAAAGGGAAAATGATGACTCACATAAATTGATGGGTCACATCTAATTTTACTCATTTATTCATGGGGAAAAGAATAGAACATTGCAACCGTCTGGAAGAAGAATTCTAAGAAACATACCTGCACACAGAGTAAAGAATGAGTCCCCTACTTCATTCTCCAATACAAAGTGGTCAACTCTGAAATCATATGCACCAAAGCAATAAAACTAAGACTCAACAGGTTTTATATATTTTGTGCATATATTTATATATGTAACAATAATAAAGAGAGGAAGTGGGGACGGTTGAAAGAAGGAAAGAAAGGGTAGAAGCGATGTAATTATATTTTAATTGAGAATGTAAAAAGAATAAACAGAAAATGCATCTGTCCATAGAAAAACAGTCAATAGTCTTTTGACAAGCACAGCTCTTACGTCTGTGAAGTGACTTCCATTATTATCAGTTTTTGACAACTTTTGGTGTTGTTAAAGAGCTCAAAGACAATGGGAGAAACATAACCAGCACCCAGGGAGCACAGCAAGTAGGGCATTCTCTAATCTTTTTTTATTCCTACTTCAAAGTCTGTCACAATTTTCCAGAATGACTGTTTGATAAACTAAAATTGAGGACTGAAGAGATAGTTCAGCAACTAAGTACACTTTCCATTCTGCCAGAAGATGCAATCTAGTTCTTAGCATCCATATTCAATGGCAGCTCATAACCACCTGTACCTCCAGCTCCAGGGAATCTGACACCTTCTTCTCTGTGGGCACGTGCACCCATGTGGCAGACACACATGCACTCACACACATACACATAAACGAATGTTCTATGATCCATATATCAAAATCAGAGGACAACCTTTGAGAGTGGATTCTCTCATTTACAGGGATTTGCTGGTCATCAGCTTTGCTCAACAAGCTTTTACTTGCACAGTCATCTCACTGGTCCCTCCTTGGCTGCTTTTTGTAAATGTAAATGCCTTCCTACCTAAACTAAAACTTCACTGCTTAAAAAAAAAAAAAAAATGGGCCTTCAAAAACCTCAGCTCATAGGCTGAAGAGATTGTGGGAAGATCTGGCAGGCCCGAAAGCAGCAGGCCCGGGCATACTAGATAGTGGCCCGGACCTGCGAGGTGGAGGCTGCCTGGAGGCTTCCTGTCTCACATACCGGAGAAAGGTCCCAGGTTCCAGTGGCTGGAGGCTTCGGTGGCGGCAGGCCTGGCAGGCCCCAATGACACAAGGAAGTCCTTGGTTCCAAAAGGGTTTATTGTCATGGAGGATGGTGGATGGATCTGGATGTACCCCCTCAAACTCAGGGCAGACCTGAGTTAAGTAGGGAGGGAGAAAGGGGGAGGTTCTGGGGAGGAATGGTTAATTGGCTCCGCCCTCTGACCTTCATTAGTATGTAAATCTCTAGGGCCTGAGGCCTGTAGTTACACCCTCTACCTGTGCACTTTGGGAGGGCTGTAATGGCCTTCGTGACTGAACAATGTAGGTCCATGGAGATTAGACTGCTTTTCAGGACCCTGAGTTCTGGGCGTGGCCGAACTCCTGCCGTTTCTCCTTGGAGTCTCGGGTTCTAGGCCCATGCCCACCAAGAACCAGGATACCCTTACACAGTCCACAAGAGATGACTTCATGGATAAAGTGCTTGCTATACATACTTAAGGACCTGAGTTCAGATCCAACACCTATGTTAAAAGCAGATGTAGAGGTAAATGCATGTAACCCAGCACTAGACTGGAGAAGTTGGTAGAGACTGGAGAATGCCAGGGCTTACCTGGCCAACCAGCGTAGCAAATCAGTGAGCTTTAAATTCACTGAGAGAATGTCTTCCCCCACCCTCCAAAATAAAGAGGAAAGAAAGTAAGAGAGAAAGTGAGAAAGAGAAACAAAGAAAGGGAAAGGAAAGAAGAGAGAAGAAAAAACAGCATAAAGAGCAATGGAGAGAAACAGTCAACATCCCATCAACCTATGGTGACACAAGTCAAGCACATGAGCATGCCCACACTTATCTACATTTGCACATACGAGGTCCCTCTTCAATGCAAAAAGCCTCACTTTTTATATACTTAAGTCTTATAACATTCACTTCTTTGCTGATCAAAGCTGGGTGTCTCTGAGACCAACAACATGGTTAGAGTAAAGAAAAAAAAGTGACAGTTATGTCTACTAGAGGGATACCGTCTTCCTCTGCCCATGCCCATACAATCTCCTGTGGCCATCTGCCATAAGAAAAGAATGTTTAAACTGTTTATATTGATATATTCAGCTAGAATTTCTCTATCATATATCCTGTCTATATTATGGAAACATTTCAATCTGTATAGTATTTATAAACTTATAACAGAATTGATTTAACATTTTCCTTTAGAACTTGTATCAAAACCTTATGTAGCACATCAAACAGTACATTGTATAAATTCTGAGATCAGGAACTTGGTTATTGCTGTTGCCATTTGACAAGCAATTTGGCTGTGTCTTTCTTGAGCATATACAGATTTATCACTGACGTAATTAGCAGATTTTCTATTTTCCCCATCTTCATTAAAGATTTGATGTTCACATAATTAACATTTACAAATACTGGACATCTGTCCATAGTACAAATTAATATATGAATATGGAAGATGAGCATATTGATACGTGCCGGCAATTCCAGTGTTGGGGGTGGGGGTGGGTTCAGACTGGATATCGTGAGTTTTGGACAGCCTGAGCTACATACTGAGACCTTTTCTCTCAAGAGGAGTGTGAGAGAAGAGGAGGAGTATGGAGGATATGAAAGAAGACTGTAGAGGGAGGAAGAAGTGGAGGAGGAGGGAGAAGATGGAGGTGAAAGGAAGAGGGGAGGGAAGAAGAAAGGAAAGTTAAGAAAAAGAAAAAACAGCTCTTGGTCATATTGAGCCACCATCTCCAAGTCTTTCGTGATTTGAAAATACTGAGTTAAAGTGGGAACGTCCCAGTAACCTAAGGGTTAAGCTTGTCAGGAAAGGGCTCCTGCGGATGGTGTGAAGACTCACTACCAAGTCACACCTGATGCCTTTAACTTTCTCTGCCTGGATGTTATCAGGATTCAAGTGAAACAGGACCTATGCAGTAAAGAATTTTCTTCTCTCCTTCCCTTGCTTCTCCCAGGATTCGTTGTAACTTACATACATTTTTTTTTTTTTTTTATCACTGATACTATATAACCGTAGGTCTGGAAGCACTCAGGGATGATAAATCTGCTGTCATCATCTACTTCTCTGGAACATTCGTTCTAATACTTGGTACATCTAGAACCATAGAAATGTTGCTGGTTGTTCAACCTTATATTTACCAAATATAGCACGCTATCATGTGAGCACACTGTAATGGTTAGTGTTGTCAACTTGACAGGATCGTACCTGTGAGGGATCATCTTGATTATGGTGAGATGGAAAGGAGAACCCAAAGAGTGGACAGCACCTGTTCTTGGGCTTGGGCCCTAAAGTGTATAAAGAGGGAAAGCCAGCTGAGCTCATGCACTTGCCCTCTCCCGTCAGTGACTGCAGATGCAACATCACCACCTGTCTCATGCTCTTGCTGCTACAACTTCTCTGACACAAAAGACCATCCCTTCAAAATAGGAGTCAAAATCAACCCTTTATCTCTTAAGTAGTTCTTGTCTGGTATTTTTGTCTTAACAAGAGGGAAAGGAACTAAGACAGATGCCTAGTCTAGGGCTATGGTTTGAAACAGGTCATTCTCCTTTGTAAAGACAGCAACATTATGTAACGAAGCCACCACTAGTGTAGCAGACTGGTATATAAAGAGGAACAGGATCAAAAGCGTTTTGTTGATGTGCATGGGAGAGGGTATGTGTGTACCTGTGTGAGTTTGTATGCAGAGGCCAGAGAAACCCCTCAGTGTCATCCTTAGGAACTCCATCCACTTCCTTTGAGACAGGGTCTCTCATTGGCTTGAAGCTCACAATCTAGTCTAAACTGGCTGACCAGTGAGCCCCAAGAATGTTCCTGTCTGTCTCCCCAGAACTGAGACTGCAAATGCATGCCGCCAAGCTATGTGTTTTCACGTAGGTTCTGGACATCAAACTCAGGTCTTCATCCTTGTGGGGGAACATTTTACTGATGGAGCCAATGTCTTTAGTACCATGCAGCCTTCAATTAATGCTCTGTTCAGCATCATGTTGCAAAATACTTATTGAACAGTGATTGTATTTCAGTATTTGTTTAACCAATGTTCTTGAGGATGTCCTAAATGGTAAAATGTCAATATACCATATTTGTGAATGGGATTTATGTATAATACTCTGTTCACTTGTTTGTCCATTTGTCTTTAAGTAATCTTTTTCTCTTTGAGAGTGTGTCAGATTTCCAATATTGTTAAAAAATATCCAATTATGTGGTGTCTTTATTTTCTTCTATGGGCCCAGGTATGGGTGTTTAGGACTCCATGTTCTTGGAAGCTAGATCCTGAGAAAGGAGCCTCAGACAGGACTACACACTGTACTGTGGCAGCTATGGGGAAGAAGCCGTAGAGATGATGACAGTGAACATTTGAGGTGTATGTCCATTAAATAATGCAAAAATCCCCTTTCACTGCAGGGGACGGGGAGAGGATGATGGTCCACGTGAGGGCACGCAGGGGCGTGGATCTCTGTTGCGTTGTGGGTACATGCTTCTGCTATGTCTCAGAGTGGCAGAAACGTGGAAAGTTCTACTGGTCCCCTTCCATACAGAACCGGGCAGGTGCTGGGCCATGAGAGGCTGCCGGGGTCCCGGGCTGGGAGTGAACTCAGCCTGATTCCGCAGTGGTGCAGAGTTCTTGAGTGCACTCAGAGGCCATTGTTTCCATTCAGAGCACCCAGATACCACTGGGAGGCCCTGTCGAAGAGACTGTGGGCATGGGAGCACTGCACTGTGAGAAGCAGCGGCCAAGGCTGCTTATTTAAAGATGCTGCCCCTGCAACAAAAAACGCAGAGAAGTCCTCCACAACGATGACAGCACTACGGCAGGCCCCAATAACACGAGAATGCCCAGGGTTCCAAGAGCTTTATTGGAATGGCGGATGATAGATGGTCTGGATGCACACCCCCACTTAAGCTAGAGTGGGCCTGACTTAAATAGAGAGGGAGAGGAGGAGGAGGTTCACTTAATTAGCTACGCTGACCTTTAGGTAACTCATTAATATGGAAATCTCTCTAGGGCTGAGGCCTGTAGTCACACCTTCTACCTGTGGATGGTGACGAAAACCTCTCTGGGAGGGGCTGCTTTGTCCTACGTGACTGAATGGTGCAGGTAAATGGAGATCTTAGACCTTGTGTCAGGAGTCTGGAATCTGGAAGCATGGCAAAATGTATTCCGTCTCTTGTAGGGTCTCCAGCCATTTCTAAGTCAATGCTCTACCAAAAACCAAGACCCCTTTCACAGCCCTACATTTTACATCCTATGATTCTGATTAGTATGTTACATAAGATGGCTTCATCTTTGGGGATTTAGAGAAATCACTGCAGCAAGCCTGAAAAAAATCAGTGGGCTGACGAGTGGGTACTCTGCTAGAGTAACAGGCATGTGCCACCACTCCCAGCTCAGCTAGGCCACTTTTTATGCCTTTAGACAGTATCTCTATTCCAGACTGGGCTGGAATTTGCAATACTAGTTCCTCCACCTCCAAAGCAGCTGAAATGGCAGAGTCACACTTCTAGGCCTAGTTCAGAGTAGTCTTTCTATGAAGGACACTAAGTGCTGTCCTTGTTCCCCACTTGTACTGCAGGACTCCTGGGAACCTTCCACCATTTTTTTCACTGCCTTTAGTGTCCAGACAGGAGGTAGCCAACAGCCAGAGATACAGTGACTGAATATATCCACAAATAGTCCTGGATGCTAGCTAGCAGCAGAGCTTCCTCTGAGTTTGAGGTATTGGTAAGGAGGCTTAAATATGGTTCCTTTCTTCTGGGTCCTGTTGGTGATTCCAGGAGTCATTGCCCTGCCTTTTAAGGGGTGACTGGTAAGCAATTAAGAGATGTGTTTATTGACACTGGATCCAGGACTCTGCTAGTGATGGGTAGTATCCTGAGTCTCCATCCACTCTGTACTGAGAGATCCCGCAGTTAGGATGCCAATGATTACCCAGGAGTAGGCTCAGTACTGGAGGCTTTGGTAGGTGTGCTAGTCCTGACCATGGAGAAAGCTTCTCAGTGTGTGTGAGTAAAACATTATGTCACATGTTGTCTTAGTTAGGGTTCTTATTGCTTTGAAGAGACACCATGACCAAGGCAACTCATACAGCATTTAATTGGGACTGTCTTCCTGGTTCAGAGGTTCAGTATATTACCATCATGGCAAGGAGGAGCTGAGAGTTCTACATCTTCATTCCAAAGGCAAACAGGAGAAGACTGGCCTCCTCAGGCAGCTAGAGGAAGCTCTCAAATCCCACCCCAACAGTGAGTGACACACCTACTCCAATAAGGCCACACCTCCTAATAGTGTCATTCTCTGGGCTAAGCATATTCAAACCACCACATTTGTCTCTCCTTGAGCTGTGGGTCCTGATAATGTGTGACTTGTGGAGGCAGGAAAACCTCTCAACTGCACTGATGCTCCTCAAGGAAAGCTAGGAGCTGTGTTGTTTGAATTATAATGGCCCCCATAGGCTCATTTATTTGAATACTTGCTCTGCAGTTTGTGGAACTACTTGGGAAGTAGTTGTGGTCTTGGAGGAAGTATCACTGAGTGTGGACTTTGAGGTTGTTTCAAAAGCCCATGGCATTTCCAGTTAGTGTTCTCTGCACAACAATGGAAATGTAACTAAGACAGAGGTAGTGAAGGAACAGCCCTGGGCTTCCTATCGTCAGGCTGTTGGAAGCTCAGTTGATCATTAATTGACTATTGCAGCAAAGAGGAGCCTTGAAAATCAAGGGAAGGAGAGCCACAGAGTGACAGCAATAGCTTTTCCACAGTGTGGGGCAGGCCTAGAAGATCTCCTATGCTTGCAGATGCCTCAGGGAAATCAGAGATCAATGCTTGCAGATGCCTCAGGGAAATCAGAGATCAATCTAGTCAGAAAAACAAACAAAAAACAAAAAAACAACAACAAAAAAAAAAAAAAAAAAACAAGGAAAGAAGAGAAAAGAGAAGGGGGAGAGGGGGAGTGGAGGGGAGGGGAGGGGAGGGGGAGGAGGGGAGGGGAGGGGAGGGGAGAGGGGAGGAGAGGGGAGGAGAAGTGGCCTAGAGATGCAGAAGGAGGAACACAGGACAGAAACACTGTTCCACACTGGTGAGTGGCCTCCTCTTGATGCTTCCAGCACCCTGAATGAAGAAAGGGTGACAGTTGTTTTAGGGAACAGATACCATGCCACTGCCACCAAATCTAAGCATCCAGCCAACTGTTCAAAACGGACAGAGCTGAAAGAGATTAATGGGGCTACATGGGGCCTGGGGCTGAGCTGACAGGCCCCTAGACTCATTGGCTTATGTGTATTCCCTAACATAAGGGACCACCTAGGAGTGACAAGCACACACACACACACACACACACACACACACACACACACACGAAAACTATTTGTGAAGGTGGATCTGTGTCTCCTGATAGGAATGCTACCATTTTGGTCAGTCCGTCTCCCGCCCACCCCCCTATTGCCCTTTTCTTTGCTTGGCTCATTTATGAGATATCCCCCCCCCCCGCCCCCACTGTCTCCTTGCACTGGGCAGCAATCAGCACTCACTCAGCTCCTTGGAATCCTGTGGGTGGCAGGGTTTCTCTCCATTTCATATGCTCAGGGGAGAAAGGGAAGTCCAAACTCTGACACTTCTTGCGAACCTTTTGATGAAAGGAGAAGTGAACCTCACGGTCCTTAAAACAGGTGGCAGTGGAGATGTGGACGACACCTTTCACAGCATCCGTTCCTTTCTCAGGCCACCTCACAATGCTGGCATGTGCCCAGCAGCTCATTTTGGAGAGAATTCTATTTGACTCAAATCCCGGATGGGATGTGCAGTGAATGGCTCACTGGATACATGCCCATTTTTCTCCCTCCACTAAGCCCTGGGTCTGCCTCTCTTGCACCCTAGACATCGTTACTACTTCTTTCATTAAATTCCTTTGAAGTTGTGGATTATTTTTTTTTTCTGTCTTTGAGGAATTCCTTCTGGCCCCTGGATTTCAGAAGTGTGAGTGCTTTAAACTTTTCCCTCTTCTTTTGAATTAATACTGAACTCCACATTTTTTTTTTTCCTTTTCCATTTTTGGGGACCGACTACTGAGTTGTTTTATATTACATTTTCATTTCAGAACTGTTTGAAAATGGAGCTCACGCCATGCACGTGAATATTTTGCCTTCTCTTGGCTGATTTAATCAGCACGGATACCATTATTCATGCAATTGCATGAATAATTTATTTCGCTGTTGTAAAAGTTTAATAAAAGTTTTCTTGTCTCCATCAAATTCCATGTTGCTCTTTGTTCACTCCGTAGCAGCAACATAATCAGAATATAAAGCAGGTTCTATCAGAAACTATGAATGACATGGGTTTCATTAGGAATCTTGTAGGGTATATCTTATTCTCCTTTTTCTTATGATTGAACACAATTTGAAACAAATGGATCAAACATAATTCTCCACAGACTAAGCATGACCAGCATTAACTAAGCAATGCCATTTAAAGCTTTGAAATTTTGTGTTTACATTGTAACATAGATCCTTGTTTGGCTTTGTGCAATGGAACATGTGATCCTTGTCCTTGTATATTCATGGATAGCTGTGTGACTCTTCTGTCAACTGTGTGATTATAAATTAGCTACATCCCTAGCCCAGGATGATTATTTCTGATGTAAGTAAAGTCACTTCAAATCAAATAGTATTTCCTTACATGGAAATTTTCTGTTAAATTTCCAGATTAGGCACTTTTAATCAGTGAAGTCAGTCTGTAAATTTAAAGTATAATATTAATATTTCTAGGTCTCCCTCCATGCTAGGGATGCACGCTTTCTAAATACGAGGCATCATCACCCACAACTGACTTGTGATAGATTCATGCTAAATCACACTTTGGATGCTGAAAATGCAAACATGCAGTTCTTCTCAGGAAGTCAAGTGCTCAGCTCCTGAGAGCTAGAAATGTATTTAAAATGGCTGTGGAAGATCCATATAAATAAAGTATGAAGGCCCTTGTGTTATGAGCAGAGAGGAAAAAGCAATGGTCACATTCCAGAAGCAACTCATTAGTGATAAAACCTATAATGTCTCCCTTTAAACAGTGCAGCTAAACAAGCATTAGAAATCATAAGTTGAAAGATTTTAGAGAGACAAAACAATTGTATATAATATGTAATGTACCATCACCCAGAAGTTGTATAAGAGCCCCTTACCAAGAAACATGTTTCCCTCACAAAAATTATAATGTATTATAGGCTATCATCATTATAAATAGGTTTTTATCAGATCAGATCAAATCTATTGTCAGATGAGTTCATACCATGTCAAATTCTGCTGCAAATTAGCCACTGTGAGTTTCTTAAATTGTAACCCTACTTATACACATGAATAAACATATATGCATTCATGCTGTGGTCTCAATACCATGCCTGGCACTACATTGTGCCTACAAACAAATACAATTGGTAATTAAATAATGTTTATACATTTGGCAAAGAAATCAGAAGGAGGAGGAAGAAGAGAAAAAGGAAAAGGTAGATGAAGAAGCTTATCTAGAAGAGAGTAGGAGAGGCTGAAAGAGTTAGTTTGTGGGTAAGTTAGCACCTTCAGTCTTGCAAGAAATATATTTCATGAGTGAACATATAAAATACAATAATTTTTCAAATAATGGTACTTCTGTGTTGACTTTGGCACTAAACAAGGAACAGTTCAAAACCCTCAAAATCCCTTACTAGTAAAAGTAAAATTTAACTTGATTATACCACAATTTTAAGATATTAGTTGCTTACAACTGGTTTATTTTCTGAGTACACTACAATAATTTGTGTTGTTGTTGTTGATGATGATGATGATGATGATAATGATGTATCTTCTTTTTCTAAGATACAGGCTCATGGTTCTACTGTTACCACGGACTTAACTAATCTTATAATAGGGGAGAAGAGGGCAGGAGAACCGTGCAATGACTTCTACCCAGAACTTCTACCCAGAACTGGGAAGTGTCACTGTTACTTTTCACTGGATTATGCTATTCCCATGATGAAGCCTGACATTAAGGAAGCATGGTCTCCTACATGAATAGTCAGAAGTGGTGCTCAAGAGAAAGGCAGTACTAATTCACTCTCCCATACCTCAGTTTGTTACTCTATAGTACATTTACCCACTAAATGCCCTGTCACCTCTAGCCTAGATTCTCCACATTAAATGAGTGATAAATCAACTACCTTCAACTCTGAGAAGACTGATTCTAGCAGATGAAGAATGATTCGTATTGGTAATCTTGTCATAGTGGACATTTGCATGATAAATAAAGTCTTATGAGAGCACATTTTCTTATTGACAGAACACAGACACAGTCCACAGAGATATGGGCAGAATAGGTGGGCAGCAAAAAATGGCCACACCCCACATATGGCTGAGGCACAAAAACGTTGATTTTTTTTTTTTAGCCTGTTTAGAGAGGCACTGTAATATGCATTAAATATATAGCAAATTAACGCTGGATTATAGCAGTATATCCAATCCCCTCTCAAAAGGCAACACACACACACACACCACACTATTCCACCTGGCTTCCAGAGAGTAATACACAAAAGCTAAGAACAAAGTGACAAAGGGTTAGTTGATTCTGTTAAATGTACTGAAGTTCAGACTGTCAGGATCAGATTCGAATGCCCAGAAGATCATACAGGAACCAGACACGGTGATTTATGACTATCATTCTACCCCTACAGATGCTGAGACAGGAGGATGGCAAGATTAATGTCAGTTTGAGCTTCATCAGAAATCCTTAACAAGCTACCAAGCAAAAGTCCACCGTAGGAACTTGAAAATCCAGGATAGCATCAAATTTGAAAATCTGGGATTGCAGCAGGGCACATAAGACATGAAAACATCCCCAGAATTATACCAGTGCTCGGATGAACATGTCTCAATCCCCCTTACAAAACACTGGAAACCTATAACCAACTACTTAATCTAACAAAAGCTTTGACAAACCTCAGACTAAGCTTCATTTTAAATAAGATTATCTCAACGTGGTTAAGCATCGCCTATTATAGACATGGCCACACTTTTCTCTCGAACAAGTGATTGTTCTTATTTCTTGTATACACCATTTCTGCACAAAATTCAGAATCGTTAGGAATGAAATCACACAGAATGATGACGATAAATACTCAGTAGACAGATGCAAACTTAGCCAAAATGTTAGAACTAACGAATAAAAGATAGTATTTAAATATTCAATTTTTTTTAAACTTAGGAATATATGTGACCTACTTAGGATTGTGGACTCAACAGACACTTA
Organism: Mastomys natalensis; assembly: GCA_021653895.1. Classification (NCBI taxonomy): domain Eukaryota; kingdom Metazoa; phylum Chordata; class Mammalia; order Rodentia; family Muridae; genus Mastomys; species Mastomys natalensis. Next base: position 369,540 of record JAJTUV010001365.1, on the reverse strand, counting down.
TCCTCAGCACTTTACCTAGTTGAGTCTCTGCACTAATTACCGTCTACTGAAAGCAGAGGATTCTCTGATCATGGCTGAGAGAAGCTCTAACTAGTGGGTATAAACATCAATATTTAGAAGGCAGTTTGATAGCATATCCATTCTAGCCAAAAATAGTTTGTTCTTCCTGAGGCCTATGACCTACCTTGTTATGGACTCTTTGGCAAGCTTATAGTACTGTGAATGAATTTCTTTCTATGGAGTAGATGCCAAATTTAATCAGGAAGTAGAATGGTTACCCTCAAAGTAACCACTCCACTATTGTGCTAGTGGGCACATCTTGCATGGCATGTTGGTATTGTAGCTTATAGGGTTTAATGCTACTCCCTCAATAGCTTGGGCTCCTCATCCTGTTACTCTGGAAGCTCCCCAGCAGGTAAGATTCCAGCTCAGTTCAAGCTTTATTTCCCAATGTCCAGCAACCAACATGCATGGTGTGATAGAATCTTATTATATAGTTCTTGTGGAATCAAAGAACAAGGCCAATAGCATGTATCTTTTAGTGGGCACGTGAGGACTCTCTGACCAAGAACTGTCAGTGAAGGATTCCACTGAGTTTTCATATAGTAACTATGACTTCTGGGAACAGCATTATCTACCCATCTAGGGTGCCTCTATAGTCTCAGGGGATATTCTGGAAGAGAGAGAAGAAGTATTGTACGAGCCAGAAGATAGGAAGAAGTCCTGTGAGATGCTGCATTTTGCATATGATGTAGCACTGTTCTCATGAACACGCAAGAGCTGAAATTACCTATACAAGATCTGATCAAGATCGAACCAATTAACATTCTGGCATGGATGGTGAGGACCTCATGATGCTACTACATCTGTCCCTGAGTTATTGGCATTTAATGGTTGCTAGGATTTCTTCATTGGTTTAACTACTATTAAGCTGCCCAGTTATGTTGCCCATGCAAATAATATCTCATCCCCACTCAGGCAAGCATTCCGAAGTAAACTCAGTGGGTCACAAAATAAAAGATTAAAAGGGGAGGGGAAGAGGTGGTGTTGGAAAGAAGAGAGTCACTAGAATGGGAAGCAGTGAGTGAGGGTAATGGAAGAGCAGAAACAATCAAAATGTTACATATATGAAATTGCCAAAGAATAAAACTATTAATAAAAACGTATGGGAAGGTTAACATGCAGAGTTTGATGAGAAATAGCATTTCAATAGAGCACCAGAAACATAGAAACAAACAAACAACAACAAACCCTCAAAAACTTGATGGTAAGAGCCTATGGTTCAAGACACCACATGCTTGAATCCTACAACATGGGAAAATCAAACTGTACCAACATGGAAACTTCATCCCTACTGGCTACCTTTCATATGTTAGAAGGTGTTGTGTGTGCTACCAGAGAAAAGAAATAATCAGCAATGTCACCAAGCTGTGACTTCTGTGAGTTACAATGGTGACTAGTCTGAGAAGATATGCCCACTGGTACAATCATGGCATGGACATCATGGGTGTAACTATTCACTTCCTGATTAGGTCAAAGTCCTACTCCATGAGGCAGAACCCCGCACTGTTAATGGGGCCAATATCCTGTAGCTAGATACGTTATAGGCCTTAGAGAGAACCCAATAATATTATTCGGCTAAGTGGACATAGTATTAATTGTATAATATTGTAATAATAGTACAAAATTATATTAAAAATGAACTCCTAATGATTAATTTGCTGTACCCATAGATCACTGCATCTCCCCACCCTCTTCAGAGAAAATTCTTTTTGAAGTAACTAACACAGATGGCAATTAACCCAGAGACCTTCAAATGGTCATCTTGCAGAGAGTAAGAAACCATGGGGTGTTCTTCCCAAGGAAGTCTTGAGGAAGAGTGGGGAATAGAATTGAGTGAACTGGAGGGGTCAAGGACATCACAAGAAGAGCTACAGAGTCAACAAACCTGGGTCTATGGGTGCTCACAAAGACTGAACCACCAACTAAAGAGCATACAGGGGCTAGACCTAGACGCCCTACGCATTTGTAGCAGATATGCAGCTCGTCTTCACGTTAATCCCCTAACAATTAGAGGGGAGGCTGTCTTTGACTCTATTGCTTGCCATTGGATCCTCTTTCCCTAACTAGACTGCCAGGTTGTGTTTCAGAAGGAGAAGATGCACTTAGTCCTATTGTGACTGGATGTCCCAGGGTGAGGCAGTGCCTGAAGGGCCTTTCCCTTTCTCTATGGAGAAGGAAGGGGAAGGAATTTGTATGGGTGGGACTGAGAGGAGACAGAAAAAAGGTGATCAGATTTAAAGTGAATAAATAAATAAATTCAGTAAAAAAGAACACACATTTCACACAGCCACACACACCCAGTGCTCTGGAACTTTCATGGAAGAGGGGTCAGAAATATGGTAATATCCAGAGGTGAAGATAACCTAAAGGAAATTGTGTTACAGACACAACAGGGTAGTTGAATGTATGAACTCATGGTGTCTGTGATGGCATATACAAAAACCTACACAAGCTGAAACCAGACAAAATTCCAGAATGGAAGTAGAGAGGTAGACAGAAATTCAATCACTCACTAGCTGTTGGCATTTGACAGCTGCTAGGAGAGGGAAAATCAGTTTTCTTTAATAGTGTGACCCCTGGAAAGTTGGACTGCCAATCCAAGAGAGACCCCACTTCCAAAAGTAGTTTCAGTACACATGGATTCAATGGAAGGAAGGAAAAAAGGAAGAAGGAAGGAAGGAAGGAAGGAAGGAAGGAAGGAAGAGGAAGGAAGGAAGGAAGGAAGGAAAGAGGAAGGAAGAAAGAAGGAAGGAAGAAGGAGGAAGGAAGAGAAAAATTCAAAATTGGGTGGGTAGACAGGTGGAGTGGAAAGGGTAGATCTTGGAGGGCCTAAGAGAGGGGAGCATATTTGATTAAAATACATTGTATGAAGTTCTCAATAAAATCCTATTTAAAAATATAAGAGCCTAAAATGACCAACCTGCCTCATTTGTTTCAAGAAGCACAAAAAGAAAAGGATCAATGAACTCAGAGATAAAGTAATTGAAATTGTCCACATTGTCAAGGAATTGAAATGAAAAGAGCCAAAAAGAAGCCTCACATTCCAATCCCGTTGGACGTTATGGTCAAATGTCCTCGTGTGAGAAGCCATACAGTAGAAGGCAGCCAAGGAAACATCTGAAGAGGTGTTTGCCAAGAAGTGCCCCAAATTGCATAACACATTCCCTCCCACTGCCCCATCCTTCCTTTGCTTGCCACTCCTCCTCCATTAGTGCCTTTGGCCCACTAACCTGATTCATTTTTACTTTCATGTCATGTACGATTCTTTGTTTTTTGTTTTTTTTGTGTGTGTTTTTTTACGTATTGACATAAAATCTAAGAAACACAAAAAGAAAAGTGTGATAGTTATCTTTCTGAGACTGGCTTGATTTGCTTAGTAAGATTATCATCAGTTGCATCCATTTTCTACAAAACGATAACATTTTATTATTATTTGTGGAGAAAAAAAAAACATTGTATAAGTGTACCATGTTGTCTTCATTCATTCCTCTGTCTTGGATACCTTGCTATTCCACACCTTAACTACTGTGAATAGACTGCAATAGACACATCTTAAGAGCAGGACACACACAACACACACACACACACACACACACACACACACACACCGGCGCAGCACACACACACCAGTTAGCATATGGAGAGGTTGAGGAGTGGGACTGAATGAAGCAAGCCTCTCAAAGGAAACAATGAGAACAACTCACAATGACAACACTTTTAAAGTGTCAAAAGGAAAAAAAAAAAACCCTTGACAACTTAGAATTTTATCACTCATAAAAATTTCCTTCCAAAACAAAGTGAAATCAATATAGTTTTAAAAGAGATAACAACTCAGGAGGGCTTGACTCTAGCAAAACATGTTTAAGATACATTGAAGGAAATTCTTAAGTGCATCAATCATTCTGTTGTTCAGACAGAAAATTTCAGAAGTGTGTTTAGCAAACCGTAAGCTTATTTTTTCCAAATAATAATCTTTTAATTAAGAGGTAATGGATTTTTTATATGTTCTCTAATAAGATACTGACCTGTTTCACCTAACCACAGGCCCCCATCTCGTTCCAATCTATCACAGACAATTCAGGGTCATTGGCTCAGTTGTTACAGTTCAATGGTAGAGATACTTTGTATGAAGCCAAGGCTAACTAAAAACTATATTCTTGTCCTGGGATATATATCTAGTGAAGGCATCTCTAAATATAGCATAAAATTATAACTGAAGCAAAATATGTTGATGATCTATAGTATACTCTGAAATGAAATTCACGGTCAGTTCTTATTTGATCTATTTCACATAGGAAAATGAGAAATGCTTATTCTTAGTTAACATAAAAAAACAGAGGTTCTGTGATATTAATTTACTAACCCAGCTTATCACACAAAGACATAAATAATCTAAACATTAAGTTTTCCAATAGCAAACAGAGAGCAGCTCCTGTCTTCTTTGTACTGCACAAAAGATTTCTATTCTGGCTCAATGAGGAATGTCAACTCACTAGTCATTGTTTTCATGGAGAATAGAGTTGTCATCGAATCCTAGAATGGTGTTTCTCCAAAGCATGTGGAGGATGTCTTCACCTCTGGCACTGGGGATATGGCAGCACTTTTGCAAATGATCTTGCTTTGCTGGAAGCATTAGCGTCTAGCTGCTCAACCTGTATACATGTTCTTCCTTTTTCTCCATGCGATGTACCCAAGATACCCCCTCTAATGTTAACTCTCCTCTCATTGCCTCAGATATAGCTTCTGCATCGCTCCTTTGCAGCAGTTACCTACCTCATTTATTGTTCTGCAACTCTTGGTAAGTACCATGCACTGTTTCTGATAATGTACTTAAGTATATTTTGTCTCCAAAATTTAAGATTTTGGAGGACACAAGCTGTGAGAGGTGACTCCTATTTCTTTGTTGTTGCCTACAGGGACCACCGTGGTAATTTGTGTAAGACAATTGCTCAATAAATATCTGTTAGAAGAAAAGGGTAAGCAAACTCAAGAAAGTCTAGTGCAAACTGTTTACATAAATGTTGAAATCCCTTTATTTTTATTACTTCTAAACTAATTCTTCTGACGAACTCAATCTTGGTTGCTTAAGAGTTGGTAAACCTACACAGTGGACTCATCTAAGTGAATACTTTCAGAATCTCATAGACTTTATTCAAATCTCACTCAGTTTTTGAGACCAACTTTAAGTAATTAAATGAGCAGCTATTGACTAGGAACAAATCATCAAGAAAACATATAAGCATGTTTTCTTTTACTTAAATAAAAAATAAAAAAATTAGAATTCCATTACCCAAATACAGTTTGTTCTCAGTTTTAAAAAGCTGATCATGTGGAAATACATTTCATGACTATGACATAGATTTCTGCTTTCTCCTGACATATATACATTAGAGTTATAGTAAAATTATAGGCATATGCTTAAACCAATAACCCACTTGGGAACTGGAGAGATGGCTCAGCAGTTAAGTGCAGTGACTGCTCTTCCAGAGGTCCTGAATTCAATTCGTAGCAACCACATGGTGGCTCATAGACATCTATAATGAGTTCTGGTGTGTCTGAAGATAGTAACAGTGTACTCCCATACATAATACAAATAAAAAATCTTTTTAAAAACAAAACATTCTTTTTTTTCCTTGGTGGAGAATCAGTTCCTACACGATTCCAGTGTGGCATGCAGCTTTGTATTCATGACGTTAACACTAATTACAGTAGTACAAACAGCAAGATCTTGCTGGGGCAACACAAGTCTCCTCTCAGCTCCTTTAGCAACCCAGTGTGGGTGTGGCTAGACAGGCAGTGGTTCAGGATTCTGACTCCCTCACTCTATGGATCTTCAACATGTGCTTGCAGAATTCATCTAGAAATCCAAAATAGAGCAAAGAACCCAATTTTCAGACCATGAATGATTACTTACTTTGTTTCCTTAAACATTAAACAATAGCCTAAGAGCTAGACGTTCAGCAGGCAAGTTATAAAATGAGCATTTTAGATTATATGTAAAATAATTTTGAAAGATTTATTTTATATTTAATTATGCATACATGTAGATCTGTGTATGGGTATATGCCCCTGTGCATGAGCAAGGCAGAAGAGATTATCAGATCTCCTGAAACTGGAGTTACCAGTTATTGTGAGCTGTGCATTGTGGGTAGATTGTGTATTTGAGCTTATGGATGGTCTCCAGTTAGTAGAACTGTCTGGGAAGGATTAGAGGTGTGGCCTTGCCGTCTGGTCTGTGCCCGAGCACTGAGCAGGTCTTGGGCTTCAGCTCTGCATCCAATCCCACAAAACCCAGAGGAGGCGGGGCTCCCAGAAGGAATATCAAAATACTCAACCAGAGCTCCCAGGGTCTAAACCTCCAGCCTAGGAACACAAAGTTAGGGACTCATGGCTCCAACTATATAGGAAATTGAGGATGGCCTCATCAGGCATCAGTAGAAGAGGAGGGCCCCTGAAAGTTTGGATGCCCTAGTGTTAAGGAATTCGAGAGCAGGGAGGCAGGAATGAGTGGATGGGTGGGGGCATATCCTCATAGAAGTAGGAGGAGGGGGGATGGGATAAGGGTTTTTTTGGGGGAATTGGAGAGGGGATAACATTGAAAGGTAAATAAATAAAATATTCAATAAAAAAACATAGAGACTTTTTGTCAACAATTTATTATGGGATGCCGTATAATCCTCAAGGACAAGGTATTGTGGAAGAGGCCCATGGAACTTTAAAAAGATTGGTGAGACATGTTGCTGAGACAAAGAATGATGCTGATCTATGAACTTGCTGAGTGCCCTGACCAGGGTTACTGGGGAGCTATATTAGACATATGTTCCTGACACAGCTTTGCTTGCCTCTATCTCAGATGGGACAAGCTGCATTGTCTCAAGTTTTTAGACCTTGTGGGACAGAGAATCAAAAAGAGAAATTATAATGTCTCTTGTATTTTTCTTAAAGATGACCAGCTATTAGGACTCAATCATGTACTGGTCTAGAAATCAATCCAATATTGGAAATAACAGTCTACACTTGAAAGGCTGGATCTGGACATTTTCAGAGACATATTTGGAAGTTATGTGTAGTTCACTACAATGTTATGATAGCAAGAGATAAAGTTGGGACAGGATCTGGATTTCAAACAAGGGTTAATGTATGTTTTAAGGCTCTTTTAATTGTCAAGCTAAAATTGGTTTTGTCTCTTCTACAGTAATTATTGTAAGTTGCATTGACTGTATGATTTCCAATTGTGTTAATATGTTGAAACCTGGCATGTCTGTTATGGGGGTCTATCAACCAGCTTTTGTCTTACTTCCCTGAGTATTAGAAAACCTTGATTCTCTGAAAAAAGCTTGAAAGTGCTGGAGAAGTGAGTTAGGTTTTAAGCAGAAGCAAGAGAGTAGCGGGCTTGATTATTGCTGGTATAACAGCTTTAATTTCATTAATTGCTAGCATCACTGCTTCTGCAATAGCATTGACACAAGGAGTTAAGACAACTATTTTTGTTAACCATTTAGCAAAAAAAATTTACTAATATATTGAATATACAAAAGGATTTATATAGGTATCTGGAACAACAGATGATGCTCTATAACCTATTCAAATTATCTGAAGGAGGTTCATGGTTAAAGAGTTAGGAGCCATCCCAAGTGTCATGACAAATATCATTGGAGTAGTTTTACTTCTAAAATTTACAATGATTGTCATTATAATTAGAAAAAAGTTTAAAGACACCTGTAGGGTATTTGGCATAATCCTAACACCTCTCCGGGTGTGTTAACTTTGCATAGTGAGATTATGAATTTAAAAAATATTGCTCTGCTGAGCTTTGATCGTGCAGATAATGCCGATAAAATTATCCATGGCCTGAGGTCAATATTTCCATTATAGTCTAACTTCAGAAATGGTATATGTAGCTTGATCAGGCTAACCATTCTTGTCCTGGAAATACTTTTATTCCTGCCCATCGTGTTAAAGCTTGCCTCTAACTACATCAACAGGCTAGCAGCCAAAGTACATGACTTGAAACTGATAATGGACCCCCAGTCAGAGTTATTAATTTAACAGGCTGGCAAACCAAGGATGGGTAAGATTCTGCACAAAGCCTTACCAACCTAAGACAGAAGTGCATTGCTTATGATAATGCATATTCCATGATGGGTAAGGAAGGCTTTCTTGTCAGAATGACCTAAGACAGGCTCAGTCTGGTTTATGCAATAAAAAGAGGGAGATGTGGAAAGCTTTTAGGGCTGCCTGGCAGGAATGTGTCATTGACCAAGGACAAGGAAATGGACTGCAGGCAGGAATCTGACATTGGGCTGGAACAAAGAAGTAATTTCAGGCAGAAATCTAAATCCTAGGCTAGAACAAAGAAGTAATTATAGGCAGAAATCTAAATCTTACGCTAGAACAAAGAAGTAGACTTCAGGCATGAAAATAACTTTGGACTAGGACAGGGAAGTGTGCTCAGATATTTTGATCATCCTGATAAGCCCTTAGAAATAGTGATCATAGGAGTGATCACTGGACTCTGTTTATTGTTGTGCATGTTCTTTGATTATCTGGGTTTATTGTTTTCCTTGTTCCTTGACTATTTGCATCTATTGTATTGCTAGTTCCTCAATCTAGAACTGACCTTAAAACTTGCATGTAATTTAAACTGTATAAAGGCAAAGAAGGAGGAGAAGGGATAGGATAGGGGATTAATGGATAGGGGAATGGGGAAGAGGGATGGCATCTGAAGTGTAAATAAATAAAATATCGAATAAAAAAGGAGATGTGGCCATGTTGGAGAAAGTGAATCACTGGGGATGGGCTTTGAGGTTTCATAAGACTCATGCTTCCCTAGTGTGTTCTCTCTCTCTCTCTCTCTCTCTCTCTCTCTCTCTCTCTCTCTCTTATAGGAACTAGGTACTAGGAACTAAATTTGGGTCCTCTACAATAGCATTATGCAGTTTTAAACACTGAGCAATCTTTCCAGCCCAATAAAAACCTATTGATGAATATTGTTAGTTGCATAAATCAAAATGAACATACACAGTCTCCATATAATTCCCATTGTTTCTTTGACTTGACAAAATTGACTTTTTGGACATGTTTTAATATAGAACTAGCACTCTTTGCTGAAGTTAGTTTTTTATAATTTACTATGGAAATGTTTTATGTTGTATTTGAAATTTGATTTACTTGAATAAATCAATTTAAATCCTATAATTATGAGAGTAATTCTATTTAAATACTATAATTTTCAAAATGTGATGTGTTTATGAGAAAGTCACTTTGAATTCAAGTTGGTATTAAAATGGCCCCTTAACAGTCACTCAAGTAAGTTTGTGTAGACTCAAGCTCATAATTTCAATTATAAATAAACATATACTATTATATTATCACACAATACAACACAAACACATACACGGGGTTTAGGGGAGAGAAAGAGAGGCAATGTTCAGTCAAGAGACTGCTATATGTTCATATTCTGATGTGTCCCTTTGTTCTAAATGCAATCATTTAAGTTACTTTTCTATTGCTGTGATAAAACACCATGACCAAGACCCTTATAAATGAACAGATTGAATTTGGCTTATGAATTCAGAGCAGTAGAGCCATGTGAAGGAACAGTTAAAGCCTTACATCTTGATCCTCAACCATGGCAAAAGAAAGAGTGGGAGAGAGAGAGAGAGAGAGAGAGAGAGAGAGAGAGAGAGAGAGAGGAGAAAGGGAGAGGGAAAGGAAGAGAATACTGGAGAAACACCCACCCCCAGTGATTCACTTCCTCCAAGAAGGCCACACCTCCTAATCCTTCCCAAATAGTTCTACTAACTGGGGACCATGCATAAGCTCAAATACACAAGCCTATGAAAGCCATTCTCATTCAAACCACAATGGCTATATTATACTTAAATTACTTTTAAGAAAGCTAATATGGGCTTCAGGCAGGTATCTGACAAAAGGCTAGAACAAAGAAGTAATTTCAAGCAGGACTCTAAATCTTAGGCTAGAATAAAGAAATAATTTCAGGCAGGACTATAAATCTTAGGCTAGAACAAAGAAGTAGGCTTCAGGCATGAAAATGACTTTGGGCTAGGACAGGGAAGTAGGCTCAGATATTTTGGTCATCCTGAGAAGCCCTTAAAAATGGTGATCACAGGAGTGATCATGGGACTTCGTTTATTGCCTTGCTTGTTCTTTGACTATTTGTGTTTGTTGTCTTGCTTGTTCCTTGACTATTTGCATCTGTTGTATTGCTAGTTCCTCAACCTAGAACTGACCTTAATACTTGCATGTAATTAAAATGGTTTAAAAGCAAAAAGTAGGAGGAGGGATGGGATAGGGGGTTCTAGGGAGGGGAAATGGGAAAAGGGATAATTGAAATGTAAATAAATAAAATATCCAATTCAAAAAAACTAAAAAATATGAAAGAAATTTTAGCTTGTCTAATAGTTCCAGAAAGATGAGTAGGGGGCATAGTTCTGATCAGCAGGTACTCCAGAAACTGACAGCTCATGTCCTTGAAGCAGGAAGCAGAGAGAGTGAACTAGAAGTTAGGCAAGGCTATGGCTCTCACATAACCTATAGCAAGTCAGCACTTCTTCAACCTCTTCAAACACCGCCAGCAAAAGGGGCTGGGGACCAAGTGTTCAAACCCCAAGCCTGAGGGGAACGTTTCCATTCCAACCACTACAATGTAGTAATAGGCATTTTATAAACTCTGATATTCTGTGTGTGGCATTCTTAGGCCCAGGGCCACTTCCACAGGAGCACATTGCACAGAAGAACTACGTACAGTCTCATTGGTCTCTTTTCTAATTCTCTTTTTTTTTTTTTTCAAAGACGATATTTTTTCCAGCCCAATAGAAAGGACTCCTTTAAATTAGTTGGGGAATGGTGGCATTGGGAACACAGGGAGTCTAAATTAATACCATTGGTTGCATTCTCATTTCTAGTAGCATATGGTTAAAATAAGCTGAAGGGGAAAGCAGCATATGGTTTATTTCTTTCCCTAGAAACTTCGATTTAGTAGTGACATACTTGGAAGTTGTTTGAAGGGGAGAGATTATGTTCAAAGAAGCCAGAGAGTTCTCTATTAAGTTCCATTGACAATAAAAGTGCAAAGAAGATCTCATCAAGACCCCCCCCCACTGTCATCAGAGGGATGACAGTGTCAAAGGAACTAGGGTGTGTAAACGTGGGGACCCTTCAGAGTGCAGTGGTTCCTAGCAACCGGTGAATTTACAAAGGAAGAGCTAAGTGAAATGAACCACCCTAAATTTCTCACCTCCCACTGTGCTTCAATTACAAACTGAATCACAATGGAATGACTGCAGTTAAGGGATTATAAAAATAAACCGTGTTCTATTACTCAGCCCAGTTCAGAATATGCTTTGTCTAGCATCCTTTTTTTTTTTTTTTTTTTTTTTCTGCTTGCCTACATAAGAAAGCACCTGTATGCTTTTGATGTTAATTTGGGTTTTCTATTAGGATACAGATATTTGAGTGTAATCTTTCATCTGACTGTACCTAGAGTCAGTGCTGTATAGTAGAAACTGAACTGGTTTTGCACTTTAGAGAGGTGCATTGAATCCTACATCTTGCATGTATGTATTGTGTCTGGGGCAAATTACATACTTAATCTTGATTTTTCTCATCAGTAAGAAGTAAATTGTAAAATTTAACAGAGAGGAGAATTGGGATTGTTTAAATATGTAAAATATATGTCATGAAAGGAATAATCATCCTCTCTATGGGTTGGGAGATGCTAATGAAGGGCTGTCAACTTTTCAGGAGTCACATGGGTCTTTTATATCTTTCCAAAATGCTAGTTATCTAAAGGAACTGAGATGTGTCTACAATCACAAATCTAATCACTTGAAAGCAAATTTCTCAAGATATAATTAGCTATTTTGTTCATATTATGATTGAGGTTTATGTTCATCATAATGAATTTATTAGAACTATAAGCTTGGTTCAGGCATGTCCAGCCTATGGCAGATGGACCATGTGTTTCCAAGGATCCCTATGAAGGCAATCCTATACAAAACTGAAAAGATTTTTAAAACCTTGTGAGGATGTTTTGTGATTTTTATTTTATTTGTCACTGGATTGGGTGGTTCTCCAGCATGAAATTTGTAGATGGCAATGTCATGCCACAATGTCAAAAGTTTGGTCACATTTGGAATGCATTTAATTGAATTTTTATATAGGCATAGCCACACTTAACAAAAATTTATAACTCTACTTCACTAAAATATTTAGTCTTAAGAACACACATATATAATATATATATATATATATAATATATATAATATGTATATATATGTATATATATATATGTATATATATTTTTTTCCACTTAAACTTGGAATCCAAAGCAAAATGTTTTGTTTAATTTTCTGCAGATGCCATTGAAAGTCTCAAATGAAAGCTCCGTTTATCAAAGAACACCATGTGGCTTCTGGGGAACCCTTTTGGCTAATGCCTAGTTGTGCAGCTATAAAGATCATGCTGTGGAAGACGCCCCTTGCTAAGCTCTTCAGTACAATCCTTTGGTTGCTTATAAGCACCAACACACCTCCATCTTCACATTACAGAAATTGTGATCTTTCTAATATTTTTTTTCACACAGATAGATTTACGAGTACTTACTATCTTACTGCTGTAATAGGTTCTTGTTTTATCATCACATCATGTCTTAAAACCTTTTCTTGGCATGTAATCTTTGTAAGAAAACAAACAAATCACAAATGTACACTAATTTGATGAATTTTCTTTGCCTGAATAACCCTTGCAACCAATGGTAGAATAATACCAGTACTCCTAAAATCTGCCTGTCCACAAGAATTACAATTGTCCTGACATAAAGCAGCACAGATCCATTGCCCTTTTTTTTTTAATTTGAATGGAATTATACTCTGTATATTATTTTGCCTGTTCAGCTTTTTGCCACTCCTTGTGATGTTCAGATCCACCATGGTATTACAAGTAAGATATTGTATTCCCATTGGCACTTGGCACACTTTTGCATGTGTGTAGACAGTAATTGGTTAAATCTTCTGTTAGGGACGTCTCTAGTTTCCAGTTTGAGATTACTATAATTGTCATGACGCAAACATTATAGTACACACATTCGGTGACCATATATCAACGATTTTGTTAAGTAAATGCATAAAAGAGAGACTGTTCAACTATACAATATACACCTATTACCATCATTGTTGAGGTTGCCGCAAAGGAGAATTACAGTGGACTACATACTACTAATACATAATTAAGATTGTCTGGGAATCAGTGAGTTCACATTTGTTTCTAGTACATGCTTACATGCTGTTTTCTGTGCCTTAGCTTGTACTCTTGGCACTTTATAAACAGTTAGTGTTTGATTTGATTTCTACAGTCCCTTTGACCATTCTGGGAAGCAGATAGTATAAATATCAGAATTTGAATTCAAGAAGTCAGGCATAAAAATATAACACCTTTGGAATATAATTTAATAAATGTAACTTCTCTTCATTTCTCATTTTGTTCCTTTCTTTTGTTGTTTGCGATAGGATCTCATGTACTCCAGGTTGGCTTCAAACTTACTTCACAGCTGTGAATGGCCTTAGATTCCTGCCATTGTATCCCAAGGGCTGTGATTGTAGGCATATACTCCCACACCTTCTTTTTCTTTCATTTCTTGACTCGTCAGTAGGCAAGGGTGTTTGTTTTCCTGAAGCTAAAGCAATAATGCCCATGACGATCTTGGATATGAAACCCCTAGACCACTTGTGATAGTTTGTATAAAATTGGCCCAGGGAGTGGCACTATTAGGAGGTGTAGCCTTGTTGGAGTAGGTGTGTCAGTGTGGGCTTGGAATTTAACACACTTGTCCTAGCTGCCTGGATGTCAGTCTTCTGCTAGCTATGTTTGGAACAGGAAGTGGAACTCTAAGCTCCTCCAGCCCCACATCTGCCTGGACACTGCCATGCTCCTGCCTGGAAGATAATGAACTGAACCTGTGGGGCCATGGGCTGTGGGAGGCAGCTGGGTACCTGGTTGAGCACAGGGCTCGAACCTGGATAATATCCTAATGGGATGGTAGGTATTCAGCCTTGCTCCTGGGCCCTGGTTCCTTTCACTTATCCACAGCCCTCCAAAAGAAAGGTTGTGGTCATATAACACAGATAGAACAGGTAGGTAGAGGACATAACTACAGGCCACAGAGCCTCAAGAGATCTCCATATTAATGAGATACCTAAAGGCCGGAGGGTGTAGCCAATTAAACATTCTTTACCAGACCCTCCTCCTTGCAAAATATATTTAACCTCAGGCCTGCCCTGAGGACATGGGGTACAGCATCATCCACTTTCCACCATGACAATAAACCTTTTAAAACCATGGACCACCTCTCATCTTTGGGACCCACCATGGAGAACCATAGAGGGGGTCTGCAACAAATGAACCACTGCCTAATCTCCCACTGGAGACTTTTCTACCTTCTAGCCACAGAGTCCTGCCAACTCAAGCAAGCTAGCGGAGCTAGCCTAGCGAGTTACTGTGACCAAGAGTCTCATCCACCTTGTGGGGGCCCAATCCAGGAGCTCTGTCCTCGTGGGACTTCAGACCTCTTCATGCCCTGGCAGAGTCCTGCAGCTTCTCATAGCCCAGTGTCTGCCTGGAGCCGTGTGGGAGTGAACTCAGCCAAAATCCCGAACCCCAAATTCTGCTCCCCTGAGCCATGGTTCCAGATGCCTGGGGTGGACAGACACACGGAACCCACAACTCAGCCCAACAGAACCCAAGCCTATGCGTGGTCACCACAGACCCACACGAACCTCTGACCTGTAAGCCAGCCTCAATTAAATGTTGTCCTTATAGGAGTTGCCTTGGTCATGGTGTTTGTTCATAGCAGTAAAACTCTAAGATACCACTTTAGTCCCTGAGTCCCAGTGTCTCTCTTTCTTTAGATCATGTTCCAATTTTTTCCCCTATTTTCTTCAGAAATCTGAGATTCTAATAAGGTTTTTCTCTTCTCCCTACCATTAAAGTGCAGAATCATTTCAAAGTTTCTCTCTGTTTACCAGCCTTCAGAAATCCTTTGTAAAGGATCGGATGACACTTGCGTGTTCACTCCTGAATGTATTCTACCCTCTTTCATTCCCCTGAGGCTTGCCCATAGCTGTTTTGCCTGTTCAGGGAAGCATAAGAAGCAGAGCAGAATATTCTCCCAGCATTTACAATTCTTTAGCACACACCACAAATGTATTTAGTGCTTACAATGACCCAGAAAATGCTAGGCATTGTGGGAATTGTGATGTTGAATAAGAACAAGTCAATTATCTTAAGAAGCATAAAATCTAGCAGCAGCAACAAGTAGCATTTCACTTAAAAGCACAGGATACAAAACATAAATGACAAGACTAGGAAGCTCTAACTCTGTGAGACCAATGATGGAGCAGTGGAAGTATGTGGCCCCTGAGTGACAGCTTGCCAGTCTGAGGGACAAAACTAGACAGACGAACTGATAGGACCATGGAAAGCTTCAAATGCCATGGAACATGCTTTGCTTTATTCCCTAGAACCTCCAGAGTCATAAAACAGTTCTGAACTCAGCTCTGTTTGATACAGTGCCGTTGTGTTTGTTTTTCAGTTTCGGCAGCCTTTAGCCCACTGGCTCCCTGAAGCCACAGAGAAGGAGAGAATTCTTTCTCACTCTTGTAACTTTATTACTCAACAACCTATGACCCAGGCACTGTCAGCATTTCTTCTCACTTGCTATCTCTTCTTCAAAATTCAAGGGCATTAGATCTAGTTAGCTATGTTTGGATATTTGGGTTGTTGCAGTTTTTAAGATCCCACCCACCCACCCAACACACACATCCCAATGTACTGAGCTTTTGACTTGTGCATACCAAAGGACAAATGAAATAAAAAGACAAATAGCTCGAGAGAGGATAAGCGATATGGCTGGCATGTCCCTCTGCCAGCTGGCCACTGATTACTGGTGCTTCTCTTCACAATGTTTCCTACTTCTGAGGTTGCTAAGTCAACCAAAGAAGCAGAGGTTTAGCTGGAGGCTGGGCAGATCCCAGTGCAGTGAAACAAACAGAAGAATCAGGAATGAAGACCCAGAGACACACATCATCTGTCTCAATCCCCTAGAGCATGTCCATTTAACACTATTCCTTTTTTTTTTCCTTGTATTTATCCTTTAGGGAAAGAGTCTCTTAATTTGTCCCTTATGATCTGAGTGGATGTTTCACCCAGCAAGAATTAACCATCTAAATTTAAGAGCTTGACTTATAAAACAGGGTTGAAAAATCTCTTGGCCAGCCGTTTGGCTGGGTGGAAGTATATAGGCACCAATATTAAGTAGCCAGCTTGTGACTTCTGGCTCCACCACAAACTGTTGTGAATGTCCTAAGACCCTTTTCTATCATAACTGTTCTCATTTGTAAAATGAAGCCAATACTGTTAACTTCAGGTAGTAATCCCAGGTACTGCTGAGGTTCAGGTCACAACATTATGAGTTCAAGACCAGATAGGACCCATCTCAAAATAATAATAATAATAATAATAATAATAATAATAATAATTGCTGAGTTGCTGAGTCCTGCATGGCTGCCACAAAAGGGACACTGTGACATGGTTCTCACCCTTGGAGCAGGGCCAGCAGGATGTGGATCTCTACAAGTGTGGACGGTTGCTGTGGCTATGAGGTTCATTTGTATAATAATGTACATGTTTTCATTTTCCTCCTTTGGGGAATGGACTCCCTGATAAGGCTAATGACTTCATCATAATTAGAAACACAAATTCAGGACGTGAAGGTGTGTCTTTGCTCCTCAGCAAAATGGTAGAACACTGTGATGTGCAGGCTATAAGAAAGAACTCTGAAAACTCGAGCTCAAAAATATATAATTTCAACTATGCAAAATATAAGGATGCAATATGAATTATATGAGGGGCTTCACAGAACTAAAAGAACAGAGACCGCTGCTCTATGAGCCTATACCTCATGATTGACTTTGAGCCCTTCTTTTCACTGCTCCCAAACATCCCCTCCTCAGGACCCTTTACCAAGCCAAGGCTGGTCCTTGGCAAATAATAATAACGTTAATTAACTATACTGAGGATTCAATGAACTATTTGTGGAGAAGAATCTTGTAGGAGGAGCTAAGGTGGGAGGAGTAAGAAGAGGAAGAGGAGGAGTAAGGAGGAGAGGAGGAGAAGGAAGAGGAGGAGTTAGGAGACAGAGGGAGAGAGAGGGGAACCTGGAGGCGGATGTTCATGTGTCTTCCTCAGTCAAAGGTAGTTGGTATATCTAGGTTGGGTATCAGGCTACACCTCTGATTGAGTGGGCATCTTGTTATTGATCATTACCAAATATATAAGCCTTTGGATAATTTAAGCATTAGAGTCTCATTTTCCTACTGGACCAGCGTGGATGGCGAGACGGTCTGGGCAATGCTCAGCCTTGTGGAGACAGAGTGGAAGATTGGCAGAGCCAATCTCCCATGCTGACGTCTCATGAGTGGCAGGGCTGGTGTTTCTGGCTGGCGTTTCTGGCTACCTGTTTCTAGTTTCGCTGTGAACGTGGCTAAAGAACGTGGCGGCTGAGGTAGGCAGAGCCACTGCAGCTTAGATAGTCGGCTTGACCAGAGGCCGATTTAAATAATTACTTCAACAGAATCTGAAATATAGTAAGCATGCAAAAGTGAATAGTTCCTGTTTTTATTACTATTTGTAGCATTCTTTTTTTGTTTGTCTTTCCCTTCCTTTCTAGGAAGGGACAGCCCATCACCAGGTCACAAGATTCTGCATTTATGTGTATCTCTCCTCAAATTGTCACTAAAAAATGCTAAAACATTAATAAAAGTGAGAGAGCCATCTGCATTTTTCTTCTAAGATAACAGATCTTCATCAAATCCATTTTATAATTTTCTGAACAAGCAAGCTGCTCTAATCGAAAACAGGTAATATTTAATGCAATTCTTTAAAAATGTTCAAAGATCATGAAAATGCTTACCAGTTCCTGAATAGAAATATTTAATCAATAATTCTAATTATGCAACAGTGAATTTAAGGGTGTTCTAATTAGTGGAGTGGTTGCTTTGTCTATTCCTCTGGATGGACCCATAGGGATATCCTGCAGAGACTCATCTCAGAGCAAGCTGCTGATCTGGAAGGGACTCCACAAAGAGCTACAAGTGCTTTCTCACAAATGTGGCATACTCAGGGGCTGAGAAAGGGAAAATGTCCTACACAGAAATCATCTGAATTGTATTACATGTTGATTTTCTGAGTGACTTCCTGTCTGATCACTGTCAATGCTTTTTGGCTCAATTTGGTTTTCTCTAAAATAGGAATGGTTTTAGATTTTCATAAATTATGTCTAAGCTATTGAGGGGAAATTTAATAAAAAAAATTTTGAAGTGCTTTGTATTCTACAGAACAAGAGGAGTTGAGCCTGGAGAATACACTCCATACTGAGGCAGTTGGCACTCTTTGTTAGCCTCAAGAACATGTGCATGAGCAAGAAAGTGTGTTATTTTATAAGGAAGTGGGTCAGCAGGAATCACCAAGCTGGAGAAAAACACAAACCACTAACATGCATGTGATCAATTCTTTGAATTATTCATTGTCGACATTGATTGCCTAATTGAGTAATGTGAAGATAAAATTCCAAGTGTCCTCTAGAATAGAGGTATTAGGATTTCAGGGAACCAGGTGAGTAGCCGCTGGGAAGCTTTCTCCAACTTCTTGTCCAAATTTGCTTAAAGCCACAGAAAATGCTGAAAGCACAAAGCCAGGCATGGTTGCTCCCACCTGCAATCCCAGCTCTGTTGTTGCTGATGAGACAGGACCTTTGTCAGTTCCAGGACAGGCTGTGTTACATGGTGAGACCCTGACTCTGTGGTTTAACCCTAAAAGATGAAACATAAAGAATATATATTATTCTCTGGGAGGGAGCTCTACAGATGTTGGCTAAGAAGCAGAAAGCAGTGCTAAGAATTCAGGTTACAAGGAAGATACTTTAGTACATGGACAAAGGGACAGAAATGCAGGTGTAGGGAGAAGATTGCACCACAAGCAATAAAAATACCAATCAGAACATGGCATTGTCTGGGCTAAGAACCTGTTTGATACTGACTAATCCCACGTAGAAAGCAATGCTGCTAAAATCTACTGATATACATGGGTAATGTAGATATTTACGAATAGAAGGAAAAAGATGAAAACCTACAATAAGGAGGAAAATGTTACAACTGAAGAAAAATGGAGAAACTCCTACATAGAAATTCCCTTTTAAAGTTGACTTTCCTACTTTATAATGATGCCTCTCATCATTGTGAGGATTGAAAAGAGTATTTCTCCATTGAATTGGAGCAGAAATTTGTAAAGACAAAAGAGATAAAAATGAGATAAGATTAAAAGAAACATGTTAAAAGGACATAGAACATAAAAATGAAAATTATTGTCAGAAAGCCCACATACACCAATTTACTCTTAGGGAAAGTTTTGCTATGCTCCTGTCTAGAGGCACCAGGAGTTATGTGTGTGAACACTTAGAACAGAGAAATTTGTGTTGGCAAAAGTCTGATAGTAACTTAACTTACAACACAAAATAAACAGAGTTTTAATACTTAAACATATACTATGTGGATGAAATTTCTCTGCGAAAAGCCATTAGGAAAGAATTTGAATTTAAGGAGTGCACCTGGTGGTTCCCGGTAAGCAAAGGAAAATGGCAAACACGTGCAAAGCCCATGGGAAGAGCAGTCATGAGAGGCGAGAACCAGAACTTCAGACAAGTTAATGCCAGGAAGAAGAAACACAATCAGAGCAGCTGTGAACATGAATGGTGTCCCAGATCAGGAGAGAAGTGCAAAACTATATGTGAATTGTTCCAATGAAAGACTTGGTACACTAAGAACCAAATGCTTGCAATGGAGTACTGTTCGGCTATAAAAAAGAACAAAATCATGATGGTTTCAGAAAATAGGCGGGGGCTGGAGAGAGGCTCAGTGGGTAAGAGCACTGACTGCTCTTCTGAAGGTCCAGAGTTCAATTCCCAGCAACCACATGGTGGCTCACAACCATCTGCAATATGATCTGACACCCTCTTCTGGTGTGTCTGAAGACAACTATAGTGTACTCATATACATAAAATAAATAAATAAATAAATAAATCTTTTTTAAAATGGGCAGAACTGGAAATACTAAGGGAATACTAATTCATTAGTTAATTCAAATGAATTGGTTTAATTAATAAAACATGAACAAATTAACTAGTTAATTAAATACTAGCTAATTAATACTAGTTAGTTAACTAACCAATTCCTATCTAATTTATTAACTAATTAATTAGTTAATACTAATACTATGAAATAAGCCAGTCTCAAGTATCACTTGTTTTTCCTGATATGTGGAATCCAAAGCTCTCAGAAACATGAAAAGGAAAGGGCTGTTAAGGGTATGGAAGGAAGTCGTGGGGAAGGAAGGGGACAAAAGGAGCAATAGACAACTAAATATGACTGAAGTTCCTCATATTCAGGATGTCAGTGAAACCCATTCCTTTGTATAATATACACATATTGAAAAATCCAACATGCCTGCCATACTCAAGGTAAAAATCTATGAATTTAAAAAAGTGAATGAAACCACATCAAGTTATGTTATGGGGGGGGGTGGTAGAAATAATTCAATAATTAAGACAGATCAAACATCTAGAAAAGGAAAGAGTTAATGATTCCTGATAAAAATCAAAGTACCCAACGTCTCCACAATCAAAATTAATACAGAAAATAATACAGGTGTCTCCTCAAGAGAGAGTTCAGAGGCAGAGGTTCCAGAAGGCCATCCCCTGTAATTTGTCTCTCTGGTATGAATGACATTGCAGAGATATTCCTGACATTTGCAAAGACTCAGAAGACAAACTCTCCACACTGGAATTTGGAAATGTTAAGGCTGTACTTTATTGACTAAAAGATAAGTCCTATTGAGGACTACATGCAGAAGCAGCCATCAGAACATGGTGGACAAAAGTTTACATCTCAATAACTACCTTTGCTTTTCTTTTGTTTGTTTTACTTTTCTGTAATAAAACACCATGACTAAAGCAACTTAGAGAAGGAAAAGTTTATTTAGGTTTGTGGTACCAGAGTTACAATCTAATAGCAGAGAAGACATGGAAGCAGGGAGACTGAGCAGGAAGCTAAGAGATCACATCTGGAACCAAGCACAGAACCCCCCAGGCCCATCACCAGTGACCCACTTCCTTCTGTAAGTCTCCACTTTCTAAAGGTTCCAAAGCCTCCCCAGATAGTTCCACAAACTGAGGACAAAGTGTCCAAATACATGAGTCTATGGGGGACATTTATTATTCAAACTACCACAGCAACTCTAATAAAGTAAAATATTATCTACAATTGTCTGGGTCTAAAAGTGTACATTCTATTGAAGGAAACAGAAAAGTGAAAAAAAAATAAGAAACAGATGTTTGAAACTAAGATAACTTTTTCATTTTGTGTAAAGAGAAACCAAATTTATTTTTCTTTTTATAATTATAACCATAAGGAAACACAAACAAAAGCACAGTTTTGATCTTTAATACATAAAAATAACAATTGTTTTCTAATATATAAGAAGGCATAAAAGCCATACCCTAGAGGATGAAGAAGGAAACATGAAGAGAATCATCATCCAATATAAAAGAAACAAACAGGGCTGGAGAGATGGCTCAGGGTTAGGAGCACTGACTGCTCTTCCACAGGTCCTGAGTTGAATTCCCAGAAACCATATGATGGCTCACAACCATCTGTAATGGGATCTGATGCCCTCCTCTGGTGTGTCTGAAGATAGCTGTAATTGTATTCATGTACATAAAATAAATAAATCTTTTTTAAAAAGAAACAAACAGATACATGTTAGTTATAAAGAGTATGGGGAGTACTTGGCAAGGCCCTAAATATAAGGCAAGGAAACCCAGATGCATGATGCTTATAAGAGAGACTTTAAAATAAATAAAACAGATAGTACATCAGTAATGGTGGGAAATATTTATCAGGCACTCTCAAAATGAAACAGAAGACACTAACTTCAGAAGGTGCATAAAGATCGTAATCCTACCCAAGAGACTCAGTACATATAATGGGTAAACATTTAAAGGCAAGCATAATGGCATTTGCCTTTGTCAGCAGAATAGCATTGTGTTAGTAACTATAAAACAAAGATGTTAAAACATCAGAGATGTGAACAGAAACCTAAACTCTAATGGAAGCCATTCATATGCTGTATTAGCCCCTGCTAAACAATCAATATTAAAAACTATAGATATAATAATCTGACCATTCTAACAGCAGAAACGATAGGTGTTTCTTTTCAGAATTATGCCATAACATTCTGTAAGTATTTACCCATCAGTGCAGCAAAACAAATGCTCAGGTTCCAAGCTAGAAGTCACAGAGGCTGTCCTCTGACCGCAGTAGAGCTGAAATTCTGACTTCTCAAACAGGAACAATTAAAGACTTAGACACTTTGCCAATTATAAATGCTTTCTGAAATAACTGCTTAAAGATAGAAATACAAACTTTTTTTTTAAAGTAATGAAATCAGACCTATGTTATCAATTTTTAAAAGAATGTATCCAGAGAAAAATATCTAGCCTGAACTATGGTTGTTCCAATTTTAAAAAGTTAATTGAATTCAACTTTAGTGAAAAATCACTTAAGAATGTGAACAGGATCGTAATTAGAATACATAAAATGTAAATATAGAAATGAATGCAAAAGAAAGTGGGAAACAATAAAAATGGGCAAATAGGGTAATAATAACCCACTTGGTAAATTGCTGTCCCATGACAGAGCAACTATTCCCAGAACTCTAGTAAAATAACTGGATGTGGGGCTGCAATTTGAAATCCCAGCACTGAGGAGATAGAGACAAAATAACCCACAGAGTTCAAGCCTTCTCTGTGAGATCAACCAATAAGAAACTTTGTCCCAAGACACAAACTTTATGTTCCTGAGATTGTCATTTGACCGCTATATACATGTACATACAAGTGCATGAGTGTACACACACACACACACACACACACACACACACGCACACACAACAGCACAACGAGCAAATAAACTATAGTATGGAATTTCTAAAAGCAAGAATAATAAAATCTGTTAGCAGATATAATCATAAAAAGAGTAATCAAACCAGGAAGATTAGAACTAAGAAGGAACATATCATTTTGAAAGGATTTAATAATAGATTTATATTGATTCTATGATATAATATTAGAGTATTAATATAAGTATAATTAATTACCTGAATATGTTTCAAATTCTTCATAATGAGAATCAAAGACAATGAATGAAAAGTTGTTGCTCAAACAGAAAAAGCAAAACCTAAAGATGACTAGTGAAAATTCAAACCTTAAATAAAAGATTAGCAGGAGTAATTCAATCATCTTAGAATAAGTATTTCAATCATTTAAATAATAATTTACTATGAATATTTAAAGATTATCCTAAGAATTTACATATGTACATTCTAAAGATCACGTCAACAGGTCGCAAAGTAAATGCTAGGACATATCTATCTGGGAAATAATTTGATAACAGTTAATAAATATTCTTGGGAATTAGAATGTAGCTAACATCCTTAGAATAAAATGATAGTTCATTGACATAATAAAGAACATTTAGTCAGGCATGGTAGTTAAAATTCCTAAATCCTAGCCGTAGGGAGGTGGAATAAGGAAGACTTTGAGTTTGAAGCCAACATAGGCCAGATATAAGATCTTGTCTCAAAGAAAAGAGAGAGAGAGAGAGAGAGAGAGAGAGAGAGAGAGAGAGAGAGAGAGAGAGAGAGAAGAGAGAATGTTTTTATTGTTGGTTTATAGCCAGCAATCTTATTTTATAATGTGCATTTTGATGGTGGCATGTTCAGCCCAATCTATATATGTACAACCCAACCCCCATCACATAAACCCAAATCACATAAACTCAAGGAAGATTATGGAAGGGAACAATGACGGAAAGATGGTAAGTACCAGAGGACCAGGATGTCGATTGCAAGAGAGTCATATATATATATATATATATTTTTTTTTTTATGTTGTGTTATATAAAATATAGATCATGGTATCAAGTTATACTCATGAAATTTCAACTTAGATATGATGGTCTAAACAAGTCCTAAGAAATGACAACACCAATTACCATGCCACAAGGGAAGCTTCACAAGGCTTCACCTCTTGATAAAGAGCTACAAGCAATTAATGGCTGCGAAGGGAGGAAGAGTCAGTCTTCTCCAGGGATGAGCTCCTGATAAATTATCAATCCCAAGACACATATACCCATGACAACACTAAATGAAATCTGCAGGGTTGTACTTACAGCTCTCTCTCTCTCTCTCTCCCTCCCTCCCTCTCTTTGTAAAACAATAACAATTTTACAAAACAGAGGCCCCAAATGAAATTTTCAAAAAAATGTAAAAACTTTAAAAGAAATCACTTTTTACCATTACTGATCACCACCATTTCAAAACTATTCTAGACATGGCAAGTAAAACACATGTATACAAAAAAAACCAGAAACATAAGGTATATTCATTACTTCAAGAAAACAGGAAAGTAGATTCATAATTTTCAAAATAACGTATTCATTTACCTAAGTAATCTAAGGGAATTAAAATGACTTTAGCAATCTTCTGATCTACTGTTAAATGATCAAATCCAAAATAAATATAGAAAAATCAATAACATTGCTAAAATAGCATTCATCCAAAATGTAGTGAAACATGATGCACAATTAGAATACTAATCTTTAATATAATTGTGTTCCCAACAGTGATAAATATAAAGATTATGAGGGAAATTAAAAGGCTTTCATGGAGTAGTGTCTGAGTCGGTGGAGCTGGTCAGGTGAGAGGCTTGCAGGTGCCGTTAGAGGCTGGATCATGGTAGCAAGGATCTGATATGGTGAGAGAGCAAGGAGTGTGAGAAGCAAGGCTCAGTCCTTCACCTTGTCCACAGGATGATCACAGGACATGCAGGTCGCCATCTTCACCAACATGCTGGGTGTGTTGATTTTCTTGCTTGTGGTCTCTATCCTATGTGGTAGTAAACAACCCCAAGAAGCAGGAATGAGAGTGGTGCTCTCTCTGCCCCAGGGTTCCAGGACATAGTCTGAGGCAAGATGTGAGGCTACCCATCACAGCATACAAAGCAAACACACCTGGATTTTTCTAAACAACTTTTATTTCCTCAAAATCTTCCTTAACCCTACGGAGCAAGAAGCCGCTGCTGAATAGGGCCCAGTATATGGGCTGCTTCCTTTTCTACTCCCTTCCTCCAATACAAATACATATATTAAAAGATTTTTTTTAAAAAGGCTTTTATGTAAAGAGCAGATCTATTGCTGAATGTGGAGGAAATAAAATTTATACAATCCTCCAAAGTCCCCAGATAAATTCTTAGGACAGTGAGTGTAATAGATTTATTTTGAAAACAATCCAAGAGTTTATCAGAGTAATAAATCAGGGAAAACAGAGAGAACTTAATAAAGGGAGCCTTATTAGTGGGATATGAAAACATATTTAACAGCAATTAAGAATAGATGTGCCACAATCCAATTCTACTAGATTAAAACGCAAAATTACACCTGCTCCTAGAGGCATTGCAGATGTGTCTGCTGTGGCACATGTGGCCGAGAGAAGAGAGGCTATGTCTGTGCTCAGTGTTCTGATCTAATGAACATCTCAGTGATTAGTAGCCTAACATTCGCTGAAAAAAGTGAGCCCAAGATGACCACTAGCCAGGCACCAGAAAGGCCCAGATGGGATCCCAGGATGGGTAACAAGCCGGAGACTAGAAGAACCCTGCTTAGGACTATAGGCTCTGGGTGGAAGTGAACCTGAGACAGACGTGCTGGGCAAGGACCAAGTCTGAGGGGACTGGGGCCATGGAGCCTGGACAGGGAGCTAGCCTCAAATGGCCCATGCCAGGTGCCATAATGTACAAATAGGGGATAGACTATTCCTGAAATAACCCCAGACACATTTACTTGCTACTAAGAAGAGCAAGTAAGCCATAGGAGAAATGGAAGAGAAAGATTAGTAGAAGGATGTGAGCATAATGAAGAGAGACAGAACTGGAGACTCAATGGTAGTGAGGAACAGTCTGATGTGAGTAGCCAGTGATGACACCTTGGACCATGGCGGAAGGGAGGGTAAGCGGGGGGGGGGGTGTCTTGGCCTGTGTTGTTAGCAGGAACCATATCTGGGTCCATGGCTCGGTAGGAGTCTATTA
This sequence comes from Mastomys natalensis, assembly GCA_021653895.1. Lineage (NCBI taxonomy): Eukaryota > Metazoa > Chordata > Mammalia > Rodentia > Muridae > Mastomys > Mastomys natalensis. Next base: position 343,205 of record JAJTUV010001365.1, on the reverse strand, counting down.
CCATCAAAGGCCAGGTGGACATCCCCTGTCTGGCTGCTGCCCAGAGATAAATTGATATCTGAGGGCTGTACAGAACTGGTCTCACTCACCTGGACATCATAGAAGACCTGGCCCTGGGAGCATGAGAACTGGAGAGCTATCCCTGCCCTCATCAGCTGTAGTACTAGGGAGAGCCAACCCTTCATCTAGTATAGGCAGCACAGTAGAGCTGACTCTGGTGGGAAGGGTATAGGTGTGCTGGCCCCCAGGGCTTGAGTGTGAGAAAGCTGGCTTCACTATTTGTCTGCCATGGGTGCAGTGACATACGCAAGAAAGAGATGCCCCACATCCAGGATCATCTCTACTGTGCTGCCCAGGGAAAGGTGCAGGGCCCACTCTTCAAGTGCTGCAGCAGGTAAGGGCAAGGGCCCGGCTCTTCTGCACTTGATGACTATGGCAGGCAGGAGAGCTGACTCCTAGAGGTCATCAGTGAGAGTTGCAGAGTGAACTGTCCCCAAGGGCATCATCAGTGCAGGAGAGTTGGTCTGCCTCTAGTCTGCTAAACAATACCAAGGATGAGGGAGAGCTGGCCCCTCCCATCCCTGATCTGACCAGGCCAGCTCAGTCAGTCAACTGGGTCTCAAGGGAGGGAACAAGGATTGAAAAGAAAAAGACAATTAGACAACACTATAACCTGACTCCAGCCAGTGCTGAGGCTGAATGGGTTTTTCTCCAGACTGTTTTTATACCATTTTAAGTACAAGCAAAGAATTAGGTCAAGTCTAGGTCAAGGAAAAAACAAGGCAATAAAACAAAGTCCCTGTGAACAATGTTTCTAGGGGCTTATCAGAATGTCCAAGATAAAAGGAAACACATTCCTTGGCTGAGTTTATCTTGAACTTTGTATAAGTTCAAATGTAAATATTCTTATCTGAGCCTACTTCCTGAGTCCTAGCCCAAAGTCAAATTCCTGTCAAATTCCTACAAGGCATCCCCAAAAGCTCTCTACACTAATCCCTCACTATCTATGGCAGGCAAGAGAGCTGGCCCTGGGGTCATGAAAGTGGGAGAACTGGCCATGTCCCTGACCACCTACAACACTAGGGAAGTGGACCGTGCACCTCATCTGGGCAGGAAGGTAGAGCTTACCCTGGTTGCAGGGGTTTAGGGTGAGCCATCCCTGAAGGCATGGAGCAGGAGAGCCCATGGCCTGACCAGCTCAGATACCTCCCAGGCCCAGATCCTGGGCTTGAATTGGCCCATCCCAATATCCACTCCATAGATGAAGAGCTGGGACACATGAAGGGGCCAGTTCTACAGATCCAAAACTATAGGATCTTTACGACATAGGGCAACAAGATATCCAAGAGGAGTCCCAGTGAGGATTTAGTATTGACAGAGTAGCAGAAGCCAGAGGCCTTGTACCAGACCAGTGAGTCATTGCAATGAATATTTGCCTCAAAGAAGTGTGAACAAAACAATATACTGTGGGGGACACACTGCAGCTTCCACAAGATATTTTTTTCTCTATTGGGGGAGGTTGCAAGAGTAGAGGGTAGGTATGAAGGGAGGGGAAGATGGGCAGTGTAAGATCCCAGACCCTCGGTCAGTGGTACTTAATTCTAGATGCCTCCAAGTGAGACACCAAGACACAGAGACACAGATAGATGCAAAAGCAAGAGGTTTATTTTCCCGCGCTCCGAGATCAGCCTTCAATTAGTCCCTCAAGGCGAGTGACCAGAAAGTGACCACAAATAGCTATTACAAGCAGTTTTTATACGTTTCAGGGCACAGGTTATATCAGCAAGATTACAGTTCAAACTTTTGGCTAAGCATATTGTCCTTTAAATCTACTGGCTAGCAAGCATGGGAAGATCATGACATGCACTGAACTCTATCTGGGACTACCAGAAGGTCAGGTGACTTTCAGTTGGTACATTCTGTGAATTGTTTGCTCAAGAATGTTCCTGTGGGTAGAGAATGGAACTTGACCTAGCCTTGATCTCAGGAATGAGGGAGAAGCTGTTGGAGTGGGGAGAAGCGTAAAATTGGCCAAAGCCATTAGGGTCCTTCATTCCCCCCTTTTTCCAGAAGAATTAGGGTACATGATAGTAAATTCACAAAGAACCAATAAAAAGTTTTGTTTTAATGATAAAAATAAGAAGCTTGATCTGAAATACACTTGAAATTACCAGAATCAAAACATAAAAGTCAATTATTTATTAATGGTCTGAGACAGTTATTTAACCAATAGACGTAGCACTGCCCCTCTTTCACAACAGAAAACAAAACAAATGATAGAATGATTAAACATTTGAAAATTAAGAACTGAAACCATACACTTGGACAATCAAGTCTAGAATAAGTTTATCTCAGGGATGGAGAATGTGCTTCAACTGTGAGCACATTGGAAGAAATGCTAAAGGGAAGATGCTATGGGGCCAGCCAGATGGCTCAGAGGATAAAAGTGCCTGAAAACCTAAGTTTCATTTCCAGGACCCATATGGTATCCTCTGACCACCATAAGTTACATTCATGTGCAGTCACATGCTCTCTGTGGGTTGATCAGCCTGCTTTGTTATGGAACCCAGAGCCACCTGCCCAGGGGTGCCACTGCCCATAGTGGGCTGGACCCTCTCATAGCAATCATCAATCAAAAAGTTGCCTCACAAGACTTGCTACAGGCATTTTCTCAATTGAGCTTTGTCTTCTTGGATAGTTCTAGCTTGCACCAGGGTGACAAGAAGACTAAACAGGAAACATGACTTTCTGGTTGACCTCATGAAATTAATTCTATCCCATACTGTAGAAAGTATTACTATGTTGTTGCTCAGCATTTTCTTATCTAACCTACGTTAAAGCTCTTTCAAGAGTTACATATTTGATTAGAAATAAATGGAGGTCCCTGATCCAGAAAGGATCAGCTATCGTTGTTCTACTAAATTATTTCATTGTCAAACCATCTTCAAAATATTGTTATATTATCAGTTAGTGCTGCTCCCACCGTTGTCAGAGAAGTTCTTTTTGCAATGTGAATGCAGAGATATGCAACTGGTATAATTTTATACACATATGGAATTGTCAAAGAATAAGTAAAAGATATTTCAATATTGTACTTAAATATTGTATTCTATTGTTTTCTTGTTTGATTATGGAAATCATCTAAATTATTTTTGCACAATAGACATCAACGTTTTTGTTTTAAAAGCCCAAGGAGATGTTTTTAGTAGGTAATAATATCACATGAATATCTTTTATTTGTAAGTTCAATTACTATGCAGCAATGGAGGAGTAGAACTTCCCACACTAGTTTCATACAACTTTGAAAAATCTTTGTAATTATTTTAATTGTACCAGATTTACTGGAAAAATATCAGAAAGTTTAGAAAAACATGTAGATTACATGTTTCCAGATTTCATTAGATTTGTATAAATATCTCCTATACTATATTCTTGCCAAATAACAGTCTATACTCCAGCCCACAGGAATGAAACACGTGTTTGCTGAATGATACACCTACTCAATGATAAATGTGCTTAACTTTCTCAAGCAACTGTACAGCAGCAAAACAGGTAACAAATTATGCAAGTCTGTGCCATAACTTCCGACTGTACTTTTCTGTTTCTGAGTCTTTAATACTATACAGATAAGAGAATCACAAATACAATCAAGCTTGACATTAATTGATTAATTACTCAATTCTCTCACTGTGTAGGGGATCAAATCAAGGTCTAATAGGCTGAGAAAGTGCTCCTCAAGTGTACTATGTCCCAACCCTTCCTGCTTTTTGTTTTCATTTCATTCTACATGTCATCTGAGATAGATGCTGTGATGGTTTGTATATGCTCAGCCCAGGAAGTGACACTGTTAGAAGGTCCCTGTTGGAGTAGGTGTGGCCTTGTTTGAGTAGGTGTGTCACTGTAGGTGTGGGCTTTAAGACCCTCATCCTAGCTGCCTGGATGTGAGTATTCTGTTACAGCCTTCAGATGAAGATGTAGAATTCTCAGCTTCATGCCTGCCTGGATGTGCCATGTTTCTGCCTTGATGATAATGGACTGAACCTCTGAACCAGAAAGCCAGCCCCACAACTAAATGCTATCCTTATAAGATTTGCCTTGGTCATGGTATCACTTCACAACAGTAAAACCCTAACTAAGAAGATGCTCAAAGATTTATTTTTTTCTTAAAAAATTTTAATGGAAGAAAGGAAAGTATTTACACCTCCACAGTCTCCTCTTATTTTCCTGTACCCTACCAATCCCAGTGAAATGAAACAAAATAAATAGAAAACATTTTTAAAAATTCAAAGGCAAGAACATTTATGTATCTTATACTGTATCTTCGACTAATTATATTTCTACACTTCTTTACATGAATGAAACATAATACTTGCTGGATGATAAATTAAGTCAAAATTTGAGATAATAAATACCCCTAACTTTCTCAAACTGTTTTCTTTCCACAGCTTGGTAGATCTCGTTGAAAGCTTACCCTTGAACTTTAAAATAGTTTTTCTTCGTGGCCCTTCCACCTCTACATTCAGGATACATTTATGGACTGTTACTAGGTTTGGAGTTCCTAACTTTAAATCATCTCCTTGATGATTATCCAGCTTTTTGTTCTTAGGACCAAGGTAAGTTTCTCTGTTTTCTACGTATGTCTATCGAATCATTGTTTGGGATACTCTACAGTCATTACTGTAGAGCAAGGAGGACCTTTATGAGAGTAGGAGAATTAAGTTGTAATTATTGTACGGTTTACAGCTAGAAGATTCTGGTAATCAACTAATCTCACTGTTTGACCCAAAAGAGAAATGAAAGAAACCACAAGACAAGTCCGACTGTTATATTTATTAACCACCATTCAAAGCAGTGTGTTGAACACTTGCTCATAATTAGGATATATAGGGACTAGATATTAGATCTTATCTAGCAGAGTTAGTTGGTTTTAAACGTCATCCTCTTCCCATTACCTGAACAACAATAGAAATAAAGCCTGGTAACTAAGGGCATTGACTACCCACATAGGGTCTGCAAAGAGAGTTCCACACACCCTCTATCATATGCTATGACTTGAGTTTTTGATCTTAGCCACTCTGACTAGTGGAAGATGGAATTTGAGTTGTTTTAATTTGCATTTCCCTGATGACTAAGGATTTGGAACATTTCTTTAAGTGTTTTTTCAGCCACTCGAGATTCTTCTGTAGAGAATTCTCTGTTTAGCTCTGTGCGAATTTTTTTAATTGGGTCATTTGGGTTGTTGGTGTTAAACTTCTTGAGTTCTTTGTAAGTTTTGGATATTAGTACTCTGTCAGATGTAGAGTTGGTAAAGAGCCTTTCCATAGCTATAGGCTGCCATTTTGTCCTATTGACAGTGTCCTTTGTGTTACAGAAGATTTGGAGTTTCATGAGGTCCCGTTTATCAATTGTTGATCTTAGCCTGAACCATTGGTGTTCTTTTCAGGAAATTACAACAGTCAACTAACCTGGACCCTTGGGTCTCTCAGAGACTGAACCACCAACCAAAGAACATACATGGGATGGACCTAGGCCTCCTCACACATATGTAGCAGATATGCAGCTTGGTATTCATGTGGGTCTCAAACAACTGGAGCAGGGGCTATGCCAAAAGCTGTTGTCTGTCTGTATAATATGTTCTATTAGCTGTGCTGCCTTGTCTGGTCTCAGTGGGAGAGAATGCACCTAGTCTTTCAGAGACTTGGATACCCAGGGGGTACCCCCTGCTCAGTGGAGAAGGAGAGGAAGGATGGGGGAGGGGAAGGATTGTGGATGTGAAGCAGGGAGTAGGATATAAAGTGAATAAATAAAAAAACAATCAATCAATCTATCAATAAATAAATAATATTAAAGCAAGCAAGCAAGCGGGAGAGTTCAATCTTTCTTTGATTCTAAACATGACACCAGTTTGCCTCTTCATCATTGGACAGTTCTCGGAGTCAATATCATTATGCATATGAAGGTGCTTTCTAAATGAAAAAAAAAAAAATATAGGGAGGGAAACATTATTTCTAAATTAAGTTTTACACTATTTTGGGGAGATTTGATCAAATGAGAATGCTTGGTAGAACTATTCTAGTTTCAATATACTGACTCGAAATGGTGTATGTTACACAGGTATGTTATACCTAATACATATGCTAAACACATTAAGCCCGAACAGCACAGCTGACAGCAGGTCTGAGTTCTGCCATGCTTCTTCACTCATTCTGGCCTTGCTTCTGTTCCCTCCTGTTTCTTATCAACTGACAGTGATTCAAAGCTCACTCAGCTTAGTCTCATGCACACATAGACACACACAGATACACACAGACACACAAGCCTGCACACGACTTGTTTTCCAATAGTGCTATTTTTCTTTCCCTTTGGAGTACTCATATCACAGCATACAAGACAACAGTCTAACTTACCACTATCCAAGACATACTTATTCTAATGTACCCACAAAATCCTAAAGTATTTTACAGTGGGTACAGCAGTCTCTTTTGCTTACACAGAGAATTACCAATGAATTTTATTGGAAATCTGCAAACTCGAAAGCTCAAAAAAAAAAAAAAAAAGACAATTCCTCAAACCACTTGTGTTCCACATTTCTAATTCTTTTTGTAACTTTCCACAGAATCTTCTCCATAATTTTCATTCATTTCTTAAGCCATAAAGCTCACAGTTTGCAAAATTTCAATTGAGTTTTGCTGTATCCTGTGTCAAACAGCTTTATGTGATACAATCGCTTCATCAAAAAACAAATAGGCATTTAGCGAACACTTCCCCGTCATCAGTTTGCCCCAAAATCTCTGGGACCCAGGGACAAATTATTCTCTATTTAATGTGTGTGTGCGTGTGCACTTGTGCTGGTGTTTTTTAAACTATCATTTATATTCCTCATGTTCATATTTTACAGTCCTACAGTTGTTGTTTACAACATATATTATACCCTTCATTTTTTTTTTGATAAATTCATGTGAAAAACCTATTTATTGAGGTGATAAAAATATCTAACAAGATCTCTAACCTCCTTCTATTCAAGTACAACAGAGTCCCCCAACTGAAAAGTCTTTCCACATTGGCATTTTTAGTTTCTACATGTAAAGAGCTAAACGAGACTTGCTATTTGAATAGAAATGAAATTTAAACAATGAAATCACTACTCTATTTTATGTTTATATTATTTATCCTCTTGATCACTGGCTATATAAAATGGGGTATAGTTCTTTTACTTTAGAAAACCTCTTATTGCTGTATAACTTCATCGGACATATTATTATTTTCGGCTTGATGGTTGCAGTTTAGAATGGATTTACTTGTTTCTGTTTCTTGCTACATTTTAGTTGCTTTCTTGACAGCCCTTCTTCATGTTGGGCTGACCTTGCCTCCGTCCCTTTTTGTTCCCTTCTGTTTTCTTCTCTGATCAGCCAACTTTCTGTTCACCTCGTGAAAGCTGTGAAGTTTGAATTGGTGATGTAATAAACTAGTTTAAATATTCAAGTGTTCACTCACTTCTAATGGAAACATCCTACCCACTCCACAATCTCATGTATATTGATCTGCTAATGTGAGGGCAGATGATATCCCATTAAGTATTTTGAATGGGTGCTTGGTATTTTCAGCTTGTAACTTCTAGGTAAGTAAGATATAATTGCAGAAAAAAAAAACAAAACAAAATGTTAATTGAAGTTCTGCAATCTTCTGAGTCAGTATTATAATTAGGCAAAATGTGTTTTTTTTTTTTTTTTTTAAGTCACTTAAAATCTTTTTAAAAAAATGAACCTGGTGGTGGTAGCACTTTGGAGACAGAGGCAGCTGGATTTCTGTGAGTCTGAGGCCAGCCTGGTCTACAGAGTTACTTCCAGGACAGCCAAGGCTACACAAACACTGCCTTAAAAATATCTTTTAAAAATGATTGTAATACCCTTTTTCTAGTCTATCATTTCTGGTGTTTTCTGACTCCCTGTTGCAGTACTTTCTTTCAGGAGATGTGGTTAAACATCTATTCATTCCAGAAAGGACTTCGATTACAGACTAAAAAATTACTTCTCCCCAGGATGCCTTGATGAACTCTTCAGGAACATGGGTGAGTCAGGTTCCTTCATCACATAAAAGCCAACAATACATGACTGCTAGGATAGTAAGAAGACACACCATCGCTTACCACACCAAGTAAGACTGCCGTATTGGTATTCTCTTTCCATGCACAACAGCCTCAGATAGATCAGTCTCAACTGGATGTCTTTTCTCTCATAGCAGGGGACACAGAACTGCTTTTTAGTCAGTCTGTTTAGGCATCATTTATATTGTGTGATACTTTCTCCCTGGGGAGTCAAGGACAAGCATCTATTGAGAAAACAGAGTAGCAAGAACAGACCAAAGAAATGATTCCCCCAAATAGAGTTTGCTTTACCAAGGACAAGTTTAGATAAATTAGGCAGTGTATCACCAAATAGCCCACACTAACATGAAAGATGACTCATGGAAGCTGGGTCAATGGAACTCCTGCCCAGCGAATGTTCTGGTAACTATTCCACAGAACAGCCTCCTCTCTAATAGCAATGCTTTGCCGCTTATATAGGCAGAGGGGCTTGTGAGTCTTGTAAGTTTCATGAGCTTCCTCCGTCTTTTGAGCTTTCCTTTTCCTACCAAGAAGGATCTTTACAGTTCAGACGAAAGAGTTACATAACCATCGGAGAAAGTTTTTGAGAAGTGATCCCTGACATGAAAGATTTCTACTCCACTGTGACGAACTACAGAAAGACCCTTAATATTGTCCTCACTGCACACGAGCTGCATTTAGCCCGTCATACCCAGGTGCCATATATAGTTCAAAATATGCTACTCATCCATCTCTCTACATATTTTTAAACACAGCACACAGTGAGAAAACAGCATGATTAAACTCAAGAATTCAGGGGAAAAATGTAATTTTCATAAAAGGAGAGTTAAAGGACCTGGTATTTTGCCTCACAAAGGCAATTGTCCTTCACCCATGTCAGAAATAGAAAGAAAAATGGAGCTAATTATTTTCCTATTCTCTCTGCAGATATTATTTCATTATTACTAACAACATCATTTCCATATGAATGATTTGGATTTAGTGAATTGGAGACAAGTCATGTGGAAGTAGGCTTTGTCCAAGACACAAAAACTGAGAGACATTTCAATAATCAGAAATTCAGTTGTTTGTTGTGCTCAGGGATGGTGCAGTCTCAAGACGATTGCATCTTAAATGCAAAATAATTACTCAAAATATTACGGTTAGTAATAGTACTACCGGCAGGTGAGTCAGCTGAGAAAAGTCTTTATTTATATATTGAAAGTATCTTTACAAATGTTATTGCTAATCTGAAAGTCTCAGTTTTTTAGGGAAAGCATTTCAATGTATGGTAATGCCAATCACTATACATCACTCTTCCTCACACTATAAACCTCCTGTTATATCCAGTCCATCACGATGGATAACTGATGAGAAAGTCATTGTAGAAAACTACAAAAACATCACTTTGTAAATGATAAAACGTCTGAGAGCAATCACAAGTATTACCCAGATAACTTAAGAATCACTGTCTATAATAACTGTGTGTGACTGTATAGATTAGTAAGACATTACCAAACACTGTCTTTGATATATTAAAATCATGTATAGTGTATTCATATAGATCAATTTCCCATCATTTCCATTCAGAAATTTTATATATATATATAATTAGTTGAAAATAACTGAGGGTTATTAAGTTAAATTTAGTAAATTTCACATTCTAGAGTTACCATATGCATGTCTGTTTGAACTAACAATTAAGCTTCTGTACTAGATCGAATGTTTTGAAAGTAAGTTAACGAGTTACATTATGACCCATTGACATATATCTAAAAATACACATTACTTTCCTCTTTGGAAATTAAGCACAAAAGCCACAAGTGAATCCCTAATAAATATCTACAAAAGTAATTCAGCTCTTGACTGTGTGGGTATAAATTTGACACCACTACTATAATTCCCATGCAAAGCTATGCACATTAGCAGACTCAGGGTATATTAATCTATATGTATACACTGAAATTTCATGAATTTTTAAAGATTTTGAATAGAACAGTATCACATTGGCCATTATGATGCATCTTGTTTTTGAGACATATGTTAAGAAGCATCAGTAATAAAGGAAATTTCTGAAGCATTGTCATTCATAATTCTTCTCCAAAGGCATTCTTGTCTTTTAACGCTATTTCTATTTTGAAAGAAGAGTAAGCGGGGGTGGGAAAAAAAAAACAGGGCAAACCTGTGAGAAGTAATGCTCTGGTTGTTTTTTGAGAGAGATGGCATAAGAAAGGAAAGAGGCAAGAACAGAGACAGAGAGATGAGAGGGAATGAGATTGACCCAATCTTCCTCCAAATGCAGGACTCTCCCTCCTTAGCTCTAGAGCAGCTGAGAGGATTGCCTCATGAAGCAGTACCTAACTGGGTTTTCTTTTTCTACAATTTGTAGGTACATGCTTAATTCCTATCTGTTTTAGGAGAAAACTGATGGGTCAAAACATATGTAGCTGGAAAAACCATGAAGACTGAGGAAACATTGTCTGCCGATGGGCAAGTATTTTTGACAGTGAAGTTGAGAAGAAGAGTAACACGCTTTAGGCTGCATTGCACTTGGCATGGGATCTTACAGAAAACAAAGTGCTTGACAACTATCTTGGCTGGATCGCACCCAATGTGGCAGGGAGAGCCTGGCATATTGTTCTCTTGTTACAGAGTTGGTCATTAACCAATGTGCCCCAAATCAAGCCAGAACTTGGATCTTTTTGACAAAAACTAAGTCTTGGATATCACCCTTTCTCTTCAAGCTAGTCACGGTGAGTTTCAACTGTAAAATAAAAAATAAGGGTGGTAAGAGAATACTTTTACTTGTTTGGCTCTCTCTCTCTCTCTCTCTCTCTCTCTCTCTCTCTCTCTCTCTCTCTTTCTCTCTCTTTCTCCATCCTTCCCCCCTCTTTCTCCATTTGCTTCACTTTACAGATCTTTCAGAAATAACATTAGTCATCAAAACAATTTAAGTAAAGGCACAGGTCACATGTACAAATATTTTTAAAAACAGTTTATTGCCAAAATAAACAGAGGACAGCGGCAGCTATTTGAAGTATACAAATAGATCAAAGTTTTATTCTAAATTATGCAAATATGTTTCAGAATGTTTTTTCAACACCATGTAGTCCACTCTCAGAAAGGAAGTCAATAAAATTTTGACTTCATAGAAGATGAAAAATGGCTTATTCTGGTTATAGTAGTTTAAATAAAGTGTTTCCCATTGTCTCCAGCGTTTGAATTCTTGTTCCCTAGTTAGTGATGCTGTTTTGGGAGGCTTAGGAAGTGTGGCTCTATTGGAGGAGGTATTTCTCTGGAAATTGGCTTGGAGAACATCAAGTTGCTTGTCCTTTTGAGTTGCCTTTGCAAGACAAGAGTCCTGGGCTTCTGTTCCAGCAGCCACACCTGCCACCTGCTGCCCCATCCCCCACCCCTTGCCTTGGTCACGATGGTTTTTCACAGCAAGCATGCACTGATTGTATACAATAAGCAAATAGCTACGCAGTCTCTATTTATTGCAAGTGTGACCGCCATCTTTAACCAATGCCTTTTTTTTTTTTTTTTTTTTAGGTAGCCAGAGATCTCTTACAAACATATCCTCTCTATCTATGCCCTTCTGTTCAGGTATTTCACCCAAGTTTCACTGAATATAGTTTGTGAGACTATTTTAGAAATGAAGTTCTCAACTGGATGCTGGGATGAACTTTTGATGTCAGCACCCAAGAGGATACTGGGTTAAAGCAGATTGTAGTACACAGAAAGGCTCCATCTCAAAACACCAACATAGAAACAATGAGGTTCGTGATAAAAAACGATTTCTAAACTATGTTCACTTTTTAAATCTTAAACGCAATTTCCTTTAGGAAAAGAAAAAAAATCATTGCTATGCCACTGACGGTCTGGATTTTTATCAGGACAGAAACTAACGATGTTTGAGATACCTGGTGCTCTGGCTAATTCTTTAAGAACATAGATGTCCAAGACTGCAGAAACAGCGATTTGAGTGCTGTCTGCTTATGTATTCAGTTTTCTAATGCGAGACGCCTTACTTAACTTTAAAAATTAATAACGTTGATTAATAACGTTCCAACCTATGTGTGCAGCTCTCTTGCAGGAGAGCGGTCTGGGTTGAGGGCGGGGATCTTGTTAAACCCCACAAGCACGCATCACCTGCCTACAATGAGGGCAGTCAGGCTCCAGACCTGCCCAGGCCTACTCCCTCTGCAATGCCGCCCGGCCGGACCGGACTTGCTCTGGGCGGCAGGATCAGGTCCCACCTCTGGGCTCTGAGCGGTTCGCTCCTCGAGGATCAGGGCGGGTGTGTAGCCGGAGTCGCTTCCTATTGGCCGCCTTGCCGGGCGTCCCGACATCTGATTGGACAGCCCCGCCTCCCCACGGGCTGAGCTCATTGGACGACGCCAGCCGAGGAGGCGGAGCGCGTTCCCCCGGGTTCTTGAGCGAGCGCGCCGGGCCGCTGAGCCGGGCTGAGGCGCGGGAGCGGGGCTGCGCGGCGGGCTGCGGAGGTAGGGAGCGCGGCGGGCGGCGCGGGCGGTGAGGGCGGCGGGGTCCGCGGCTGGCGACTCGTGCTCCGCGCCGCGGGTTCCCCGGGCGAGAGGAGCTCGCCGCAGTCCTCGGGCGGCGGGGACGGAGGTGCCGGCGCGCGGAGCCCTCCAGTGTCCTGTCAGCCGCGGCCACCACACACAGCACACACAGATACACACATTCACACACACACACACGCGCGCGCGCGCACACATACACACACCACACACACACATTCACACACACACACATACACAAAGAGCGCGGCGGCGGTGCGGGGAGGCTCGCCCGGGCCCGCAGCGCTCCAGGCCGCGGAGACAATGCGGCGGGCCGGACTCAGCGACGTGCGAGCCGGGAAAAGTTTGCGGCTTCTCCTCGGGCTGGGCCGGGCCGGCCGGGCCGGGCCGCGGCTTGGGGTAGCCGGCTTCGGGACGGGGCCCGCGAGCTCGGGCGCCTGCGCGGCCCGAGGCGTGAGGAGAGCCTTTAATACTTTTTTTTTTTTTTTTTTTGGAGCGGGCGGGGAGAACAAATACAAGTGCGGTCGGGCGAGAGGCGCTGGCGTGCCGCTGACGCGGGGAGGTATCCGTGGGAACCTCTCGGGGGCGAAGGCTGCCCGGGGCCTGGCGGGGGCGGGGTGCAGAGGTTAGAAGGTCACCGAGCTGCGCTGCTTGTCACTGGCTCTGCTTGACCTTGGACCAATGATTTAACCGCTTAGATCACCTCGTGGGGGTTGGGGTTGGGGGGGATCTCGGAGGCGACAGCGGCTCCGAGAGTCTTGTGTCTTGTAGCTTTGAAATGTGTCTCCGATGGAGATTTTTTTTTTTTTTCCCCTCGGAGCCTCGTTGTGGTGCGGGAGTTGTGACATGGTAGGCCGGGATATATTTATCCGCACCCGGGACTCCCCCTTCAGCCTTGCTCAGAAGTAACTTTTTAAGTCGGGTGGTTTAAAGACACCGATCCTTAAACGTTATCTAGAGTGCAAAAATAAGGTATCCATTACTTTCTTTGCAATTCTTAAGACTGTCTGCCTTGCGACGTTGTTTGAAGTCCTTGAAGTCCCCGGCTGGGACAGGTCCAATCCTGAGGGTGAAGTGGCAGGTGCCCCCCAGCAAGCCCGTCTCCAGGCAGTTTTGGAGAAGCATGAAGTATTTATTATGCAAAGGAGAGCGTAAAGCGTTTGTGTTTCTGGCGTTGGTTTCTGTATCACTGGTCTCTACTGAAAAGTTTTGTTGAAGGGTGAGGTGTTGCTGGGAGGTGAGGAGGGGTGGGTCTCTGGTGACAGAGAAGGAGAAGAAAACTTTGTAATCCAAGTAAATCTTAAAAGTAATGTAAGTCTCCCTGGCGGGCAGGCGGGCACAGTAGCAATGCTAGTACATCTTGATCTAATTTTAATGAAGGATTGAAAATAGCCACTGTGTTCGTATCCTGACGCCAAGTCAGCTCACTTACATAATCATCTTTGTTGGATGTGTTACTGCTGTGTATAGTTTCAAAGAATCATTACAAAGTTTGCTCTGACACTGTCAATGAACTATTGTCATTCGAGATTGATATGCAAAATAATGAAATCTTCAACTTTTGGTTATCACGATAACTTACATTTTCCCATCAAAATAAAACCAAACCTTGCACGAACAGAAGTCATGTAAATACTGCATATATACTTTGTCAGCAGTGTATAAAGACATTCAACTACCACAGTCTTCTCACTTTCTGAGACTGCCTCTTACATAGCAGGTGCTCCACAGGCCATTTTCTCCCCAGCCATGGAGCTTAGAAGCTTATAAACAATCCAAGCTTGTAAGTTAGATATTCAGCAAATATTTGCTCACTAAAATACCCAGTGCCTAGATAAAAATAATTAAAAGTTCACTTTACCCATTCTTAAAGAGAATTATTGCCTTACTTTTTTGGGAGGAAGGGAGATAGCAAAGAAAGAATTTACAGGAAAAGTAAGTTTAATTCTTGTATCTACCCTGAAAGTTTATGGCTTAAAATAGGAATGCATATTTAGAGACAAAGACAACTGGCAGTGTTTCTAGGAGAATGATAACAATGTTGAATTAACATAATACACTTCATGACCTAGTTTTATTTGAACATGAGCCATTGAAGAGGTGTGTTTCTTAAATAATCAGTAGCTGTTTGCATTGATTGGATGTCTAATTAAATGTTGTAATCATAACTATAATATTTCACTTGAGTGCTGCCTCATTTTTAAACTCATTTAGAAAATAACATGAAAGCTTTCGATTTATTTGTAAGAAGGAATATTTTTAAAATCAAGTAAATCTTCAGTGAGGAAAAAATTATCTCAAATCTTACACCAAATGTAAATTGAACAACAAAAATAGCATCTTGCCAAGGCTTCTGCCCTAGACAGGCACTGAGTGTGGGAAAGATCCAGTGTGGACTACAGTGAGGCCTGCTTTGTAGCATCAAGACAATACTAAGGCCTTAGCATTGGAAGTTGGAACACTTACTGTAAAATTTGTGTTCTTTAGTCAGTTTCGTAGTTGTGCAGCCATGTCAGAGTTGGGAACAGTATATCTCAGGGTGTGCTCTTTATTGACAGGTATCAAGGTGCCCTTGTAGAACTTGTAAAACTTCATACTATTGAGTATCTCCATACTAAAGAGAATTAAATTGTTTGTGGATGGAACCTGATTCTGTACTCAGAAATTCCTTTCAGTTTGAGAGTTAGTCACATAAAATTGTAAGAATTAGTATTTTAAGATAATTTCCCAGATGCTAAGTGCCTAATCGTTTCTCCTATGACACCAGACATGGTCTCATCCCTCATCTCCTGTCTTTGCAGGTCAACCAAGTTAAGGTCTGTTACAGTAAAACTAGAGTTCCCATGCTTCCTTTTGGTCCTTTTTGTGAGAGTAGCCTAGTGTTACTGCCATGTTAGGTAAATTTCAGCTTAGCAGTTGAGAATGGCACCTGGGATGGCAGCCTGAGAGACAAGATGAGGATGCTCGGTGGTGAGCTTCCATTTAACCTTTTAACACTCATATTAGAAGATTTTGGTAAAAATGCTTATATTATATATATTATATAAAAATGCAAGTGTGTGGCTACATCCATGTACCCTGCCTTCTATTGTCACAAATATTTGTTGACAAATTTCTCCGTAAGGGCCTCTGTATGCAAATGTCCCCCAACTTGTGAAGATTTTCTGTTTATTGAAAAAAAATTAGAAAGAATGTGAAAGAGAAGTTGAAAGAATAGGCAGAATAGTCTACCAACCTGATTCCAATCATGACATTTACTGGCAGGTGGTGTCAGATATACCTCTGCCTGACCTCCTGTGCCTTAGCTGCTTTAGTACAGAGATGGGGATAATACTGCCTGTCTCATAGGTGTTGTTGTTTTGAAAATTATTCAAGATTATACATTACAATATCATGTGCAAATAAATGAGCACATTGTATATATTCAGTAGATGTAATTTTTAATTGTAACTGTTGATTTTCCTTTTTAGCTCTGGAGAGTCATTGAAGAAGGAAAAGAGGAAGCATACACGGGATGAGTTAAGTTGAGCTGAGCACGTGGAAGGTCACATTAGGAAGTAGGAATTGTTGAGCAGCGGGCAAGAGGTTAGAAGGAAGATGGAGGTTGCAGTGCCAGCTAATACCTTGGGTTTTATGGTAGCTTTCTGGCTCAGGTGCTTTCTCTACCCTTATCCCCTTTTGTACCATCGTATTTTAGCACCTAATTATATGCTTTCTTGAATCCCTTTGCGAAGCACTGATTACTGGTCTGTCTCAGTCTTTGAATCCTGGCTTTATATTTTAGTATTACTGATTCTGAACTTTCTGGGCTTAAGGGTAGCAGCTGTTTTCCCTCTTATGGGGAGGTGGAGAGGGTCTAGGTCTTAGAATTATTGAGGGGAATGGTTTCTGCCCATGATGCTAGAGGGATACAGAATTCAACTTCAGATTTGCTTTCTCATAGAGGCATTTGCCAGTAAAGAACAGGAGTTCTGGCCAAAGAGGTTCCTGCCCAGGAACTTATAACACTACCTGTGCTTAGTGTTTAGACATGTCAGAGTGCTTTCTCTAACATCAGTTCATTTGCTCCTTATAACAACTCATTAAAAGTGCCATCAGTGTAAGTGAACTGATTCCAGTGAAGCACTGTAGACCCTTTCCCTTTATCTCTCTTCTCTTTGCTTGTCAACAAAAGGAGTCCCTTCCTGCTCTAAAAACTCTCTTTCCATAGGTTTAGGGAAAACCAACCATTGTGGCTTAGCTCATTGGTGCAATGTCTTTTGTTGAACCACACAAAATCTAACCATTTTCTAGTCCTACATAGATAGTTCCCAGATTCCTAACCTCTTTAAAACTCTCACCCCACTTGAATTCATGTAGTAGCTACAACCACTTGGCCAATTATAACCTAGTTATAAAGTCTTAATGAAAACATTATGAAAATATATGGTGCATTTGAAAGAAGGAAGCACTAAACCAAGTGAGTTTTAAGACTTACCAGGGATTTGTGTGAGCCAAGTCAGTTTGCTCTACTTTGCTCATCCTTGAATGCAGATGACCTTACAGTAAGCAACTTTCCATTCTGACGGATTGAGTATTCCTAAATACAAATGTTTTTATAAGAACTGATTGCCTTAGAACCTGTTCTATCCCAAAGATTTATAAATATAAAATTGTTCACTTTAAAATTCCATATATATTTTCTGGTATATGAAATATCAAAAAAAAAAAAAAATAGCAGGGGGACAAATTATGTGCCTGTTGATAGACAGTAAGAAGAAAAAAAAAAGTTGGGGGTATTTGTTCCAGGACCCACACCTCTGTAGATACTAAAATCTGTGAGTGTAAAGCCTTTATAGAAAGTAGTTTACTATATGAACATAAACTCCACATATTTTGTGTTGTCTAAAGCAGTCTCTAGATGACTTATACCTAATATAACGTGATACCATGTAAATAGTTGCTGAATTGTGTTGCGCAGGGAGTAGTGACAAGCTAAAGTCTGTGTATGCTTAATATTAAATGAAATTATTTATTTGCCTGTTTTATGTATTGAGACAAGGTGTTGTATTAGCCCAGTCTGGACTGGAAATTACTGTGTAGTCTATGCTGTCCCTGTTTTATAATTCTTGAGCTCAGCTTTCCAAATGCTGGAATTCTAAGGCATGTGATATGGAGTTTGGCATACTTTTACACACACGCACACGCATGCACAATCCACAGAAACTAGAATGTCATATGTAAAAACTAATGGTATTTTATGTTTCATTTTTATTGATTAATGCTGTGTAATACCTGGCTGTGTGTACTTTCTTGAATCATTGTATAACTAACTAAAAGTCAAAGATGAAAAACCATCCACTAATCTGGATGGTGAGTATTATAAAACTGTGTGTGCGTCTGTGTGTGTGTGTGTGTGTGTGTTTATCACACATGTTCATTACAGCTAAGTTAAAGGATGCCCTGAAATTATAAGATGCTGTTATACATTGACCAGACTTTTGGGATATCTCTTTAAAGTGTGTTGACATTTAATTGACCTTTGAAGGTTCATTCTGTTAATCATACTCAAAGTGCTAAAGCTATGGTTGACTGCTTTGGAGTTTTTACATTCAGTCGTGCTTAGCATATAAAGTCTCTGGCATAATTGCTGCTTATTTAGAGAAAGTTTCCTTCTCTCTGAAAATGTGAGTTATGCCTGTGTTTTGTTTTGTTTTTAAAACTTTGCTTCAGGCTAGGTAATGATAGAGGTTTGAATTTAAGTCTTTTCCTGTCTTTAGTTGTATGGGGTATTGCTTTTTCATACATAAGTAATGAAAATTGCTTGGCTAAATGAAGAGTACTTTATTCATGCAAGAACCAGAGCTCTTCAAGGCACAATGTTAAAATTTAAACAAGTTTAACACTTAAAATTTTGTATTTTTCATCAGACTTTTAAGAACCCTTCAGTTCTATTATTGTAGATTGAAACTATCAATGCAAATGTTTTTTTTACAGAATAAGAATTCAAAAGACTATTTTCATAGTAAAGTGTATTTCTTGACTTATTGTCAGTATAATTTTATTGTAAACACACTGTAAAAATAAACTCCAATTTATTTCTTTTTAAAATGCTAACATTTAATGCTTTGTCTAGAGAATATCTGATGAAATATTTTTTTTTCTGATGATACTGTCTTTTTTATTGGATATTTTATTTATTTACAATACAGATGTTATCCCCTTCCTCCATTTCCCCACCCTAGAACCCCCATCCCATCCCCCTTCCTCCTTTCTGCTTTTATACCATTTTAATTACATGCATGTATTAAGGTCAGTTCTAGGTTGCAAGGTCTAGCAATACAATAGATGTAAATAGTCAAGGAACAAGCAAAACAATAAACACAAATAGTCAAAAGAAAAAAAGTAAATCAATAAACTCATTTTACGTGAACACTCCCTTGATAACTGTTTCTAAGGCTTATCAGGATGATGATATCTTTAAGATATCAGTATCATTATATAAATCACCATGGGATTAGTTTCTTATGGAGTCGAAAAATTGTTTTGTGTGTACAGTTGTCTTCCTTATTTCTTTCTTTTTTTTGTTTTGTGTTTTTTGATTTATGGGATAAATTTATGAAAATGGTCCTTGAAAGTATTTTTGATATAGTTAGCTCAATTGACTTCTAAATTGGTGAGGTTTTTTTCTGTCTTTTGGTAAGTTTACTTAATATTCTCCATGGTAAAATGGTAACAGTTCTTACACAGCTTAGACTGGCCTTGAAATCATAACACTCCATCCTCAAAAATATAGTTTTTTTCAATTTTTAATTTTATGTGTATGGACATAAATATTTATCTGCATCATATGTGTGCCTGTTGCCCATGGAGATTGGAAAAAGGTGTCAGATACCCTGAGACTAGAGTTACAGACAGTTTGAGTCTCCATGTAAATGATAGGACTAGAATCTGGACCTCTGTAATATCATCACTATCTCTTCAGCCCCTAAATTAATATTTTTGATATTTATGGAAATGGTTTTTCTAAATTATGATTGAAAAAAATAACATGTTCTTACTATTTTTTAATGATTTATCTTTGAGGTGTCATACATATTTTTGAATGTTTTTACCTTAAAACAGCTATTAAGTAGGAAAGTTTAAATTGAAGTTTAAACTGGAATTTTTACTTTCATGAGATAATTTTAGACTTTGAATATATGTACCTTCATGTTTACAATGCATTCTGTTGTAAAATTTGAGTATCAGTTACTTCTTCGTACAGTTTAAGTAAAACAAACAGTTCTCTTGCCACAAAATTTGATTTTCTGATCAGTTCTCTATATTGTCTCATCTGTTCTGCTTTTCCCTGTCCTCCATTAGAGCTTTCTTTTTACTTTATGGTAGACACGCCTCTAAATGAAAGGTCATTTTCTCTTAGACATTTAACTTCAGACTATCCTTCTGTGGGGATAGAGGATATAGTGTGAGACATAATAATGTTATTTCAGTAAAACCTAAGGAATGCAAATCATTGCAATGGTGATCTTGTGCACAATACTCAGACCAAGGGTGATATCAAATTTGTATACTGTGAATTCAGTGTATTACTTCATCAATAGCTAGTATTCTAAAATCAGATACAACTAAACATAATTTTAATATAAAGACTGGTTTCCACAGAAAACTTTTTTTTTAGTTTACTAAGTCTATTGAATGGATAATACATTAACAAAAATTAATACTTGCTATTCCTTTATTTTTTTAATTTTTTTGTTATCATAAGAAATGTTCTGTTGTTCAGATCTGGAGATGGTCACAGGACATTTATTTAGCAAATTTATGAGTTTTCACATACTAAATTTTTGCCTAAACACTTCATAAGTGTCAGTTTACTTATGTTATTCATTTTACAAATGAGTAGGTTATGATACAGGTATTTATGGTAGTGTCTTTAGTTGGGTAGACAGATTGTAAGCAAAGTAGGTAACAGTCTTGGTACTAAATAGCAACTGATAGCTGTGCAGGATTTGAGGAAATATGGGTATGTTTATTAGGAAAATATGGGACTCAAGTGAGCCCAGTATAAAGAGCAGTATAACTCCTTTCTAGGCTCTGGAAGTACAGGACAGATGCTCTCAGGTTTCACCAGCCTGCCAGGTGGAGGAGGCTCCTGCCCTAGTGCAGAGGAGCGCTCCTGTCCTCCTCCTCCTGGTGTTCTTTTCAGCTGACTCAGGCAATTTTGCCCCAGGAGGGTTTTCCTTCTCCCTCAGTTGGAAGCCTGGGCTTTGTAAATAATAGGAAAATTTTTTTTTTTCCTCCCAGATTTAATCTCAGGCCAGTTCATCCTCCCCTTGCCCTTCTTTGAAAATAGTGTTCAGTAGTGTTTTACAATTACATGTAACTATGAGACTGGTGGTAAGTAACAGAATTAAAGGGCAAAGCAGTCTTTTCTGTTTGAATTCAGGAGAAAAGATGAGAGTGGTTAAGTGTAGAAAATAAGGAGAAAAGAAACATTGTGGAAATGAAGAGATAAATTGGGGTTGGGAGGCTGATGGAAACTGAGAGGAGGATTGCTGATTTGCTTCTCACCCACACCTCCTCCCCACATTCACAGTAACAGGCAATGTCACTGTCTTTTGCCTGACATGCTGAGCCAGGGAGTTGAGACTCGTGGGAGTGGAAATTTTCTTCCTTTTGCATTTGAGACTTGGGTGTGCTGCTTTAAGATGCCACTGGTATCTCAGTAATGTTTGTTTATACTGGATATTTTCTGGGTAGTCATTGTGGATAGAGCTTATAATACAAACAATACTGTTAGAAGGACTGCAGATACTCCCTTGCTATGTTTATCTTACTAGCTAAAAACCTGCTAGTGCCCCAAGACTTCTGAGCACGTTTAGAAAACTCCAGAGGCAACTTTAAGAATAGCTTTAGTAGGAAGAAAACAAGGAAATTAAGACTTGATGCTTAGAATGCTGACCAACATGCAAGTTTTTCTTTAGACAGTGTTAAGTTACAGTTGAGCACTTTTTAAAACTTAAGTGTTAAAGTAGGGTTTTTCTTATATTGTTTTCTTAATCATCATTTAAATAAAAGTGCAGCACTTTCATATCACAGAAGGTTAGAAAGAATTTGGAGGGATTTTATAGTCTTATTTTTAAATTCC
The DNA here is from genome assembly GCA_021653895.1 of Mastomys natalensis. Classification (NCBI taxonomy): domain Eukaryota; kingdom Metazoa; phylum Chordata; class Mammalia; order Rodentia; family Muridae; genus Mastomys; species Mastomys natalensis. The sequence goes on along the minus strand of JAJTUV010001365.1, from coordinate 321,451 downwards.
ATTTTGGCCACTTATAAAGATCCTTATTCAAATCATGAGTCTCAAAGTATTTCTTCCTGATTTATGACTGTAATAGGACAGAGTAATTGAAATTGTGATCATCTCAAAAAAGGCATATTACCAGTCGTATTTTAAACTTTCTGGTAACTAATTTTACACTTCTCCTTCACTTTTTACGTGTATAATAGGTAGATTACTTATTCATATCTATGAAAAATTTAAATAATAAAATGTTGAGCTAAATCATAAAACTGTTGATTTGGAGAAAGTAATTAATTTCTAATGATCGTTTGTTCCCCAGGTAGGGAGGCATCTGACAGGGTTTGTTTAGATCCGGATATGTGAAATAAAGAGAAATAACAATGGTTTTCCCAGTCCTGACATGGCCCTGGCATTCTGTTCAAGCATTCATGGATTCTAGGAAACAGAAAGGGACTGGCAGATTTTCTTTTTTTTTTTCCTTGTATTTAGTCTTTCCTATTGTCATGAAAACATTTCTCCTCCTCTGACACTGTTCTCATTAGACTTTAGATTGCCGCTGTGCCTGCTTTTCCATGTTAGACAGACATGGAACCTGGGCCTAGATGCTTGTAGAGCGTCCCAGGCTGCCTTGCACTTTCCTCCCAGACACATGAGCTTCCCAACGCTGCTTGTTTATTGCTGCTCTTCCTGTGTTTGTGCTGTTTGCCTGCCCTGTGCTGTCTTTTAACCTCCACTCTCAATGCTTAACTTTACAAGTGAAATTTGAGCCAGTCACACTGGAAATGTCAGCCATCCTACTGGTTCAATTCACATTCAGCAAATCCACTGAGTGCTTATTAACTGGGTAACTGTTATTTGAATAGAAGTGTTTTTGTTGTTTTTTTATCTTTCAGATTTATAGTTATTTTCTTGAAAATCTAATCTTTAGATAACTCAAAACACTTTAGGTCAAATATTAACTTGCCATAAAACTCTCCTGAAAGTGTCTAATTTTCAGATTAAGCAAGCTATTTTCAGCTAAATTGCCCACTCTCTTATGAAATGATATAAAGTTGTAAAAGCTGATTTAAAGGTTGGATTCTGAATAAGACTTTGTCCTGATTTTTATATGCTTTGTTGAGATGTACCTCTTTTGTTCCCTGCATGCATCCCATATTTCTTAACAAACAGTACTATAAACAAGTTCTTCTACAGAAAGCTTTATAAGTTAGTTTCTAACTGCTATGTCTGTAAAGATACTTTCAAACAGTTTTTAATGTTTCTATTTAAAAAAGATGTCGGTGTGGAAAGTTTAGTGGATGAATTCAGGGTAATCAGTGACCCTGTATTAAGAAAAAAAATATCAATAGTTAAGGGAAACCTGCTTCCATGATTTATATATCTTTAATTTTAAAAATCTTTCTACCTCATTTTATGTAGTTCCCACTATATCTCGTAAATTAAAAAAACATTAAGGAATACTTTATAGCTGTAAGGATTCTGTAGAGATTTTAATTAACCCTCTTAAGGAGAAAATTGACATCCAGTGTGATGTAATGAAACCAGGTAGCTATTGGGTTTAAAAACCCAAATAACATTTTAATAGTTTATTTCCAGTTGTATATATTCTGTTCTACTTAAACTACCCTAACTGCTGATAATCAGAAAATGGTAATATGGGAACATAACTAGTAGGGACATTGGTCCCTTGTCTTTTTACATATACCTTGGTCACTTCTTCAGGGAGTTCTGTGAAGAGCAGGTATTGCTGTTTCCTTTCATAGAGAAAGTAGCTCAGGCTCAAAGTTGCAGATCTTCTCTATAGGGCTCCCAGGTATCTGCTAGGTAATTCTATGTTCCTTGTCTTCCTGTTGTTTAAGAATTATCAGCTGTTCTTAAGAGTATTCTCACGCGACAGAGGGAGTCTTCCTATTGACTTTGGCTATCTTTGTTGAGTGTATGCTCCCAAAAAAGGCTGTATAATTGTAAATAAGGTGCATCTTAAGATGATGTCTTGAAGATTCAGCCAGCATATACCAAGCACCCACTTTCCTTCTTGGGGTACTTCAGTAGATGCAGAGGTAGAGTCATAGCCACAGGCAGAGAGAAACTAAAGGTAGTCTCTCCTTTCCAAAGTCTTGCCTTTGTGGGGATATGTGAAATATACTGGTCCCTATGTCTAAAATCAGTCAGTTCTTTCTAAATATGTGTATTAACTTTCATATGAAAGTAATGTACGCTGTATAGAAAAGCAGGGAAATGAGATTTTAACATAGTAACAGTTATAAAACTTGGTTTTTGTTTTGACTTTCTTTTTTAAACTTGATAGCCTAATACTTAAAACTTAACACTGCCAAGGCATAGCTTTGAAAGCATAGTCATAATTGAATCAGTTTGGAAGTATGATATTCTGGGTATTTTATGGCAATTGATTATTATTAAAGACTCTAAAATATATGCCTTTGTTAATGCTTTCTAAAATTAAAAAAAGGGTTAAATAGTAGATTACTCTTTATTATTTAGCAACATCAGATAACTTACTATCTATATATCTCTATATATCTATCTCTATCTCTCTTAAAAGTGTTTTTCAGTTAGTGATATTGGTAAACAGACTTTAAAAAAAAATAAGGTCTTACTCTTCTTATTCATGCTTGTCTTGAACTCCTGACCTCAAGTGATCCTTCTAAAACTACAAGTGTGTGGCAGCCCCACCTCAAATAATGGTTTTGAGACAGTTCCCCTGTATAGCCCTGCCTGATCTGAAACACCCTATAGCCAGGCTAACTGCAGCTTCTGCCTCCTGAATGCTATGATTTACAGGCATGCTTCACCATGCCTGTTAAAATAAATATTTTAAAAGGCAACATTTGTTATAAAAATGTCCACATCTGAAGCAGTATATTATCCTGAAGGAATAGTTCTGACCATGCTGAGTTTTTACTGTATAGGAATTAGAGCTTTAGTTTTGTTTCTTTTTTAAAGTACTTCAGCATTTGAGTTCATTTCTGCCATGTGGGTGTTAAAATAAAACTTAAGCTGGGCAGTGGTGGCGCATGCCTTTAATCCCAGCACTTGGGAGGCAGAGACAAGTGGATTTCTGAGTTCGAGGCCAGCCTTGTCTACAAAGTGAGTTCCAGGACAGCCAGGGCTATACAGAGAAACCCTGTCTCGAAAAACCAAAACAAAAAACAAACAAAAAAACAAAAATAAAAACAAAAAACCCTTAAATAGTCCTGATATTTCTTTAGAAGCATGCTGTGTTTCAGCAGAAGCAGGAGGGTTTTTCTGTTCTCTGGAAGGAGTCTAATGGAGCAATAATCTAGAGGGAAGAGCTGAGCCGCAGCCTGTGGTCAGAGGGAGGTTGCCTGGGAACTGCTGACAGTGAGGTAAAGGGAGGGAGCTAAAGTAGATAGAATGGAGTGGGAAAGTCCCCTATTAACCTGGAGGCTGGGAGGCCCTGACCTTCTGGAATCTCCCACTTCAGTAGAAATACTGGGGAAAGTAAGAGAGAACTACTGGCTAACAGGGCAGTGGGGGGGGGCGGGGGGGGAGTGGAAAATGAGTGATAAGCCCAAGGTGCTGTTGCCCTTGAGAACATCTGAAAATCTGACCTAAAGAGCAACCAATTCTACTTCATCATAAAGGGTGATTTCAACTCTTAATTTTTTTGGTTAATATTTTATGTTAATCTTATAATGAAAATATAATTATTAATGAGCTATTAATTGTCTCTTTTTCAAATGCATACCTTCCCATACTCCACAAATGGTCCAAATACCAGAATAGAGGACTCAACAATGAGCCATGGATGTGACTTTAGTGCTGCAAACCTGATGTCATCATCAGCATTATTGATGATGTAGTTGTCTTGGTAGCAGCTTCATTATGCTGTGACAGGGATAAGAAGAAAGTGGCAGAGTAAATACTTAAGTGAGGCTCAGTTGAACTGAGGTTATAAATGTGTGCAAAGCCAAGCATAGTGATACATGCCTATAATCCCAACATTTGGTAGGTGGGGAAGCAAGAGTATCAGGAGATCAAGGTCAACCTCTTTTACATAGTTCAGGGGGCTACATGAAGAACCCCTTAAATACCCACCTAAAATACAAAAGTCTTAAGAAATGAATACATACATTTTACTTTATTATTTATTTGTTTGTTTGTTTTCTGCTATTTTAGTGAAGAATGATAATTGAATAAAATAATTATGTTCATTTCCAGACCAAGAGAGGATTTAGTCTTCATAAATTTAAACTTTACTATCCAAGATAATGGTTTTCTTTATAGTATTTGAGTTTTTAAACAGTTGTTTGCATGAACAAACTCCATGAGAAGTTCCTCTGAGTAATTTTCATACCTTCAATTCATTTTCACAAAGCAAGGTATAGCAGGTAGGTTTTATTTATATTACTTCCAACAACAGCAAAGAAAGTCATGAGAGGATTCATTGGTGCCATCAATAGCAGGAAATGCAGTGAAGATGACACAAACCCGGAGCCTAGCCAAAACTAGAAGGAAAAGTAGGCCTAGAAGAATGAGTCAGAGAAGGTGCAGATTGGTTTTAAAGTGCAGAATTCTGTTTGTACATTTAGTTATTCTCTGTTTCAGATGAGTTCTATGCATGCTTTCTACAACAGGAGAGAGACCAGTTACCATTTGTTCTTTACAGGTGTGTCAAAACCAAAAACGAGATGGGATGCCAGTACTGTTCATACAGCTGCCTGAAGAGGGCTCCAGGAGTCCCTGGAGTACGGAAGGATGCAGAACCTGGGCGCTGGCCCCTGTGCTGACAAAGAGCCTCCTGTTCCTGGACTACCACTATAAACATGCAAACATGAAGTTGAGAGGTTATGTGGATAGCAAGGAGCAAGGTGGGAGGAGGAAAAAGCATCATTTTCTGAAAAGGCAAAGCACCTTGTACTTTCTCATTTCCATTACTAGCTAAGTAAAAGTTTTAAAAGATTTTAGGACCAGACTTAAAGTCTCCTCCACTAGAATGAGTTAATCCTTCAAATAGTTAAAACAAAAAGGATGTGAGGAAGATATACAGCTTTCCAGAGACACCAGAGCTGCACTTTTGGGCTGACCAACTCAGGGACCTTAACTCATAGGTCTGAAGCCATGGAGTGTTCACAGTTTAGAAGTTGGAAATTTTTGTTTCTGTATTCAAGGATTATATAAGGCAGATCAGAGACTGATGTACTGAACAAAACCGAATCTTATTCTTACATCCATTTGCTAACATATGTTTTTAAAGAACAGATATTGTCCACATTTTCCAGATAATGGGAAGACATTTTTAGTCAGAAGGAAACTAATTAGTTCATATATTTTAGGTCAGTGGTTCTCCACTGAAAAGGTATAGCAGAAACTTTGATTGCTTTTCCCAGGTATACATACTAGCAACTTCCCATCTTTTGAACAAGAGTTCCAGAATCTATGAGGGAAAATGAAGTTCAGGTATATGGATTTAGAAGAATTAAATAATCTTATCTTTTCTCAACCCTTTAGCTTTGAAAATTATGGTTCCAGTTGAATTACTGCTCAACAACCAAAAGAAAATATTAAAACAACTATTTAACATAGAACCTCACCTAAAGGGGCAAAGTTACCCAGCATCCATTTGACCAAATCGATTTCTGCCTTCATATGAATTTTTACTGTGCTTGTGTCTTGCTAAAACACCCTGTATGTGTAGGCTGTAAGTACTGGACTGATACTTGTTAAATGCTCCTGCAGTTTTGAGCTTTTGATCTATGATCTTAGTCTTTCTCATGTTTTAGAGATTTTTTTCATGTTCATTTGTAAAGTGTTGTAAAAAAAGGCTAGAGTGGTGCTGAAGTTTGATTAATCTACATAGGATTGTTATTGGAAGATTTTTGTGTAGTATATATCAAACAATTACCAATTATCATTTTTTAATTTAAGGTTATTACTCAAAAGTGAACAGATTCTAAGGCAACTAGAAGATCTTTCACTTTGAGAAAAATTTATGAGTGGAAATACTTTCTTTTTTGTAAACAGCTTCTGATGTACAATATCCTCTGGGGTACCAGTTCTGGTATTTATGTTTTAATTAAAGATCACACTGCCTCTCTATTTGTGGTCCACTTAAAAGAAGTGGGTGTCTTGGTAAGAAGTTGAGGAGGTTGGTGGTTGTAGCTGACTTTAGGATTGACTCAGCGCTGGGCAGCAGTGGTATATGAATGCCAAGTGCTAAGAATGTTTGGAATGTAGACTTGCCAGCACTGATAGAGTTTGCTTTGTTCCCCTGTGTGACTTGACCCATTGAGAAATTGTGGTTCCCTAGGAAGTTTTAATAGTTCAAAGTGTTTAGTTAATAAAGAAAATGGCCACAACATAATTCAGCTTGTTTTCACCTGCTGCCTCAAAGATTAACTTTCTTAACCATAATGGGATAGAACTACCCCTTGCTTTGAAAAAGAAATTTATGGAGCTCATCACATTTGTTAGTTTCCACAAACATGAAGCTCTCTTGTTTTTTTTTTTTTTTAATCATAAAATCCCTAAGGCGTTGGCAACTTAACCTTGTGGTAACTTCATCTAAAACCAAATCTCAGGGAAAGGCACACCCACTTTTCTGTATCAGCTTAATCTTTCACTAGACTCAGAAGGGTTTTGAATTACTTCAGGAAAAGTAGTGACTGATAGAGCTTAACCTTCCGTTTTCCTCATTTATTTTAGTTAGAGAATGGGAGTGGAATTCAGAACATTCAGATGTGGAGTTAATGTGCGTCACTGCTGCCAGCCCCTGCTGCCAACGATAGGTTTGGTGTTTTTCCATGGGAAATTCTGATCCACAGAGATGCATGCCGACCTGCTCTTTTCTGCTTTTCTCCTGATTGTTGCTTACTCTTTGAAACATCAGCTGACTGTACAAAGCCTCTATGTAAGCAGATTTCAGAACAAAGGTGATCTGTAAAAGCAGCACGTAAGTCTTGCTTCTGTCTGTCTGTTTCCCGTTGTTATTGAGTTTTAAGTTTCCTCAATGTTGAATGTTGAATGCTCTGTACATAATTAAAGCAGTTTCCTGGTTACATTTGTTCAAAGAAGGATTTTGATGAACTTACACATGTTCTAGTCCTAGTCCATCACCTCACCACTTGCATGCTTGTTTCTTATGGCCAACAACAGTAAATGGTGAAACAACACGTGTTGTTTTCATAAACGTGTTTGACACTTAGTAGATGAATAATAAATGTTCCTGAAGCATATAAATTATATCTTACATAAACTATAGTTATATTCTAGGGCATCAAGGCTTTACAAATTTACAGAATGTTGCCTGTACATTTCAGAAACTCCTACAGGGGACTTCTCAGGTCAGTAAGACAGAATGCTGAAGAAGGCATATCAATGTTGACAGTGAGCGACTGTAAACATCCTCGACTGGAAGCTGTGAAGCCACAATGGGCTTTCAGTCGGATGTTTGCAGCTGCCTACTGCCTCCAACTTCAAGGAGCAATTATCTTGTTGGCTGAAACCAATACCTTGTTTTCTCTTTTATTTATTTTTACAAAGCTTGGGTGGAAAATATAAATTAAACAACTTCAAAACCTTGGAACTATTCTTCTTGTGCATAGAATATGCAATATATATATACTTTAAAAATATAACAGTATTCTTAAGGTAAGCAAAGAAATGTATTATAGTAGTATTTTTTTAAACAAATAGGACAGTGCTTCAAAAAATTATTTTAAAAAATAGGTTCTTTAATCCACTATTTCTCTGTCAAATCTCAGAGTAGTTATTCTTTTAAGTCAATTCACAAAAAAATTCTGTTAATGTAGCTAAATTATTTGAAAAGAGAAAAAGTAAAATCCAAAGTTGAGAATTAATTCATGTTTCATAGTGCTTGAATTAAACCACTTGGTTTAGTCTTTAATGAAGTAACGATTTTCACCTTAATAAAGTATCTAAAACATTAACATTGCTTCAGGTAACTTGAAAAGTATATTTGCTTTGTTTTGCTTGATCAGAAATACTATAAAGTCTTGGTTGAGATTTTCCTTTTAACTAAACTGATAAAGTAACTCATCTGTCTTTAAAATAGTACACCAAATTCCATTCTTTATAAAGACAATTTCAGAATGGGAAACCCAGCACAAATTCCTGAAGGACTTAGTTTCTAATTTGACTTTTTTGTTAGTCTGTATTTTTCTTATGGCTTAATGTCATTTAGTTTAATTATGGGAATGAGACACCTGAAAAAGAAAGTAGACAGCATCTTTATCTTGTAAACCACATGTTTTGAAACAGTAGTTTCATTACTGTAGAAACTACAGCTTCTGTTCTCCCAATTAATATCATTAGTCTTACTAATAGGAGTTCATACTGAAAGAGCATTATTCCATTCCATAAGCGCTGGCCATGCTGATGACCAGAGGGAGAGGTGGATAGGAGTGAGTTTTCCTCATACATAAAGACATCAAGTGAGAAAGCTCAATTAGCATGCCAGGCATGAAGAGTTAGTTGACTAACACTGGAACACAGAGGGCTGGATAGAGAAGCCCCGGGGTCTGGAACTGAGCAACACTGTTTTAATAGGTAAACTGAAAACATTTAGTGTCAGTAACCCAGCCAGGGAACTGGCTATAGGTTTGAAGAAATTATTTGACCTTCACTTTCTTTATGTTTGCCCCTGTGTTTCTCACACTTCTTCCCTTGCTTCATTGACTTCTAAATTTTCCACTGTCCACTACTGTTTGGTTATTTCCTTCACATAATTACTGGAATTTTTTAACTTGTAAAATTTGCTTCATTCTTAGATGTAAACCTCCATTAGCTATTTGGTTGGTTTTTAAATTAATACCTGTTAAGTTTTGTGCTCCTCATTTCCACAGTAATAATCTAAAATACTGTTTTAGAATATCAACAATGTGCTATTTATAATTGAAATAAGATCTGGATTTTTTTTTACCTTCATTTTATAAAAATAAACTTCAGTCTAAAACAGCAGTATTACATTATAAAATTATATTGTCAAAGTATTGTGTACTTAAGATTAAGTATCATTTTATATAAATCAACTATTGCTCATTATTTTTATATGTATTTCCTTTAATAATAATTTAAAAATCACATCCATATCTGCATAGTAAAACATCTTATATGAACTAAACATAAAACAGTGTTCCTTTTCTTCCTCCCCTTTTCCTTTCATATTGGGCCTTGTGCTTGCTGGGCAAGGGTTCTTAAACTGAGTAAGGGTTCTTATATTAAGTACATGCCCAGAGTCTTCAAGTGGCCTGCAGCAGGTCAGGTTACTGAGAATAAAACAGAATCTTTGGTTGTGGAAAATGAACTCAAGTGTTCATTTCTTCAAACCTAGTAATGTTTTAAAAGTGAACAACATACCCAGATAACCTTAAGTACTGTAAATATAGGGGTTTTTTGTAATTGTTTAAAATAGAAATTATGACATCCTTTGAAGGGAGATTTCTAAAGGAGGTATATAAAATCTGAAAGTGACATTGGTGATTGATTTAAATGATACTTATTTTTTTTCTGACCCTAGAACTCTAGCTTGAACCTGCACTTAAGATTATAGTGACGTCTCCATAAATAGCATACATGTGTAAGTCCTTTGCTCCCTGAGAAGACAGCTGCAAGCTGTGAGGGTTGTGATGAGCAGCAAACTGATTTCTTATCCAGGCCTGTGAATGCTGTCTCTCCCTGAATTGGTATTAGATTGTGTTGTTTTCTTTTGCTAAAATATTACCTAAATGTTACCATCAAGTCTTTTCTAAGTATCACCAGGTTTTGATGGTTTATTGATACTATTTGAAGTTGCCAGTTGTTTTTGTCTATTGAGAGAGTTAATAGGACATTATTTCTTTTAACTTTTGAAGTGATTTAATGAAATTTTAAAGATAATTAATAGTGAACTATCTTAAGAGACTCGCTAAAGGAACTGAACATTTTCTTTACATGGCCCTCAAAGAAGTACAGGATAACGTACTGGATATTCTCAATAGTTGGGAAGCTAGTCTAGTTAGTTTATATTATAGTTGTTTATATGCATGACTAAGCAAATATAGGACCAAGCCATTTGAGATTGAGGCTTTTATGATTATTATTTTTTCTTCTTCATTTTTAACCCTCTTAATGCCAGAAATTCAGTAAACAAGAGTTTTTTGTTGGTGGTTTTCTTTGTTTGTTTTTGTAAGTCCCCTAAATGTGAGCTAACCAAATGGTTCATTGGGTGAAGGTGATTGCCTTCAAGGCTGGTGACTTTTGATGCACTGACTGCTAGTCTTGAAATGGGAGTTGATCAATTAAATGTTCGTTAATAGACTTCCTTGGTGATTATTCATCACAGGTAATCTTTCACTAATATATACTTAAAATCAAGCACTGTGACTGTGGTGAGCAAGTTAGTGTGGCCAAGTGATACTTTATCTGCCTTTCTAATCTGTAGATTTAATTGTTTTATCAACTTAATGATGCAGTACTTGTTAGAATGAATTTTTTTTATGGAAAATGAAAATTAAAGTAGACTGGGAATTCATTCAGCACAAATACTAAATGTAAACTTATTGTCTATTTAATAGCCATGATTAGAGAGATTAATGAAGAATGTCCATCAGGTTCCCTTTCATTTATGGGTAATATCAGAATCTTTCTTGCTAGAGAACAGAAAATATTGTGATATTGTTTTCATAAGTTGTTATACTTTAAATTCTTCCAAGGCTGATCACAATATATAAATTTTGAATTTGATTTTTGGGGGGGGGGCAAGGAGTGAAACTCTTGAAAAATACAAATGCTTATTAGAGAAGTCTGTAAGTAAGGCAGACTTTACATAAGCAAGTTAAGAAATATACTATAATTGAATAATATAAATAAATGAATATATACCCAATGTCATAAAACAGTATTACTTGTAGTCATAATTCCTACAGTTAGTAGGTATATATTTATCGGCTTTAAATGTAAGATGATTACATGTTAGCTGTAGATGTCAGTTCAGGACCAAGGGCATAAACACTATGTTGTCTTGTTTTGAGAGCCACTTCTGAAGAAGTCTTCCTGATCTGTCCTGTGCCCATCTTCTGCTGCCCTCAGCTTCTCAAGCTCCAGCTCCATTATTCTAGTCCATTGTGTTCTTCCTCTTGCCTCAGTTCCTTCCTGTACACAGACGAATGTTCTTTTTCCACCCATGTCTATATGCAAACACTTAATGTCTTTGCATACATGCACACATACACGTGCATGCTCATTCATACTTTGTTTTTTGATTGCAAATGGTATTTCCTTAGGGAAGGATTCCTTTATTCCCTTTAGTTCATGCTGTAACTTCATTTGTCCTGCCATAGGAATCTCAAGTTTTACCATGTGACATGCACAGAGGACAGAAAGTAAGTGATCAAAAGTTGTATCAACAAAAGCTAGAAAGTATTCCAGGATATAGTAGTAAGACAGTCCCGGAGAGGTTAAGCAGCAGCCAGGTAAGCCTTGTAGAAAATAGTGGCCACTGTAAAGAATACTAATTGACTTTAGATTAGTATTTGTTTCTATGAAACATACTTTGGGTTTTGAGTTTAGTTTAATGATAAGACCTCATACATAGAATTCAGTTCTTTCAGAATGTGATTTTTAAAAACAGATTAATGATTATCAGCTTGCTTTAATAAATGCCTCATTTATAGGAAGGCTAGTGAGGATATACAGAAAAACAGTCTTTGTTTCCTGTGGTACTAATAGGTGGAAAGATACACTGTTAGGTGGACCAGCCATCAGCATTGCCTATATCTGACCTGAGACCAGTCAGTCTTCCCAGGAAAGGTCCCACAAGAAGTTCCATGACAAGAAGAGGAGAAACAAATAATAAAATGTCACCACTAAGCAGGGCTTTTTTCCAATCCCAATATAATAGGCAAATAAGCCAGGCTAGAGTAATTTGTTTCATATTCCTTTACTCAGATTGGGCTATTAAAGAACAAAGGAGAGTTGTAGATAATGAAGGGGAAATAACCAAGAATTGGTCACACCATGTGATTTAAACTTAGGCAGGAGAACATCCTTGAGGAAGTCTGTACAGAAAGAATAAGGACCATGTTCATGAGCCTTAAATGGTCATTTACTGGACCAAATGTGGACACATTCTTCTGGTTGTTTGGGCAGGAGAGTGGACAGAAAGAAAGGAGAGAAAGGCAAGGAACGATGCTTATGTACACCTTTCCTTCCCCTGGGTGCCACTACTTGCCTTTCAACAATTTTCCCTGTGGTGGCATTTAAATGATTATGACAAAAAATATGTTGCTGCTTGGTACCTTAAATATTGGAGGCATTGATAAAATTGTAGATGTCATGTGCCAAGCACTTTTCAGAGTGCTCTATTGTATCCATCACAGCTGAACTGTGACACAATTGCATTGTGAAATAAGTGGCATCTTATCTTTACAAATAAGGAAACTAAGGCACGTTGGGTTAATAGAGCTTCTAAGCAAGTGGAAAAGGATCTAAGAATATAAATTACTTAGATTTGCATGATAAAGACAAACCAGTTTGAGTTGAAAGGGTTGTAGAAGGCATATGAAGTATACTCTCCACAGGTAGAGAAAATGAAATACAAGGAAGGTGTGGAGAGAAATATTGGAGTACAAGGTGGGTGCAGGCCCTCAGAGACGGCCTGGATTCGCTGTCAGCTACAGTTAAGAGGGTGTCTGGAAGCAGATGGTGGGAAATAAATAAGGTATTTGTGAAGTTTGGAAGTGCAAAAATAGCTCTCCAAACTTAATGGCAAGCTACACTTTGAAAGAGAATTGAATTATAGGTTAAACTTATTATGCAGGCTTGTTTTGTGTTCCTTCAAAGCTTCAAAATAGGGACAGCAACTGGACTCTTGCTGCATCTGTAAATAGGCTGCTATCTGTTTTCCTTTCTTTTTGTAGTTGTAAAGAATCATTCATGCCAGCACAGTTAATAAGCTTTAGCTGTTGAATGAAATTATATATTCTGTTCAGTAAGGCCCTTCTCATGCTGCCATTGTCTTCTGCTTTCCTTGGTGTCTTTAGCACCAGGCTACATTTAAGTCATAATGGCCACGTTCTCCAGAGGTCTGGCTCTGGGTCATACTGGATCTGTATCAAGAGGGGTCCTTTGTGCAAAGTTACCCATAGTGGGATGTCATTTTTCTATATCATGACTTCTCTTTACCAAGCCATCTTAAAAATTCTAAGGGGAAGCCATTCAGTTTTCTAAAGTTTTTTGAAACCTAATCTTGATCTACTAAATTATATAGGAAACTTTAATTTCCCTGGTACAGAATGGCACCTTCATATATTGTTGAATAAAAAACATGAATGAGACTTTAGTTTTCTCCTCCAAGATGTTTCTCTGCTGCACCCTTGTCTTGAAGTTTATTGTATAGGCTTGTATGTAGCATTTCCATCTAATACTTATTGCATGGGATTTAAAACTTCTCTCCTTAGTACTTCAATTCTCTGAGAATTGAAACTTGGACCTTGGGCATGGTAGACAAGTGTTGTATATCACAATTCTATCTAACCCCCAGCCCTGAATCCAAACTTTAACATTTAGTCTTCCTTAAATATTTCTCTGAGATGACCACTTTTCTCTACTTTGAAAAAGTAAAAACCAATTATCTGGGTGTCACTATGAAGTAACTTCTCATTTTGCCTTCTGTTCTGGGGCTGAGCTCTGTGGGATTTGCCTCCTTGATATACTTGGCTATATCCTGTGTTTTATCCTAGAAACAGAACTCCATGTTGGTATAAACAGTACAAACTCTGTCCATGCACAGCAGTTAGCAAAGGTGGGATTCTTCATGTGCTGAATTCCCCTCTGCAATGAAAATATCTACTCTTTTACTGAAAAAACACTAAGGGTTTTTTGACAAACATTTGTCCATACATTTAACATAAGAAAAAATATTTGGCTAACTTAGTTAAGCGCCTACTGTGTAAAAACATATCTGTTATTTTTTTCCTAAACCCTGGTGAAGTGTTATTTTAACCAATCAAGGTTTATTTCAGAGATAAATGTAAGAAAATCAGAAGAGAAGCACATGAAGCAAAGGTATTTTATGAACAAATACACACAACACCCCTACAATTTTTTAGTCTTTGATATTGTATTTATTTGCATCCCTGATTCTATATGGGTCTTTATAAATAGCCAGTTGTTTATTACTTAAACATTTTAACAAGGGCCAAATGAAGGCCTTAGTTTGGGTCACAGTTTGAGTACATGGCCCATCATTATGGTGTCAGGAGCATGAGGTACTTGGTCATATTATGCCTGCAGTCAGAAAGTAGAAAGAGATGAATCCTAGACCTTACCTTAGCTTACATGTTTCCTTTTGCTTAGGTTGGGACTCCAGCCCATGGTAGACTGCCACATACATTCAGAATGAGGCCTTCCCATCTTCCTTCTACAGAATTGGGTACAGAATTAGGTAAAGAATTAGCTCTAAGGAAAAGTAAAACCCTTACAGAAATGCATAGAAGTTTGTTTCCATGGTTATTTTAAATTCTGTCAGGTTGACAGTCAAGATTAACTATAATAGCTCATAAATGTGCTTTCAAAACTATGGCAGTATATGAATATTTTCACAATCTTTTCACTTGACATATCTTTTGATGGAGAACTAATCTCAATGAATGACAAGAAAAATATTTATAATTAGTGAAACACCTAGTCGAAAGGGACACCATGCAAGCTTTCTGTAGCTTAGTCTCTTTTATGATATTTTTAAGGGTATGTTAAAGTCTGGAGGCTCTCCCATGCTCTGTAGTGAGAATATCTACTGACACATGGGCCACTTGGAATTACTGCTTAACATGTACTCTCTTGCTATGTCAGCCATTTCTGATTTAATAAGACTCTCCTATACTTTACAGATCTCATATATGTAATACTGCATATTCAAGGACTGCTTCAGAAGTAGTATTTATATAGGTATAAATATTTGTTTGACTCACATGTCGACATTTAAGACTATCCCTGGCACTGTATATTACAGTGATAATACTAGCTTGCTGACTAAAACAAATGGCTACTAGAGTGTATTATTAACATTTTCAACTCTAGCAAATAACTCTATTTTTCTTGTCATTATGCTTCCAACCATTTATATATTTTTAGACCTAATACTTGGTAAAGTCTTCTGTTTGCGCACCTATGCAGATGCTTATCTAAAATTACATTAGTTAAAATTTTACTGTGTAGAATGTACAAGGCCCTGGGTTTCATTCCTGGGTATTGTAATAAGTATCACAGACTACTTCTAGCTCTAACTGCTGTACCTGAGTCACACTGTGAGACAATCACATCATCAAGCCACTCTTACATTACTAAACAGTGGTGACTTCATTTCAGTATTTCCTTTAGGCTACTATGTGGGAGACTCCCTTCCAATAGAGGAAGTGGGCTGATGAAGGCCAGTGTTTTCATTTCAGATCCTTCACATCTCTGGAAAGCTGCATCCTCTGTAGAAAATAGAGCTGTATGTGTGCCAGAGTGTAACCCTGACATTCATCAGGGAGAGGGAGGAGGTCACATAATGCTTGTGTCTTTCAGCAGTAATCCTCCCATTTGGCAAGAGTTGGACAGGAAGTGTTTAACAATGGGATTTTATAAAATTCAATGTAGTAATGAGTGTTTTTATATTTGAATGGATCTAAGGAAGTTTTCTTTCTTTTTTTTTCTCCCCCTAACAGGATGGGCACTTAGAGTGAAGGAATCTATGGACTTGGAAGCATTTGCTTACTTTATTGGACTTTGTATAATATTCTTCCATTTTATCATGTCAACGAAGGGAGAAAGGGAAGAAAGAGCTACAGTAGTCTCTCTATTGATTTCAAATAGTTTGCTTTAGGGGGAGTTAGTGAGAAAGTAACTGTCTTTTAGGAAGGTGACTTTTATCAAAAACAGAGGCCTTAGATTATCTTCAACTAAGCCAGAAACAATGGAGTTATTTTCTTTCACTTTTGCACCATAAGACCTGGTAGTTTTAAAAGCTTTATACACAAATAGCTTTCTATCAAGAACTAAATTTACAGGAACTAGAGGAAAAGATACTCCTGTTTGACTTCAGTCACACAAGTTCTCCAAGGCAGCTACAGATACAAGTTTCTTAGGGCTGATACTAAAGAGTTGGTTAGTAGTACACAAAGGTCATCTGCCAAGGAACAAAGTGAATCCTTTTTCTCTAAGACCTATGTGAAGTGTTATAGATTTTAGACACAAGAACAATGTAGGTCTTCACTAGCCAGTAACCCTTATGAGTAACATAGGAAGTTAGGCAGATTACAGCTAAAGGGGATAAAGAGAAGGAAGAGGCAGAGATTCAGAAAGGAATGTAAACCATAAACCTGGCTCTGAAAGACACTCAGCTTCACTGAGGACCAACTAAAAGGTTACAAATTTGGGGTAGCATATATTCATTTTGTGGCATGTTTCCCTAGTATTTGGATAAAGCCCTAATAAAGGCATCAAAAAAAAGAATATTATAAACTACCACTTAAGAAGAGAACTCACTGTAGGATTCCACAACTATTAAATATAATAGGATGTTGTTTTTGATGATAGATACCTGTTTTATCTGTGATCCTGTCTTACCTCTCCAGAGTCATTGGTCACACCATGAACTTCAAGTACTCAGAACCTACAGAGATCTAGAATACCTTTTATCTCTGACCCATTATTCATATTACTCTCTTTTCTTAAAACTTATATAAGTTGTGCAGTTCAGTTTGTAGATGAGGGTGCTTTTATGAAGGAATTAATCCCCATAATTTAACTTTCCAGATAAGTGAATTATATACCATTTAAAACTAAAAGAACTAAACAAAAATATAATTTCTGAAGTATGTCTGCATTTTTTTAGTTTCTCTAAAGAATGAAATAGATCCCCTTTGCAGCAGCATTTTGGTAACTTGAGGCTGCGACTACAGACTGCACTTGTGCTGTACCTGTTGAGTGCATTTAAGGCCTCTGATGTTTGGGCATGGGACTATAATTGCTAGTTTTTCTTTGACAGAATTGTGCCTTTAAAACATGGGGACTGTCCCTGCTACTTCTGTATCCCCACAGCACTAGAACAGTGCCATTAAATGATCCATAAATACTTGGTTGATTTCTAAGGATAGTACCATTATCCCTTAATATTGCCTTTCACAGTCAGTATTACTCAGCTTGGGCTTAATGGCAATGAAAACACCTTTTCTCACTGGCTCTGTTGTCCCAGTTGGTCCTTTCCTGGCCTTTCATTACCTGAATTTGAATAGATACTTAAAATTATCCTTAAGCTTCACTAGAGCTATGTCACCTACACTACATATGGAATTTCTTAGACACATTGCCTAATAGTGACATTAATTTGGTTCATTGTGCTAACCTGTCCGTGTCCTGTGGACCCTAAGTCATACATCCAACATAATTATGCTTTTAAGGTATGTGTCCAATAGAGGTAACCTTTATTCTCTATTTTAACTGGCCATCTTAGCAAAAGTTGCTGTGTTACACAGGAAATGTCCAAGCAGAGTGTAGTTAGTGAGGGCTGGAGTTTAACACGCTTAGTTTTGTTAGTATCAGTCCCTTTAGGGCACATGCGTGCAGCACTTAGGACCCTCCTTGTGTTAAGATTCTAATAAAACTTCTCCACAGTTGAGAGACTTATACATTGTAGAACACATTTCCTCTCTCTGTATATCCACTAATCATATTCAAAAGGAGGAAATAAAAACACCCAAATTATATAAATGTACTCATACCTTATATCTTAGAAAAAAATTAAAACCAGCGATTGCTTTCCAAGGCAGAGGATTTCAGATGTGTGTTCACCCATTTTATAAATATTTGTCCATCTGTTACTCTAAGTAGAACTCTGATAAGGGTTGGTGGAACAGCTGTGAACAAGGCCTGCGTGGTCCCTGCCATCCCCTATCCATTACTGACAGGCACTATGAGGTTGGCAGAAGGAGTGAGTGGGAAGCAGTTGAATAGGTGCTGCATAGCCCAGAGCTTAGAAATTGTGCTAAAGTGGAAGCTCTTCAAGTTGCTGAGTCTTAAATGTCATGTCAAAGTCTAGACAGATTGGGACACTGATAGAACTGGGAAACAAACCCCAAGAAACTGGAATTTGGAGCAGCTTGCTTTTAAAGCATTGAATATTAATAATAATAGACTTCTCATGCCAGTAATTCAAGTGAATACTAGTGGTAGCTCTCACTGTCTTGTCTATGTGTTCTAAACGTGGCAGTGTTGTGTGAAGTAAACTTTGAACTTTGAACTGCCATATAAGAGTTTTAATCCTTTTACTAAGGGGAAAGTCCTAGCAGAACAATGAGTCAATCTTTTACTACATTGCCCAAGTCTGATACTCTTTAGAGAGTTTTCAGAGAATTGCTTATGCAATACCCATGTTGTCCACTGTTGCCTCAGAGGATGCCTATTAATCAGCTTCTAAACGTTCTTTGTTTGGATGTACACTATCCCTGAGCTGACTTCTGACTTAATCAGTCCTGTTCACAGGTCTCAAAGTCTATAAGTGAAAACCCATAACCCTTTTAAAAAACTGAAGAAAAGAAAAGTCTTTGGTCCCTTGGAGATTACTGCTTGCAGGAGCCCAGTTCTAGGTGCCTAGCTCTCCTGTCACCTTCTGGGATGCTAGACTAGAATATTTTTGCTCAGATTTAGATCTATGTGTGACTTCATTGCCCAAGGGAAAAATAAATGTTTCCTTTTCCCAACATTGCTATCTGCTGTCCTTCTTCCTTAGTTTCTTAATGGTTTATTTGTTTCTGGGCATCTTTCAATTTCTTATTAATATATACATAAAACATATTTATGTCACACAGAGATGTGGAAATGTCTAGATGCAATTAGATAAGTAAAAATGCCAAATAAACATTTGTTTCATTTATTTTCCTGGTCAATTATCACGTTAGTAAGAATGGTTTTACATGACATCATACATCTAAAATAGGATTTCCCAACTGATACCTTGACATAGTGCACTTATCATCACTATAAAATTATATATTTAATAATTATATCTGTCTCTGTATATATATTATAATGCTAGGAACTCAGATCTCTAGTACATAGAACAATGTCATATATATTGGCACCTTTTAATTTTGACATTTGAGGTATATCTTAATTTAAAGTTGATCACAATGTATATTTTCTTTTAAGCTGAATATGTGATAAGCTTATTGTTTCCCATTGTGACACAAATAGTAAATGAAACGAAGATCCAAACTCAGTCTCTGGACTATTCACATTATGTCTCAGCAGAGGAAAATAATATCTGTACTAGTAAGTATGTCTTAACAGAGAAAATAAAATGAACATAAAAAACCATGTACTAAGGTTTTTCACAAGCAACTCTTACTGAAGTGTGTCAGCCTTGTATCAGAGTAAAGAAAGCTAGGATAGTAAACTGAATGTGGTGAACCCTGGAGGAATCTGAAGTTTCATGGCAGTCTGGCAGTCTCCTTTCTCCATTGTACTTCTAATATTAACCAGTTAAAGAATTGACCAATTTGGTTTTAATTTCCCTGTCTTTGGCCCAATTTTAAGGTAACTGCTCATTCTTGAAGATATAATTAGTGTTGTTTTACTTTTCCTTCCCGTGGGAGAAGAGGTAGGGACACATAGCTTGCATATTTGTAAGTTCATTCTTTCAGCCTCTCCGCTGTCTGTAGCCACCCAAGGACACTTCAGCACTGGGCTTAAGCAATTAGATTTGGAACCAGTCAGGGTTTTGTGTATGTATTTAGACTTTTCCATCTTCTGATGGGTTAGAAAGGAAACATACTGTTCTCAAATGAATTTTCAGTGACAGGATTACAGCTTTCACCAAAGAGAGAGAGAGTGTGTGTGTGTGTGTGTGTGTGTGTGTGTGTGTGTGTGTGTGTGTGTAATAGAAAGGAAAAAGAATGAACTGAGTTAAAAGTTTTGATGTTCCTTTGCCACATAAGTCCCCCCCCCCCAGAGTAAATAAGTTTCTATCGTTAATGGAAAAGGTAAACTGGTAGATCTAATGTGTGTCCATATGATGAGGAAAAACATTCCTCACTGAGACAGTGCCCGAAGTATTCCAGTGCTGATTTGTTGTATAAACTTAGCACATTTCTCTTCCCTTAGTTCCCCTAGTTCTGTTTTTCATCAGAAGAAAACACTGTCATGTTAATATACAATAGCTACAAAATCCTGCCCTGATCTCCTGGCCTCAGTGCTGTGCTGAGAGAGCACTGTCAGATTTCCTAAAATGCAAGGGGGCCTCTGCTCTGTTTTTACCAAATACATTACCCGAGAAATATTTGCATTGCTGCTGCTGTTCTAAAGCAACTGCTTGCTTGCTAGGTAGCAACAAACACCTTATGTTTATCTCTTTCAAAAGAATACTTATCATAGAACTCAGCATCATGAGGCTGTGAGATCTCAGTCCTTCTTTGTCATAAAAAACTACTGAAACATTGAGAAAGTCATAAGAAAAAGTCCACAAAGGAAACATGCTTTATCACACTACTGTTCAAATACAAAAATTTTAGGTTTGTACACGTGCCCCTTCCGTACTGGTCCATTTTTGTAGTCCTGCAATTGTATTAGATTGAAAGTAACAGTATATATAGCAGTGTCATAAATAGATAATATATGAACAACTTAAGTGAATGTTATATTGACACAATATATTATGCCAAATTACTCTTGAAATTGCTTTTATTTTGACTAATATTATGTAGATTTTTCTATCAACTTTGCTATCCTGATAAATTATTTTAAAAATATTAATGTGTCAAAAGTAAAGGGTTTTTGTTATTATTGTTTGGTTGCTTAAGCATAACAGACTTTTGAGCCATGCCAGGATTTTGTGTGTGTGTGTGTGTGTGTGTAAATATTAACTACAAAATGCTAACTCAAAATGTTTATTGACCTCAGTTTTGGTCACTACAAAAACCTAATCTTTGCATTTTGCTATTTGACTTCATATAGCTCTAGCAACAGGCATTCGTGACTCGACAATTACCTGTTTTAACACTGATTGACAGCAGTTTATAAAGACATTGCATGATTTCCTGATAAGTATACATAATGCCTACATGTAGAAGACATGTACAATCTAATACAGTAAATAAGGTTTGATTGTTGCTCATTATGATCTTAATCTTTAAAAGCCAGTACAATCACAAGTTGCTAAGAACCAAATGGCTGTAATGGAAAAAGAAGCTGAGGAGATTAAAGCTTAAACAGAAGGAAGCAGAGCAGCCATGAATCAGAGGAAGTATAGGTGAGTCTAGCTATGCAGTCACATCCTACTTTTGGGTTAGATTTGCTCTAAGTAGTGGTGTTGTGGAGTTTAGATCTCTGACTTTGGTATGTGTTTCCATTTCTTTAGCCTTTCTTTTCCTGCTCTTTATATATTATTACTCTTGCAGGGGTGGAGTGGGCATGCCTGCTACACCATATGTGTGACACTTTATGAAGTAGGTTCTCTCCCCTTTCATCTTTCCATGGGATACAAGGATTAAACTGAGGGCATTAGGATTGCACAAGAAATCCTTTCCTAAGCCCTCTCATTAGCTCTCTGGCCCCTTTTAAATCTTAGATAACTTTTAGCATAGCATTTTAATTCTGTTGTCTTTTTTAATGCTATATTTCCTAGCATTTTTATAATATTCACTAAAGTGATTGTGCTTCTTTAATTTGTTATAGTCAATTTAAGATCATTGTTAATTTAACACTGATTAAATTTGTGCTGAGTGATCACTTGGGCTCCTTCACTTTGAATCAGTCTCCATCAAGCATCACCATTGCGTGACCCCTCAGGTTTGCCTACTCAAAGACAAAATTGAACCTACAAACTGAATAGTTCTTGACCTCCCAAAAAGATTTACTTACTGCATTTGAAATCATTATAGCATTCCTGTTTACTCTTCAGTACTTTTAAACTGAGCTTTGCATAGTATTCTTTCCTGGTTAGATCAGGCAGCCACTGTGTGGCAGTGTCAGCCACCAGCACTGGAAACTGCCTGAGCTCACTACTGTGATGTAGAACTCCAATTCCACCCGCTAGTGCAGAGAAGTAATGGTGCTTTGGGTTCTAGTGACACCTGCTGGTACTTTATTTTTTTATTTTCTTTAGACCACTTTTTGAGAAAGATCATTTAATCCATTAGGATATCATAAAAGGCCTCCCTTTTCTGTGACTATAAGCTTTGCTATGGTTGCCAGAAGCAGCAACCAACACTTGGATTTTACATTTGGTTTAAGAGAAATATCTGTCCTCTTCCTACAGGAGGGATTAGGCCTAAAGAATGAAGACATTGTTATGTGGTAACGTTAGAATGTCTTTATAATAGTATCACAGGAAGTACTTCTAAGGATAGGTACTCTGAGAGAACATGCATGACACATCATAGGATGTCACCATGTTATTTTATCATTTTATAACATCTGAGGTACTCAAAAGCAAGTTTAGCAGTTTTATTCCATTTCTGGTGAAGTTTCAGATGAATGCTGAACAATGAGAGAATTTCAATCACAGTGCACTGATGTAATTTTCACATTTGTATTAATTTTGCAGGAGTAGATTCTCTTGTTAAAAATTAATACTGACAACAAAGTTAAAAATCGTCTTTGGTACTCAACCCCTCCTTTCTCCTTTCTTGGTTCATATGACAGCTTTCACTTTCCTTTGCTTTCCAGGTACCTTTTCCCAAAGCACATACACATACTTGGTTGTTAAACTGTAGACTTGAAACAAAGTAGCTAGTATTTGTCAAAGCTACTGTTATACTAAAGCTTTCACAGAAGAGACAGAACAGTCTTAGCATCCCAAGTCATGCCATTAACAGTTTGATATTCTATCACAGCAACAGTTCTTTCTAAAGTTGCTCTAGTACGCAACTGTAGTAAATGCACAAGATTTAATTAAAATATTGATAGGACTACAATTTTCCAATTGAATTAAAAAACAGTTGTCTAATAA
Source organism: Mastomys natalensis (assembly GCA_021653895.1). Taxonomy (NCBI): domain Eukaryota; kingdom Metazoa; phylum Chordata; class Mammalia; order Rodentia; family Muridae; genus Mastomys; species Mastomys natalensis. The sequence goes on along the minus strand of JAJTUV010001365.1, from coordinate 298,500 downwards.
GTGTTGCAGTTTGGCAACACTGATCAAAATACTTGGCCTCTGCCACACTCCCATCACGATGGCCATAGCCAGAACTAGCTAACTTTTCAACATAAAACCCACACTTGTTTATTGTGACTAACAGTGTCAAAGTGATCTGTGCTTACAGTTCATGTGGAGAGAGAATTAAAATTGGCTATGACAAAATTTTATTGGAACATTTTCCATTTACATCATTGAAAAAAATATATATCATTATTTCAAACCTTTAGGATTTCATAATGTTTGATTATTTTTTGTACGTGTTTGTTTTTAACTGGATTTTCCACACTTAAAACACCAATAGGAATTTTTTTAAATATAAGAATCAGTTATAATAAATTCATGGGTTTTTTTTTTTTTCTTCTGAGCACAATAGCTTAAGTAAAAGCATAGAAGAGAAGGGAGTGGGAATCAAGAACTCAAAGTTTAAGGAAGATGTGATCAGATATATTTCATCAGGATGGTAGCCTCCTGACTTTAATCTGTTCACAGCATTTCCCAGAAGATTATCTATTCCATGCACTATAGAATTTGCTAAGTCTTGGTTTAAATAGTATGGTTTCAGTTTTACTAAGAATTTAGACAGAAAATCCCATCAAGCAGACATTCAAACAAGGTAGCAGTTCTGGCTAGAAGAAGAGAACTTTTTCTTTGAGATGAACACAAGAAGTTAATTAAACAATAAACTTTTTTCAACAAAGGATATTTTCATTAAGCTAGGGGAACTCTTGACTGAGATAAAGCTCTGCATTTTGTGAGGATAGTGTTTTACTGACTTGATAACATACTTCTGGTTATGCACATATTGTCACACTGTAGTGAGGTGCTGAAGCTGCAGTTAGCATCCAGGTAAGGGCAACACAGAGTAAGAAAGGTGAAGTTGTGACACATAAAAGGTTAGGTTTTGTTGTGATTTCTTCATAATTGTTCCTTAAAAATTCCATGTAATTCAGTGTTCCTCACAGGTACATTCATTACATTGTAGCTATTTGAGGTCATAACTAGGGGCAGCAGTACCTCCTACACTACGATTAATGCGTCTGTCCTGCAGATTAGGTTGTGTTTTGAGGATTAAGATTGGTAGTATTCATTTCTCCTTACCTAGCATTTTACACTGTTGCTGCTGTATGGTTTGTCTAATGCATGAATGAATGGTTTGTGTCGGTTGCTGTCGTTTCACAGGTGGTGGTGTCATCATGTAGGCTTATTTTGTGATGTGTTGTATAAGTGATGACTTTCTTCTTCACTATCCAACAGATCAATTTAGTAAATGAACTCCAGGAACTGTTTGAATCATTCATTGTCAGAGAAGAATTTAGGAATCGACTGGCTCCATTTATATGTATGCCTCCAGTTATATATTTATTTCCTTCCACATATAAGACATTACATTTTCTAGGATTATGTTATATTTAGTGTACCAGCTTAATGCATTAATTTATATCCTAACTAACGTGTACTGTGTTTATTTGATGGATTTATGACTTTATAACACATCAATAAGATAACTGGCTATCAGCGATTAAACCTTTGGATGGTCTTATGTCTGCAGATATAGTTGAACAGTTGTTTTCAGTTCTGTTCAGGAGTGAAACAGAACAAAAATCATTTAGCTGAGACAGTGAGAAGGTGGACTTGTTTTCTGGAAGTTAGAGAGCAGAATAATAATTAGAAAGAAAGTTCTAAATAATTAAAACTCCTCAGACCATTTTGGGAACGCATAGAAATGCCCGATGTTAGGGCAAAACTAGGAAGTCCCAGGAAACTCTTGGCATGTGCAAAACAGGACTTGAGTAGACATCAGGAAGGTAAGCAGCCTGCAGCCTTGTCACCTGCTCCAGACGGAGAAGCTGGGATTTAGTCCCAAGGATACCGTTTCTCTCTCCTGCTCTGACACATTATGGGATCTCCAGATGCTCCGGGGCGTCCTGAGGCTTGTGCTGCTCACCGCCAGTCTGCTCTCGAGAGCCCTGAGTGACAGGTACTGTAAACATCCTACACTCTCAGCTGTGCAAAGTAAGAAAGCTGGGAGAAGGCTGTTTACTCTCTCTGCCTTGGAAATCAACTAAGAATAATGAATTTTAGATGCCCTGTGTCCTGTAGTTGATCCTGTCATTGATCTGTTTTGAGGTTAACTCTAAAAGGTAAAAGGGTGAACTAATCCATGCTAAGAAGTGCAAGATACTTTGGGAGATCAGTTATCTTTAACTGTTTAAGAAGACCAGGTATGGTGGTATGTGCCTATAATCCCACTACTCAGGAGGCAGAGACTGTTGAATAGTTTAAACCAGATTAGGCTACCATGTAAGATTCTGGGCTAGCCTGGGCTACATCAAGAAACTTGTCTCATAAAAAGTTTGTATGAGACTATATTTTATAGATTGCTGTTGTAGCCTGCTGTATGAAACCAATAAAACACTAAATGCCTGCATGTTAGCTCATGAGTTTTCCATTAACTTGGCTAGCATTTTATATACCGAGTTTGTATTTTGACGGTGTCTGGGACTTGCTACTTTACCAGGGGCCAGAGGCAGTTTAGATTCTCTTATAGGAAGAATGGTATGATAACAATATGTCAAAACCCTGCTCTTTAAAGGCAATATAATTATACATTTCCAGAAAGGTGGGTGCAGTTGGGGGATATACAAGAAGAGAATTTTAAGCAAAATCTATAGAACTAACTTCCAGGTTCAACCTATTTCTTTTTCCAGTAAATTATCCATATTAAATGTTTATTGAACACCTCACTAGAATTTGGAATTGTCCAAAATGTGAGTCTTTTGGGTTATGCATTCTAACAAGCATTTGCCATTAAGCTACATCCCCAACCCCAACAATTAGACATTGTTCTAATCAATATCAAACAAGTATTCTTTTCAGAGATCCTGAAGATAAAGTATGTTCTACACAAGCGCTTAGGATGTTGAAATACTTAATGCATGTATTAAATTTTAATCTATATGTATTTACTCTGGCATACTAGCATGCCTCAGTCATTTAAACCAAAACATTCTATTGCCTTAGGTATATTAGAGAAGGATTATATTTCTTTATATCCTCAAATGTAGCATATAAGACAGTAAGAAGTATTGGTTTCATGTAGGTCTAGTTAAATGTATATATACAGTGACTGCATCATGTTGAGTTCAAGAAAGTATCTGGACGAACTGGCTTTATTTATATCAGTTACACATACTGTTGAAGTACTAGCTGAGCAGCTCAGCTTGGATGAGTCATTACCCTTTCTAGATTTGCCTTCAGGCTTAAGGAAACCTTCTTCAAGACAATGCTCTATATTCTCCAGAAAGAAACAGTTGCTATTGATGATTAAACTTGCACTTTCTGCCAGGGATGCAGACTCATTTGGGCAAGGACAGCTCTGCTGGAAGTAGGTAGAGTCCAGCACTACATGCACTCTCACTGCTTTTTACTGAGATAAATTAACAAGAAGGACATCAGGATATTCCAAATCAAAGCTTTTCAATGCTTACTGAAAAAAACAATGAAATTAAGTGTATTATATTATTAAACAAATATTTATTGACTGTGAGCCACTTCTGGGATATAGAAATGTGGCAGGGAAAAAAATGCTTGCTATATTGGGACTTAGAGATAAATAATATGTCATGATAGATTTGTGAATTTTGTGTTATTTATGTAAAATATCCAGCTTTATTCAGTGATATTTTTGCCTTTTCAGCTCTTCGATACTAAATAAATTTTAACATTTCAGAATTCTGATTTCATTGTGTATGAAACACTTCTAGACATAAACCATTTTCTTTCTCATGTCTTTGTAACAATAGTGAATGTGACATGGCTAACTTGTATAAGTAAGCATGCTTGAGTGGTCAGTGTTTTCTTGATGTGTTTTATATACATGTCACATGTCTTTGTTGAAAGATATTGTTAACCAGTTATATAAAAGTTTTATGTTTAATTACTGTCTGTTATATAAATGCAAATATCACTAATTATAAAAGTAAACTTAATTACTTTGAAACCTTTGTTCAATTTTACAGCTTTATCTTCACATTATATTTGTATAATTTAACAATGCTGTAAACACTTTAAAAGAATATGAGTAAAGAAATGTTCTATTGTAAAAATAAAAAAAGCTTGATCAATTTATTATAACTGTTTAAAACTTAATAAAAATAAGAGCTTTGCCTATTGCATTCATCTCTGAATCATGTCCTTGTCTTAGTACATTGATTTTGTGTCTAGTGATGATCTTTTTCTGTAAAACTAATTTGACTTAGACTTCCCAATTTGAATATATTTAAAATCTTCATTTTGAAACTATAGGAAGCAGGTTATTAATTACAGTATCAGTCAGTATAAAAAGTTAAAAATCAGTCATCTTTAAACAATGAACGAAAATGAAGGAAACGTTGGCATGTTTCGACACCATAGAGAAAGGTGAAGATAGAGCAGACTGATTCACCTTGTCATAAGGAGGCTGTCAACTCTGGGAGGTATGAAACAGACAACTGTTAGCTGTTGTCTGGGATGCCTCAGAGAGATTTCCATAGCCACCTAACATACATGTTCCTAGACCTTTGTTGTGCCTTAGTGGGTAAAAGTTTCTGCCACCAAGCCTAATGTTTAATCCCTAAGATCTACATATTGAAAGGAGAGAACCATGTCCCATAAGTTTTCTGACAACCATATGCTGGCTGATATGTGCATACCCAGTAGAACAACACGAGTAAATAAACGTAATAAAAAATTAAATATCAGCCTACCATCACTATGTTAAGTTTTTGAAGTGAGATTTCCTTAAAGACAGGGATATCAATAGATTGTACATTTAGTGTTCTCATTTTCAAATTTTAGAGTGGTTAATTACAATTGAGATTTTTATAATTTTGAGGGGTAGGATTTATGATTTTTTAAAATTTTCATTACAAAAAATTTTCTTTAATTTCAAACACCACCTTAATTTTTTTTAATCCTATACTTAACCAAAAGAAAAGAAATTTTGACCCCTTTATAGATCAAATTCCAGCTGTTAACAGGCTTTACAGAATACTTCTCTGGAGACAGTGCAGCTCCATGTATACTCAGTATAAACATTGGAATGTTAGAGTAGCTAAAAAAATGCCACCCAAAATGCTTTGGACAGTGCCATCTAACAATACATTATTTCATCCCAAATGATAGTGGTATCAAGATGCACAGCCTAACAGATAATCTGATTCTAGAAGAGTTGGAACTATTAACTCTTGTATGTAGTGTACTCCTGGGATACTATAGGTATGAAAAAGACATCTAAAAATAATCAAAACTAAAGATTAAAAATTAACTGAATAGAATGCATGCCTTTAGAGTGACTGCAAACATCTTGTTGACATTTTCAAAGGCTTTGTCACTAAAATGTCAGCTGTGGGTTTTGTTGTGTTAATTTTTTTTTTTTTTTTTTTTTTGTTTTTTTTTGTTTCGAGACAGTCTCTTAGCCGGTCCGAATCACTTGGTAACAGCTGGCCTCAACTCAGAAATCGCTACTCTGCTCCAGGGGATTAAAGGGTGCGCCACCACCGCCGGGTGTAATTTTTAGTAACGATAAGGAGCAGGGAAAGAAGACGATTTATTTTTGAACCCCTGGTGTGTTGCTCTCCATGATACTGGAATGCAAAGCATAGCTTTTTAGCAGAAGCTTGCTAAGAGAATAAAATTTCAAAATTGTAGGTATTTAAGCTTCAACTATTAAAGAGTTGCTCCTGAATTGGGGGGGGGGGGCGCGCATGGATGTTATTTTAAATTCCAAGGTTTATGGAGTAAACCCAGATATTGTGTAGTTTGATCATGCCGAGCACTGGAGAGTCTCAAAACACTCAGGTCTTGGCAGTGTCCTTAGTTCTTTAAAAGCTGTTGAGTTTTCTAAACAGCACTAAAAAGCTTTCACACTAGGCATGGATGCTCCTTTAAAAGTACCTTCAGTGGATGACAAACCCAGACACAGCAGGTCATCTGATCATGCAAACTTATAGTAGTTATGACAGCATAAATGGAACTGTAAAATCAAGTCACCAAATTCCAGCATAAGAGTGGGGAGTTGACCATGAAATTTTAACCTCAAACATGGAGCGTGGTAAATTCTCACTAAGTGCATGTAGTCCTTGGTAAGTCAATCACACTTCAGTGTAGGCCAACATTAAAGACTATTTGGTCTTGTTGCGAGGTTGCGGGGAAGCACAGTGGATAAGGAAATGGAGTGGTTGGGTGGAGCTGGGAAGAGTTGCAGACTTGGGGGCAGTAAATAAGATCAAAATACATTGTATGAAATTCCCAAAGAACTAATAAAATTTCTTTAAAACCTCATTTAATTTTTTATTGGATATTTTCTTTATTTACATTTCAAATGTTTTCTCCTTTCCAGGTCTCCCCTTCAGAAACCCCCTACCCATGTCCCCTCCCCCTGCTTCTATAGGGGTACTCACCCACCCACTCACTCCCACCTTCCTGCCCTGGCATTTCTCTACACTGGGGCATCGAACAACCTCAGGCCCAAGAGCCTCTACTTCCGCTGATATCCAACAAGGCCATCCTCTGCCACATACGTGGCGGAAGCCATGGGTTCCTCCATGTGTACTCTTTGATTGGTGGTCCAATTCCCAGGAGCTCCAGAGGGTTGGCTGTTGACACTGTTGCTCCTTCCATGGGGCTGCAAACCCCCTCAGCTCCTTCAGTCTCTTCTCCAACTCCTCCATCGAGCACCCCACCTCAGTCCAATGGTTGGCTGCAAGCATCCCCCTTCTGTCAGGCTCTGGCAGAGCCTTCTCAGGAGACAGCCTTATCAGGCTCCCATCAGCAAGCAAGGCATCCACAATACGATCCTGGTTTGGTGATAGTATATGGGATGGATCCAGGTGGGGCAGTCTCTGGATGGCCTTCCTTCAGTCTATGCTCCACACTTTGTCTCCATATTTCCTCCTGTATTTTGTTCCCCCTTCTAAGAAGCACTGAAGCATCCACACTTTGAGCCACTTTGATCTGTGAATTGAATCTTGGGTATCCCAAACTTTTGGGCTAATATTGACTTAGGGAGTGCATACCGTGTGTGCTCTTTTGTGATAAGTTACCTCACTCGGGATGATATTTTTCAAGTTCCATCCATTGCCTGTGAATTTCATGAGGTCATTGTTTTTAATAGCTAAGTAGTATTCCATAGTGTACATGTACCACATTCTCTGTATCCATTCCTCTGTTGAGGAACATTTGGGTTGTTTCCAGCTTCTGGCTATTATAAATAAGACTGCTATAAACATAGTGGACCATGTGTCCTTGTTACATGTTGGAACATCATCTAGGTTTATGCCCAGGAGTGATATAGTTGGGTTCTCAGGTAGTACTATATCCAATTTTCTGAGGAACTGCCAGACTGATTTGCAGAGTGGTTGTACCAGCTTAAAATGCCACCAACAATGGAGAGTGTTGCTCTTTGTCCACATCTTTGCCAGCATCTGTTGTCATCTGAGTTTTTGAACTTAGCCATCTGACTGATGTGAGGTGGAATCTCGGGGTTGTTTTGATTTTCATTTCCCTATGACTAAGGATGTTGACCATTTCTTTAGGTGCTTCTCAGCCATTTGATATTCCTCAGTTGAAAATTCTTTGTTTAGCACTGCACCCCATTTTTAAATAGGGTTATTTGATTCTCTGGAATCTATACGGTTCCATCCCTGAGCATTCCTGTCTCAACCAGCCTTTTGTCCTACAAATTCTATCTAACTTGCAACCTTGATATGGCAAGTCCATCTATTCACCTCAGAACACCTATCATTCAACCTTATTTAATTTTAAAGTAAGTTTAATGCAGTTGCAAGCCAGTCATGTACATACATAGAGACCAGTTGCTGCCTATTCTGTAGTACCTCTGATAAGGCATGGTTAGTTGCATTGCAATCTGAATTTATGCTGGGATGTACCATCCCAACCCATTCCACGATTTTATGTTTGAGTCATGGCATCTGCCACATTGCTAGTACATAGTACATATTAAGGGCTGCAGGTAACTGCTCTTGACCCCATCAAGGCTTCTAATGTAAAGTCTCCTCTGACTAGTGGTAACAGTGATAGCTGTTACTGTCATAGTAGAGGCAGGCTTGGTTCCACTCAGCACTGACTTGACATTCAAATTTTAAATCATGGAACTAGCCAGATGGCTTATACTGGTGAAGCATTTGCTTCACAAGTGAAGACCTGAGTTCAAATTCCCAGAACTCACGTAAAGCCAGGTGCACTAGTTGGTATCTATAATCCTTGTGTTCCTGTGTCAAGGGCGTAGGGACAGAGATAAGGCTCACTAGCAGCTCATGCCAGGTGGCCTGATACACACAGCAGCCAATAAGATACCCTGTCTCAAACAAGATGGAAAGTGATGACTGACAGTCAATGTTGTCCTCTAGTGAACACACATGCATGTCCATATATATGTACCCACATCATAAATGAATCTAATCAGATTCTGATAAGGATATAGGTAGATACTGATCAGGTAGTTTTAGGGTCAGGGACTCAATTCTTGTCTTGGCCAGAGCCAAGTTAATATTCATAAAGAATTTGATATGATTCACTGTAGCATATAATTTAGCAATAACCCTAGAAGTTGCCTTCACCAAACTAGAAACTTACTGAAGGTGGAAATCTACTTATTTTGAATATTTGAGTTCAAAAATGACTACCCAGAAATACATCATTATATGAATATACCACCATTCATGAGACCTGTTGTCCAACAGTTCCTAATTTGGAGATAATATAAATATTGTTCCTGTAAGTATTCTTATTCTCAGTGTTTGGGGTGTAGAGAACATTGTACAAGATTCTCTATGACAAGTAACAATTGACTTACTGTACCAGAGTTAAATAATTTTAAAAGGTCAAATTGGAATATTCTTATCTGGAGAGGGAGAGAAACCTTCCAAGTATTAAGAGTTTTTAAAAATATACAGGAACCATGTAACCATAAGGAATAGACTACATCTCGAGATAATATACGAAACCAAATAGGAATTTAGGACATTTAAGAGAAAATTAAGTCATGTGTAAGATTTTTTTACCACAATGTAGACTTTAACAAATTAATGAAGTAATAATTCATGAAAGAAGATATTCATAAATCTACTGAATGTTTAAAACTGTCTACAATGGAAATTTTGCAGTTCTCAAGACAATGTCTCTGACTGAGGGGTAAATCTTCAAGAGACAGTTCATTGTTTTCTAGGTTGGCATGATATATTTAAACTGCATTTTTTAAAAAATGGACTGTGCCAGTGGAGTCCACAATTCTATTGATTAACTATTCTTTATTCTTATCATTGAGATTATGAAACTAGTCAGAATCAATGCAGAAAATAACTCTGGTTTTTAAGAAACCTTATTGCAAAAATAAGTTTTAAAACGTTAATGTCTGCTAGGAAAAGAAATGTGTATCTGTTATGATTGCCTGTGTAGTCATGAGGCTTCATTCCTTTTTCAGTGCTGGCAACCAAACCTGGGGCCTCACACAAGGGAAGCAAGCTGCATCCCGAACCCAACCAAATACTATTTTGAACTCACTTTTAAAATGATTTGAAAGAAGATTTGAAAGAAGTGAAGTTAGCAAAATCTTTTCTTACCCTATTTTAAACTGACATGTGTAATTGGGGTTAAACTACCATAATGTCATTGAGGTTGGTCCTTTTCCCTTTAGCCTGCTTCTGTAAGAGGTAGGAACCCTTTAGTCTATAGTCACCCACAAGGTGGAAACAGGAGACCACAGTTGTCTTTTTTAAAAAAATTATTATAATTTTTATTATAAAAAGTCTTGCAAATACATCACACACCCAAATTAACCAAAGTCTATAGTCTATATAATTTCTTGAACTTACACAGTTAGAACTGGCATTTAACGGGAGCAGAGACCCAGCAGCGCTGGACTCAATTTTTCAGAGCACACACCCCAGTTGCATCTCGACCCCCCCCCCCCCAGGTATTCAGACATATCCAGGTTCACAGGTGAGATCTTAAACACACCCAGAGGCCTTGCATAACAGGGAAGCAGACTCCCCACCCAGCCAGAAACCTGGGCACCTTCAGGCTCCACCTGGGCCTGCTGGGAACAGAGACCTGATGCCACACAGACACACACACCAGCAGTAGCTCGACTTCACAGGATCACAGGATCACAGAAAGGACAGGCTCCAATCAGAGACAGGGAGGCCAGATAACACCAAAGATAACCAGATGGCGAGAGGCAAGGGCAAGAACATAAGCAACAGAAACCAATTTGACTTGGCAGCATCAGAACCCAGTCCTAGATACCAGAGAAAGTCCTAGATACCCAAACACACCCTTAAGACAAAATTCAAATCTAAACTCTCATTTCATGAAGATGATAGAGGACTTTAAGAAGGACATAAATAACTGCCTTAAAGAAATGCAGAAGAACACACGTAAACAAGTAGAAGCCCTTTAAGAGGAAACGAATAAATCCTTTAAAGAAATACAGAACAATGTAATCAAACCGTTGAAGGAATTGAACAAAACCATCCAGGATCTAAAAATGGAAGTAGAATCATTAAAGAAAACTCAAAGGGAGACAGCCCTGGAGATAGAAAACCTAAGAAAGAGATCAGGAGTCACAGATGCAGGCATCAACAACAGAATACAAGAGAGAGAAGAGAGACTCTCAATGGCAGAAGGTACATTACAAAACATAGACACAACAGTCGAGGAAAATACAAAAAGCCAAAAGCTCCTATCTCAAAACATTCAAGAAATCCAGGACACAATGAAAATACCCAACCTGAGAATAATAGGTATAGAAGAGGGTGAAGATTCCCAACTCAAAGGACCAGCAAACATCTTCAACAAAATTATAGAAGAAAACTTTCCTTACCTCAAGAAAGAAATGCCCATAAACATACAAGAAGCCTACAGAACACCAAACAGATGAGACCAGAAAAGAAATTCCTCTCGTCATATAATAAAACTCCAAATGCACAGAACAAAAAAAGAATATTGAAAGCCGTAAGGGAAAAAGGTCAAGTAACATATAAAGGCAGACCTATCACAATTACACCAGACTTCTCACCAGAGACTATAAAAGCCAGATGAGCCTGGGCAGAGATTATACAGATATCTAAGAGATCAAAAAATGCCAGCCCAGGCTACTATACCTGTTTCTGCCCATTCTGTTGCTCTGGTCTGCTGGTCAGGGTCTAGCAAGAAAGAGAGAGGGGTTGGAGGGGCAAGAGATGCGAAGAATGGAGACAAGACAAGGTCTGATCAAGTCTCCTTTATTGAAAGGAAATCATGGGTATATAGAAGCACAAGCAGAGGAATGCAGCTGAAGACACTTTACCACATAAGCCTTGCAGCTGTGCACTAAACAACAAAACAAGATATGGGAGAAAAACAAGATGTTTATCAAGTGTGCTCAGCTGTTTCAGGCTGTTGAAAACAAGTCTCTTGTCAGGGTATATGGCCTGAGATGGCTGCAAAGATGATAGCCACTTTCTGCTAGGAGTGGGCTCCCAACATATACATAGCAAAACTTGCAACTACCATAGATGGAGAAACCACAGTTTTCCAAGACAAAACCAAATTGAAATAGTATCTTTCTACTAATCCAGCCCTACAGAGGATAATAGAAAGAAAAGTCCAACACAAGGAGGGAAAACTACACCCAAGAAAAGCAAGAAGTTAATCTTTTCACAATAAACCCAAAAGAACAGAAACACACAAACTAATTCCAACTCTAAGAGCAAAAATAACAGGAAGCAATCAATGATCATTGGTCTCTAATATCTCTCAATATCAATGGACTCAATTCCCCAATAAAAAGACGTAGACTAACAGACTGGATATGTAAACAGGACCCAGAATTTTGCTGCATACAGGAAACACACCTCAGTGAAAAAGACAGATACTACCTCAGAGTAAAAGGCTAGAAAACAATTTTCCAAGCAAATGGTCCCGAGAAACAAGCTGGAGTGGCCATCCTAATATCCAACAAAATAGACTTTCAACCAAAAGTTATCAAAAAAGATAGGGAAAGACACTACATACTTATCAAAGGAAAAATCCACTAGGATGAGCTCTCAATTCTGAACATCTATGCTCCAAATGAAAGGGCACCCATATCTGTAGAAGAAAATGCCACTAAAGCTCAGGACACACACTGAACCTCACACAATATTAGTAGGAGATTTCAACACCCATCTCTCCAAAGGACAAATCATGGAAACAAAACTAAACAGAGACACAGTGAAACTAAAAGAAGCTATGAACTAAATAGATTTAACAGGTATCTACAGAATATTTCACCCTAAAACAAAAGAGTATACCTTCTTCTCAGCACCTCATGGTACGTTCTCAAAAATCGACAATATGCTCAGAAACAAAACAAACCCCAACAGATAGAAGAACATTGAATTAATCCCATGTATTCTATCGGACCACCACGGACTAAGCTGGTCTTCAACAGCAACAAAAACCAACAGAAAGCCCACATACACATGGAAGGTGACCAATTATATACTCAATGATAACTTGGTCAGGGAAAAAAGAAAGAAAGAAAGAAAGAAAAGAAAGAAAGAAAGAAAGAAAGAAAGAAAGAAAGAAAGAAAGAAAGAAAGAAAGAAAGAAAGAAGAAAGAAAGACTTTTTAGAATTCAATGAAAATGAAGGCACAACATATCCAAACTTATGGGACACAATAACAACTGCTCATCTGAAAGTTCTAGAACAAAAGAAGTAAATACAACCAAGAGGAATAGAAGGCAGGAAATAATCAAACTCAGGACTAAAATCAACCAAGTAGAAACAAAAAGAACTATACAAAGAGTCAACAAAATAGGAGCTGATTCTTTGAGAAATATAACCAGGTAGATAAACCCTTAACAAGACTAACCAGAGGGCACAGAGACAGTATCCAAATTAATAAAATCAGGAATGAAAAGGGAGACAAAACAACAGAAAACAAGGATAATTAAAAAATAGTCAGATCCTACTACAAAAGTCTATACTCAATAAAACTAGAAAACCTGGATGAATTTCTAGATAGATACCAGTTATCAAGTTAAATCAGGATCAGATAAACCATCTAAACAGCCCCGTAACCCCAAAGGAAATAGATGCAGTCATTAAAAGTCTCCCAACCGAGGGACCCATGGCTCCAGCTATATATGCAAGGGAGCTATTTATAAGTGGGAGAAGAGATCCTTGGTCCCATGAAGACTGGACGTCGTGGGGCAGGGATATTTGAGGGTGGGGAGGTGAGGTACGGGGGAGGGTGGGTGGGGGTACACCATCATAGAGGCAAGAGGAGGGGGGAAGGGAATAGAAGTTCCTGGAGGGAGGGGGAAAAGGGGGTAAGGGGAAAACATCTGAAATGTAAATAAAATTTCCAATAAAAAGAAAAGAGAGAAAAAAAAAAAAAGCAACAGCCCTAATAACAAATGACCTACACAATGCTATGTGTTATATAATTTTTCTAAGCACTTTTGCTGATAATAACACATTTAACATTTATCACAATTATAACTTTTTTTAGACAAGATTTCCCACATAGTTCAGGCTGGCCTCACACTCATGGCAATCCTCCTGCCTCAGCTACCCAAGTATTGATATTATATTTGAGCCAGCACATCCAGCTTAATTTTTTTTTAACTTTAGAAAACTTTCCTTATTAACTGAGAAGATTTAAGTAGTTGAAAATATATTTCACCTTAATTCTCATGCTTAGATTTTGGATTAACTTTAGATTGCTTAAGTAATTCAACAATTGGGGGGGGGGGGGAGGGTTGTTTTACTGTCTTGTTTTGTTTTCTTGCTTAGTTGAACATTAAAGTAACCAATGACCAAGATGATGAAGACAAATATATTCTCCACCCTGTAGCTGGAAAGAGAATGGTCTCTGTCAAACTTCAGTGGGATTCTTTAGGTGATCTCCTGGACCCTGTTTAAGCCCTGCTGGACAGGACAAAGAGAAGAGAAGAAAGGAAGGAGAGGGGAGAGGGGAGGGGAGGGGAGGGGAGGGGAGGGGAGGGGAGGGGAGGGGAGGGAGGGGAGGGAAAGAGAGAAGAGAAGAGAAAGAGAAGAGGAGAGAGAGAAGAGAAGAGAAGAGAAGAGAAAGAAGAGAAGAGAAGAGAAGAGAAGAGAAGAGAGAGAGAGAAGAGAAGAGAAGAGAGAAGTCTTTTGTAAATGTTGGGTTCATTCTAAGGGATTCTGAGAAACCTCTTGTCTGCTACAATAGAGCCAGCTTAAAAGCAGGGATTAGCTTCATCATTGGTCATCCTAGAGTTGGGCTCTGGGAATGTCAGGCACCTATGCTGTGGCTGAATCAGTTCAGGATGCCATGGTCACCAGCAGAAGAGGCCCATGTGGATTTCCACCTGCAGCATGACAAGAGATGCTGCCTCCTGCTGACCCTGCAGCTGGCATACCAGCAGATTTCCACAGGCTAGACACAGGTACGTTGGTTCTGTGATTCTGAAGCTTTATTTTGGTCAGAGGAGCAGTATTTTCCGTAGGAAAATCTAGATGGATTTTCACATTTTCTGTCATTGAGCATCTCCGGGAATCATATTACAAGCCTCTGACATCGGCTTGGGAATCTTTGACAAATTTGCCCCTTTCAATACAGATAATGAGAGCAAAGGAGACTCCTTCAGGATGACTGAGATGGAAGATGTTTTTGATCTTGGCTTTTTGCAGGGAAAATTTGACACATCAATAAAAGAAAAATAAATAAATGAAAAAAAAAAAGTCTCCCAACCAAAAAGAGCTTAGGACCAGATGGTTTTAGTGCAGAATTCTATCAGACCTTCAAAGAAGATCTAATACCAACACTCTTCAAACTATTCCACAAAATAAAAACAGAAGGAACACTACTCAATTCTTTCTATGAAGCCACAGTTACACTGATAAGTAAACCACAAAAAGACCCAACAAAGAGAGAGAACTACAGACCAATTATGAATATCGATGCAGAAGTACTCAATAAAAATCTTGCAAGCCAAATCCAAGAACATACCAAAACAATCATCCACCATGATCAAGTAGGCTTCATCCCAGGAATGCAGGGATGGTTCAATATACAGAAATCCATCAATGTAGTCCAATATACAAACTCAAATTAAAAAAACCACATGATCATCTCATTAGATGCAGAAAAAGCCTTTGACAAAATACAACACCCATTCATGTTAAAAGTGTTGGAGAGATCAAAGAATTCAATTTACATACCTAAATATAACAAAAGCAATATACAGGAAACCAATAGCCAGCATCAAACTAAATGGGGAGAAACGCAAAGCAATTCCATTAAAATCAGGGACTAGACAAGGCTGCCCACTCTCTTTCTACCTATTCAATATAATACTCTAAGTTCTAGTTAGAACAATTAGATGGCAAAAAGAGATCAAAGAGATACAAATTGAAAAGGAGGAAGTAACGTTATCCCTATTTGCAGATGATATGATAGTATACACAAGTGACCCAAAAAAATTCCACCAGAGAACCACTACAGCTGATAAACAACTTCAGCAAAGTGGCTGGATATAAAATTAACTAAAACAAATCAGTAGCCTTCCTCTACTCAAATGATAAAAGGGATGAGAAAGAAATTAGGGAAACGACACTCTTCACAATAGTCACAAATAATATAAAATACGTTGGTGTGACTCTAACCAAGCAAGTGAAAGATCTGTATGACAAGAACTTCAAGTCTCTGAAGAAAACTATGAAGATCTCAGAAGATGGAAAGATCTCCCATGCTCATGAATTGGCAGGGTTAATATAGTAAAAATGGCCATCTTACCAAAAGCAATTTACAGATTCAATGCAATCGCCATCAACATTCCAACTCAATTCTTCATAGACTTAGAAAGAGCAATTCTCGAATTCATTTAGAATAACAAAAAAAAAAAAGTCTAAGATAGCAAAAACTTTTCTCAACATTAAAAAAAAAAAAAAAAAAAAAAACAAAAAAAAAAAAAACATTCTGGAGGAATCACCATCCCTGACCTCAAGCTATACTATAGAGCAATAGTGATTAAAAACTGCATGGTATTGGTACAGAAACAGTCAAGTAGATCAATGGACTAGAATTGAAGACCCAGAAATAGACCCACACACCTAAGGTCACTTGATCTTTGACAAAGAAGCTAAAACCATTCAGTGGAAAAAAGACAGTATTTTCAACAAATGGGGCTGGTTCAACTGGAGGACAGCATGTAGAAGAATACAAATTGATCTATTCTTATCTCCTTGTACAAAGCTGAAGTCCGAGTGGATCAAGGACCTCCACATAAAACCAGATACACTGAAACTAATAGAGAGAGGTACAGAGGACCAGGAAATTGAATAAAAATAGGTAGCAGCGGGGATGAGGAACTTGAGATAGTAGTCACTGGTGGGTCCCAGACACCAGAGAAATATGATGCTCCCAGGACCCAGTGGGATTGACTTTAGCTACAATGCACAGAGAAGGGGGAGATAGAACCTGTGGAGACCACCTCCAGTAGATAGGCATGGCCCCTGCTTCAGGGATGGAGCCACCCACCCATCTCAAAGATTTTTTTAACCCAGAAATGTTTCTGTCCAAAGGAAGAACAGGACAAGAAATGGAACAGAGACTGAAGGAAGAGCCAACTGGGGAGTGGCCCCACCTGAGGATACTTTAGACAAACCCAAACAGTTGTTTGTTCAGACAACAAACCCAACACTGTTGCCATGGTCAACAGTGGAGAGGAACCACGTGTGGCAGTTCCTGGGGAGGTCCAGCCAGCAACTGACCAATGCAGATGCGGATGCTTGGAGTCAACTATCAGATTGAACTCAGGGAACCTGGTTGGGGAGCTGCCAGACGGACTGGAGGAGCAGAGGTGGATTGCAACCCCATTGGAAGAATAACATAGGCTAGCCTGACCACTCAGTTCTCCCAGAGACTAGACCAGCAACCAAGGAATGTACCTAATGGGATCTTTGGTTCCAGATACATATGTAGCAGTTGATGGCCTTGCCCTGTAGCAATGAGAGGGGAGGTTTGATGCTCCAGAGTAGAGGAATGCTGCAATGGTGGGGCAGGAGAGTGTGGGTGGGTGGGGGTGCACTCTCAAATAGGCAAAAGGGAGGGGGAAGGCAGATGTGGGATGGGGAGGTGGCAGAGGGGTAACTGGGAAGTGGGATATCATTTGAGATGGAATGATTAATAAAAATTAAAAAAAGAACAACTGGCATTTAAGATTGAAGATATGAAACTTCACATTATATTTCACACTATTCACTATTGCACTTGTTTTATGGACTTAGCCACCACCAACAATAAAAAGTCCATAACAAAATCAGAACTGGAGGAACTATTATCTTTATATCTCCATTCATAATTTGTGTTATTACTTGCATTCATTATTTTCTCATTACTTTATATTTTGCTTTTCTTGTTTTGCATTCAATTTGTTTTCTTTAGTCTTACATATTTTAAATTTGTTCTTTTATTAATTTTTAACTGAAAAATAGATTTTTTTTCATACAACATATTCTGATTATGGTTTTCTCTCCCTTAAATTTTCCCATGTCTCTCTGGTTATAGTTGTCTTAAGTTAATGATATGGTTATGAGTAGATGCTTCTGGGAGATATAGTAACCCAAAAAATGATGGCGAAGCAGGTTGTTTCAGCTGCTGATTTCATGGCATTGTTGTGTTTTTCCCTTTCTTGGTATAGGGAGAGGTGAGCACCCATGAAAGATAAAGGTGGAACAGGGGCTGGCAATAGCAGTCAAACGATATCTCTTCAAGGCTGTGTTAAACTACAGTCATGCTCAGTGATTTCAAAATCCACAGCTTATATGCAGATCAAATAGCTTTTCATGATCAGGATTTAAATAGTTATCAAAATCATATCTAAATAGAAAGCCAGTCCCACGATTCAGGTTTATAACACAACAACAACAATATACTAAAATGCATCTATCGTTGTGTTGGCTATACATATAGTTTTATTAAAAACTAGAAACTCAGCAGGTAAAGACAAGCATAACTAAGAATTACTAAAACCACATAGAAGCCAATCAGTTGACCTACACAGAATTCACTAGAATAGTAAAAGTATTATGAGTCCTAAGAACAAAGATGTCCTGTTTAATGCAATGTGTGGAGTGCTGAAGTAGATCCTTCCATCACACCCAGAATAAAAGCTGAGCAAAGGTACCTATGGCATATTTCACCAACAAACCATTACTCTCTAACTTATCGAACTCTAAAATCACATAAAAGGACCTAAAGAAATCTTATGGCGATATAGTCAGACTTGAGCAAATAGCTTAAGCAAACAACTAAAAAAAGATATAAAATGTTCTGTAATCAGATGAAAAAATTAGCAATTATATCCACAGCAACATAAATGATAAAAAAACACAATGAAAGTCTACTTTCCACCCATCAAACTGGAAAGAAAATATCCAAAAGCTTTACAATCCATTCTGTAAGTGGGGTAGAGAAACAGCTCCATGGACAGATGTGGGAAAGGTATCTACAGAGAAAATTGACAGTCTCTAACCCACTACATTTAACTGTGCACTACTTTATTTTGGAAGATAGCAACATCCAACCAATAAATGTCACTAATCCCTGATAGGGAACCAACCATAAATCAAAGAAACAAATTTGCCCAAGTCTATGGTGAACCAATTGCCCGGTGAGCCTTTCTCCTTTCCACAAGGGAAAGATAGTAGGCTCAACCTTGTAAGGGTGTTGTATGGGTAACCCTACTGCTCTGGTTTCAAGATGGCAATGGCCATGTGGTACCTAAAAGACAGAGTTCCACATCTCAACACACAAATCTCTGAACTTGAACACAATTTCCCAGTAACATGATAGGAAAATACCTTTTTACAAAATCATTCATAAAATAATATTTGTGATTGTCAAGCAAATGGAGTACTGTGCATTTAGTATTCAGCAGAATACTAAAGAACTCTATGTAAGGATATGGAATAATTTATAAGACATAATTAAATTGAAAAGTTGGGAGAAGCATTCATACATAGTATATTAATTGTGGTATAAAAAAGGAAAAAATCTTGACATACATAATGTCTTAACATACCTAAAAGAAACACAAGAAACACAAACTAGGGGACAATCCAATTGGCTACTTGTGAGGAATGGGGAAACTGGACAAAAACAATACAGAACAAAGGGACTCTGATTATACTACATTACACAGTTTGTTTTGAAAGCATATTAATATTCGATGTATTCTGGAAATAAAAATCAGTGAAATGAAGGAGGAAGTACAAATCATAAACCTATTTGATTTTCCAATGGACAGCAGGTCACAAGACAAGGGGAAAAGGAAGAAACCAGTAAACAGTTTCTAGACAAAACAACTGACATATATATCATCATAGTGGCATGTGTAAAGTCATTCTCACCCTATTGTAAGTACACTAGATAGCTGAATGTAGTAAAAGTTGAATGAGTAAATGTAGTGAGGTCATTTGAGTCCTGTGGGGGAAAAAACAGTACATAAATATGGAACGTTAGAAAGCAAGACGACCCTATAGGCTGGATGAGAACCAGGCACAGTGTTCTGAACTATGCATTTGAGATTCTGTGTACACACATGCGTGGATATGTATTCCATTGGTGTACTTACATGTGCAGTGTCCCCTTCTCTCTTTAGTTAAAGGGTCAAGAAGCAAAGACAGAGTATCAGGGAGCAAGCCTAGCAACTAGCCTTTGATTCTTGGTGAAAGAAACATAGATGTCTAAAAATAAAACTCCACAATTCAGGGTAGCTTATAAAAAAATGTCCAGCCCATAGCTCCTAACATTGAAATTGCCTTTATATCCCAGAGGCCAGCGACAGTGACTTCAATTTATTTTTAACCAATACATGAAAATGGCCCATATGAATGAGGTATGTTATGACATGAACATATGTATATTGCATTATGTTTAAATCTACTGCCACATGAAAACAACATTTTTCAATGCTTTCCTTGAGTTTATATGGACCCTCGATATATTACGGAACTTCAGTTGTCATTTGCTTGTTTCCTGTTTGTCCGCAAAATGATCTTCAAAGGCCATGTCAAAGTAGGATTTAAATACTCATGATGATAGCTCTCCTTATGTTCAGTTGGCTCTGCATTTCCACTTCTGAGTGCCTATGCCATCCATTCCAAACTTGACTGTTGTCATGTGAACTTGATGGAGTTTAGAGTCACCATGAAAAACTTCTGGGAATGGCTGTGAGGGACTTTCTACATTGGGTTGAGATTGGAAAAGCTTCCAACTCTAGGAAGCACTTCCAGGTGCCAAAGTCCTAGACTGGATAAAAAGGAGAAAGATCTAGAAAGCAGTTTCACCTCCCTCTGCTTCCTGACTGGGCACAATGCTTCATGCCCCTGCCCCTGTGCCTTCCAAACCACTTGGGTCCTACCCTCAAACTTTGAACCAAAACATAGCCCTCCAGCCTTGTATTCCTTTTGTCAATATTTTGTCTTGGTAACAGGCAAAGGAACTAATATAAAACTTTTGCTAGAACACAAAATATCAGCGACCCCACAGCGGAATAAGTTACCCATCTTGGAGAAAATACCCAGCGTGCCTTGTTGGAAAATTCAAGATGCTCTGTGCTGTGGATGTGTTGAGACTTACCAGCCATCGAAGAATATACCTTCCAAGTCGAGAACAGAACTGACACACTGTTCTAGATTGCCTTATGTGGCTATGATAAACAGTGACCAAAAACAGCTTTGGAAGGGCAGGATTTATTTCAACTTAGACTTCCAGGTCATATTCTATTACTGAGGGAAGTCAGGGCAGAAACTGGGGCAGGAACTGAAACAGAAACTGTTGTTGCTTCCTGGCTCATGCCCAGCTTTCTTATACAACACAGTCTCTCCTGTCTAGGATGGTGCCATCTTCAATGGGCAGGTCTTTCTATATCAAACGTCAAACAATTTCTCATGGGTGTGAGCCAATCTGATCTAGGCAGTTCTTCAATTGATGTTCCCTCCTCCCAGGTGACTAGGTTGTGTCACAATAAAACCTAAACAGGACAAGA
Organism: Mastomys natalensis; assembly: GCA_021653895.1. NCBI lineage: Eukaryota > Metazoa > Chordata > Mammalia > Rodentia > Muridae > Mastomys > Mastomys natalensis. The sequence goes on along the minus strand of JAJTUV010001365.1, from coordinate 277,412 downwards.
AAATTTATCAGAAAACTGTGTTACATAAATTATCCTTCTGTGATCTTCCAGCTATCCACATGACATTTTTATTACCAATGGGATTTGAGTGAGGACTATAGTTTAGATCAGTAGCAATGTCCTAGTCACAGAACAACTTGCCAGTAGGGGAGTCACTGTTACCCAGATTCACAGCCATGCAAGGCCTGTGGCCTTGAGGCCTTTACATGGAGCTAAACTCTGATCCAGAGGAATTGAACTTTGGAACAAAAACCCAGAGCAGTTACCCAGGAGCTAGGCAGTCAGCGCCTCTTCCGCTGGAGGAGAATCTGGGGTAGGAGAGGGAACCTAAAAGCATTTCCCCTGGGCTTGAGAAAAGGTGAAAGTGCTATTTTAAGGCCTAGGAAGGATTGGGCATGAAGGTGAATTTTGAGCTCTGTGTTCTTGTTAAGTGTGAACTCTCTACTCGCTGGAAGGCACCTCCTCCTTCTGCCATGCACTGCTAACCATCCCCTCTTACCTGTGAACCGTCATGGCTGCTTCCGCAGTGTAAGTGGCACAAGGAAAGAGGCCCCACTGACCACATTGTAAGATCAAGGCTCTCTGACAGCAGGCTAGTCAGATGCACATTAGAACTACACAGTTCTAATGTGTTTGCTTCACCTTTTCCTAGATACATTGAAAACAGAGACTCAGAGAGTGAGCAGGGGGATACGGGTTTTCTTCTTTTCCTTATCCCTAAGCTGCCTCCTACTGTACTTTCAAGTGGTATATGAAAGAAAGGGACTGAAAGCAAATGGTACAAAAGACAAATAGACAAACGCCATTTCTATTGTCAACCTCTGAAGTTCCAGGAACAGACTGAAAGTTCAGTCTAGGTTTATGAAAATATTAGCAGATGCCAAAAAGACCAGTAGTCAAGATTTGTCTCTTTGTGGAAGAACTAAAAAGCTCCCAACAGCTAGAGAAAAAAAAAAACAAAACATTTTAAAGGCTTGGCAATGACTCGAGTTCTATGAAAAAGTATGAAAGAAAAAATGCCCCCAAATTAATTAGATTTATGAGCTTCTGCAAGACGGTTCTCTCCTGATCCTGGACCTTTAAGTGTTAGCCAGCTGAAATATTTATTCACTTCCCACAAAGATGTTGCTAGTTCGATGCAGAGTAAATAAATCTGAGGTAATGGAATCCTTTAGAAAGGTAGCTAATATTATTGGTTAAAAATGATAATAAATGTCACAATAAGCCAATATGTAGCCTTGTAAGACTATTCCAAGTTATTCAGAATGTCAATCACATGATATCCTTTTGAAATTATTTTTTTGAAATTGTAATATAATTATATCATTTCCCCTTTCTCCCTCCAAAATACTCACCCTTGCTGCCTTCTTTAAAAACTCATGACCTTTTTATTCATTCATTGTTATATACATATGTACATGCATAATACATATCCCTAGATGTATATGCATTTATGTATGTTCCTAAATATTTAAGTACGGCCTGCTCAGTCTGTGTAATGTTACGTGTACATATGTTTTCGCGGATGATCATTTGGAACTGGAGAGATAGTGCGCTGGTGTTCTCTTCCCTGGGAAGACTATTTCTCCTTTTCTCTGCATTCCTCAACTTTCTGTAGTTCTTTGAATCACATGACATTGTAAAAAAATTCAATAAATTTAATAAATTGTATTTTGAAACATCTTCATCATTTGTCCTCAGAAATTTAAATTGGAAACACCTGGGCTTTTTTTTTTTTCTTTCAGTTTTTAAAAAATAAATTGAGTAGCACGGGAAGAAAATTGAATTGGAATCGATGCGAAAGCTGAAGGTGTTTGCATACACTGTAATGTACATTTTGAAAATAAAATAGGCAATTGAAAATCACTAAGGCAAATAGTAGGGTTTTAGTGATGAAAGTGTAAGACATGTAAATACCATGAGAAATTTGAGTTAGAAGTTCCCTTTCTCATGAATATCCACAGTTTATCAGAAATAAGCTTGTCGCTTTTATCTATCTTTTTTTCCCCAAGTTTGACAGGCTCAGTCATCTCTCTCCTCATCTTGACCTCAGGTTACTTTGTTATCTGAGTCAAGTAAAGACCGTGTAGGAGAGATGTTATCTCTACAGACAGTAAAATGGACAAACGTACACTTCCATTGTTTTACGGCTGGGGCTTATTAAATAAAGTAAAATGTATTGAACAAATATTTAGAACTATCCGTAGGCTGCTTCTTGGAAGTAATTACACTTAAAAAATGCCTAGGAAATAATCACCTCCAATAAAACTCACCGAAGCCACCTCCAAATTTAACATTGTAATTTTCAAGGAAATTTTATCATTTCTTTTGTCTGTGATTATTAAAGATGCAGTTAGCTCTCACACTGAAAAAGCCCGTGTACAATCCCAAAATACAAACACCCTGCAGTACACACAGCCAAGAGAATATGTAACGAGAGACTCATAACAGAAGCGAAGCTATGAGCAGTTCCTCTCCTAACTTCCGTCCCGCCTAACCTCAACCGTCTGGCTCCCAGGAACAGCCCTGCGGAGATGGAGATGGGGTACTGGACCGAGAAGACATTGTTACTGGAATATTGACCGAAAGTAAATTTAGATAGAATTAAAATGAATCCTTTCCTATGGCCACTTCATTTTGTTTTGGGTTGTTGTTTGCCAGCTCCGCATCGCTGTCAGCAGGTACAGATGCCTGGCTCTTTAAAAAGAATTCCTACGTCAAGTATTGAGTGGCAGAACTAGCTCCAGTCATTTTAATGGTGCTTATCTCCACGGAAGAGTCTTCAAAGGACACTATTTGCTACCAAAGTAAATCAGTATTTTGCCGGTTTCTTTTGGGTTTTATTCTAGTTCCTATAAGCATTTCCACCAGAACTTGAGGCAAATTATAAGGAAGTTGTTTCTTTTAAAGTACAAACCACCCCAAAAATATCAGTGTGATACTGCTCTATTGGCTCTTAGTTTTAAAAGGTTTAAATACTCACCCACCCCCCAAAAAGGAAAACACGGTGTAACATTGTATAAAGACAGATGAAGCAATGCTCATTCTGTGACCTCAGAGGCATTTAAGTTACTAACTTACTAGATCCAATTTGAATTGAATTCACAAGGTTTCTTATCTGTACAACTCCATGGCTTATTTTTTAAGTTTATAAATACTGACTGATGGTTTTGAAAGCACATTTTGATGACTGAAATGCTTCTTCGAACACGTTTTTGTTACTGCTTTTATTTCTAAGGAGCATTTGTTACCAGACATTTGACTGTAATGACCGAAAATAAACAGTAGAGGGCACTTTGGTTCTCTGAGAAAATAAATTGTTCCAAAATCTCGAAAATCGGCAAAATGACAGATAAGGTTTGGACTGCATGGTAAGCTTTTTTATTTAATTTTTTTTTTTTTAAACTACTCTCTACTGGCTGAAGACAAAGCAAAGCTATCTCGGGTTAACCGAAGCATCATTGTTTAGTCAGCCAATAAGGAAACTGGCTGCCCCACGGAAGAAAAATCAAAATTCTTCTGTGGACTACAAACTGAGCTTCCATCAGATCAAGAATATTTTATTTAAGCAAGCAAGCAAGCAAACAAACAAACAAAAAACTCAAATTCAGTATAAAATTGCCTGACATACTAAATGCTTCTGACTTTAATCAGTCTTAGTTGCTTTGTCTTACTGTAATAAAATGATAGCCCAAAAACAACTTGGGTGTGGAAGGGTTTATTGGGCTTGTAGATTACAATCCACGGTCAAGGGAAAGCAAGGCAGGAGCTCCACTGAATGCTTCCTGCCTTGCTCCTCTCACTTTTGGGGCTACTTTTATGATACAGCCTTGTCCCACCTGCCTAGGAATGCTACTTCGCATAAAGGACTGAGACCTTCTAGATCACTTAGCAAGCAAGCAATGAAATGTCCCACAGACAGGCCTGCAGGCCAATCCGACAGAATCAATCCCTTTAAGACTCCCTCCTTGTAGATGTAACTACATGTGTGTGACGTTCACAAATATGAACCATTATTCACATTACTTAGGATCGATAGACTTAACGTGCATGTTCTAACGGCATAGGAAGTAGTGGTAACAGTGTACATATATTGGTTTGACACTCCTCACAGTTGGCCTGTGGATTATGAAATATTTTGTTTCCTCTGGAGTCATCTTAATTACCACCCTTGTCATTCTGGTCACAAGTCACTTTATGACACAACAGCTTCCTTGAGCTATGTACAAATCTATTCTAGTTTTACATACACACAAGCAACACTAAATGGACTCCTGAGATTGCATTTTTTATATTTATGCATATATGTAACAATAATAATTAAAGAAAAATAAGACCATAAATTTGAGGGGGAAAGGGACTAAGGAGGAGATATGGGAAGGGCTGGAGGGACAAAAGGGAAGTTGAAATGATGTAATTGTATTTTAACTTAAAAATTAAAGTTGGAGATGGGGAGAGAACATGCCAAATAAAGTAAAAGACAATTAAATCTAAATTATATTGGTCCATGTGCTAGTGACCTTGGGAAAATCATTACAATATCCTGGACCTCAGTTTTAACATTCATCAATGAATTTCTGTATTTATTGTGAACTCTACAATAATGTCATCCATTCTTACCCTGAATAGTTTTCTAGCAAATTCCATGATTTATGTCCTAGTTCTTAGCAGATTAATCAAGGCTCTGATTCTAGCAGGTTGAAAGATCCACTCGAATTTTGATAAAAAGATACAGAGCTAATGTTAAAAAATGTACATCTTACTCAAAATGAGCATCCACTTCAGGAGGCCCGAGGACCTTCAGAAATCAATCAGTAGACTCCACACACGTGTCAAGAATTTCTGACAGAGGTTAAAATCATACAATTACTACATATCTGGGTGGCAGATTACAGAAAGTCTGTGTGATATTCTTGAGTCAAAGTGAGCAATGAGTTGTAAAACACGAAAGAACACTTTCAAAACCAATAAAAGCTCTTTCTACAATTCTGGAAACAATCTACCCATTTTCCACTTGAGACTGTAGATACTAGCAGCCATGTATTTATACTCTATGTGAAGTACTTCAGTGGATTAAGGAGCTGCTGACCCAATGAGGAGACATAGGAACTCTTACTGAGATGACAGACTGAGAACTTTGCTTGCTGCCCCCGCCCCCAACACACACATCTGAGTCCAGTGGTGACTGTTCTATCTACTTCCATTCAATTCCTTAGGGGGCAAGAATGATTTATCCCTCATGATATTATCTAAGTCAGGTCCCATCTGGAGATACCTTATCACCGCTAGTAGACAAACTAAAACAGCAAACAAGCAAAAGGCTTGGACATGGAGATTGATTGAGAATTTGCTAAAAATGAGAGAAAAATGTTCCTATTCACAGATTATTTTCTAACACGTTTGTACACATCTCACAATGTAATGTATTTACCAATCTCATTTAACTCTTAAGGAAGGAAAAGATAGTTAAATGATGGAGTTGAGATGTAACCATGTTTTTTTTTCTTATGAGGACTTTGGCTAAAGGACTCTAATACCAGGGCCAGAAATAAAGCAAGAACAAAGAAACTGTAGACAATGCACTTCAATGTTAGTTTCTTGAGTCTATTCAGACATCAGTATTTACCCAATGTAGGAGCTGAATCTGATCATTCCAACTCTGTAGAACACGGGTGCCTTGTTTTGTTGAGTGCTTCACTATCTGGCGACATTCTAGCCTCTTGTCTGTCTACTAGCTGCCTTATGTCCATGATCAACGCACAGCTGAGCATTGCACAAATCTTAGAATCTGGGTCATGGAATATACCCTGAACCAAAAAGCCTTTTGACATCATTTTACCTGGGAAAATCCTGTCTAACCCTAACCCTTAGCCTCTAAACCACCTTCTCCATTCACACACTGGTTAACTCATTCTGCCCACCTCCTGCAAACCAAGGTAACCGCTACTCACTTTGGACCATATGTCTAACGTACACCATAGCACACATAGGTGAATTAAGTTCCTATCCTTCTTTCCCAGGGCCCTGTCTTTCCTAGAAGAGACTACTTTGGATTCCTTTTACTCCTCAGCTCCAACCACAATGTCAGCATACAGAAAGAAATAGGCCAGCATCTCTAAAAGAATGCAAAGGAAAGACTCTAGCTGACAGGCTATCTTGATAGTCCAGTCTACCTAAATTCAGAAGGTGAAACTATGGGTGAAAATTTAAAATCATTAATCTACAGTGGGTTCGGTTAGGTGAGTCCTTCTTGGGGGAAACAATAGGAAACTCAGGGAAAACCTTGGAGAATCTAAGGGAGCTGGAGAAAGGCTTGGCTCCCAGTAATCACACTCTAGGCGACTACTACCAAAAGCCAAAGTACTCTATGTGAAACCTACTTAGGTCATTTATGTGTTTTTTTTATAGTGCTTTATATGCATGTTAGTATCTCCCTGCTAAAACTTAAGCTGCAGGAGGAATCTTTGCTTTGTTTTCTGCCATGTCCCAAGCACCCACAATAGTATCTGGCATACTAACTAACCCACAATTATTTGTTACATGAATGAATCGTTTTTCTAAGCATTCCCAGTTTCTAGGAATTTTACATTTTCCTACCCAGAAGACTCTCTTTAGATCATCCTATTCTTGCCATTCTCACCTTCTCAGAATGCATCCCTCTGCTTCCATGATATGCAGTTGTCATGCATCTCCCTGAATTTCAGAGATGGTGATCCATCTTCTGCTCTACTGCTTCAAGAAGAAGGTTCTCCATGTAACTATTCTCCTCCCAGGAAATGAGCCGGAGAGAATGGGCAGGTAGTTCTCTTGGTCTGGTTTTGTCTGTCTGTTTGTTTGTTTCATTTGTTGGTTGGGTTTTTTTGGGGGAGGGGAGTTGATTTTGTATATTGTCTCAGGATTTACTTAAGCTTTGTGGATATTGTCCATCTGATCTCCCTCTTTACAAAACAAATACCATGGCTACAACCTTGTTCTGAAAGAGATAAGAAGTGTGTTGGTTACTCACAACACTCTAGTCCCTGCCCTGGACTCCCTATGTAAATTATGTAAACTTTGTAAATTTTGTATACTTTGTACACCTTCAGGCAGAAAGGTGGTCTGACCCCCACCAGGGAGTTCTGGCACCGAGGCCCTCCCCCTGACCTCCTTAACTGTCATAACAGTGTTTCCAACCTCTGTAACAGTCACCAAAGTTATCTCCAGCCCCTCAATAGGACCCTCCCAAGATTATGCTAATTTTAAGTGGAAAAATCTGAACAAAAGCCACCCAATCCTTGAATAGGAAAACCCACCAATCCCTAAGATCCTCAAGCTCAGGACTTGACATTCACCAATCTTCAACCCAGCAATGTGTGCGCTAGACAGCTCTGCTCCCTAAGAAATTCTATATGAGACCTTCCCCTCTGTTCATTCCCAGAGAACAGAGGCAGACACTTCTGGATTCATCCCTCCACACACCGAACCCTCCAATAAATCTCTTTATGAGATTTGCTGCCTGGTGTGACTGTCTCATTGGAAGAAGACAAAAAGCAATGAAGAGAAGAAGGGAAGAAGTGAAGAAGTGAAGAGAAGGAACAGGGCTGAGACTTCTGAGCTCAGCTCAGCTGGGGATACCCTTTCTGAGAGCTGCAATGCCTTTGCTGAGGAGGCCTCTTCTCAGAGCTGTGTGGTCCCTGGGCCCCCACATCTCAGGATGCTCTTCTCCTGGGACACTGTCCCACCTCAGAGATATATGGTTTTTCAACTTCTGGGTCCCAGGACACTGAGGACACCTTTCGATCTCAGCTAAATCATCCCATGACTTGTCCCCAAAACATTAGCTGGTAGATTCATAACAGCCCCAAAGTAGCACTACAGACATGTGGAGAAAAGGAACTTATATTTTTGTACATAGAAAAGCCACTGTTGGTGACTATAGAGAACAATCCCTAGATCTTCTTTGAACATGGGGATGGGATTGGGGCCAGCTCCTTCAAGTCCATGGATGCTGCTTCTGAGATTCTCCGAGGCAAGGATGGAACATACAGAGATTCTAGAGCTTCATTGTCTCAGCCAACATGGAACTCCTAATACTTCTGGATCTGAAAGCTCACCTGCCCCTCCTGTTTCTGCCCCCTTCAAGGAGTTCTCTCTATAAATCTCTACCACATAAAACCTCATCTTGTCATTATTTTCTTGGAGAACTTGACTGGACGGCTCTAACAGTTGACTATGTCACCAAATTGTCAAGGAAGGATACTAAAGAATGATAGGGTGGATAAAGGTGTTACTTTCTAAAAGCCTTCTTGCAAACAGACTTCAAATACTGGTGTCAAATGCAGGTTCTGGGTGGGAAAAACATGCGCACGGCCCTGGGCCCTGGGCCCAGGCCCCCGCGGCAATGTCCTGGACCGCGAGGAGGCAGCCCTCAGGGGTTGGTAGCCACAGAGTCACCAGACTGCAGTGAAGTCCACATACGAGAAAGTTCAAGGTTCCAGAGACTGGAAGTTTGGCGGTGGCAGGTCCAAAAAACACTTGGACTGGGTTTCCAAAGAGGAGCTTTATTGTTCATGACGAGATAGTTGAATCTAGATGTGAGTGCGCCCCCCCGAGAAAAGCCAGGGGAGCTGGTTTAAATAGGGAGGGAAGAAGGAAGGGAATAATTTAATTAGCTATGCCCTCCCCCGCCCCCGCCTTTAGATGACTCATTAATATGTAAATTTCTCGAGTCAGAGGCCTGTTAGTTATGCCCTCTACCTTTGTCTTATGTGACACAGGTTAAATAGAGGTTAAATGGAAATTAGACCGAGAGTCAGGGCCCTGGGTTCTGGGGGCGTGGCCAAACACCTGCAGTCTTGGGGTCCCAGGCCCATGCTAACCCAAGATGCCCTTCTACAGCCCGACAGTTCTGGTCATATAGTGGATCAATGAAGGAGACTCATAATCTGTTCACAGGAACAGGGTGCCTTAAATCCTTTGGCTAAGTGGGCATTATACTGAGTCTGTGAATTTCAACAAAGATCTTAAGCTTTCTTTTTATCATCTTTATCTGCAAAATTGTCAGCAATGATGGCTAATATGTGGCTTAACAAGATAGAGCTCAAGTGACAGTAATGTGAACCTTCATTAAAGAACATATTTTATGCAATAATAATCAGGCCTTCATTTTCCACCCCAAACTCAGTGGATAATAATGACTTTTGAAGTTCTGCAAACCAAGCTGGTACTGTATTAAGATATTATCTTCATCCAATAGTGGGCTTTACGAGAAGCCCTGCCCCAACAGAAGAACTCACTACTGAGAAATCAGTAGGCAAAGATTTCAGATCAGGTACTAGCTCTTGGTAGCAGATGCTTTCCTCTTTGGCCTAGCCAGTGGCCTGAGCTAGCCCTCAGGGATCTGGCCAGAAGGCACCTTGGAGTTGCAGCTGTTCTCAAGGAGAAGGCGTATGTCAGCACCATTTATATCAAGTGCACTCAGACCGTCTGTGTCAGCAGCATAACCACTGGCATGTCAGCATCTCTATTTTACACCCCCTAAAATGTGTGCAGTTTAATTAGACTACAGCCAGGGAATGGCTTGTTGATGGCTCAACCTGAAAGTAATGGCTTCCTAAGGGAGACATCTCTGCCCCGCCACGGGGAATCATCTAATGTTTTTCTTCGAAAAGTCAACCCTTCATGGTGTGCTCACTCTAGGAGACTACACTCAAAAAGCAATAACTTTACCCCCTGAATCTACTGGAATATTTATGGTGAACTTGGATCAATAATTTGTCTGGACACCTGCAGACTCCTGTGCTCTGCTAACATCAACTTCAGCCAAGTGCCCTATGTTCTTCTCCAAGCAGGTTCTCTTGTTTCTCTGCTCCATATAAATGGGGGAAAGAAAGCTTCCATAGAGAGTGCTAGCCGAATGACAGATTGTCTTACAATCGGAGGGAGGCTGGTTTGAGGAGGCCTCAGAGGGGACAGCAAGTCTCTCTGAAGGCAGAGTAGACTAGTGAGCCCCTAAAAGATTAAGAACATTTTCAAAACTCTGTCCTCTTTCCCTTAAAGTATTGAGTTTGTTTGAATCATTCCTTGGTTTAAAAAAAAAAAAAAACATCTTTCTCACATTCTCACTTCTTCGGTGCCAAGATAGACTAAAGGATGGTTTAAAAAGAGAACAGCTCAAGTTCATTCTGAAAAAGCTCTTTAAGGATTTTTGCTGCATGGGAGTGAGACAATAATGTATCTGTGGAAGAATTCTATCCAGTAAGGTGTGGAAGATAAAGAACCTTCGGAAACTCCCCCTGCTGGGAGCAGGATGCAGGAATAAACATCAGAGGAGAGGTAAAACTGAGCTAAGACGTTTGAAGCAGTAATCACCAGTTTCTTTATGATGGTGACAACTGGATACTAACTTTTAACAAAACAGAGTTGGTACCTTCATGGAAATTCCTCTGTGAACAGAAACTGAGTCCTTTAAATCTTAGTACCTCCTGGAACCTCCTTTGTTCTAAAAGGAACATATTTTACATCATGAATAAAAATGTACGTTCTGGAATGCAGGAATAGAGTTACATGTATACACATAACACACACTATGCCCAGAGAGAGGGAAGGAGGGACCAAGGGATGGAAGAGATGGAAGGAGGAAGGGAGTGAGGGAAGAGAGAGAGATGGATGAAGAAAGGGAGGGAGAAAGGGAGGAAGGATGAAGAGAGGGAGGAAGAGAAAGAGAGAGGGGGCTTTTAGAGCATATTTTTCCTTCTTTTGTCATATTATATCTTGATACAGGGTCTCAATATGTATCCCAGAGTGACCCTGACCTTGATATCCTCCAGCCTCAGTGCTAGGATTACAGGCTTGGCACCATCACACCTCATTAAAGAGCCATTGTTTGTTGCAGTAATTTTATGGAGTAGTCTACAAGAGTAAAATGATTACTATAATGGTTTGTGCCAAGTCAGAGTCCTCAACTGTTAACTGGGAAATTTCCACACCAGGGTCTTGACAGAGATTCAAAAAGAATAATGCAATATTTAGTGTGGGACCAATATTCCCAGGCAAAAGCTCCCATAATCCTACTAGCTCTTATTTTAAAAAAAAAGGGGGGGGGGATAAAAGGTTTTTTTTTAGTGCTACCAATATCTTTTCATCATTTTTAAGATAGACGTTCAGAGATGCCATTCTAGAACAGCCAGAGTTCTGGACAGGAGGGCCTGGTTAGGAAATATTAGGTGTCATGTGCTACTTTGTTAACACGAAAAATAAATTTTACTTGAGTCGCATCTTTTTGAAGGCTCACAAATTGCTTTACTGCTGTCATGACAGAGGCACTCTTCAGTCACTTTGAAGAATTATAAAGGACACATACACTAGAAAAGAAAAAAAATAATCTCTGAAGATGAAAGAAGGGAATGTTTCTCCTTTCCAGTAGAAAGGAAGAAGGAGAGTCACAGGAAATTACAGACTGCTAGTTGAGTACAAGCTCCAGAGCAAACGATCAAACAAGCCAGAGCATGTCTCCTGAGCAACGGGCAGTGTGAGAGCATCATATTAACTAGGATGATGAAGAGACTTATTATAATCTTGGGCAATTTTTAACACCAATAGGGGTCTGAATCTATTGCACTGAATATTATGGCATTCTAAATGTGGGCTGTGCCTCACATCTTCCAGAGACTCCCCATGCGATTCTGAGTAATTACACTTGCATTTGTTGGATACTTAGACTTGTTATATGTGTTGGGGGTCCCATGAAATATGAGAAGCTCAAAACATGTATTTAAAAACTCCTAAGATATTTATGCCTATAGTCACTTAGAGTAGATGTTTGACTTATGGGTTCCCTACCTGTTATGATTTATGCCTTGATAGAGGCTGTTGACATGGAAATGTTGGAAATCTGGGTCACGAAATCCTATTCCCTATCTTCCTTGTCTATAACTGATTGCTGTAGATCTGAATAATTCATTCCAACTTAGTTGGATTGAGTTAGTTGTCCAAATTCTCTCCAGAACATCAAATGAAAGGGTGGAAGGCTCTTTTCTGGTTTTCCAGGCATGAACAGCCATGAGCAGCAAAGCGTCTCAGTGACAGCTTGCACTAGGCAGTGCTGGAAGTCCTACATGGGAACCCACAGAAGGACAAACACTTCTGGAAACAACCAGGCTTAATTCCACTCCTTATACCACAATCCCTGCATGGGTTTTGGGGACCAGTAGCACTGTGATGAATCCAAAGCTGTGGACATCCTCCACATGAACATCCAAACACTGAAAAACCTTAATCTTTTTTTTTACCAAAAGGATACCAAGAAGTGTGATACCTTTCGGCCTCTGGATCTCCTATCAAGCAGAACAAAGGCTTAGACCTAAACAAGACAGGTAAGTTCCCTTCCCTGCTGACACACAATAAAAACATGATGGCCGAAGTCAATGAGGTGAAATACATGACCAAGTTCCAGATGAAGAAGGTGCTGTGCCTTGTGGCCACATGAAGGTGACTGATGAAAGCTGGTCTACAACATCCACCTGGCTGTCAATATCTTAGTGTTGTTACTCAAGAAGAATTGGCAAGATGTCTACGCTTTGTACATCAAGAGCATCGTGGGCAAATGCCATCATCTCTACTAGAATGCCTCAATAAACCTTAGTGTTACCATACCTTGGTCTGCCTGTGATTAGGGGTAGGGTGTTTGTGAGTGTGTGTGTGTCAGAGAGAGAGAGAGAGAGAGAGAGAGAGAGAGAGAGAGAGAGAGAGAGAGAGAGAGAGAAGAAGAAGGAACAAATGAAAGAAGGAAGGAAGGAAGGAAGGAAGGAAGGAAGGAAGGAAGGAAGGAAGGAAGGAGAGTGTAGATACCGAAAGATGAGGAAGTATTAATGTAGGGATTTGCATTGTTAAAGGGTGGAATGGAATGACTGACTGACTGGTGTTCTTAACCCCTTTCCTTCAGCACAATAAATGTCCTTGCAGTGCCTAGGACTACCAAGAGCCTGTATAACTGGGCAGGGACCTAATTACAACTTCTTCCTTTTCAGATACTCTATAACAATATACTACTACCTCAAGTCAACCAGATGTCTCAAAAACCTATAAGGCCTAAGTCTATGGTGTCCCATTAGGGCCCTATGACCAGACTCGGCTTTTACATAGTGACCAGATTCGGGAGTTACTTGTGCTAACTGGCACTGTATTTCTTCTATGGGACTGTATGAGTCTGGGCTGTCAGAATAATGCCAACGCTATATAGGAGCTCTACACACCCTATGGGTCCTTGTTGAACAAACTTATCAGTGTTAATATTGTAAGCTTGCTTTGTGAAGCTTCATTATATAACTAATATAATATTATATCAATATTTGTATACATATATACATTAATACATATAATATGGACACCTATGCTATAAATTTAAATGTATGGCATTCACATTCGACAACTTTCTTATTATAGGTCGCAGTAGACAGAACCTCCTTTAATGAACTATGTATACTTAAAATTGGGTGAATAAATAACTTTCAAAATCAGTATCATAACATGGCAACATCATCATAGAAGTCCTCATTTGCTGGGGACAGCATACACTAAGATATTGACAGCCAGGTGGATGTTATAGACCATAATAAGTTTGCAATTATTGTTATTTTTGTTACAGGCCTGGGAATAGGGAAAGCTTGAGACTTTGGGGGATAATTGTAATTCTTGATTCTTTATGGGATGTGGTTATTCTTTAGAATTTGATTTGACAATGATTATACTATATATATATAAATATACCTGCTTTTGGAGTATCAGTAAAAGACTGGGGGAAGAGAAAGGCGAAGAAGCATGTGAGGTGACTGTGGTGAGAGAGTGAGAGAGCGAATAAGAGGGCAAATGAAAGCATGTGAGGTGAACGTAGAGAGCAAGTGGAGAGCGAGTGGAGAGTGAGGCTCACATGCAGTGAGTGTAGAGTAAGAGAGAGAATGTGAGACAAAGTGTGAGGTGTGTGTGTGTGTGTGTGTGAGATGAGAGAGAGAGAGAGAGAGAGAGAGAGAGAGAACGTGAAGAGTGAGTGAAGAGAGAATGTGAGGTATGTATGGAGAGTGTGTGTGAGTGAAAGGAGAGTACATGTGGTGTGTGTGAGATGTGTGCGTAGGAGTGTGAGAGTTCAAGAAAAGTGCACAGGAGAACGCAGAGTGTGTGCAGCTGCGAACGAAAGAGTGAGAGAGAAAGAAAGCATAGAATGAGAGAGAAGAGAAACTTTAAGCCTTAAAAAATTGCCTGTCAGCTTGTTCCCAAAAAAGTAGTCTGGGTATACTTATTACGTGCCTTACTGATATCCCTGCTTCCGGTTGAGAACTCCGATCCTGTGTCGAGGCTGGACCCGGAAACTCACTCAACATTAAGGTTGCATGATTTCAATGAAAGCTATAACTTCAACCTAGTAGGTGTAAAGGTAAAACGATCAATAACAAAATGTCTCTGTGTAACTCTGTTTATACTGGTTTTGGATTCGGTCACCAGACAGCAGAGCAGACGCCGGGCAGAGTCGGAAGTTCCCAGCTTAAGTTGAGAAGACAGGTCACACTGAGGACAGGTGTAGTAGGGATTAAAATAGCGGAATAAACCCCATTTTGTTTTTAAGACTCCATTCTAAGTTAACTTGCCCTTAGAGACGCATGGCCCCCACCGTTGAGGTGGCAGTTGCAAAATAGACACGGCAACTGCAGCTGGCTGATAACAACAGAGTGGGCTAAGAAAACATAAGTCCTTCCCAGGTCAAGATGCTCCTTTTTGTTGTATGGTCCCTCCTTATGGTTTAACCAGAGGCTGTAAACCACTTAGCTTAAAGGGCAACATTCCGCTTACCCCCTGACCGTCTCATGTAACACCAAGGCTCGGAAACCCTCACTAGCGGGGTTTTTTTCCTTTATAAATCCCCTTCCCCTAGACCTCTGGGCCACTCGCCTATCCTGTCGCATCAGGAAGCTTTGTGGCCCGAGCTCGAGCTTGGATAAAGAGTCTTGTGTGCTTGCATCAGAGTTGTGGTTCATGGTGGCCTCTTTGGAGTTTTCGAGATCTGGGCATACCGTTGTGCAAGTGCATCTTTCAAACTCAGCCAACCACATTGTCATCCTAGGTCCCCCGCAGCCGTCTGAGTCTAAACCTTAATGCAACATCCCAGAGTGCAGCCCTCCCATCTCATCATTTCTGCCTCACCTACATCCTTCATTGGCTCTATTTTGTTACACGTGAATGATCAATAGTTAATCCTATAATTTTATAACCTAAATAAAAGCTTTCCACCCCAAAGGAAGAATAAGATAAGTCAATAAATAAATAAGTAAATAAATAAATAAATAACCATTGCAAACATTCCGGAGTGACCCTTAAACATGCCAAGTGTCGTTTAAAATCTTCTTTAATCCACTCAGTCAATCGTGTTAAGTTAACACATTAGTCCTGTCAGTGCCTGCTCAAGCCTGAAGAATCAAATGCCATGATTCAGGCTAAAAAGAATGTTTTCTTGCTGGAATAACTGTCAATTATCTCATGACTCCCCACCCCCAGTTTATGGGCGTTCATTAAAGCAGCATTCATTCCCCTTAAACATCCACCCACAATTTACCACCATCTATCTCACTCACCATTAAAGGTTATTCTTCCTAATAAAGTTTCTCAGCATATACTCCCCCTCCCTTTTTTTAAAAGAATGATGTGACTAGGAACAGAGAGAAAATAAGCTTGTTCATCACATTTTATCCCTTTCCCTGCTTTTTTTTTTTTTTTTTTTTTTGTCGTCTGAGCTTTTTGATGTTCACACCGCCTGTGCATGTCTGTGACATCCATCACTGAAAGACTTACCTGCCAGGACAAAGCCACTGTGAAGGAGGGAGAGCCATTGCTAGCCAAATCCCTTTAGATTGTGTACAATGAGCGATGGTGGTGGTGAGAGGTTACAGAAGAACCCAGAACCTGTGGGATTCTGGGATGCTTTCTCTAGATGGGAATTTGTGTAAATCTCCTGGATTGGGTATTTTCTTTAAACATTTTTCATATTCAACATAAGCCACAATTCCATTTTTAAGGCTAAGTCACTTCAACCACCCAAGCTCCTCAACTAAGAGTACTTTTTCAGTATTTTGTTTTCTGATTTGATGAGCAAACAATGATTTGGCATTTACTTCTAAGGTCACGGAGTGCCTTGAGACAGAAAACAGCTCTGCAAGGAAACGGTATGAGGAATGGAAAAATGCAAGCGTTGTCTGATGATGGCCAGTTGCCTGAGAATTGTTGGGTTCTCTGCTACATTTATTATAAAGTTCTGTGACTTTTATTTACATTTGTTATAAAGTCCTACATGGTTTGTTTCATTTTCACTGTTGTTTAGTTGTTGTTCTTTAAAAAAACACACACACAATGTACATGTACACATATCATGGAACATAGGTGTGTACATTTATCCTGGTTACTGTTAATTTCATTTGCAGTAATATGCTCTATTGCTGTGCATATGAGTAGGGAGGTTTGTGTGGAGAAAAATCATTTGGCCACAGTTTAACTTTAGAGCTATTTCAATGTTGGAATGCTGGCACTATCTCCAAATAATACTTAGCATAGAGTCACATAAATATTCTCAGAGGACATTCATCATTCATGGTATTTTCAATGAGTCCCATTGCTTATTGAAATAAGGTCCTTGTGGGGCTGGAAAGACGGCTCAGCGGTTAAAAGCTTGTCTGCTCTTCCAGAGGTTTTTGAGTTCAGTTCCCAGCAACTGCATGGTGGCTCACAACCATTTCTAATGTGATCTGATGTCCTCCTCTGGCATGCAGATGTATATGCAGATAGAACACTTATATACATAAAATAAATTGAGAAAAAAGAAAAAATAAGGCCCTTGAGCCAAGCATTGGTGGCCCAAGTCTTTAATCCCAGCACTGGGGAAGCAGATCAGAGGCAGGGGGATCTCTGAATTTCAGGCCAGATTGGTCTAAAGAGTGAGTTAGTTCCACGAC
Source organism: Mastomys natalensis (assembly GCA_021653895.1). Taxonomy (NCBI): domain Eukaryota; kingdom Metazoa; phylum Chordata; class Mammalia; order Rodentia; family Muridae; genus Mastomys; species Mastomys natalensis. Next base: position 260,442 of record JAJTUV010001365.1, on the reverse strand, counting down.
AGCCAGGAGTAACACAGAGAAGCCCTGTATTGAAAAACAAACAAACAAACATACAAAAATCCTTTGGTGACCTATGATTAGCATTTGGTCTATATGAATAGTCTTGGTGTAAACATTTAAAATGTGCAACAATAATACAATAATTCTCAAGAACTTGTGTTATTTCTTCAGTATTTAATACCTGGTGCCCTAGACAACTGGAAGTAGCAAACATTTCTATTACTAATTCCTTCTACCCTTTTGCTGTTCTATGCACAGCTCTAATTCAGCCTCTCCTTTGTCCCCATGTTTTTACCATCACAATAAAGTATATGCACTTATATCCAGTTGTCTGCCCCCCTCCACACACACACAATGAAAACCCAAAGGCAGGATGCTGCCTGTTAAAGCCAGGGCACCAGAGAAGCGAATATCATCTCACGAACTGTCTCAAAGAGCAGCTGACACCTAGGACACAGTACAACACGGCTGTCGGGCACATCTCAGAGCCTTTGCGTACTTTGTTTACAGAAGTTATTATTTGCTCCTCAACCCTACTGCCTGATCCCCAAATCTTACTGCCAATTTTACCAATTTCATTAAATCTTAACATGAGTGTGGCAGAAACGAATGTTTAATTCTTGCTGAATGTGTCCTGAAAGATTTCGGAAATCTCTATGATGCCAGATCATAACACCAAACAAAGGAAACCAAACAAGCCTGTAAAATGGACCACACGAAAATGGCACTATATTCAGCTGAGGAGACAATCTTAAACATCTAGAAAGGTTTTCCCATGGAGGTTGGATGCAAATGCTTTTAAGTCTTGGCTCCATCTTGAGAAACCAGAACAGGAGAGTTCAGAATCAGATGGTTCTTCAAACAAAAGGAGAAACTGTTTCACGTTAAAAGATTAGCAAGCTAAAAGTGTAAATGACTGTTTAGGAATACCGCTTTTTAACTTCCCATAGGTGACTTTTAAAGCATAAACTAACACATTCTTGATAAAAAGAACTTCTTGCAAGCTTTGTCCCGGTCCCTAACTTCTCCATTCTCCTTGTTAACATTTCCTTTCTGTGCTAAAACACTAACAAAACCAAAAACCAACTCAGGGTGGAAAGGCTTATTTTATTTGGCTTACCGGTTAAAGTCCATCATCCTGGGAAGCCAAGACAGGAACTGAAGAGAGGAGAGGAGTCTGTAGGCAGGGAGGCTGGGGGTGGGGAGGCTGTTGTTGGAGATTTGGGGTGGGAGGTGGAGGGAGTGTTCTCCTTCCTGACTTGTTCTCCATGTCTGCTCAACTTGCTCTCTTATACAGCCCGAGGCTACCTGCCTAGGGATGGTAGCATCCACAGTGGCCTGGTCCTTCCTACATCAACAGTAAATCAAGAAAACGGCACACAGACATGCCCACAGGCCAATCTGGAGAGAATTTTCCAACTGAGATCCTTTCTTCTCAGATGCCTCTAGTTTGTGTTGAGTTGATAAAAAACTAACTGACACATCAAGAGCAGTTTAACCAAAGAAGGCACGTGGACCCACCTTGATGCCAAGGCACTGGGCAGACCCACATGCTACCTGTGGTCATGATTCATTAAGAAAAGGCACTGCATGTGAAGACAAGACCTATGGATTTGGGTCCTTAAGTGTCACTCCTAAAACCAGGAACACAAATTCAGTTCTAGGTTGACCACACCAATAGCTTACTTCCTTTGTACCTACAAGTTGGGCTTCCAACATATTTAACAATAATATAAATATTTATACATAGCAATATAATATTTTTAGACTCCCATTGTGTCCGCTCCTGAGGACAGAAGAGTGAGCAAACAAAAGCATATCCCTGACTTTTCCAGAACTCACAGACTAGTTTGTCAATGGCTTGAAGGGCCTGAGAAAACGAATTTTATATTTGCATCAAAGTAAAATTTGTATTACAGTTCATTCATGATGGACAGACTCAACATGGGCATTAAAGGTAGAGTACTTTCAAGGAATTAGGCATATTCCTTCAGTGAACTGGCAGTGAGAATATGCTCTCTCAATGATATCCTTGGTCATTGTCAAAGTCAGAATTTGGAGGCTGAGGTCCTAGTCTCAATAGGTAAAGCCATTTCATATAATATTTGCTGAGGCAAGCCAGGTGTTTACCTCATAGAGATCACAGAGTGAAAAGTCTCAGGGAGGGTGTGTTTTTGATAATGACAAAGTCAGAGTCGAAAATTATTACTCTGTTTATAAATTAGGTTTATTCATAAATTACGATTTATCTCTATAACCTTATTTGCATTCCAGAATCCATTCTTGATCAGGAGAGAAAAGCGTGGATTTTTTTTTCCCTGTTAATGATCAGGAATGAAACAGTCCCTGGGAAGTCCCCCCCGTTCCCCGAAAATGATTGTACAAATCAATATTGCCAGTCAAGTGTCTCTTCACTGGGGACATTGAAGCTGAAAGTCATTGGTCTGGCAGGAAAATTCAAGAATGGACCCCAGTATCTTTAATTTTGTTGAAGGTTTCGTTTGAAATCATTTACAATAAAGGGCAAAATGAATTCTCATTCTTCAAGGGGAGGAAAAAAAAAGGAGAGAATTTAAGATGTAGTTATTAAATGGCCCAGGAGAAATAAACTCACATCAAACGAAGCTGAGTCTGTTATTTCTGCAAAGCCTTTTATTCCTCTGTTCCTTAAAGAGCAATCACACTGATCCGGAGGGACTTTATTTTTATCCTTTCTAGCTTAACTTCTGTTTATTGCAAAGGAGGTTAATATCTTCCCTAAACTTGGGTTTCGTAACACGGCATTAGGATCTGCCAACTAACATTTTACTGGGATACCTGGGTTGAAACAAAGGACGTTGGCTTGGCCTCCCTCAAACCTCCATTTTCAAAAAGCTTTCAGTGTTAATTACCTCCCACAGCAGAGCAGCACGCATCAGCCTCCTGATAATGCCGAGAGTGACGGATCAACAGACAGACGAGGGCTCGCTTAGACTTCACCGTCAAATCTAATTTCTCGTAGTTACTGCTGAGAGTTAGGTTGCCTTCATCAATTGAATTCCTTGAGAAAATGAGGAGCTCAGAAAGTAAACCTGAATTTATTAGGAGCAAACTTGCAATCAAAATTTCCAGCTATGGGGCTCGCTAATGCAGTTCATTCAATAGCATCCTCCTCAGCGGTTTTAAGGATGTATTTCCTAGACTATACGGAGATCTCTTCCTATTAGAGGGGGAAAAAACTGAATGGAATGCAATTCATACAATATTAATCACTTGCTCTACTTTACAGCTTAGTAATAAAGTTATTTATGCTGCCAGAGGCATTTCATGACCTTAGCAGTGGGAAGACAGCAGCAGACAGGTGGACGGAATCTGTGCCACTGACAAAGGGCAGAATAACAGCATCTCTCTGCAAGGCTACATTCCAGGGCCATGTCGGAGAGGAATGACCCTGGGATAAATTCTTTGCTTGATCCAGTGAAGAATAATTGATGTCTAAATCAATCTTCATCCCGTCTTCCGGAACAAATGAATAGCAGGAATTTTCATTTAGATTAACATAGTCTAGATATAGATCAACTAGCTGTCAATCACAAATCTATCTCTCTCCCAGATCAAATATACCCTTTCAGGTCTAATTATGTATTCTAGGTCTAACTCTTCATGGATCAACACAAGTTATCCTCTCAACCGTACTTGTATTTATTCACATGAGCAGATTTTTATCTGATTATGCAATTTTATAAACCTTTATCTGTGCTATTTTGTTTTTCCTTCTACATTCAATGCCAACTGGAACGCAGTAATGCCATCTTGTCCAGGGTTTCACTGTCTCCCATAGCACCTGCTGCCATGGTAAATAAGAGACAGACACAGACGAGGAATCTGCAAGCAAAGGTACACAAAGCTAACATTTCGCCTGATAGAAGGTTATAATACTGTCATTTTCCATGATCAGATGTGGACTGTTCAAAAGAGAAGAAAGTCATACCATACATAATTCAGAAGAGAAGACCTAAGAGTCATTTATATTTTACTTTGAGATGCATTAAGGCCGGCCACATCTTTGTAGAATGGTGCAAATATAAAAGCAGTCAACAAATGACAAACTGTGTGCTGTAGTAAGCAAAAAGAGGAAAAGGGCACAGGGAAGTTGGTTGTTGTGTCTGCTCAGCTTTCATCCCCAATCTCTACAGCATCTTAATATCCTCCGGGGTAATTCCCTGCTCTATTTGTTGCACTCCAGTGGGAAAGGAAACCCAGACATTACTCCAGGCTCCTTTGTCTGATCTCCTTGTTAGTGCCTGCAATGCCTAAAGGCTGGCACCTCGATAACTCTTAGACAACCTGCCCTCTTTTCTGGGGCTTTGAATTGCAGAGCCCAGAAACACAGAAAATAGTCCAGAACTGGCACACACACATGGCATGCTAAGAATTTCTAGATATTCACATTCTATGAGCATCAAACAGGTGTCTTTTGATCTAATTTTGGTTATCAATTAATATATATGTGTATATATATTTAATAAATATATTTAATATAATATATTCAATATAATAAATATTTAATATATATTTAATGTACACACACATGTGCACACACATACATGAGCACACATGCACACACACACACATGTTCAGAATTTTCTGTTGTTTGTGCCCTAGCTATTATTTTGCTTCCATGACAGAAGTGCACAAAAGGCCAGGGACCTGTAGAAGCACCCTAGGGAACAATTTGAGAGTGTAGTAGACTGTCATGGGTAGAATCAGGGTTATCGAAGGCAGAAAACAATTGTGGACTAGTCAGAGATAAGGAGAAATGAAACAGACTGGACCAGGGAAAAAGCTAGCAATCAGAGAGAGAAAGAGAGATGCCTGAGAAGTAGGAACACCTGTTCAGTTGCCCTGTATCCCAGTGGCAACATCCAGACCTACCTCTCAAGACAGCCCACTGTACATTGTCCCTTGAATTATATCACTTTACTATATTTTCCAAACCAGTGGTTCTCAAGCAGTGGGTTGCAACCCCTTTGCATGGTGAACAACCCTTTTCCAGAGGTCTCCTAAGACCATCAGAAAACAGATACTTACACTACGATTTATAACGGTAGTAAAATTGCAGTTATGAAGTAACAACAAAAATAATTGTATGTTTTGGGGTCACCACAACATGAGGAGCTGTATTAAGGGTGGCAGCATCTCTATGTTCTTTGAAAATCAAAATATACCAGTCCAAGTGTAGGCTATCAGTCCAAGGCCTCCCTAAACATCTCAGCCTACGCCTTGTAGAGATCACAGAGTGAAAAGTCTCATGGAGGGTGTGTTTTGATAATGACAAAGTCAGAGTCGAAAATTATTACTCTGTTTATAAATTAGGTTTATTCATAAATTACGATTTATCTCTATAACCTTATTTGCATTCCAGAATCCATTCTTGATCAGGAGAGAAAAGCGTGGATTTTTTTTTCCCTGTTAATGATCAGGAATGAAACAGTCCCTGGGAAGTCCCCCCGTCCCCGAAAATGATTGTACAAATCAATATTGCCAGTCAAGTGTCTCTTCACTGGGGACATTGAAGCTGAAAGTCATTGGTCTGGCAGGAAAATTCAAGAATGGACCCCAGTATCTTTAATTTTGTTGAAGGTTTCGTTTGAAATCATTTACAATAAAGGGCAAAATGAATTCTCATTCTTCAAGGGGAGGAAAAAAAAAGGAGAGAATTTAAGATGTAGTTATTAAATGGCCCAGGAGAAATAAACTCACATCAAACGAAGCTGAGTCTGTTATTTCTGCAAAGCCTTTTATTCCTCTGTTCCTTAAAGAGCAATCACACTGATCCGGAGGGACTTTATTTTTATCCTTTCTAGCTTAACTTCTGTTTATTGCAAAGGAGGTTAATATCTTCCCTAAACTTGGGTTTCGTAACACGGCATTAGGATCTGCCAACTAACATTTTACTGGGATACCTGGGTTGAAACAAAGGACGTTGGCTGCCTGCCTCCAAACCTCCATTTTCAAAAGCTTTCAGTGTTAATTACCTCCCACAGCAGAGCAGCACGCATCAGCCTCCTGATAATGCCGAGAGTGACGGATCAACAGACAGACGAGGCTCGCTTAGACTTCACCGTCAAATCTAATTTCTCGTAGTTACTGCTGAGAGTTAGGTTGCCTTCATCAATTGAATTCCTTGAGAAAATGAGGAGCTCAGAAAGTAAACCTGAATTTATTAGGAGCAAACTTGCAATCAAAATTTCCAGCTATGGGGCTCGCTAATGCAGTTCATTCAATAGCATCCTCCTCAGCGGTTTTAAGGATGTATTTCCTAGACTATACGGAGATCTCTTCCTATTAGAGGGGAAAAACTGAATGGAATGCAATTCATACAATATTAATCACTTGCTCTACTTTACAGCTTAGTAATAAAGTTATTTATGCTGCCAGAGGCATTTCATGACCTTAGCAGTGGGAAGACAGCAGCAGACAGGTGGACGGAATCTGTGCCACTGACAAAGGGCAGAATAACAGCATCTCTCTGCAAGGCTACATTCCAGGGCCATGTCGGAGAGGAATGACCCTGGGATAAATTCTTGCTTGATCCAGTGAAGAATAATTGATGTCTAAATCAATCTTCATCCCGTCTTCCGGAACAAATGAATAGCAGGAATTTTCATTTAGATTAACATAGTCTAGATATAGATCAACTAGCTGTCAATCACAAATCTATCTCTCTCCCAGATCAAATATACCCTTTCAGGTCTAATTATGTATTCTAGGTCTAACTCTTCATGGATCACACAAGTTATCCTCTCAACCGTACTTGTATTTATTCACATGAGCAGATTTTTATCTGATTATGCAATTTTATAAACCTTTATCTGTGCTATTTTGTTTTTCCTTCTACATTCAATGCCAACTGGAACGCAGTAATGCCATCTTGTCCAGGGTTTCACTGTCTCCCATAGCACCTGCTGCCATGGTAAATAAGAGACAGACACAGACGAGGAATCTGCAAGCAAAGGTACACAAAGCTAACATTTCGCCTGATAGAAGGTTATAATACTGTCATTTTCCATGATCAGATGTGGACTGTTCAAAAGAGAAGAAAGTCATACCATACATAATTCAGAAGAGAAGACCTAAGAGTCATTTATATTTTACTTTGAGATGCATTAAGGCCGGCCACATCTTTGTAGAATGGTGCAAATATAAAAGCAGTCAACAAATGACAAACTGTGTGCTGTAGTAAGCAAAAAGAGGAAAAGGGCACAGGAAGTTGGTTGTTGTGTCTGCTCAGCTTTCATCCCCAATCTCTACAGCATCTTAATATCCTCCGGGGTAATTCCCTGCTCTATTTGTTGCACTCCAGTGGGAAAGGAAACCCAGACATTACTCCAGGCTCCTTTGTCTGATCTCCTTGTTAGTGCCTGCAATGCCTAAAGGCTGGCACCTCGATAACTCTTAGACAACCTGCCCTCTTTTCTGGGGCTTTGAATTGCAGAGCCAGAAACACAGAAAATAGTCCAGAACTGGCACACACACATGGCATGCTAAGAATTTCTAGATATTCACATTCTATGAGCATCAAACAGGTGTCTTTTGATCTAATTTTGGTTATCAATTAATATATATGTGTATATATATTTAATAAATATATTTAATATAATATATTCAATATAATAATATATTTAATATATATTTAATGTACACACACATGTGCACACACATACATGAGCACACATGCACACACACACACATGTTCAGAATTTTCTGTTGTTTGTGCCCTAGCTATTATTTTGCTTCCATGACAGAAGTGCACAAAAGGCCAGGGACCTGTAGAAGCACCCTAGGAACAATTTGAGAGTGTAGTAGACTGTCATGGGTAGAATCAGGGTTATCGAAGGCAGAAAACAATTGTGGACTAGTCAGAGATAAGGAGAAATGAAACAGACTGGACCAGGAAAAAGCTAGCAATCAGAGAGAGAAAGAGAGATGCCTGAGAAGTAGGAACACCTGTTCAGTTGCCCTGTATCCCAGTGGCAACATCCCAGACCAAACCTCTCAAGACAGCCACTGTACATTGTCCCTTGAATTATATCACTTTAACTATATTTTCCAAACCAGTGGTTCTCAAGCAGTGGGTTGCAACCCCTTTGCATGGTGAACAACCCTTTTCCAGAGGTCTCCTAAGACCATCAGAAAACAGATACTTACACTACGATTTATAACGGTAGTAAAATTGCAGTTATGAAGTAACAACAAAAATAATTGTATGTTTTGGGGTCACCACAACATGAGGAGCTGTATTAAGGGTGGCAGCATCTCTATGTTCTTTGAAAATCAAAATATACCAGTCCAAGTGTAGGCTATCAGTCCAAGGCCTCCCTAAACATCTCAGCCTACGCCTTGTTTAAATTTTCATATCTCTGAACTGGAGAGGCATAATGTAATCAATATCTCATAGCATTTAGATAAAGCTGTAAAATAATAATCCAATCCTAGCATGCAGCAGAATGTCATGGTAACATAAATCTTGTCTGTCTCCTCAGATTGTCTCTACCTCTTACCTCTTAGGCATCCCTGACTACTGGAGCTCTCCTTGGTCACTGCAGGCCACTGAACTGAAAATGTCAGCAAACAGTGAGGGTATAGGAGACTGAGACGACACTAACAACCTGCTGAGCAAGCTATGATCATTGAGATAAGAGAGACCCAGGCAGATGAACCACCCTGTGTTCTGAGTCTCTGCATTACTCCCTATAAGATAGGGCTTTTGTTTCTTTCCCCTGTTCTGCCTGTGGGGAGAGAGAGAGTGTTAAGAGTTAAATTCAGTGCTCTGAACATAATAAGCACTCAACAGCACAACTACACTCACAGCTCATGAAGGTAACTTCAAACAACAAAACTAATGCTTCTTAAAATAGCTTAGTAATAAATGTAATGATGGGATTTTCACACACACACATACATACACACACACAGAGAGACACAGATACACACACACATACGTACATATACATACACATACATATATATACATAAATATACACAGACACAGATACACACTCATACATACATATACATACACATACATATATATACATAAATATACACAGACATAGATACACACACATACATACATATACATACACATACACAGACACAGATACACACACATGCACACACACACACACAGAAGTTTTTTTTTTTTTTCAGATGAAACATTTGAAGAATCAAGTATTTTTTTTAAGAACCAAACAATTAGTTTTTTTCTGTCGCTTGAACCAACCAAGGAGATTTGAAGGCTGTTTATGTGTTTCTGGCTTACACAATGATGTTGAAAGTCTTATTCTGTTAAAAGTTCTCCGAGGGTTAATTGTTTAAATAAAAGGTACCTACATTCTTGTCAGCTAAGTGGAGCTGAGAAAATCATTTAACCTTTCAGTGACGTTGGTTTTTTTTTTAAACATAATAACATCTACTTCAAAGATTCAAAACTGAAGAAAAATATAATAAAGGCATCTACAAGGGTCATTGAACTGAAAAAAAATTTTTTTTTATCTAGGATTCGCATTGCTATCCATAACAGCTTGCTTGGCCCTCTCTCCAGAGCCCAAGATCTCCTCATTTGTATCATAACGTCTCTCCCCACTCAATCAATTATGCTTTGTTCAGTGCCAAACATAAAGCAAACATTCTAAAATGTAGCCAGACTCTCTGCTCATCTAGATTCTTAAAAGAAAAAACTCCTTTCAGCAAACTTTCACTGGTAGTTGTTAGGAAGTGAAGTGTCGGGGGAGTCTTGTAACCTAGAGGTGCAGATTGGGGGAATAACCTGGAAACTGGTGCTAGACATAGGTCTTGTTGAGGGGGGGGCTAGGGATAGCCTGGAAACTGGTGCTAGGTACTGGCCTGTTAGTTAACTTGAGTTTAACTTTAGGTCAGGTTCTCTAAAAAGGAGTCTGAACCAACAGATCTGGTCTTTCAATACCACAAATGTACACTGAATACATAGCTAGCTGTATTCCTTGCAATTTTTCAAACAGGAGCATGTTTATTACGTCACTCAGCAGAGCTTGCAAACACAGAACCATTTCCTGATTTCAGAAGACCACAGAAACATTAGGCAGTTCCTACAGTACAGATACGGTCTTCAGCGACAGTAAAATCAAGCCGTTCAGTCATTTTAACCATTTTGGACTCTCTGGCTGGGTTTGCTTTGTCTGATCCACTCTGAGCATCGTGACTACAGTACTGCTAGCCAATTTAAAAGTCCAATAGTCTCCCAGGCAAATACCGAGAATACTGGCTTTCAAAAATGTCTTTCACAGCAGGAATAGCAGCCTCTATGGCTAATCCACTATTCCTTTACTTCTTAGGGAACTGCAGAAAATTTGAAGATTGCTTTATTGGCCTTAACTCCAGTGTTCTCTACCAGTGCTCTAGAGTAGTTCCCAGTGCCTCAGTAGACTTCATAATAGCATACTCTCAAGTCCAGGGCACATCTATCCATACGATATGATTGGCTTGGCCAATTGAGTTTCACCCTCCAGCTCTAGGATGCATATCTCCTAGGAGAACTTTGAAAGTAGTAATAGCATTGCTGACTTCCCTTTCTATAGCATCGGTCGGACTGGGTAGGACTTTGATGTATCATAGTAGAAATGACACTTTTTATTTTTGCTTGTTTGCAAACAACTACCTGCATGTCCCCAATATCTGAGAAAACCAACAGTGTCCTATTTCTTCAAGGACGTGAGGAATCAATTTAAGAAGAACCACAGCATCAGATGTTCTGTGTGTTGGGGATCAGAACTGCTAGTACAACAAGGACATTTTCCGTTGAGTCATCTCCTTAGCCCTGTGTCTATCAATTTAATGGCTGTTATTTTTCTATCTCATCATTGTTTGATTATTTTGTATGCCATCAATACTTTGTATATAGGGCTTTCAAACTCTGTGTGTGTGTGTGTGTGTAGCCTACTTTCTTTTGTCATTATGTGTGTGTGTGCATGTGTGTGTATGTAGCCTACTTTCTTTTGTCATGTGTATGTGCGCATGTGTGTGTGTGTGTGTGCCTGTGTGTGTGTGCATGTGAGAGAGAGACAGACACAGAGAGACAAAGAGAAAGAGAATGTATTTAAAGGCCTGTCTTCGGATTGTCTCAATATTCATTAGAGCTCTTAAAGGTACCCTCTCCTAGAAAACTGTACCCCATGGTTCTAACAGGCAATACTAGGATATGTTTGTCTCAAACATAGCAAGAGTAGATTTTTTATAAGTATTAAAAAATACTTTAATTATTAAATTAAATTATTAAATTTAATTTAGCATTATTAAAAGACATGATTACCTGAAATCCATCTCTGCATACTTATAGAGAACCTAGAAAGAATATCATTTGAAAACAATTCCCAAAGCTGAGCATAGTAGTACAAGCCTTTAATTCTGGCATTTGTTTTTTTTGTTTTCTTTTGTTTTGTTTTTTTTTCGAAAAGGTAGAAAAACATCTTTATGGCATTTAAGTAATGTGCTCACATAAACACTAAGAATGGAAACACCTCAGTTGTACAGTGCAGTAAATTTTCTTTTTTTGTTGTTTTTTTGTTTTGTTTTGCTTTTTTTCATCTTGTCACTTTTTTCTTTTTTATTAGTAACTTTTTTAAAAAAATGTTAATCAAAGGCTTTATAAGTTTGGTAATGCTCAATAACAAGATGCCCATACAATCAGAAGTGTAACTCAATATCCAACCTAGATATACCAACTACCTTTGACTGGCAGAGAAACGTGAACATTCACCTCCATGTTCCCCCCGCCCCCCACCTTCTCTCATCTCCTAGCTCCTCCTCTTCCTCTCCTTACTCCCCACCTTAGTTCCTCCTACATATCACCCTTCCAGTTACAATAAAACTTTTCTCTCAGAATACAATTAGAGCATAATTATAGCAATTTGTATCAGTAAGGTACAAGATAGACCTAATATCTACTCTATCATTTTTTGACTAACCAGAACCTCTGTCATCTCTCCTAATTAAAAGACTTAGTTCTGAACCTGACTTTTTTCTTGGCTTTGGAATGAATGTCAGCTGAAAACCATCCTCTCAAATCTTTTCTCTCAAAATAAATAGCTGGGATTGGCTATGAGACTATAAGTCTTCAACCTGGTCAGAAATCCAGAATAACTGAATTAACTGAAATTATGGTAAGCACAAAGCATAGCTTCTAAAACTTAGCCAGTTTATAGAGACCGCTGAACACCTGGACAGTTCCTATACTACAAAACATTGGAGCATCCGATCTTTAGCCTTCTGGCCCAGGATCATCTGACAGACCTAGTGATGCAGAATTATTAAGGGCTGATTACTCTGTCTTGGCAGATATAATCAATTGACTATTCCACAAGTGTGTCCTTTTCTGGACAGTAATTTGTCTGTAAATGAAAAGAGGCAATTCTTGCCTAGTGACTGTCTCAGCACAACTGGAATAACTCCAAAGATGCCAATTTCTTCTTAGAATCCAAGACAGGAAGCTGTCAGGAGCAGACAGGTCTCTAATCAAAATGAACATTGATACTGAAATGTTTGTAATGTCAATTCTGTGGACTTCTGACATTTTGGAAACCAACTATCTATGCAAGGCAATCTAGACTGTTGTCTGTTAACTCCTCTCAGCTATTTCTAAATAAAATATAGAAACACCCTAACAATAAACTCAGGCCATGCAATTGCTATAGCCCTTAACTCACAGTCTAACCATCAAATCAGTTAAAAAAGTTAAAGAAGGACTGGTCTAAGTCTTGTATTCCTAAATGTGTTATATAGCACAATGCCTATGAGAGTAACAATATTAATCTCACTTTTATATCAATAAGAAACTCATACCAATGAAAACCTTAAATTTGAAATCAAAGTAAAATTTGTACTATTTAAGAAATTATAACTTCAAGTTAATTACAATTATACAGATTTCTACCAATAGTTATGGCTATGCAATAAGTCCTAGCTATTCTTCCTGTTCCAACAAAACCACTACTTTTCCTTAGAAAGACCATCCAATATTAACCAAGAGTAGATGTTTTTATGTGCAATAAAAGGTGACCTCTTGCCTATGACATGACATGAATGATCAAAGTTGAAGCAGACAGACAAAACAAATGCATCACGCCATGGAACATGCTAACTGTCTTCATGATCCTTGGCTTTGTTTTATCATGGCTAAGGATGGCTTCCTGCCTGTGCTGCCAAGAACACATCTCCCAGCATCCTTCATCCTTGACTATGAAAAAAACTCAGAACCCAGCTGTTACAGAGGAATGTGTGGGAGCAGTGTGCCCTTGACAGATGGGGTGGGGTTTGAAATAATGATGTTATCCTCTTTTCCATTTACCGCTATGAGTTTCGATGTGCTCTACGCACCCAGCCTCGGCTGCTTAGAAAGTCCAATGCAATATTTCCTGTGCCAATCACAACAGCTTTGTGACCTCCCAGCCCCACCTTTAGCATGAAATATTGAAGATGACAAGCAGGCATGGATATAACAAAATGCATTTGTAAAAATATGTACAGATTGGCACAGGGGTATGTCATTTTCTCATTCTTTTTAATATAAAGAGATATATATGATATATATCATATATATGACACATAATATATATGATATATATGGAAGAAATTAGTGTCTGAATGCTACATAACGCAGAGATACCACAAATCAAACCACTTACCTTAAACTACTTCTGCAAGAAAGATAAACTTTTTTTCTTTCGTCATTGTCTTTGGGACACTTTTCAAAGCTACTTTCTGCATAGCCAATGTACATAAGCTGACACTGTTTGACCCCCTTATGTTCAAGTTAAAGGTAGAGAACAGAAGCATCAGGCTGCAACCATTTGAGATGGACATCGATTCTTACTTCACCTCAGAAGGCTCTGCTCTTCCCTCCCTTTTGTTAGAGGAAGATAGATTCGTTTTTGGTAGCCATGTGTCTCTGACTGGCCCTTTATTGAATTTTTTTCCTGAATCAGTTGATACATCTTGAGTCACCTGCTCACACAGTAGCACCTAGAGAAGGCAGTCGAGAGTACCATGAGAAGGTAGAGGTACTACTATGTGAGGGGATAGAATTTAGTGGGGTGAGCTTTCTAACGTCACTCCCCTCCTCTTCTGTGTCCCAGTCTGAAACAATTTTTAGCTACAAATTATTCATTTGTCACAATGACATACTATGTCCTCCCACAATTTTGCTGTTTATCCCAGCCATTAATTATATGACCTTTAAAGACTTGGATGATATAGAAATTGAAGATTATGCCTGTTGCCACTACCATGGCTAGCACTTCCGGTTATCTTGCAACTTGGCTTGAACTTGCTCAGAGGTTAAGGAGAACATTCAGAATTCTAAGGATGGATTCTGAAAGTTCAGAATGAAGGTGGTTCCAGTCATTGTTTTGCCTGAAGAAGGGACATGGTCATGAAAAAAAAAAAAAAACAAATTCTAGTTTGATATAAAAGTATAAGAAATGTTCTGAGGCATGGAGAATAAGGAGAAGACATTCCATGATGAAGAGAAAATCTTGAGCCATTGGAGTATACATGGCTGTGGAATTATGGAATTGTTAAACTTTGTGCTGTAGTTTTCTTGTTTGGGAATCTGGAAGGCTTTTCATAATTCTACAAAACGGAGTATGTAGAAGAGAATTCACTTTCACATGCTTTACATTCTTTAGAGGAGAAGATACTAGAAGTATAGCACAATTAATACATCAAAATTCTCTGTTTTACAATATGTTTGATTTTTTTTTGTTGTTGTTTAACATGACAATGTTTTCTTCTAGTACTTTCCTAGAAGAGTTATAGGATGCTAGGTATTATGTGTGTTAAAGTACTTGCTTTTCTATATGAACTTCTATTTACAAGGAAAAGCTTTTGAAAATGTCATATTTATTTTAGTTTAAATGTCAACGGAGCTAATTTAATTTTCCTCAGTTGTTTTTTGCATGTTTCTGACTCTGACTTCTTTAATTTTTATTTCTCTCAATGAATCACAAAGTTAATTTTCAATTTCAGCCCTGACGAATCTTTCCATGTCAAATTCAGACTACATAATATTCATAAGCTACCCTGTGCTGTTATTAAGTGACACACTGCTGACTGTTACCAAAGTAAACATTTGTGTTGCAGACGCTTAGGAGTAAGCCAGAGGAGATCTCTTAATGTAACAGCCACACTGTCTCAGATATTGTTACTTCTCATGTTAAAAATACAGCGGGATAAACCAGTCACAAGAAATCTGCTTACAGGGCCAGTTGGAAAAGTCAAACCTTTACGATTAATTCTGGATGCCTGGGATTTCATGTGGTGAGTGCTATAACCCCTTGTCAAGGGGGCGGGGGTGTCTTGATGATCAAAGTGTTCAGGATTAAAGTCAAGGTTCAGATTGTATTCTGATGTTCCTTCATATGGAGCCAATGATAGCCCACTTTCACGAACATAGTGAGGAACGAATCCATTGTCGTTTTGAAGGTTGCATTTTGCAGGTTTATTTCTCAAGAGACACTGTAACTTTATAATTCAGGCATGACAAATATAGCACACA
The DNA here is from genome assembly GCA_021653895.1 of Mastomys natalensis. Taxonomy (NCBI): domain Eukaryota; kingdom Metazoa; phylum Chordata; class Mammalia; order Rodentia; family Muridae; genus Mastomys; species Mastomys natalensis. The sequence goes on along the minus strand of JAJTUV010001365.1, from coordinate 244,871 downwards.
AACTCAAGTGATAAGAAACATCTTGCTTTTTATTGACTTCAAATGAAATAAAACAGACCCTGACTTTCACCCCTCAAGGCTGCCAGGGAACAAAACTTCATTAAGTTCCTGGTTCTCCCAGGATCATGTTAGTACTCAGGAAATCACACATATAGGGGCGGGAGAAAATCTTCTCACTCCTAGGTCATCGCAGTACCAGCTGATATATAACATGGTTCTCCTTCCAAATCCGTGATTCCTTAGAGTTCTGGTTTCTCTGCTCCATAGAACATGGAGGTATGAACTTGTTGCTAAGGATACTGCAGATGTCTCCCCTGCATGGGTACCAGAGAGTCATCCCTCAGAGGTCTTGCTACACCTTCACTGGGAGTTGTATGCTTATGTAGAGTACAAAGGGTTGGTTTCTAGTGGTGACAGAACGTAGAGCCATTCGGAACTCTTGTCTGCCAGTTCCCTGGCATAGACTGACTGATTTTCTCCTGGATGAGGTACTATCTAATCAAATCATATGTACTGGGGTGAATCTGCCCAGAAGCTTGTCCTTCAGCTGGCTTTGGATAGAGATTAGCCGCATTTGGCTGCCTGGAGGCATTGCGGCCAAGCATTTAGATCTCTTACCTTTTGATCATGATTTGAAAAGGCAATCCTCTCTCTCTCTCTCTCTCTCTCTCTCTCTCTCTCTCTCTCTCTCTCTCTTTCTGCTTCTTCATGATATTCTTATTTCTTCTTCTTTACTACAACCTCTAGAAAGGGGGCACTTTGAATTATAGAATCCTACAACAGAGTACCAAGGTCTTTGGCTCTGAAGTTATTTTCTTGTGCCTGGCAAAGATCATACTCATTGAAATAATTACTAGGACCTAGCCACCAGCTTGGCTAAGGAGATAGATAGTCAGTATGTCTTCTTTTGTAAGGAGCTAGGGATGGATACGTTTTGCATCCATCCCCAGACTCTTTGGTTTGCAGTGTATTTGGTGTTGGGGGAAGGCAGACAGGAACTAGTTGCGGGCTTAGTACACTCTGCTCTTCTCACCTTGGCCCACAGGTTACATTGATTCCTGATGGGCTGGATACTTACCAGCATTTTCCATACCAAGGTCTTTGGACAGGGTAAGCATAGCAGTCCCTAGCAGACTGCTCCTGCCAGCTGAGCCTGTACACCTCCCAGCTGGATGGCCCAATACCAAAAGATTACCCTGCCAGTGCAGGTGTCTGCATAGGAAATGCTCTAGAAGCAGCCGAGGTTCCAGCAAATGTAACTGGGGTTTTGAAAGAGTGCAGTGAATGCAAGTGACCTCCGCACCATCGACATGATGGGGGAAGTGCTGCAGAGGAATGGACACTGTGTGATCCTGGGTGCCCTGGTCATACACCTGACCCTAGTTCAGCCTCCTTGCTCACACGCATGCCCAGTTGGTCTCATTTCTCTTCTCAGGGGTCACAAATATGAGCTACAGTTCTGAAATATGAGCTCTCTACTTCCTTCTGTAGCATGGCCACACTTCCCACCAGAGAGGTCTTTGTCTCTGTTTCTGCATTAAAATCACAATTAGTTTCTTAGGCCTGCACAGATCCCCTTTTAACTAAAGGGAAGGGGAAACCTCTGGGGCTGGGGAATATAAAAATGCAGTGGTTCTGTCTACCCTTAAAACCATTGCCAGCAGAGAGGTTTACTGAAAGACGTCTCAAGAACGTTCTTCCACACCGGTGAGGCTTTGGGGCACTCCTTCTCTGGCCTCAGATTGCAGAGTTTCTGTCCTAGATGATAATTTGCAGAGTTCCACATTCCGTATCTATGGTACTCACTCTGAAGCATCTGCTACAATTATCTCTTTCACTTAAAGCCCCTCTACAGGGGATTCTTGCCCTTTCCAACCATGATGCTTAGTAACCAATGCTAGGGTCTGTGGTTTCTATTCTAAATCCAAACTTCGATATTTCTGGCCTCCGTCTAGTCTCTCCTCACCGCTTACCTTACATGCCGGACTCTCATATGTTCCCTTGGGAGTGATTTTGTAACCTTCTTATACATTTCTAATTTAATTTCATTATCCGAGGACAATGTCTGATGGTTCTCACCACTCTCTGCAATCACACATCAGCTGTTTCATTTACAACTTGTGCAGATCCAAGAAAGTGCCCAGCATCTGGACAGCTATCTTTCACCCCTTTCTCCGATTTTTCCCAAAATAGCCTTTGGTGTTATCAATGTAGAGATCTTAGACGTACTTTGTATCGTTTATCCCGAATTAGTTTAGACATCTGTCCTAGAAGTGGACTGTTATGGAAGGTAATAGCATCCCAAATTTCTCAGTTTGTTTGGTGGTGTTGTAAAAATAAGTCCTTCACCTTGGTGGCAGGGGAGGAGGTGTGACAATGGGGGAGAGATGCTTCCCAACTGGAAGCATTTCCAATTTAAAGTTAATTTCCTGCCACAGTAGGTGGGGGGGAATCTACATGAAAGCCTTCTCAGCTACAACCAGTAGGAATGCCGGTAAGCACACAGACAAGGGTGACTCTAAGGTGCCTGGGTCTCCCTCATGTCATTGGTGAAGCTGCTGACCAAGATAATTATGTCTCTGAGGCTGAAAGCAGCTGTTTTCTGGATGACCCAGCCTAGAGTTATACATAGTTACCACTTAAATATCCATCTGATTTATCACAGTAATAGACACTATGAAAATGTATCCCTGAGGGCATTTCTTTAGCAGAATCCCTGTACTTCAGTGTGAGCTGGCAATGGTCTTTATGCAATTATAAGGTACTTGGAGGAAGCCCAGATGTTGAATGGAGACAGTGATGTTTTAGCAGCAGAGTTTTACCTACATAAACAAAATTGTCTTTAAGACACTGGAGGGAACTCGAGCTACCTCACTGATCTTTATGCTTTGCCCACAAAAATTATTGATGATAAAGAAGAAAGTAACTTCCTAAAACATTAAAATTGTATTCTCTTGGTAAATCCCCTGATGGGCATTTTATAGATTCCCTTAATTCGAAAAGATTTTTTTTAAAGATTACTATCATAATTAAATAATAAATATACTTAGTTATATAACATTTCTATTTGTGCCATCACTTTCCTGCATATCAAACAGATTAGATAAGAAATGATTAGGTGTTATCTAATTGGAAATAAATTCAAACAAAAGTCAAAGTGGGATATAAAATATCATATGTAGAACTGGCTCTGTCTTTTCTTTCTGTTCTTTCTTTCTGTTCCCTTTTTGACTCTGGCCTTGTGGAAAATACTCATAAACTACAAATATTAAATAACTGCCAATCAACAAACAGTAGCTGTCTGCTCTGCCACAGGAAAAGACATCCTAATTTTATAACCTTCAGTCCCTGCAAGACTTATAAATAAATCAACACTCACAATGCCTAAGTAACTTTTCCCAAGGTCACACGGATGAATAGAAAAAGAATGAGATTAAAACTTCAGAACCAAATTTCTTCCTATCATCCACATGTCTTCTATAACGCCCATGACCCTACAGGCTATGGGGCCGCAAGTCTACGGCTGCCACATGTGACAACTGTAAGACCGAGGCTTTCAGCTCTACCTTTGAGTACCACTGGATTTATGTCTAAGTAGCCAGAGAAAGCCTATTTCCAGTCTGGGGGTAGCCAAGCTCAGCCATTCCAGAGGCTCTCTTCAGCTGTTTGTGCTGCCACAGATGTTGAGCAGAACTGCTCAGTGCCAGCTTCCCCGGAGCCATCTTGGTAAAGACAAGAAAGTAGAGTGCAAAGACCAGAATAAATGGGCGATTTACTCAAAGAAGCGAGGTTGTTCCAAGGAGGCATTTTACTGGCTCTGTTCGAGTTTTGAACACTCTGGACATTTCAACCAGAAAGACAAATGCAAGCGTGAAATAGCAAACAGCTTCCACTGTTCAGTCTACAGAGTCCCAGACAATCGGTAGGCTGGGCTTGTGAAGAGCAGAGTAGAGGAAGAACTAGAAACCACGCCTTGCATTTATTTATATAATTTTTTTTACATTTCTGATTCCATGTCCTCCATCATACTTGCATAATTTGATTTTTATCAGTATGAGCCACAAAAGGACAGACAAAATCAAGAATTACCCTCTTCGCAAAAGTCACGGTCAACACAAGGGTTTTCTAAGTCTATAACATACTCAAAGCTTACTTAGAGGTCCTAACAATGCCGGTATAGATTAGAGAAATCTATCCACTGAATCTCCACAATGTTTCTACTGACATAAACTCTAAAGTAAGTGAATGTTTTATTTTGACTTGGCTGTCAACACTCAAAAAGATGAAAAAAAGAGCTCAAATGAAAGATACAAATACAATCTGAAAAATAAATGTTATTGGAAAAAAACAACCACCCTGTATTTCTTTGTATGTGGTCTTTGCTGATTATCAAGATTTCCGGGTTGTAAAAACAGAGAGGGCAAATCATCTTTTGCTGTGAACTGCCAAGGGAATTACCTTTATCCTGCCAAATGGTCCAGGTGGTTTTCTTCCAGAGAAATTTTCATATCATGCTCACCCTGATTTGCATGTACATAATTCAGCCGGGCACAGAGTCAGGTACTCCTCTGACTTACAGAATATGATTTGAAAATGACTTGACTTGATTTAAAATTTCAAGCCAAGCATTAACAGTGGAACCATGGGCTTGTACCCCTTTTCTTTTTCTAACCTTGAACTTGAGACTGCCACTAAATCATCTTAAAAACAATTACTGCTAACGTGACCAGAGACAGCAGACTTAAGTTCACAGAACAAACCATTAAATACTTGAGAAATATTTTTAATTGTAAAATTAGTAATTCCATAAGATAATAACCTTACAATTTTTAAAAATGCTATGTGTATGAGTGTTTCACCTGCATGTATGTCTGTGCACGTATGCTATTGCCATACGTTTGAAACTCTGTATTTACCACAAGGTGTAAGTTAAAGCACACAAAATATAAAGAGACACCACGGAATTTTGTGAAGACTCTGCTCTCCATTGCAAGCAGAGGACTTGAGCATCAGCAAAAGTAGACAAAGGCCCGTGGAGGTGGTGATGGCGACAGTGAGTGAATGAGTTCCAGACAAACCAAGAATTATCATTAGTGGGCTCTATTATCACATTGGATGTATTAGTGAACAGTTTGGGGGCCAGGCAATGCTGCTGGATGAAATGAAGAAATATCAGGCTACAGCAGTATCACAGGTTCCATCACCCCAAGGACAAGTACACAGAGAGCTAACTGCGGTGTGGCATGCTGTATTCCAAGACCATTCTTAGAGGCCCCTTGGTTTGTTTCCCAAATGGAAATCTGAAATTCTGCTAACTGTAAGTAAGCACTAGCTGGGGTTGGGGGGAAATGGCTCAATCGGTGAAGCCTCTCTCAGTTCAGCCTCCTGGTTTTAAATTCTTTCTATAGAATAGGCAAGCTCATTGTCTAATGGAGTCCCTTACATCTATTTTAATTATTTAAAAAGTAGACTGAGCCAAAGGAGCCACACAGCACACCCCCTGAGCCCCTGCCTCGGTTCTATACTAAACTCCTGCCTTTGTACCTCTGTGTCGGGAGGGAGGCATCCCTGTTTCAGCCTCATTGTCTGTAAACTTAGAAAACATTCTGCCAAGGGTGGAGATCTTTGATGTCCTCTCATAATTCTGGAAACTGAAACAACAAAACGAGGACAAAGGCTTGATATGGATCTAGATTTTATGTTTTCTAGAGGAAATGAAAATGTTAAATTTCTCTCCTACTCAATGTGAATTTATTTCCTAGCATGTTGATAATATATGTATGGTATTCTTAGGGTGGAAAGGCTGCGTAAGACCCCTTTTAAAGCACAGCATGTCAATGCCTACAATTTAGAATTTCAAAGTGTGAATATCAGCCAAGATCATTCATCCGTCTAATTTTACGAAAATAACGGCAGTTAAACCATCATGCTCAGAGAATTAATTGCATGAACATTTTTAAACTTAACTTTTAAGTGGCCTCCCATTAAGACATAAAGTGAATATCCACTTAGAGGGTTACAAATTAAAATGTCCTGCTTTCAATAGGGATCAAATAGATAGGGTCCTTAAAGAAGCCAAAACTGTCCTCTAGTTATGAGCCATTCCGAATGATTATTGGTGAAGCAACCAGGAGCCATTTTGTGTACTATATTTACAACGAGATAAATTTCTGCCTGTCTATGTCAACAGATCTAATATAAACCATCCATTTTATATACCCCGTGGAGTCTTTTCTAAGAAGCACATTAGAATTATAACTAAACTCTACAGTATTTGTTTTGGCTTATAAACCTGATTAAGATAGGTGAGATTAGACCAGTTAGCCCAGAGACTGAGAGACTTGTGCAAGATTACAGGGCCATACGTGATGGTGTTGCCATATGTATTCAAGGCCTCCGGGCTTCAGAGCCCACTGTCAAGCAATGTCTCTTTGTCTTTCCTTCTGCCCTCTTACACTATCTCCAGGCTTTTGGGCCCTCTCAGTGTTCTAGGAAGAACTGTCTGACCTCACATGATTCATCTTGGCCAAGCCACTTTCCTTCTGCTTATAATCCTTTCCTTCTCCAAAGCTAAGAGTGGGTTGAATAAACCCTCTCAGCACCTCCACCACCAACAACAAATATCTTATACACATTTTCAGCATTCGTATATTTCTTATGTGTTGACTACACAATAATGCTAATCTGATTAGAACAATGCTAACTCTTACAGCAAGATTAATAAACCATGTGTTCCCTGGCCATCAAATCAAAGCCTTGTGGCTCTCTAATCTGTCTCCTTAGTGCCTTATTTTAAAATGTTGTTTCAATTAATCCTACATATTCATAAGGATAATCTGAGGGGGCAAGATAATCCTTCTATTTCCTGTGTCATAGTTAGATGATTCAGTCACTATTTCCAGACCTAAAATCATCATACACACACACACACACAGACACACACACATACATACACAGACACAGACACGCACACACGCACACGCGTGTGCGCGCATACACACACACACACACACACACACACACACACACACACACACACACAAACCTAAACTTCTCTCAGGGCTTTTATCCAGGTGGGGTCTTCCTTTTATTTCTAAGATACTGACATGCCTGTGTGGTGTCCACTGGAACCTTAAAATAAAGAAAATGTGAATTTTCTTTCTATCAAACATTACACTCAGAGAGAGGCGAGCTTCAGCCTACCTGACTAGCCAGAGACTCTCCATTGTCGCTGGATTTTATGCTGCCTTCACAAAGGGCAAATGGAAGGCCTTCGCTGTTCTCCCATTCGGATATGTGCATTCTCTCTTGCTGACAGTAATTGTGTGCGTCCCCTCTGCTGGCTCATCTAAATGCTACAGTTAACATCCTGTTCTCCCGCCCCTGTGATTGTCACACTTTTCTGTCATTTTCTCCGTGGTATACAAGGTGACCTCATTCTCTCAGGACAAGTTGTTCTTCGCTCTCTAGTCCTGTCCCTTCCTGCCCAAACAGGTCAATGCAGCCAAGATAAAATATTCTCCCAACTTTATCTATCCACATTGTCCAATGGCTCTGGAGTGGTTGTTCTCAACCTGTGGGTCATGACCCCTTTGGGGTCCAGTGACCCTTCTCTAGGGGTTACATATCAGATACCATGCATATCAATTGTTTAACTACAATTCATAAGAGTAGCAAAATTACAGTTATGAAGTTGGAACAAAAATAATTTTATAGTTGGGGGTCACCACAACTTAAGGAACTGTATGAAAGGGCCGCAGAATCAGGAAGGTTGAGAACCACTGCTCTAGAATCCCCTTCTCACTTGTATCCTGTGACCAGATTTTTCTTTAGTAAAATGTTTAATTTCTTACAAATTTTATCCTGCTTAAATGAAAAAGTCATCATATTCATGAACCTGCACCGATACATCTTTGAATAGGCATTTAAAGATGAAAAAGAAAGCAAGATATATATCCAAGTAGTTGCATACACAATCTGCCATGTAAAATCTCCCAGTAAAAATAACTTCATATGAGTAAGATTTTACCCTTTATAATAAAATACTTATTTTAGAGGATTAAAGGAAATATTTTAGATGTTAAGCATTAGAAAAACGACATTTAATCATGGAGAACAGCAAGTCTCTCTCTTTTTTTTTCTAGCTCTTTAAAAAACATTTTAATCATGCAAAAATCAACACAGTGTACTCTAGCACAATACTAAATTCTTCCCTAAGGTTGATTGACTTTTATTAATTTTCATGGTATAATAGTTCTTAAACACAATAGCTATTAAAAAACAATTCTAAAGGAAGACTAAATATATTATTTTAGAAACAATACATAACAGTTAGCAACAGAAACTATTGCACTGTATACTTGCTCGGAATTAATTGTGCGGTGCAGTTACAGAATTATAAAAGAACTATTCTGTAATACCATACTAACTCAAAAACTGGTTACAACTTCGACATATGGCACTGATATAACAAACATGCAAACCATTGAGTGGTTCACATTGTAGATGAATACAGTGCAGAGAAGGCCCTGTGACCCCTGAAGGATTGGAGCTGGGTAACAGGGAACACCCACACCTTTATAAGAATCACAACCATTTCCCTGAAATACAAGAGACCCAACCATTTCCAACCTAAAATAGTGCCTATATATATATTTTTAAAACCTCCTTAGACAGCAAAAGGAAAGGACCAATGTCAATTAGGAAACAAATAAAAGAGACAATTAAATTAGAGACAATTAAAAACTTACAAAAGGATTTAACATTGTTTTCACTTGTTTCTTGTTTGGGGGTTTCTTTTCTTATTCTCATTTATTTACTCAGTGTGTGTGCGTGTGTGTGTGTACACTTGTGCATGTGAGTGTGCACCTGTGAGAGGGCTGTGGTGCACTTGGGAGGGTCAAAGGACAACTTGCAGAAGTCAGCTCTCTCCTCCCATCACGTGGCTTATAGGGTCTGCAACCTGGGTTGTCAGGCTTGGCAGCAAGCATCTTTACCCTCTGGCCCGTCTCTCTGGTCCTCACTCTATTCTTAGTTGTGACGCTGTCCAATACTATGCAGACAACTAGATAGTGAGGGAGGGAGAAACTCCATCTGCCACCTATCACTGAGTCAGCTTAGCAACCCCAATTGTCTGCACAATAAAGAGGAATTCAGTTCGATACTGATCATTTGATTAATTCCATTAGACTAATTGAAGGTGTCAATGCAGAACTCACAGTTCACGGAGAGTATTAATGGCTCTATTTCCACACTAATTGCTGATCGCCTTAGCACAGAGCTCCAGGCTGGGCTGTTGTTCACAAACACACCCAGGACATCTCTAACCCATTCTGCTCCTGCTTCAAAGGATTCTGGGGTTTGCAGTAACTTAGATTTGGGCATGTCTTTGGTCACATAAAACTGTAAGTCAATTGATGTTGAAAATATGCGAGCCCAGTAGTTGAGCGTTCCTTAGGTGGAAAGTGTCTTCGGTACCTGGTTTCTCTAATTAATACACGCTCCACAATTTTATAAGTTTCCTTTCAGACCACAATTATACCATTCCTTCTTTTCCTTTCCTCCCTCCAAACCATCCCAAGTGGCCGCCTCCTTGCTCTTCAATTCCATGGCTTCTTTTCCTGTTACATGTGTGTGCATACACATACTTATATGTTCCCGAACACATAACTACAATCTTCTTAGCCCTCTGCATGCCTGTGTTCTCAGAGCTGACCATACTGGATAATCAATTGGTGTGCTCTTCTTTGCAGATGACTGTTTCTCATAGCATTGCTTAGCTGCCTATAGTTCTCAATCTCTTTAATTAAAAAGATAGAATATTTAAACAACATTTAAAATTTTTTCATTATGGTGCTATGATTTGAAAAATATTTTAGAGTAACAAGTGGAGATTGAGCTCCCTTTACAGCCACTTTACAAGAACATTTTTGTTGTTCTTGTTGTTTTTAAAATATAAATATGATGGCGATTCTTGGTTGGCAACCTGACTACATCTGTAGTTAACTAAAACCCAAGCAGCTGGGCACATCTGTGAGGGATTTTTTTTTCCTTCTTCAAACAAACTTTTGATGTGGGAAGATATATCCAGATCTTATGAGGTGGGAAGTCACCTTTACTCTGGGCCCCATCTTCTGCTAGTAGCCTACATAAAGGGCACAGAAAAAGAAAGCTTGCTCTCTTGGCCTGCTTGTTCCTGCTTTTGCTGGCAAGTCCATTCCTTCACTGCCATTATAGATTCCAGTGGATACTGGAGACCAGCTGAGAAACCCAGCCTTGTGGACTGAATAACTGTTGGATTCTTAGATGTTCTGGCAGTAGACAACCATTGTTGGACTAGTTGGACCATAGCTTGTAAGCCAGTCTGATACCACACACACACACACACACACACACACACACACACACACCACATATATATATATATCCCTAAGTTATATTTCTCCAGAGCCCAGTCTATAAAATAAGCCATTTAAAAAAAAAATAGCCCAAAAGAAATTTGATTGAAGAACAAATGTAAAGGATGATATTTCAGTATTTCCCAGGATAGGTATAAATATAGAACTAATTTACATAGCAGATGTCCAATTGCTCATAAATTTCTGATCCACTATAAAATGATGGCAGATAAATTATAGGAGATATTCTGGGGAAAATGACACCCATCAAAATGGAGCTTAGGGTTCAAGAAGGCCTATTATCCTGGACATAAGAGATCACACCTTCATGTTCCAGAGTCATCTCTGAAGGCCCCTCATGCCCATGAAAGAGGCTTGCTCTGCCTTCAAGATGGTCACATGTTTCTAAGCTGTGTCTTCCACTCTGAACTCCACTTGCAGCCAGTCACAGTTAGGGCCACACACGTACATGACAAGATTGTCCACATAAAAGCTTTAATTCAAGAAAAAAACTATTTTCCACAAATAAGGAAAACAATAAATTTCACAAGAGAATTGGTAAAATTAGCTAACAGTGAATACTTTCTCTAATCTCTAGGGAAAACAAGAACAAGCCCTTCTAAACATGCCGACTAAGAAGGTAACATGAAAGGTTTTCAAACTAATTTCAGACTCCTCCAAACAGCTATGAGAATGAAGGCTTGAATAATTTCTTTAATAACATTCTATTTTATGTAGCCATCTGAACGCAAGAACAGAAAATCAGACCAGTCATTATGACTTATACTAACCAAAGGATGTTTAAAATGGGCCAGCATGTACAGAACGGAGAAACAAAAATAACCTAGCACAGGTGAATCTTTACTCCTCTGTATCCTTTCAGCAAAGGTGACACGCTGTTGAATATGGTGAATGCCCTTTAAAAATGGGTGCTTAGGGTTCCTCTTGGCAAGAGTTTACAATGGGATAGTAACAAGAACTTCTGAATGAAAACCATTTACGTTCATTAAGGCGCATCTGAAACCCCTAGGCATTCATGTTAGAACTATATTGTTAATTTCAATAATGAGACGTCTAAAAGCAGACTGTCCCTGAGTTCAATCTGCCGGGTGGGGCTGGCTCCCTAGAACAGTGGGGAGGTGTGGTAGTATTCATGCTCAGCCTAGAGATTTCCCACGCAAATCTGTTCCTGCAATAAAGTCAATGCTTAAAGAGGTAAGTAGACAGGCATTGCTAGGCTCCTAGGGGCAACATTCACTCCAGCCAGCTTCCCTTAAAGCTACCCTGCCTTGAATGATTCTAGCATATCTGTCAAGTTTCAGCTCATCCTAGCATATACTCATATACGTGCACATGTATACGCTCATGCACACAGTGAAAGGAAAAGGAAAATATTCTAAAAACAACTACTCCCCAATCCTCCTGTAATGAGGAATCTTACTCCAAATAGTCATTAAAGACCCATGGATGTAATTATAATTAAGATTTTAAAATGCTCTTCTTGTGTTACAAAACACAGATTTTAGAGGAGACTGGAGAATAGTTTTAAATTTGTTTGACTAAATCACTGTATTACAAACTTTGACCTTAAAACAACAAACCAAATATTCTTTGTTCATTTAACCAATTTAAAAATACCGTTTGGCATATAGGTTTATTTGTCAAAATGATTTTTCTAATTACTACCTCGGTGTATGATTTTTCCTTCTCACCCCATCCTACCTTCATTCCTGGTAAATTATGAAAATCAGGAGGACATGGTACAATGTGTCATGGTTATGATAGGTTTTTATTACACATTCATGTATTTATATACGTAACACCAACAAACAAATCTTAAAACTTTCTTAGTAACTCCTGAGTTGTAGATCTTCGTTCCTTAAAACTAAAAACTGTAATTTCAAAAACCTAAAACAAAATAAAACTATACAATTTAATTTTAGAACTGACAACAAGCCTCGATTTAGAGAAAGCAGGTAAGGTTTTTTTTTTTTTTTTTTCAAGTCCATCATGATCACTTAAAATTTCCTATGAGAATGAGCTTGAAAACGCAGAACAATACAATGTTCTTAATGTCAGAAACATCTCCACCATACAGAAATATAGAACTATTTATCACAGTATTTCAAAATATCTTCACATATATTTTCTCCTCTGAAATATGAAAGCAAAAAAAATATTATAAATGCACCAAGCTAATCAAGCAATATAGCATCTATTTGTTGTGAAATGTAACTTTATCAATAGCTGATACTTTGTATCCTTGCCGCTTGGTACAACAAAGACCACATGAGGACACCTCTGCATGTTCAGCAATGCATCTAGCTACTTGGCCATGCGGCACAGCATTTTCTGGACCAGCTTCTCAGTAAATGACTGTAAGCATATGGTGGTTTGAAAAACACAAAACATCTAAGTCAAATTCTGACCACTGTTTGATAGCTATCATCCACATAAACACATCATCTATAGATCTTACGTTAAAAAACTATTAAATGTACAAAGTGCTCTTAATAGAAAAAATTCGAGATGCTCAATTTTTAATCAGTAAAAGGAACGACTTCCTTCAACTTGTTCTTTGCTATTTTCTCTGCTATTTACAGATTAAATGTAGGAAACATTGTCACGTTCTGAATATGCAGTTTAAACAACCGCCACAGAGAAAAAGGCCACTATTTTAGATGGAAGCCAGGGAGGTCTCCTCTAGAGACTAAATACTCTCAAATTAAATAGCATAACCTAACAAAACCATTAATAAAGAATAATCCTCTAGAATCTAAATTGTTAGGTGTTTTTATTTCTAAGGGTTCTGGTATACTGTAACTTCTAAGTAATTTGGATTATATTAACTTTAGTATCTGGTAGCTTGTTTTTTAAAAAATATTTTTAGTATCTGACCCCATGTCTAGTTTTAAAAAATTATTTATATGTATGTGTGCGCGTGAGTGTATGTATGTGCACCACAGGCATGCAAGTCCCACCACCCCCAGAAGCCAGAACAAGATCTCCTGGTAGTTGAGGCAGTTGTGAACTACCCAGGGTGCAGGGAATTGAACCCTGGTCCTCTGGAATAGCACAACAAAGGCTCTTGAGCACTGAGTCATCTCCCCAGTCCCCTGGTCCCATGTTTTCTTATACTAAACACCTTTAAAGAGGTGTGAATGCTTCATTTGTGTTCAAAATTGAGATTTTTTTTTTATTTGCTTTTATCCCTACAATTCAGCCTAAGATGGCCAGCCTCTCCCATCACTGAACCCTGTGTAAATGTCTACTAAGATCTTTAGACTGTTGCTACAAACATCACTTAAGAGAACCCATGCACTCCTTGCACTGAACTGAATTTAAACCGAGACTGCGACCTCAAAATCTTAACACTTCACAAACTGGTACAAGCTAAAACTGATATAGTACGTACCTAGAACGATGAAGTGTTTCTTGTCTTACTTACAGGGATATTATTAACAAATAAATGTGTATCATATTTGTGCCACTATGATGCACAAATAAAGTCAGGGATAAATAACTGGGCTGTATAAATTTAAAAACAATAAAACCTTATTTCTAAAAGCCTAAAATTGGTGGAGACATTTTGTAGGAATCACCACTGAAAGTTGTGGGCTGATAAAGCCAAGAAGACAATGATATGTACTACAAAAGAGGAAATATGAAAAGTTCCCTGGGGTGTGGGCGTGGGTGAAAACATATGGAGCTTTTCTTAAAAGCTGAAGAGAGACTGTTAAAAGTCAATTCTTCGCTCAATAAAAAAAAAGTAAAAATATTTTCTGTTCCTCACTTTGTCTGTTGGTATGAATGTTCTAAAGTTCCTATCACAGTGTTTCTGATTGTCTTCTGATTTGTACTAATAATTAGCAATAACACTGTATAAAACAAGACTTTTAACTAATGCTATGCAAATCTAATATTTACTCAAAGTGGGTATACGTAATTTCAAACTGTTCTCAGTTTCAAATGACAAATGAAAGATGAATATATACACATAATACTTGAAGGTGAACATATACACAATACATGAAACTGAACATACACACACAATACTTGAAGATGAACATACGTAGAGAACACATGAAGATGAACATACACACATAAATACAAAGAAGAGATGAACATATACACAATACATGAAGATGAACATACTTGAAAATGAACAAATATACAACACATGAAGATGAACATACACATAGTACATGAAGAAGAGATGAACATGCACACATAATAAAGATGAATATACATACATACACACATACATACACACACTGTGGACTGGTGACATCAGTATAGTCCTCCTGGCATCACTACACTAATGGCTCAAAGGACAATTTGCCTGAGGACAGTATGAAGAGTCATCTTTTCAAAATGACTAATTTTTTTTGTGTGGTTTTTATAACACTCCTCAGTGATTTGCATCCATAATCAACTACCAATTTTGTATAGAACAGCCACGAAAAAACAAAAGTCTATTTCCGTTCCTTATTTTTTCACATATACACACACACAAAAAAAATCCTTTCTAAACACTTAATACTGAGAATAATTTATTATTATGAACATAAAAAAAAAAAATCCTGAAATCAGACTAGTAAAAATCTCCTCTGTCCCACCTGGACATTGGTGCAGGAGAGGATCCTAACCTGTACTAGAAAACTCGTGTGGAAGCTGAGAGAGACGGTGATCAAGCAGGAAGAGGGGGAGAAGAGGAGGACAGCAAACCAATGAGAAGGACAGCCATGGCAGACACCAAAGCTGAGAGCTCTGAGGCGCTGTAATCAGAGCATCCAGATCAGTTTCTGGAAACATTTGGGCATGCCTAACTCATCATCCTTCACGAATCTAAAAGCCAGGTGCTGCTGCATTACCAGAGGGTCTTGATGTCTGCAGGAATCTCTCAAGAGAACATGTTGAATACTAAATGCTCCGGAACTGCATCTAGATAACTTGAAACTACTTTTAAAGTGACTGCTATATACAGAATTTGAAAACACATCCTAAGTATATTCTTTTATTGGATCCAGTCTTAAAACTTCTTATTAAATGTCCAGTTCACTGTGATCCAAAATAAAAGCAAGAGCAAAGGGCTTACAGCAAAAGTCACAGGTGGCTAACATTTAAACGTGACCTCATCTCTGTTCTTCATGGTGAAATTAGGCAGCAGGTTTTTTACTCCCTTAACCAGAACTGGTCTGTGGGTTTGTGACATTTTGCTGTGCCACGACCTCAGCATGACAACTGGCATTTTCAGGATTTTCAGAGTCTTTGCTCTGGTTTTCCCCTTCTTCATCTTTTTCAGAAGAAGTTGGACATTCCTCTTTTCCTGCGGTATCAGTAACTGTTTTTTCAGGTGTAGAATCGGATTGGTCAGTAGCACTGTCTTTCTCTGTGTTTCTTGGCTTGGTATCTTCACTGCTGGGCTCTGGGTTTGGCTTGTCTGCCTCCTCCCCAGGCTCTCTAGATGCCCCTTTTTTTTCTTCCACTGTTTTGCTATTTAAGTGAATAGCTACTGAGGAATTTTTGGAGTCCTTGGATTTCTTGTGCGTAGAAGTTTGACCATTCGAGCCTGAAGCAGGCAGAGTCGGTGTTTTCTGGGCTTTGCTTCGCTCTGGCTGTTCTTTCTTAGGTGGCCCCCAAATGAAATTCTCTGATGGTGTGTAATGTTTCTGGGCAAATCTCAGGAGCTTTCTCCTCTCTCTTCTGTCTCTAATTGTATAAACAAAGTACTCCAAAGCACTCTGCTTAATATTGGGAATAGTATTTTCCACTAGAGCCTCGTGAAGAATGAATTTTACCAGAGGAGATTTAAAACTCTCGTACCCAAGCTCGCCAAGGCTTTTAAGGATTCTCGTAATTCTTAAGTAGTTGTGCTGAGACCTGAAAGAGAGAATTGAATAAAATGAGAGAAAAGAATCAGGAGAAGAAAAGTAGGAAAACTCCAAACTATTGAGAAGATGTTTTTAGAAATGCAAAGCCAGAAAATAAGTCTTATAGAATGCATTTTATTTAACCTGTGAGAAACTTAACAGTGTAATCTAAAAACGTGAAACTCAAACGTAAAAGCAAACTCTCCTCGTTAACAGATTCATCAACATAAAGAACCACTGAGATCGACTGTGTCCTTGCTGGTGTTAACTTATTAAAGTCACAGAGGACCAGTGTTCTACAAGAGCAGCTTCGCACAGACAACCAAGCATCAGGTTAGCAGATTCCGCCACAAGAAAAGTAGTGACCATGGCACAAGGTGAGAGAGTGAAGGAACCATGCACGTAGCTTTTATCATGGTAACGTTGTCTCTTACCACGCTTAACTTATAAATCTCATCATGGAACAAAACAGGATGTGGAGGGCTCCATACAATTTATGACGTCTGCCATCTACAGGGAACCTCTGTACTTGCGACATCAAAGAAGTATGCTACTGATCAGGGGTAACCAGGGCTAAACAGAGATAGACACGCTAGCTAACAGCTGAACGCTATCATTAACAGCACCAGCTGACCGGCAAAATCCAGAAATTAGCGCTCAGTTCTCTGTCTGGCTCGAAGAATTCTGACAAAGAAAACAAAACTACATGACAGTGCCTGCCTCAGCTGTTGAGAGACTGTGGGCCCCAGAGCCAGGTCTCACCCTGGCTTTATTACTGTGGTGCTCTGAATAGGAGTGGCCCTCATAGATGCATTCAGGGATCTTGATCTCATGGCCCTGTTGGAAAACTCAAATGAGACAATACAAATGAAGGGCATGAACAAACTCAGTAAACATAAACATTATTTAGAACTATTCTGTGTGTGCATATGTTTATGTATGCAATGGTGCATGTGTGTGGGGGGTATGCACATATGTGTTTGCAAACGTGTCCTCTGGGATTCTAAGCACGACCCTCAGCTGTTAGCACTAGTGTTACCCCTACTATTATCTACTACAACAGAATTTAGGATTGAGTAACAGCACATGGGAATTCAGTTTAACCTATTCCCTCCATCTTCGCGGGCCTCACCTTAATAAAAAGCTTCAGATCTTACTTAGAACAACCTTGATTCTGAACATACATTTTCTCCCACATGACACACCTTTTTCTTTCAAAACTGAGGCCAAGCTTGGATTAGCGTTTTCCAAACATAGTCAGAATTCATAACTCACCTCACCAGCCTTGTTCAGCTGAACACACACACACACACACACACACACACACACACACACACACACACCACCTGGCTGAACCTTTAAGGACCCTCTCCCGTACAGAACCATGTCTGATGTTAGCAGGTCGGGCATGTGTGTACCCAGGACTGCTACACAATAGAACTAGTACTTGCTTCTAACTTCTTAAATTCTGTTTTATATCAGACATTGAACTTTCTTGAAAGCACTGTACATATTTCCCACAGCTTCCAAAAGTGCTTGAGTTTTTTATTAGAAGTAATTACCAAATCACCTGGGAATGCTGGAAAAAGATGTCAAATAATTAAAGATACTGAAGTACAGAGTTTCTGGTCTTATATTTTAATGAAAGAATACAGACAAAATAAAAAAATCGTATTATTTGAGCTAAGCAAATACCGGAATAAAAAAAAATTGTTATCTCCATCCTTTTGGATATTTGCCCCCAAAAGTATTATTTTAAAATCTATTTTGTAACCCAAAGGGTGAAACCCAGCACATACGCCTCAGTTTTATGAATCTGTAATATTTGAATTTTTTAAAAGCTTATGTATGTGTCTGTGTGTACCTGTTGAAGTTTATATGGATCATGTGTGTGCAAGAGCCAAAGAAGATCAGAAGAGGATGCCTGATTCACAGGAACTGGAGTTATGCACAGTTTGAACCCCGCCATGTGGGAGCTAGGAACCACACCCTGGTCCTCTGCGACAGCAGTAACTGCTCTCACTGTTTTAAGACCACGTGACTGGGTAACGTGAAGACACTATTCCACTAACAGCAAGGATGGTTAGCTGTCACATGCATGCAGGGTTCTTATATTGCAAGAACTTACTGCAACTGACTTCATAAGAATAAGAGGTGGAGAAGACTGGGAGACTGCTTCAAAGAAAATGTACCGCTACAACTTAGCATCTGCATACACATTCATCGGTATTTATATATACACAAGTTAAAGCATTTTTATAACTGAGGGAAAAAAGAAGTTAAAAAAAAAAACCTGAGCAGCTGAGGGAAATAATGATTAGGATTCTAGAACAAAATTATCTACGAAACGAAGGAGTTGGTTGTTTCAGGACAGCTCGAAATGAATGTCGTAATGAAAGGCAAGATGTAGGCTAGAGAAATTAAATAAGGCTGGAGTTGTACATAGCCTTGGCTTTCACACCAGGCAAAGGAGCAAGGGGCTGCTACGGAGACAAAGGGGCGGTGCTACAGAGACAAAGGGGCCGTGCTGACTTTATCAGAAGACCAGAGAGGTCAAGAGAAGGTAGAGCCAGTTTATAAAACCCAAAACTAGACTCAGTACGGCTCAGGAATCCTAGCACATCCCAACCGTGACCTGGACAACATCTTAGCGCTTGATTTGCGCATCCGTCCTTTCATAGCTGAACACATTTCACTACTTTTATCCAGGTCACTTCTTCATTCACTTTCACTTCAGTTTACTCTGATTAAACAGTTTCCTCCACTGAGCTATAAACACAACCAAGTCCCGGCCAGCCTATTGTAAAGATGTCTCCCAGCCTCAATCACAGATAAGCAATGACATTTAAGCATGGCTCATAGAAGAATCCGAATGAAAATAGAGGAGATATGTCTATATCATTCCCTCATCTGCTCAAACCAAATCAATAAAAACTTATGGTGACGAAAAAGTCACATCTGCATTCCCAGAATTTGGAAGACGGTGGCCAGAAGGGTGGCAAATTTGGAGTTAACTTAGACTCAGAGATCTGGTCTCAAAAAAAATAAACAGAAAAGCCTTACAGAGAATTCAGCTTTGGTTCCCAGTGCCCGAATTAGGCAGTTCACAACTGACTGGGGACCCCAGTTCCAGGGGATCTGACACCCTCTTCCAACTTCTGGAGGCACACACGTGGCACACCCACAAACAAGCAGGCACAAGCAGTTTCCCAAGGAGAGCTCACCCAGAGTTGCGAAAGCAGAAAGCTACTGGCTGAGAGGGAGAGAGCTTGCTAGTTGGGACAGTGTCGGAAGGCTGCGAGTTCAGGTCATTCTTCATTAGAGGCTACGAGACGAACTAATTAAATAAAGCCTCCAGAAAGAGCTCTGGTTGCGGCTATAAACGAAAAGACCTAACAATGATAGCCTTTGCTCATATTTTGTCCATGACTTACAAACTTCAACAACAATGTACCAAACAAGACTGTCATTCCAAACGACAATACAGAAGGATAGAGGTGGGTACCTAAAGGGTGAGGTGTGTTTGCCAAAGCCTTAAGTGCAGATAGCTTTACTCAAAAGTACAACAGAGACACCATCCAGATAGGGTTATCTGCATTAGATAGGCACATGCATATGTTTTGCACTTATATTAGCTTATGTATCAAACTTTAACCTGCATTGTAAGTCACTGAGCCTCCAGTCAGGATCACAGAGCCTTACATCCATATTTTCTTTTTTTTTTTTTTTTTTTTTTTTTTTGGTTTTTCGAGACAGGGTTTCTCTGTGTAGCCCGGGCTGTCCTGGAACTCACTCTGTAGACCAGGCTGGCCTCGAACTCAGAAATCCGCCTGCCTCTGCCTCCCAAGTGCTGGGATTAAAGGCGTGCGCCACCACCGCCCGGCTACATCCATATTTTCAAGGCTTTGGCTGAGCCTCCTATTTTAACAGTGTTACTTTTGACAAAGATGCCTCAATACTAATATTTTACTCCTTTCACCAAAGTAAGGGGAATTCTGGAAAAAATTTAAAGAGCTGATGCCAAAACTCTGATTGTTTTTGCCGAAGAGAAATTGCTTGCGTTCGTTTTTTTTTTTTTTTTTTTTCCCTTTAATACTTGCCCAGTTCAGCTAATTATAAGGTACTAAAAAAAGTTTCTTAAAATTGTTAGTTTTATAGTCCAGTACTCATAAGTCACTCTATAATTAAAAAAGAAAAAAAATTCAGTGTGCATATGAAGAAAATATTTTTAAAACTAAACTTTGGTTATGAGTATTAATCACCATTACACATATCCAAGCAAGAGAGACCAGCCAAACCCATCCAAGAAAGCTGCTAAATTTTCCCTTATAGATTTTGGAATTAACCAGAAGTAGGTACTTGTCTTTTACCTCATTCATGAAGACAACTGTGCTTTTTCCTCTATTGTAGCTGGAAGTATGAACCCATTTTTACACATCATAGAATGCATTTACGAATTTAACCTAAGAAGTCTGCATGCATGAAGATATTACAAACAATTTGTACCCTTATAGCCTAAGAGAGAGATAACATATGAAAAACCATAAGCAAGTAATAACTATAAACTCCTTGAATGTGGCATATATAAGGAGAGATGCCAAGTTGGGCTGTAGCCATATGACTAACTAGCTGTTGGGTCAAAAACAGCTAATCCTATGCCCAACAGCTAGCTAGTCCTATACCCAACAGCAAGCTAGTCCTATGCCCAATAGTTAGCCTGTCCTATGCCCAAGATCTGGTTGTGTTAATTCACTCTTGTTTCCTCAATATTTACAATTGGACAATGTCTAGTTAGCTATGCCCAATACCTAAGAGCTTGTCCTGTGCCCAGTGACTAGCTATTTCAATGCCCAACAGATATGTATTCCTATGCTCAAATGCTAGCTGTTCCTACACCCAGTCCTATTCCCAATAGCTAGCCTATCTGGTACTCAATGACTAGCCATTTCCATGCCCAACAGCTAGATAGCCCTATGCCATGGCTAGCTACTCCTACTTTCCAGAGAATGGAGCTACAGGAAAAGGCCAATGGCTTACCACTGGGGCTTCACTTACTCATTAAGATGTTGAAATCTTTCTTGCCAGTTTCCAGCCCGAGCAACATTTCCAGTTTTATCAATCAGCTTTATTCCAAAAAACTCTAGCATCATTTTATAAGCCAAGAGGAATCTTCTGATTGCTTCCTTCGTTTTTTTGAATTCCTAACATGAGAAAAGGGAGGAAAAGTCGATTGGAATGACTCCGTAGCTATCAGGACAATAAAAGAATGATATTATTTGGCTACCTTCTGTAAGGTGAACCGAGCCTGCATTACCTCAATTTCATATGTGGTTAATTCCTTAGCGTAAAAGTTCAAGCCTTGTTCTCTCAGGGGGAAAAGCCTGGTTTGTTAAAAGAAAGAAATAACAATTTTCAATTAGCAATGTCTTGAAAACACGACGGAACAGGACGCAGTTCAAGGCGAGAACGCTGTACTGACCATTGGATGTAAGTGTGATTGTGCTCCAGTTTCTCGTAGTCCCCTTTCCACTTACTTAGAACCTCTTCAATGTAAACGCCTACATAGCAAATATTGAGAAAACGACCATTCATTAAAAACACAGTGATGGCATTAAAACATATGAGTCACCTGAGTTTTATATTAAAGCATTCAGTTTAAAAGCAACACATAAGACTGCTCCTAAGAGAGGAATATCCTATGTTACATACCCAGTAATGTAAAAAGCCCAATTAAAATGAAAATAGCAGCACCTCAGATTACAGAAGTTTGTACTGAGTGATGTACAGAGGATGGCAAATGATGGCCTAACAATCGTTTTATAAATAAAGTTTTATTGGAACATAGACAAGCACACCATTTTAATACTGCTCACTCCTGTTTTTTTGTTGTTGTTGTTGTTGTTTTAAGTACAAGACAGGCTTGAGTGTTTCAGTGTTTCAGTGGACTATTTTCCAAAGCCTAACGTATTTGTTATCTGCCTCTGTGCAGAAAAACTATTCCAAACAACATTAGCATCTCTGCATGACTAACAGGGAAACACTGCTCTTAAGTGGAATATTTGCTCAAAGCCTCTTCATTAGTAAAATAATAACAATGACAATTTGTTCAGTGTCCCACACTAGTTACAAAGTCGTGTGGGCGTGGAACCCAGGTCTTTGTGCCTGCAGAAAGCAAGGCCTTTCACAATGGCCCATGTTCTCCAATAAGAACTTAATAAAAGCCTCCTGATTCTCAAGCTTGTCAAGGCCCTTATCCTTGGCCAGTTAGCTAATCTTACAGAAAGAAAAAAAGAAAGAAAAGGAAAGAAAGAAAGAAAAAAAAGAAAGCAAAACAACAACAAAACAAAAAAACCCCACACCCACAACTCATCTTGTTTCCTCAAAGACCAGCAGCTTACCACCAAGGTCCCTCCCAGAAATCTGTATAGAGTCATACAATTTGTCCTTCAGTGTTATTAACACACTGGAGTCATTTTCCCCTGTGATTTTTTGTTTTTTTTTAAATCAATGGTAAATACACTATGCATTATACCCTCCAGACTTCTGAGATACCAAAAAGTTCATTAACTGGATTTGCCCATTTCGGCAACACTCCTCAGGACATGTGAAGACTCCCCCACTTCTAAACACCACATCCAAACTTTGAGCCCTCTTCCAGCATTCCCACAATTCCCTCCTCCCTACGATTCCAGCATTCTGAAAAGTTTGTGTCTTAGGGTTCCTATTGCTTTGACAAACGCCATGACCAAAGCAACACTAGAGGAAAGGATGCAGTTGGCTCACACTTCCGTATCACAGTCCACCACTGAAAGGAAGAACAGTCAGAAACTCAGTGCAGGGATTGAAGCAAAGGCTGTAGAGAATACCATTTACTAACTTGCTCTGACTGCTATTTTATACCAACCAGGCCCACCAGCTCATGGTGATGTAAGCCCCCTTTACCCAACATTAGTCATCATTCCAGAAAATGCCCCACAGGCTTGCCCACAGGCCAGTCAGGTGGGCATACTTTCTCAGTTGAGGTTCCCTTTTCTGAGCGACTCCGTCACGTGTCGGCTGACGTAAAGCTAGCCAGCACGGCTCACAATCTAGGACCTTCACGAGCTGACTCATACGGCTCTGAATGTCACTCAGCTTCCTCTGAGAGCACATGACAAGAATCAGGACAATCTGGCCACCTCACACGGAACTTCTAAGGAGTGTATCTGGCTTCTGTTTGCCTACACAAAATTCAGATACCCACTGTGAGGCACAGTGTGCTGCCTCGGTTTTTTGCTTTATGAGTTTGTAATCAAATTACCATAGCAACTGCAAGTTTTCACTATGGGCTTGGGAAGGCTCCTATTCTATGAGGGAGGCCGTACGGCTGTGTGGGAGGCACACTTATTTGGCAGGGTATGAACTGGGATTGCGACAGTTCCCCAACCCTTGACTTTTAGGCATGGCACAGCAGACAGAACAGTAGATCTTGAAACTTAATTCCACTCTAAAATCAACTCAGTGACTGAGCAAGTCAGTCCTCAGACTTCAAGGTGAGCAGTAACCACATCTTCAAGGTGAAAAGGCTCAATCTGACCCCTTCCAAGGTCTAATCACTTAAAAGTCAATACATTTACAACTTCTCCTCTTTTCTGCTCATAAAAGAAGACTAAAACCTCCTAAGCACCACCCCCAAATGAAACTAAACCAAACCAGCAAAAGAAACCCTGCCCCTTCTACCTTGTCAGTAACTGCCATGACACACAGATAGTGAGAAGGTGCAGCTAACCAATATCTATTTCTCTACAGCTCACTAAATGGACGGAGGCAATTCCAAAACCCACAGCTCTGGGGACACATCAGCCTGCATGGCAAGGCAAAACCAAGTTAACCACCCAACAAATGCAGCAGGAACACATGAAGCCCAGAGCAAGGGAAGTATGCCCAGGTACGTGTTGTGTTATTATTTAAAACTTGCTTGTTATCAAAGTGGCTTACTCACCATCTGGCTTAAATGGAATTTTATTCTTATAAAAGCGAAGGTTGCTCAAGTCATTTTGATATCGGATATCTTTGAAGTTCTGCTAAAGGAAAAGATAAATTAATCTCCAGTGTATGGAAACACACACACACACACACACACACACACACACACACGGCACAAGGATCCTTCTGACATGTTTACCAGCAGAGTAAAATCAGAAAAACGAAAGTTTACATTTAAAAAGGAAAGGCATGGCACTGTCTTACTGGGTACTGATGTCGGTACTTGTACAGATCCCTCGCCGCATAGAAGCTTCTCTTTGGTTTAGCACTTCCTTCCGTGGATTCGCCACCCTAGGACGCAAAGTGAAACCCCACTTACACCGAGAATTATACTGAGAAACTTCTGGGACAAACTTAAAGTCATCAGTCTCCATAAAGAACCCTAAGCATTTACAACCTGCCCAGATAAAGGGAACTATTCGGTCGTTTCAATGATGCTTACAAGCAGTGCTTGCTGGCATCAACCTGCCTTATTTGCACTAAACACGTTTGTCCTAGGGTATATCACTAAATAAAAAAAAAACTTTACTCTTCAACGCCCTTGGAGGGTAATTGCTAGGGATCAGTATCGATCCAGGACAGAGCTCAGAACGGATTAAAAACATGTTCCACCAGGTGTTATACAATGAAGCCTACGACAGAACTTATTTTCTAGGGTGCCACGAAAGGGTTAAGTTGGTAAATCAATTCTACCCAGAAGATTCTCATTAAATTTGCCTCTCCTGGCTGTGCCTGAAAGTCAAGCAATATTTATGAAAGGAAAGGAGGGCTTTAAACTAAATTAGCTTTCTACACTACTTCAAAGCACCCTAATAAACATACAAGGCATGAGTAATCATCTGCCCATTCAATGATCAGCGGGCTAGAAATCAGCAAACTTAAATACACAGCAAGACAGAGCTCTCTCTTGGTGGAATGAGTACTTTCTATGTGGTGGCTCACTCGTGTTGTTTACAAAGTGCCAGCACTGTGATGTCATTTTAAATGGATAAGACACTGGTCTAATAACCTCTAAGTTATCCAGACCAAAAACTGTATGGTAAAATGCATTTGTCCAGTGACACTCAGGACCTTAAGACCAAACGTGACCAAGAAGACTGCGCTGCTGAAATGTGAATATTCATCAAGAAGTCTACCCCCCAACCGTTTATCTCAACCCCTCCTACCCTCTGTCTGTCTGTGTTGACAGACTGGCATCTTCTAAGCAGCTTTCACACATTTCTGAAGTGGTGTGATTTCTCCCTCTTACTACAAGTACAGATACTTTAACACCAAATCCTCTGCTGTTTAACAGTAGTTACACTGCCTGTGTTACATAAGCAAGGAAAAGCTCACATTCTGGTTCTTGCCACACTTTTCAAAATAGCTCTGCCTAGCAAGGTTCGGAATCTGTTTAGCCTGAGTTACAACCACACACGCGCTTGCAGACAGCACCTTCCCGTTTACAAAACAGGTCCGTGCAACACGCCTGACTGACAGTTATTAGTGCCAGCATCTTGGGAACAAGGTTGCTGAAACTTAGAGGAACCGAGCAAGGCTTAGAGCCCAACGACAGCACAAGGACTCGCTGCTTCCAAGTCTGACTAATTGGGTCTGAACCAGTTTTGTCCCTGCTAGAAGTGATGGATATTTGAGAATCCTGCTATGAAGATCAGCGACCCAAGTATCTGGAGCCAATAGAGTGAGGTGAGGCTTGGTTCTGCTCCTTAATATTTGTGAGGCCTTAAGCAAATCACTTAGCTGAATCTTAGTTTTATCAGCTGTGAAACGAAGCTAACGACTCATGTCCTGCCTGGTCCCTGAGACTACCACAGAAATGATGGCATCCTTCAACCTGCCAGCATCGGTCCTGTTCGCTTCTGTGTCCTGGCCGCTTTTACCTCCTCAGCAACGATTCTGCTCCTTAACACTCCCCGACCCTGAATCATCAAAATTTCCCTCTTCCAAACCATTCTATGCAACCACCAAATGTGTTGCAGTCTCTGCATGGAAGCATGTCTCCCTTGACCCAGATCTACCCTACTTGTAGATTGTGTCTCTGCTTTCTTTTGAAGTAAATCATCACCAAGGAACTGTGCATATTCTGTCTTCTTCTAAAGCCCACCGCACGACCTAAATAACACCCTGTCCACAGCCTGGCTTTAAAATGGGACTATTAGGAACTTTCCAAATAAATGTCCATCTACTCAAATCATGTCTCTGGTCATCCCAGGTGACTTCCCAGCAGCTCTGGACCCCTTAAGGCTCTCCTCCCGAAGCAGTGTTAACACCTGGCTATCACAATACCACACCCTCCTGTCTTCCTTCCTGTACCACTGCTCCCCTCTTTTTTGGGCTCCTCCTCTTAATCACACCCCCTACAGAGGGTGAGAAGGCTTACCCTCATCCCTCATGACTCCTTGATGACCTCTTACCTTGCATCGATATTTTCTTTTAAGTACAACTAATCGTGAATGCCTGCCTACAGCTCCAGTCCTAGACGGAGTATCTATTTATAGAGAACATCAACTACTCACCCATCCACTTGGGTGTCTAATAGGACGGAAAAGTTAACATCAGCCTTGACTTAACCTCTGAAGCATCTTCCAACCCAGGCTTCCTCACCTCAGTTCATGGTACCATCTTTTGTCTAACGTTTACAGAGATGGTTGAGAGCAAACGCAGTGGTGAGAAGCCAGCCTGAGACCTACTTTAAAGGGGGAATTGATCAATCAGGTCCATGTAGTGGGCAACCAGAGAGGAATCAAAACAACGTCACAAAGATTACTTAAGAAATCTGACCGGGCAGTGGTGGCGCACGCCTTTAATACCAGAACTTGGGAGGCAGAGGCAGGTGGATTTCTGAGTTCGAGGCCAGCATGGTCTACAGAGTGAGTTCCAGGACAGCCAGGGCTACACAGAGAAACCCTGTCTCAAAAAACCAAAGGGGAAAAAAAAAAAGAAAAAAGAAGTCTGATGGAACTTTTAGAAACAAAAATTAACAATTAAAGGATGCTCTACTCTTACTTAGGTTGCCGGGTAGTAGCTGAAGTGTTATGTTATTTTACAATTGACCTAGTTGGATTATTATCAATTTTTTTTTTAATTCCAAACTTCTTTCGGTGGCTATTTACTTGGGAGACAAATGGGAGGATAAAAGGCTGACATATGTCATGCGATACTGTTTCGGGGTTGAGCAAACAATACTAAGTGTAAAACACAAACCGGAACACAGGGCAAGGTTGGCCACGATCTCATCCAGCAGGGCCAAGGCCTTCACTATGCCCACAGACATACTTAAGCTTGCATCTTTCTCTCCCTATATGCTCTGGGCAAGATTTTCTCTGAAAAGCTCACAGTTCTCCAAAATGGGGAATTAAAATGGACCGCACACCCTGAAATAGCATGCCATTCAATAACATGCTCAATTAACTCGGATGGGAAGGCTCGGACTTCCTCGAAAGGTAATGCTTCCCCTAAAGTCACATTGGACTTTGGGCTCCATTTTCCTTCAAGTTGTAAAAGGGAGGCCTAATACAGAACCAGCAACCTTAAACGCTGCAGACGTCTTTAAAAATATACAGTTCCTCCTTTTAAAAGTTTCGGAAGCCACAAGAGGTTAAGGGACGCTAGCTATCTAGCCTATCAACCTAACTGTATTGGTCAACTGATTTAAGCTTGGTTGGATCAACAAGTCTTCTAGGTGAAACGAAATGTTTAAGGAATACTCGAAGTCGTTGAAAGGTCTGTCTTGGGGGAAAGAACGGTGTTATTTTAAGTTTGCTCAGGAACCTTCTGCGATACTTTTAATGGCCATGGCCCCCCGCTGGGAGGGGGAGGCTGCGGGCCGCTCCACAACTGCCTTTTGTCTTGATCTGAATAATATTTTAAATTTAAAAAAAAAAATCAATAACACGCACCGGCCGGGTCCTCACAATCTTCTATTTTTAGTCTAGTTCCTCCCACCCCACCTTCGCATCACCCAGCTGCGCTGCAGAGAACACCGAGCGGAGTCAGAATTTGCCTTGGGGGACTTCCCTGCGTGGCGCACAACAAGGCCCCCCGGGCCAGCAGCGAGCTACCGGGCGATCCTGGGCACCTCAGGCTCTCCTAGGTCAGGTGCCGGGGCCACGCACGCTGAGCATCCTGCCATGCACCCCCGGGGGGCCGCGCACAGTCCCCTCCCCGGCACCGGTCGCACGACCCCCCCGGGCCCACCGTGGGTCCCGGGGCCGCGTACCTGCTCCGCGCCCGCCGCCTCGGCGTGGTCCTCGGGCACGGGGCTGGCGCGGGGCCGCCCTCCGGCTCTCTCGGGAGGCTGCTCGGGCTGCTCCGGCTCGTCGTGCTCCTGGCCCTCGCCACCGCCTGCCGGCCCCGGCTGCTCGGGCTCGGGCTCCGAGTCGGTCTGCCAGGTGGAGTCGCAGTCCTCCACGGTGGTGGGCTCGCGGAAGCTGACCCCGCCGAGCAGGTTGCCCATTGAAGAGGCGGCGGCGGGCGCGGGCTGCGGCAGCGCGCTAGGGCCCGGGCATGGCCGCGCTCCGCTCGCTCGGGGAGCAGGCGGCAGCTCGCCCGGCCCGCGCCGCACAGCTCAGCGCGGCCGCCGGCGCTCCGGCGCACAGGCGGGGAGGAGCCGGGCGCCCCGGAGCCGCCGCCGCACGCGTCCCAGCCCGCCCATCCCGCCGCCGCCGCCCCGCCCCACCCCAGCGAGGCCAACCCACTCCCGAGAGCGCTGGACCAGCTCCACCGGGACGCGCCCCACTCCACGGTCCCCGGGAGTGGCGAGGGGTCAGCTACTGCCCCGCCCCCTGTGGCCGGGATCCGCCCCCTTAGGGCTCCGCCCAGCCAAGCGGGAAGCCTGATCCCGCCCAGGTCAGAGAGTGGAAGGAGGTGTCTCCATCAGCAGGCCGGTCCTGCCCACACCCCCGCCCCCCACCGGCTAGT
The DNA here is from genome assembly GCA_021653895.1 of Mastomys natalensis. NCBI lineage: Eukaryota > Metazoa > Chordata > Mammalia > Rodentia > Muridae > Mastomys > Mastomys natalensis. The sequence goes on along the minus strand of JAJTUV010001365.1, from coordinate 215,656 downwards.
CCAAGAGGAAGACAAATTAGCCGCAGCAGAAGACAAAAGCTAATCGTGACAGTGCACCCTCTAAACAGGAAATCCAAGCTTCGGGAACAGTACTTAAGGCCACCTAAAGTCCCCGCGGTCTATCAAATAAAAGTCAGAGCTCTCTGTCCTCTCATCCAAAGAGCAAACTTCTCTCGAAACAAAGGAACAAGAAGAATTAGACTAACACATTTATTGCATCAGTGAGTAGTCCACTTTTGTGCCCTAGGCAGAAAAACCTCAGAATGTATACAACGAATAGGCTAGTTCTAAGTGGAGTGCTAAAGACTATGGTTCTAAGGTCCAGAGGCGACCATGCTGTAAGAATGCTTCAAGGCAAAATAACAACCAAAGAATCCGAAAACTGCAGAGCGTGAAACAAACCCCATGAAACAGTGGCCTTCTGCCTGCACATAAGTCTTTACAGGACTTTTTCTGCTGTGGGATATTGCCGGGATCATGGATTAGTTTCATTAGATGCATCAATAGTGTACTCAGAACTAGTAATTAAAAAATAAATTACAAATCCAGGTAGATGGGTATTGCTTAGGGAAGACTCTGCTAGCAGATGTCTCTCCATAGATGAATCAACGGTTGCTGCTTTCCAAACATCACAGTAGGGTGTGCCTCTGCCAGTATTTCCTGGTTTTGGACAGGTCACGTAGCTCCTTGAGACCCCACTAGTTTCCTCATCTTCACAATGAACCCAGGTTTTTCTCTCTGGAGTGACATCTAGCTTCACCTTTAATGACTTTACGACTAATAGAAGCTCAAAAACCAATAATGAACTCATAATACACACAAAAGAACTTTCTGGTCAGGATATTCATAAAAACTGATGATATTAGAATGAAGTCCTTCTTGTCAGAGCGAAACAAAATTAGAACCCGACAGTATTATTGGGGGAGGAGAGGTCATACCTGTCTGAGGTAAATAGTTTCTTGGCTCATTAGATCTGTGTTTATTTTAATAGATCAGCTTGCTTTGCGCACCTCTTTCACCGCGGGGGAGGGGGGGTGGCTGTGCAGGAGGGTGGGGGCGGTAGGATTATCGGTAACATTAAAACTGCAGCAGTCCGTACAAATGCTCCTACAGAATGTTTCCCTAGCAATCCTAACCTACTATACAAGTGAACCCATCTCAACTCCTTCCTCCAAAACCCAAAGTCTTGATATTCAAGACGCTTATGTAAATTTATCTCTTTTTAAATTTAGAATCTTATCCTTCCTCAAACCCTCTTGACTATATCTGCAGTTTATTTTTGTTTGTCTCCTCTCTCCCCATACTCTGCTCTTCCCAAATAAATGTCACTGTGGAGAACCTCTGACTGTGGTTTATGTTGACAATGACTTGGTGAGGAAAAAAAAAATTATGGGGCAGCTGTAGAATAAATCAGTCCAACGGTGTTAAAAAAAATCCAGGAATTCCATTCATCTTCCATCCGTACTAGACTAGAATATACTGCAAAGTGAATATTTAACTAGTCCAAGGTCGGAAGTCTAGTGGTAATGAGCCCAGGTGCTCTACCTAGTTTCCCAGGTGTATTGTAGACTAGGTCCATTGCACTGTCTTTGCTTTCCTGTAAGAGTATTTCCCCTACTCCCAGAATGCTTTAGTTGCATGGAGTCCTTTGTCTAGGGTTGAGGCCCCATGGGACTTCCTCCTTTTTTGTATTAGCTTGTCTGTTGGTGCCATCCCTGTTCAGGGCATGCTCATGAGTCTTCCTGGGTGTAGCTTCCCTGACAAGTCTAGAAAGGAAATCACAACAGCAGACTTCGGGTCCTCTGGCTCTTACAGGCTCTCCCTACCTTGTCCACTATATACAACAATAGTTTTTGAAAAACATAGTCTATGGACTTGATTTTTTTAAAAAAATAGAAGGGAGTAGGAGTGCATGGCAAGGGCTGGAGGGAGGAAAGGGCAGAGCAGAAATAACATAACTATATTTTAATTTCAAAAAATTTTAAAAAAAATCGAGAAAAATAGAGTTTTAACCCTCACTCTTGAACTGGTCCTAACCTAACTACCTTAAAAATAGAACCTGGAATAAGAGATATTCTAAGATTTTCAAAGTTAAGCCAAAGGAAACTTCACATTTTCTAGGATATTATTTTGGGTTATTCCCTCTGATAGCTGTGGGCTGACATGTAAATTCAACTCCCATGATACTGCTTCCCCAAAAAGGCTACTGGATGTGACTCTGGCCAGGACTGCCAGCTAATCCCTGCCTCTCAGTATCTCCTGTTAAATGAGAATTGCTTCCTGTTGACTCCATTCACTAGATGAATTTCATTCAGTAAGATTCATTGATCCTACTTGGAACAAAATAAACACCCAATAGAGCACTGCTCAAATTCCTGAGTCGTGAAATTTGATAAAATGACTATTGTTTTTAGGTCACTAAATTCTGAAGTGCTCCCACATCAATCACTAATTAAGAAAATGCCCTAGGCTTGCCTACAGCCAGATCTTATAGAGGGATTTAAATTGAGGCTCTTTTCCTCTCGGATGACTTTCGCTTGTATCTAGTTGACATAAAACTAGCCAACACAGAGGCTCCTGTAGTGCTGACTACTTAGAAAACTAAGGTGGGAGGGTTAATTTAGCTCTCGAGTTCAAAATCAACCCAAGAAACATAGGGGGAAATTGGCTGAAAACAAAACAAATTTCATCACTTAACCCATTACCAGGAATCAACCTTAAGTGTATGTTGGTTCTAGACATTACTCGTCTAAAAAAATCTTTCAAGAATATCAAATTGAGCACTGTCATGGTTCGAGTGGGTTTGGTCCCCATTGACTGGTGTTTGAATGCCTGGCCCACTATTAGGAGGTGTGTCCTTGTTGGAGTAGGTGTGGCCTCGTTGGAGGAAGTGAGTCACTGTGGGGGTCGCTCCACTAAGGGTGGAAGCCAGACTTCTCGCTGACTTAGGATCAAGATGTTCGTGCTCCTTCTACAGCGCAGTGCCTGCCTGAATGCTTCCATGCTTCCCACTGTGATGATAATGAACTGAAACCTCTGGAAACCCAAACTAAGACAAGCACTACTGTAATTTGTATGTGAAATAAAGAGGAAAGTACTATCAGAACGAATAATGAAACATGGTTTCTGCCTCCCTGCATCCAGATTCTTCCCGGATTCACACAGGCACTATCGCCCCTCCCCCGTGTAATTCTGCTTTCAATTTTGTTTGGGAAGCATTGAAAGGTCTTAAAGAGTGATGGGCACTTCAGAAACTAAACCTTTTGGGTAGAATGCCAAACACACCTGGCATAACTTGATTTTTTTTGTGGTGAGTTGTTTTAAGAATATTAACCAAGGAGGCCTGTTGTTGAATATGTCTTTTGAGAATATTCCAAATAAAATCAGAGGTCAGCCAAAGCCCACTTTACTTAATCTGCGGCGTTAACCCTGCAGCAGCAGCAGCACATAGAATCCTAGAGGCAGGAAGAAAAAAAGATGCCACAAAGAAACAATGCTATACCAGTTCCTTTCATTCACCACAGTAGAAGTCTCTGCTGATACTTGCAGGGCCACCATACCGTTGCGAAGAAGATGCTCTTTGCCCTATGGGACCAGAGTCCCTGCCCGAGGAGTCCAGGACATACCTTCACCAAGGACACAAGCCGTACAACCTCTCCTGGAGTCTTTGACCAAACCAGGGCTCACTGGACATTTTCCTTGATCTCTCATTTCCAAATAAGGAACTTGTAAATGTGTTTTAGTTTGTGTATATAAAATTCGGCGGTGTTTTGTATGTTAACTGCCACCTCCCAGTACTAGCTCTCCCTCATGGGCCGCATCACTGTCAGCGCCACCATGCCTCCTTCAGAATCTGCTCTCTACTGACACAGCACTCAGAAAGGCGATTTCATCCCTCCTGTTATTTCTTTATAGAATTTCATTTCTAGCGTATTTTCTATCCATTAACTCTTTTTTTTTAATATTATTATTACCACTGTCCCCAGTCTTCAAGCAGATGTAAAATACCATATACCTTGTTTCAACTTAAATCATTTTATATAACAAAGACATTTTTGTATTTTTAATAATCAATAGAAGATGCCAAATATTTTGCTATCAAGTCTTGGTAACAAATGAATTAAATTCTCCCACTGGCAGTCAAACAGCTGCCAAGACTCAGATCTATCCCTGGGGGACTTTAAATATTACCACATACAATCTATCAAAATGACAAAATATGATAACTGTGTGATTCTAGTTTGTTTTCATTGGTTCCCAACAATTAATTTGTTTAACCAGCATTCACCAGGGAGGGATGGCTATTTTGCAAGCCAGGGTACAGACTTCCAGTTTTAGGGAACATTAGGAAAGACAGCAATTTAATAAACCTGATAATAACCATGAAAATTTAGGTACAATATAGACAAGACAAGATGACAGGGGTGTGGTGTTAGGCGGTTTCTCTGAGGGAGGTGACATGTAAGTGAAGACATGAAGGCTTGAAGGAGAAAGAACATGGAGCAATGAGAAGAGAGTTTCTGGCCAAGATGCTGGTGTGGACGAAGACAGCAAAAGCGAGGCTGGTTCCAACATAGACAAACTTGAAGAGGGCCAGAGCTGGCCAGAACAGCTGCATTCTGATCAACCAGCTTAAAGATGTTTGTTTCCCTTCCTTCAAAAACCACTAGCTAGTCACTTTCATCAAGAACAACTCTATTTTTATTACTTCTGTAAGGTGTTAATTGTTTACTACTCTGTGATGAAGTACTACTGTGAAGAGGGGACCCTCCATTAGCAAGTCGTTTGAGACACTTGCGGTACAGACAGATGCAGCAGAGCCCTAGCTTAACCGTGTGTAGTGGAATCCAAGAAACACTGAGTCTAACACACATCTTGTTTCCCTTAAATATGAAAAACTGTATATCTGAAAAACTCCACAATGGGGTAGTTAACTAAGAGGGAAAACGTAGCACTGCTAAAATACAGGTTTTATTTCTAAGAACTGTTTTCCAATTCAAAGGCTAAGTCTATAGTCACAGTAGGTACTGAGTATTTTCATAGCTCAAAGTCCTTTGTGCCTACTAACCATACCAAAGTTCTTACTAAGGTCAAGGTTAAAGGTGTATAGCGTGTATGCGTTGCATTAGGGCATCGTAAGTTGCTGGACATACTGATAGTAAAGTTAAGTAGAAGCTAATATAGAACCAGGTAAAAAACCATCATTTGCGTAACTAAACAAAGGAAGTCAGCCTGTGAACTAAAAGCAGACCAGTCTTCAGAGTTAAAAATAACACTTGTTCAAAACTATAGTTTATAGTTCTCATTTGCACAACTCAGCTGCATATTGTTATTTTAAAAGAAACGCCATAAATCTTATGAAACAAGAATGCTTGATTTCAAAATCGAGTTCATGAATCACGAGGATATGTATCATATAATCTTTTCAAAAATGATTCCACTATTTTTTTCTTACATAATTCTTGGTCCTTTAAATTTTTCTAATTACTTAAAAGCATTGCAGCAACTGAACCAAATACACACACACACACACACACACACGCACACGCACATGCACACGCGCACACACACACGTAAACACATCCTGGAATTTTCCCCAAATCCAAAAGACATTTGCTATAAAAATCAACAGCCCTGTATAGGGATAATCTTTTGTGCACTGTGTCAAAGCATCACCTGTTAGTAAAGAGCTGAGTAGCAAGACAGGAGAGAAGGTGGGACTTCTGGGAGGAGATAGGATCTCTTGGAAAGAGTCAGGTTCTGGAAGATTCTCCACTGACTGGTAGAGGGGGTCAGACATGTGAAACTGAGGAGAGCTAACTAGCCATGTGGCAGACATAGACTAGTATAAACAGGTTAACTGAGTTACTGAGTTATGAGCTAGTTGGAGAACAAGCCTAGCTTAAGGCCTAGGCATTAATTCATGAATATATAAGCCTCTGTGTCATTATTCAGGCACTAGGACAGACATAGAGAAGCATAAACGGTTAGAGCCAAGGAACATGTGTTTTGTGTGGGTGTGCTCCAGGCTTCCTGGGAGTTCCTGCCCTGCTCCTGGTCTTTTGAAATGATTGTAAAGAAATGTGTTTCCTCCAGGCAACTCTGAGCACAGGTACTGTTATGAGAACACTTCAGAGGCAATAGTTCTGCTGTCTTGGAGCCTTGAGATCTAGTCCAGGGATTCCGTGAGGCCAAAGGACAAGCATAAATGACTTTATCTGGGACTTGCTGGCAGCTTTAGCACACTCACATTTCTGCCTGAGGGACAGCCCAAACAGCTTAAAATTAAATGGACCCAAACTCTTGCCTGGCCTTCACTGAGATGGCTGTGCTGCACGGGGATCCAAACAGTAACTCTGCATAGGTTGCCAGCCACTGCATCAGAACAGAACTGAGGGGTGGGAACGTCAGAGGCAAGAAGTACAACTCATCCTTGGATAACAATGTGTTTGCTTGTTTGTTTGTTTGTTTGGGGACTTGGTACTGAATGTTTACCTTCCTAATAGTGCGTACCTGAGCTCTGTCCCAGTTCAAAACTGTTTCCCTCTCAAGGCTAAACACTCTGTGCCCTATTTTCAAGCAAGCTCTAATGTCCTCACTTCCTGACATTCACTATCTTGCCACACTAACTGGGAGGTCTGTATGATCAATAAAGCATGGTGGGACCCTGGCATATGATATATGGGACAGGTTTCTAAAAGCACTGTGGTTTCCACCCTGGTGTCCTGAACTGCTCACTCTAAGGGAAATTAGATACCCTGCTTTGGGGACATTCAGGCAAGCCTATGGAGAGGAATAGAGGCCCCCAGGCCATAGAGATGTAGTTTCCTTGGAAATCAATTCTCTAACCCAAGGCAAACCTTCAGATTCCACCACTTCAGCCGACACCTCACCACCTTCATCCTTATACAAGGCCCATCAGCCCTTCAAGAGAAAAGTGACAGAAAGAACTGGAGTCAGCACAGAACCCAGCAAGACCAAGTTCTCATCACAAAGGGAGAAGGGGAAGGGATATGTGCTCTGGAGGGACAAATAACTGCCTCTGGACAGACAGGAGGCAGATGTGGCCCTCATCTGCAAATAGCAGCTTATATAAAGACAAAAGGGGAAACCCTATGTTAGGATAAGGTATTTCATTTTAATCATGCATGTTAATTAAATAAGCCAAAGGGGGCTTTTGATTGCTGGACATCAATACTTTGGTAGCTGGAAATTGATTGTCAGCCTCAGGAGGAAAAAGTGGGCAAATAAGGGAATAGACCTTGGTGGCTAACTTTTAGGCATGTTAATCTATGGTTTAGTAAGGGAGAGGAAAGGGAGAAGGCCAAGGCCAGCCAGTACCATGTTGCCTGCTAGGGCCTGCTAGAGCCCCTTCCGTGGCCAGCTTAGCCCTTCCTCAACTCGTAAGCAGCAGGAAATGGGAAAGAGAATATAAATGATCACTCTCTGAAGCTGCTGTGTTTGAGGAGTAATTTGGCACAAAGTCAGCAGAGTAACAGGGACATCAGGGAGTCCATGTCACCGTCGATCATCAATCACACTTCTACTGATCACCTGTGACAGGAGCCGCATCCCCTGTTCCCATTTACCATCCTCACGTCTGTTGGAACATCCGTGAGTAAACGCAGTCATAAAAAAACATGATTCTTTGGGAAAATATTGTTGAAGCAGAAGAACGAGGGGATGCTTTTCTTTATTGATGAGAAAAGGTTATTGACTCTCGCAGTAAAACTGTATTTCATATTTCCTAGGAAGTTGCCATTGTTCTCTGTGACAAATGCTGACTAAAAACACAAAGAACGGGATAGATTTCCAGCCGCAAAGATGTGGAAAGTTAAGGAGATAACACAGTGGAGGGAAGTTAAAAAAGAGGCCGTGAGATCTGACATACTGTGAACTTAGACCAGTGTCTGTACAGTGGTAAAAATAGATAATAAAGTGGAATAGAAAGAGGACAGGGAGACTGTTGGTGTAGAACACACGCAGATTTTCAAGAATGTTAGTGGTGGAGAGAAAAGAAAAAGGTCAAGCGCTTGCTTCCTCTGCCTTCTATCTGCTAGTTTCATCTCTGGCAGCCTGCTTCTCATCCCCGCTGGCCTAGATCCAGGCAGTATAGCAAAACCGATTGGTGGCAGGGTCGGGTTCCAGTAGACCCCCAAGAGTGAACATTTCCTGAAAACCATTGCTCTAGGAACCTCGTCACAGCTACACAAGTAGGGATTGCTTTTTGCCATTAAAATGAGTTTTATAAGAGAACGGAATGGCTGTCACAAATGTCATAGCTGCTGATAGACAGCGGTGTGACACATTAATGTAGAAAACGGATTGCCAGCAACAGATATGGTTTTAATGTTTCTTAGGCATCAGTCTACGTAAGCATGGAAGAGTTTCTCGAAAGCACAGCTGGCTTCTACTGATCACTGGATGACACGCTTCAAGGCATGCTTAATGATATCAGCTGCACAGGTTCGGAGCCTTGAAGGGCCAGTCTGTGGAGTTTGCCTGACCTGAGAGTGCTCAATCATCTTACCAGTCCATTAGGGAGCTCTCAAGAAACCAGCCCATGAAACCACATTTACAAACGAGAACCCTGACAAGCCTGCAGCCCACCAGGGTCTATACCACTCAACTTGGTGAGCCTAGAATCTGAACAGTGGGCATGCACTAGGGGATTTACGTCTTCAAAGTCTTCAGCTCTCCAAAACCACAACCTTCTTTTGTAAAGATTGGGAAGAACCACAATGTACCTTCTGTCCCATGGGAAATGTTCTGATACAACACAACACACATACAACATACTTTGAACTCTAGCTTTTCTACCACCAATGACTTGACTGCTTGAATCGATTGCCCAGACGGTAGGAAGATCCATTGCTGGAGATTCCCTGCTCTACCTCCTGCATTATTATGGGATGTTACAGGGTAGTTGGAAGGAAGAGAGAGCACAGGGGTGTTGTCAAAACTGAAACTGTGTTAGAAACTTTGAAACCAGGCTTTACTTCAACTTCTGCTTTCAATCTGAATCCATTCAACGATGAATCAAAACTTGGTATTCAGAGAAACCTGGATTCTCCGGTTTTTGGATGTATAATATGGTTGTTCCAAGTACCGCTTCTAATAAATATCAACAAATGACAATGGAATTTGTATTTTCCTCCCCAGAGCTACTTATAATGGGTGACATGTTATAGTCATGTTTTCAAAGCTTCTAATAAATATGAGGAAACAACATAGCTTAACTTAGCAATAGACTCACAAAACTGGTATCTATTACATCCACCAACACATTCTCTAGCCAGCACTTGCAATGTTTCTATTCAAAGATGAGAGCTTAGCTTTGCCGGTGTGTCTTCCCTCACCTAACACACTAACCCACTGCTTCTCACCCTTCCTAATGCTGAGACCCTTTAACACAGCTCTTCATGTCGTGGTGACCCTCAACTATTCTGTTACTACTTTATAACTGTAATTTTGTTACTGTTAGGAATTGTAATATAAATATCTAATATTCAGGATGTTTGCTATACAACCCCAGGGGGCCGTGCCTCACAGGTTGAAATCCATTGCCCTAACATATCAATGATTTTAAAGAGACTTCACCAGAAGAAAATATATACACAAAGGGCAAGTCAAGCAAGAACATAAAACGATGCTTCAAGCCATTACCATCTGTGGAAATGAAAATCACACCTATATTGATAAAGCAGTATGTATATACCTGTGAAAACAGGGGCAAACCCACAGGCAGTGTCAAGTGCTTACATTGCTAGGGAGACCTAAAATGGTTAGTACATTCTTAAATCTAGGTATAGGCTCATAAAGCCGGCATCTATTACTTTACCAAACGTTGCCGGTGCATAGTGTTACTACAAAGGCAGCTCACTGAGTGCTTATTGCTGCCAGCCTTTCAATTCACTGAATAATCCATTTGAGAACGAACAAACTTGTCTCCGTTTTTCTTTTGTATTGTATCAAAATAGAGGTTCACAGACCTCGACAACAGCACAATTACTGATTTTACAGTATTGCATCTTTGGCTTCTTCTTCTTTTTATTTATTTTTTTTTTCAATTCTAAAATGTGAAAGGGGATGGTTCTGTTTTGCCTTTCAAAAGTGCAACAAAATTTAATACTTCCTTAAGAGATGATGACGCAGGCTTTGTGTTGGACCGTTTTCTGAAGAAGGCTAAAAATATAGATGATACATTGGAAGAGAAAGTAGAGACTGCTGGTGTAAAGCACACACCCATTTTTCAATAATATTAGTGGAAAGAATTTTTTTTTAAAAAAGCCCAGAACTTGTTTCTCCTCCTCGCCTCCTACCACCTGGTTTCATTGCCCTTGGATTAATTCTGCCCTTCCCTGGAGCTGGTATGAAGCTCAAGATGTAACGGACATGGTTCAGTCTGATCATAGACATTTGCCAGGCACACTGCCAAATAAAATCAATGTATTGTTTTTATTGAGAATAAATATGGAATTACCCTGTCATTTTTCTCTTTCTTTTCAGAAATTTTATGGATTCTAAGTTGTGGCCAGCCTTTATATTTCTGAATAATTTTCCTCCATTTTTTTGGTATTCATATAAAAAAAGAAAAAAATCTTAATCGTAGCAATCTAAATAGAAGGACTCTCAATAAAGTATTTTCAAGGTTCTATTTTAATAAGTAAAAATGACACCCACTTCTAGCTGTTTAGGGTAGTGACCAATCAGTCTATGGTGTTGTGTGTACTGCAAATACAGAGGGAAGTTTTACAATGAGTATTTGCTCATGATTGACATGAAGCTGTAACATGAAACATTCTTGGGTACAAAACAAGCTCGAATTAATTCAGTAGAAAAAAATTGATCTGAATATCTATTAACAGTACTTGTGAAAACATTTGTATCCCAGACTACTTAGCCATTGTTGGAAAGATGTAAATGCTCTGGCTGTTACTCTGGGCTGGACAGAGGCAGAAACAGAATACCTGGTTTGCAAGGTTCTGTAGTTTCCTACCAGGGAAGTCCTTCAGGCCCTTGTCTCGGCATCCGTTACCCTTTTACACTGTCAATTTATCCTTTATTAGTGATCATACCCTCGGATGAGGTACAGACAGAGGGAGATAGTGTGACGTTCATCAGACCAAGTTTTAAAAGCAATTCACTTGGCCAGAAACTCCTATCACTACTATTGCTATTTTTACTTTCCGCTTACCCCCAAGTTACAAATGACAGGTACTCTGTGTGCTTCCTCTTCATTACACATTTCCTTCAGTGCTGTCTGAATTCCACTGCCCTACCCCTCTCTTGAAACTGCTCCAAATCATTGAATAAGCTTCAGAATTTCTATAACATGTCCATCTTCTTGCTAAATATACTGCTTCGGTGACTGGATTTGTTTTTGTGCCCGATGCATCCGATGCCTCCACTTTTAGGGACCCATGCTGTCAGCTCCCTATCTCCCCAATCCCCCAACTTCCTTAAGGGGTTCTTCAATTATTGCTGTATTAGCTTGAAAATATCAAATCTCTTACATGATGGCTGCCATTTGGTACCCTCACCTTTAGCCTCCAAGGCGGTTCTACTAGTCACAAGAACATCTGGAGATGGATCTTGTTATTTTCATACTTCAGAAATTGAACTATATTCAGTACTTTCTCTAGTAAGCCAAATACAGGTTTTTAAAGTGAAAGTTAGAGCTGTAACTCTTCTGAGAAAATACACAGCATCTATTTTTTTTTTTTTTTGGTGGTGTGGTGGTGGTGGTATGGTGGTGTGGTGTGGTAGTGTGCATGTGTGCATATGTGTGTGTGCACATACACATGTACACTGTGTCTACAGGCCTTGATGGAGACACTTCACCTGCACAGCTTCATTAGAACTTTGCCATGATACACATGCCAATTTGGAGAGTCACATTGAACTTAGCATATATCATCACTGATTGCGTTTTTAACATGACACCCATAGGCAACTTATTAAGTATGTTTGTTTACATTTTCTGACTTTAAGACTACCGTTCCTTCCTACACATTTCCTCTCCAATATCCCTGCCATCTAAGAGTCTCAGTATTCATTTTTTTTTTAATGTATGTTGGCTCTCAGGTGGAATGCTAGGAGCTGAGATCCGAGAAGCCTGGACCATAATTTGGTCCAACAAGCTATCCTAGGTTGGACCATAATCTTTCTCCCTTCTGGAGTCATGGACACCCTTGGCCTCCTGATCATTCTCTTAGTTCTTGTCTTTAAAACCTTGCAATTGTCCTAAATGAGTACTTATTTCTTCCTTATAGAGAAAAATCTTCAGCACTGGGTTTCATTCCAGGTAGTAATACTTCTTCTATGTCCTTTATACATCCACTGTGAAATGCCACACACTACTTTATAGATTTGACATACAAAATTCAGTAACTCACTTCCTGCCTTTCCTAGTACTACTTCCATGGTCTCTCATATGGTTATGCTCACTTCTTCTCTTCTCGTCTTCATCAGATAACACCATCAGCTCATTCTATAATAAATATCAATGTAAAATATTTTCTTATTTTCTACCCAACACTTGCAGTGTTTCCATTTTAAGCTGGGAGCTTGGCTTTCCTGGCATCCCTTTATCACTCACTCTGACCTGTCAACACCTGGAAACGACAAGCGCTTGAACTGCTAGGGAAAAACCTAAAGTGGTTAATACATCCTGGAACCAGTGGTCAATTTATTAGGAAGTTAGGCTTGCACTTTACCAGTGTCTCAACAGTTCTATTTCACCTTTTCATGCTGGAGATATGAAATGTCCCTCTCCAAAAATGTGTGTATTTAAAGCTTGGGTCTCAGCTGGTCTCTTGACAGGCAAATGGATCATGAGGGTGCTAATTGCATTAATGGAGACCTTGAAACTTTTCTGGCTTTAAAGTTCTTTCTCTTGGCTATTTGGTAATGGTATGAAAAACTGACAGCCAGAAACCTAAAGAAATAAAATCGTAATAAAGGTTAGCTTCATTCGTACTCCCAATTCTCAAAGTTCACCAATAGAAGAGACTAAGAAGATGAAGATGATGTGTTTACAAAATGATAAAGTGAGGAGGAATATGTTTTGGTGGATGTGTGGTAAGGTGTGGGGAAAGGGGGTGGCTCTGCGGGCCTATGTTGAGGTATCCCTTCCCCCTGAGGGAACAGCCACAGGATGGTATAGTATAGAATAGAGTTTATTCATGACATAGGGAGGGGAGTTAAGAGGGTAGTAGAGGCAGAGAGAGAGACACACACACACACACACACACACACACACACAGAGAGAGAGAGAGAGAGAGAGAGAGAGAGAGAGAGAGACAGAGAGACAGAGAGACAGAGAGAGAGACAGAAAGAGAGAGAGACAGACAGAGAGACAGAGACAGAGAGACAGAGAGAGAGAGGAGAAGCAGAGGAGTAGAGACCGGCCATGAGCATGTGAAGAGAGAGCAGGGAAGGGAATGGGGAGACAGGGGGTAAGAGAGAACAGGGAGAAAGAGGGTAAGAGCAAAAGGGGGCAAGCAGTCCCTTTTATAGTGAGTCTGGCGTACCTGGCTGTTGCTAGGTAACAGTGGGGCGGAGCTTCGACAAAAAGCTAACAGAAGAAACTCACCCAACCAATTCTACTCAGGAATAAAGGAGGACAAACTATTGACACAGTAATATCAAGGATGGGGCTCAGGAGCCGTGTACTGACTGAAGGAGGTCAGTCTTAGAACACCTCAGCCTCCAGAACTCCCTTACATCCTCTTCCAGAACAGAAAGTAAAAGCAAGGCCGAACAGAGCGGACTCAGTGCTTAGGAAAGGTGGAGGAGGGGTCAACAGCAAGAGATGTTACTAAGGCAGGCCTAGTGGGAATGGAACTCATGTATCCTGATTATATCAGTGCTTCCATGAATCTATGCATGCATCACATCCGATACAATCCATACAAAAGAGTTCCATTATGTTAACTCACAAAAAATATGGTATTTTTTTTGTCTGTTTGTTTCTTTTTTTGAGACAGGATCTTTCTATGTAGCTCAGGCTGTCCCTGAACATGTAGATCTTCTGCCTTGGTGTCCCTACACCTGATATTAGAGGCATGAGTCACCATGCTTAGCTAAAGAAAATATTCATAGAGATAAAAACCATAGAGAGCAGAGTTAAGTTGTTACCCAGAGTTCTTCCGGAGACATCCTTACAGTTACTCAGATTGCTTGTAATGTTTTGGTAACCAAAGTGACCACGGAATTAGTATGTGTGAACATATTTAATGAAAAGTTATACAAGTTATGGGCAGTAGTGTGGTACATACTTTTCATCCTAGCACTTGAGAGGCAGAGGCAGGTGGATCTCTGACTTTGAGGCCAGCCTGGTTAACAGAGTGAGTTTTAGGACAGCTAGGGCTACACAGAAAAATCCTGTCTTGAAAAACCAAACCAAACCAACTAACCAACCAACCAACCAAACAAAGAAACAAACAAGTTAAAGGCGATATTGTCTACTTTTTAAAGAGAATTTTCTTTGTGAAAAATAGCATATGACCAGATGTTTGAAAAGCTACATAAAGCTCAGTATAGTTAGGTAAACATTTTTGAGTGTCTACTAATAAATAACAAATCATATAATAAGAGTCAAGGAAAAATTTTAGGTAATGAAACAATGTTATTTACCATGGTTGTATTATAATAGCTACAAGTTAATGAGCAATGATAACACTTATCACATTAATTGGCTTAAAAGTACAATGCTAATGATACCCAAGGACATATCACGGTGTTGAAAGGCCAGCAGACGCTTTCCATGGATCTGCTAAGAAGACTTCACAACACTGATACTTGGAATGCATTGCAAATTCTCAGGCACTAACTTCTAATACATTCCTGTATCTCAAACTATTAACATATTGGTACTTTCCATGAGAAATCAATATATCTCTTATATTTATATGTCCAAATTGCCTTGTTCTCTGTAAGATTTTTATTTATTGAATGAATCTACTGCAATGAAACCAAACTTACACATAATAGCTTGGATTTGTAACTTGTAGACTTACACAGTAAAGATTTTGTGGCTAGCTGAATGACTTTTAGAAAGGGATTGGATACTAAGGTCTCTGACCTAATCAATAGATTAATCTTTTCCAGAACTTATAATATCATTACGATTTAATGTCAACATGGTGGTCAACATGCTCTAAGTATGAAAGGGATAGGGACTTCACAGGAAGACTAGCAGTCAACTAACATGAACCCTTGGCTCCCCATACATAATGTGGCAGGTGTGCAGCTTAATCTTCATGAAGGAACCCCAACAACCGAAGTGGGGGCTGTTCCTGAGTCTGTTGCCTGACTGTGAATCCCAATACCCTAACTGAGGTTGTCAGGCCTCAGTGGGAGAGGGTGTGTGTGGGAAAATGGGGCCATAGTGGAGGAGTTCTGGAGGCTTCCAGGTTGCAGATCCCACATGCAGGAGAAAGGTCTGGAGTTCCAGAGGCTGGAAGCTTTGGCAACGGCAGGCCCCAATGATAAGAGGAAGTCCTTGGTTCCAAAAGGGTTTATTTTCATGGTGGGTGGTGGATGGATCTGGATGTACCCTCCCCACTACCCCCCCAAACTCAGGGCAGACCTGAGTTAAATAGGGAAGGAGAAGTGGGAAGGGTCTGGGGAATGTTTGCTTGGCTCTGTCCTCTGGCCTTCATTAGTATGTAAATCTCTAGGGCCTGAGGCCTATACTCACACCCTCTACCTTTGCACTTTGGGAGGGGCTCTAATGGCCTACTGAACAATGTAGGTCCATGGAGATTAGACTGCTTGTCAGGACCCTGGGTTCTGGGGACGTGGCTGAACTCCTGCCGTTTCTCCCTTGGAGTCTCCGGGTTCCAGGCCCATGCCCAGCCAAGAACCAAGATACCCTTACACAGTTCCACAGGTGTACCTAGTCTCTCAGTGACAGATGTGCCAGGGTGTGGAGATACCCAGGGGGTCCTCCCTCTTCTCAGAGAAGAAGGTAAAGGAGAGAGGGGCTATATGAAGGGGAGACCAGGAGGAAGGGGGCTCTGCAATTGGGATGTAGAGTGAATAAATAAATGAATGAATAAAAAAAAAAAAAGAGGCTGAACACCAGCCAATGGTAATTAACCAACCTGAAAAACAAAGAGAAAAGATTGAAACCCTTCTAGCTGTTTTTACTCAAAAGATCTTAGACTATACTGACCATCTTATACTTGAATGCCTACCCTATCTATATTCAGCATACAGCCCAGATGTTTTTCAGTCTGTGAGCAGATAAAACCCCAGTGTAACCGACCAATCGAATACTAGTTACTATTAAAAAGAGAATGAGCTACTTATTACTCCTCTGGTGAATTCCAGATATACTTTGCCAAGTGAGAGCACCCAGACTCAAAGGCCATTGTATTGTTACATTTATTCAAAGTTGAAAAGAAGCAGATAACTGTTTAGTGGGAGTAGGAGTGGCTCTCAGCAAAAGTGCAAACACAAAGGATGTTGAGGTGACAGGACCATTCTGTGTCATTCTGTGACTGTGGTGATAGGAACAGAACTCAAAGCATTTGTTGAAGCCTGAAGAAAGAAAGACTACAAGGAGTGGATTTGACTCTTTGTCAACAAAGTAAAAGCACACAAGTGGAGGTATTGCCAAGTAGAATTCAAACTTGAACAAATGTTACTGACCTTACCTGTGAATGATTACCACACCAAAACAGGTAGACAACAGAAATAAGTAAGGAACCTTAGGAATCAGTATTCTGATAAGCTACTGTTACAAACTTACGATGAAAAAAATTACAAATGATGTGTTTCCTACAGAAGTGTGAGTTATCAATTCTGAAATATTTTGGGTGAAGTACGATTGCGCAAATGAGGAAATACTTTATAAACCATTAGGGTAAGGTTTCTACTTGTCAAAGAAAAAAATCAATCTGTATTGAAATGGAATTAGATTGGAACTATGAACTCAGAGAATAATATAGGCTAATACAGATATAAAAGCAAACAATGTGTGTATGGAGTTAATATATGCATATATTTATATATGAGATTTTTTAAAAATCTATGTACTCCAAGGCCAGCTCAATGCCATACCCTTGGTGATGCCTCAGACCCTGACTTCTCTGCAGATTCCCTTTTGACTTATAATCATTTCCAATAGCATTGATAGGTCTGTGTCAGAGACCTTCCAGATACAAAATCCTTTAAAATATTGTATGCCTTACATCATTGACAATGCCCTTCATGAACTCTTATGCAAATAAGAAACTGAGTAAACTTACTGAGAAGAATTTAATGTTAAGAATACAAGACACAGGTTGGGCGGTGGTGGCGCATGCCTTTAATCCCAGCACTTGGGAGGCAGAGGCAGGCAGATTTCTGAGTTCGAGGCCAGCCTGGTCTACAGAGTGAGTTCCAGGACAGCCAGGGCTATACAGAGAAACCCTGTCTCAAAAAACCAATATATATATATATATATATATATATATATATATATATATATATATATATGACACAATTAGAACACACAGGAATCAACATGTCCTTGAGGCTGTCAATTCTCTATATATCAGGCTCTAGGAGCTCTTACAGGATCTAAGCTAGTCTTTAAGACTCAGTCCTGAGTCTTCAACTTTTTCCCTTCCATGTCTTATTCAGTGTCATGTAGTCTCTGTTGCTATGAAAACTTAGTAAGTATGATCTCTAAGTGTATTGAGTTTTCCTCAGAGAAAGCTGGGCATCTTCCTGATTCTATTTTTCCATTCTTCCAAATTGGTTGGTCTCTCATATATCAGCTAGGCATGTGCCAATTCATTTGGTTCTCCCTACTTATCTTATGCCTGTCCATCACTCCTGCACACACACACACACCCACATCCTCTATGCAAGTTTCTGAATGGTTTTGACAGGATCAACCTGTTTTATACTTTTTATTTCACCATCCAGTAGGCACTTGATGATGATTGTTCTAAAGATGTATCCTGTGTCAGTTTGAGCTATTTAAAATCTGCAGTGCATTCCACTTTTTGGGCTGTGACCCAAACTTTTCCTCAACGTTCTGCACATAACACATAACTACACTCCCACTCGTGAGCATCTTGTCTGTTCCTCAAACTCAATAGCCTCTTTCTTAGGGGCTCTTGCAACTGTGTTTATTTTGGTTTACTAAGAACCTTTCAAAGTATGCGTGGTGAAGGATATTTTTTTTTTCTTGTGAATCTGCCATGTAACTACACATTTGTAAAAGGCAGCAAAACCCTCAAACTATTAGAAAAGAGACTAAAGATATTAAGTTTCAGATTTAACAGACTTAAAATGTAGTCTTATCAAATTGCTTTAAAGGTTATAAATGTTTACTCTCCATGGAGCTAATTAGAATCCAGGAACAGTGTGTTAATGGAGTCTGATTCACAGACTGCTGAGGACTCGGGGTATAGCCGATACCATCTGCTTGTTTAGGTCTCAGTCTTCCTCAAAGAGTATGTCTTGACCATGTTTCCTCATTAGGGTGCTCCATTAAACTTTATCACTTTACTCTTTTTCAGTGAACACATATATACAAACACATGCATAAACACACAAAAACACACACATGCATAAACACACAAAAACACACATATGCATAAACACACACAAACACACATATACACACAAACACGCATACACATATATACAAACACACTCACATACACATACTTTATTCTCTGTCTCTGTGTCCTAAACTCCAGGTATTAGAAAACCACGACCACTGTGTGACCACTGTGTTCACTATTGCACACAGCTGCAAAGTAAAATACACTTTGGAATGGATGCATTTTGAGTCTTTACATACTAACCTAAAGCGTGAAATTCCCACAGAGGGATGTATAAAGTATATAGTTTCCAAAACTCGTTGGTCCTTGGACTTGATCTTCAGATGTGTGCTACGAAAAATAGAATAGGCAATCCTAATTTAAAGAAGGATCTCAAAAATTCAAAGATGGAAAACTAACTTTGCCAGGTTATAAATGATACGGCATACTGATGTCTGACTTTAGCAGTCATTTCCAGGATAGAGGAGAACATACAGAAGTGGGATCAGAGCTTTGGCTGACTATGCATATTTGACACTCACTTGTCCCCACTCTTCCCACCCACTCCTCCATTCCTGGCTCAACTTTCTTTCTATCCTTTCATGCTCTAGGGCTGAAACACAGAATATTGAAGTCCCCACCGCTTCCATGTTTATTAATTGGCTGATTTTGTGTGCACATTTACCATGGCATGCTTGTGACCATCTGAGGTGCAATGGCCAGAGATGATTCTCTTTTTCTACCACACAGGTACCAAGAAGAAACTCAGGATGTCAGGCTTGGTGACAGGTATCTATGCCCATTGATCCATCTTGTTGGTCTTACAACACTTTAAAAAAGTCAATACTTTGTGTCCAAATCCCTCAGTGTGAGGTTCCTGGGATAGTTTCTATTTTCTGATTTATATGGAATCAAGATCAGAAATGGTAGTTAATACAAATAAAGAATGTCTTGCCTGTGTGATGTAAATATTAAGTAAATATTAAGAGAAATACTCAGAGTCTAGTGGAATAAATGACTCATGTAGATGATACCATGAGCCCAAGAGTCAGTTTTCTGTCACCTATGATATGACTCTGTGTGCGACTCCATTGTTCCAAATTTGACTATCTTCTTTTCCTCTCATGATTGCTTCCAGTCCAAAAGGAACATAGAACTCTGTATGGACTACAGGACAAAGTCTTTTATGATCCCTCTCAATTTTCCCAAGGCCATCCCAAACATCATGTAAGTAAAGGGCAGTGTTTGCTCTAAAATGCACTTTCAGGATTATGATGGTTTGTATATGTTTGGCCCAGGGAGTGGCACTCTGAGTAGGTGTGGCATTGTTGGAGTAGGTGTGGCCTTGTTGGGGTAGGTGTGTCACTGTGGGTGTGGGCTTTAAGACTCTCATCCTAGCTGCCTAGAAGTCAGTATTGTGCTAGCAGCCTTCAGATGAAGATGTAGAACTCTCAGCTCCTGTGCCATGTCTGCCTGAATTCTGCCATGCTCTTGCCTTGATTGATAATGGACTGAATCTCTGAACCTATAAGCCAGCCCCAAGTAAATGTTGTCCTTATAAGAGTTGCCTTGGTCATGGTGTCTGTTCACAGAAGTCAAACCCTAACTAAGACAACGATGCATCTCCTAACTGCTGATGGGATTGTCACCTCAGATCCTGTCTGTAGGAAACTCCACTCGGCCACTACTCTACATTTAGTAATTAAGATTGCTTTTGTGAGTCACCAGGCAGTGGAAAACAAGCTCACCCTATGATGTGTGGGAGACAGTGATATACAAATAACAGAATTTCTTTGAGTAAAACAAATGCTCTCGTAGAGGTATAAATTAAAGCAACAGGAACCAATTAATTCTCTGAGGACCACTCAAAAGGCTTCACAAACGAGCAAGCTGCCCAGGGAAGCACAGGAATCACAGAGTCTAGTGGGACCTTCAGGAGTCACATTAGCATTATAAGCTAACAGTGAGATGAATGAATATCTTATAGAAGAAGAAACATAAACGTATTTCAAAACTTACAACATATTAATATAGGATATAGTCATGGAGGAAGAAAACACTGAACAGTTTGTATAATACACACACAATAACTATCACACACAAACACACACACACACACACACACACACCACACCACAAAATATCAGCTTTGGACAGATATCTCAGTGGGTAAAGTCTTTGTCAAGAAGCCTGACATCCTGAGTTTGTTCCATGAGATGCATATGGTGAAAAAAGAGAATCGACTCTGTCAAGTCTCTGTTCTATGCATGCATTCCACCCACATAAATAAATACATGTAAATAAAAGTTAAAAAAAAAATCAAGACAGTATTAAGATTCTCAAATCTCAAGTCAGAATCAAAAGGAATAGTATCATTAAACTGTCATAATAATGACATTGTGTGCTCAAGTAAAATGCTATTGAAAAGAAGACATTCTGTTGAAAGATTAAAAGTGAAGTTTGAAGAAACAATCTGGACTGAATATACTATCTTTTACATTTCTAGATATTCCCCATTTGAAAGAACATTGAGGAATAATAATAGTTTATGGATATAAATATGATGAGATGTGGTTCAATATTGCATAATAAATAAAGTGCAAGAATGTATTCTAAATTCATTTAATTCCTACTTGTTTCCTGATTATCAATAAAATAGAAATGACAGAGATTTTTGGCTATCATATATTGAATAATGTATGACTTTTCAAAATGTACCAATAAATTCTGCACATTTAAGTCATGAATTCTAACCAGGAAAAAAAAGTTTACACATGTTCAAAAAATCTTCGGATAAATTGTACCTGAGACATCTCATTTTCTTTGATTAGCACTACATCAAAATATGAAGACAAATTGGATAAAGAACTAAGAAAGTCAGCTTAATATTAAGAAAACTAGTTCTTGAGAAGTATTAAAATATGTGCAGATTTGTGAAAAAACAGGGAAGGAATGGTGGTAGCCTATACGTATTTGAAAAGTATAACCCTTTACCAGGAGGAGGGTTATAAGTATAGCTGCAGTGTATGGGAAGAAACTGGACAAATAGAGTTGAAAGAACCTAAAGCTACCTTGTTTTGGATAATGGAGACCTATTTTTACATGCAATAGCAAAGGGTTATCACACAAGAGACACATAAAAATAATATTGTAAAGACGGGGATGGTTGTACTTATGTATTAAAAGATATAAAAGTGCACACACACACACACCACGCATGCATGCACGCACACAAATACGTATGTACATTCCTACATATGTATGTATTTGTAACAACAGTAAATGAAAAGTCCATGAATTTGAAAGAGAAGGGCAAGATATAAGGGCAGGTTGGAGGGAGAAAGGGATAGAATTTCACTATAACTTCAAAACATAAAACATATTTTGAAAAGATAAACAAGTGCACCATTGGAATACATCAATGCTCTGCCTCTTTTCCTTATTTAGTTCTTTAAAAAATACAATATTTTAATGAAGAAAAATGAGTATTGATCTCTTCTCTAGTATGAGTTGACTTTGTTATTCTAAGAAACTTGGTGGCTTGTTCTACTATTTGTCACAAGAAGACAAACAAAATTCACAAATACTCCCTATCTTACCATTCATTTTCTTTCTACCAGCCCTACTTACTAGCAGTGAACAAAATCCACTAATTGGAATTGTGCCCAGACATTACTAGAAGATCGTAACTCATTGATTAAGAGTAATGAGAATTAGGTACCTAATTGAGATAAAGACAAATGTTGGCTGCTTTACACTGAAAAGAGCCAGATTTCATTTGCACTTGACACTAATTACTGCCTCTTTTTTGAATTGCTTCCTCCCCTGTAAGAGATCTGAATTTCTAGCTGGTATAACAACCTTCCTGGATCCCTGTTCTGTCTCTCAGACAGATGCTTTGATGATTTCTCAAACTCGATTGACTCCAAGTCAAATTCATTTGACATGAATAAACAAACAAACAAACAAGATTTGTTGCACATTTTGTGAATTCCAGGCATGATGCTGAGGAGCTAGAGATGAAACTTTCGGTCTGCAAGGTGTGGAATCAACTCCTAGACCCTGTCTCCACACTAGTCATTTCTTTCCTTTTAAACTACCTAATTCTGTCACACCTGTATATAGGGCTGGGTTTTTTCAACAGTGTGGTTTATTGAGACAATGCTGCATGAGATTCACTGAGACACTGTTCTCAGAATAAAAGGACCAAAGTCAATAAGGCAGGGGGTGGAGCTAAGGCCTGAATCCTTGTTGAAGCCTACCTGCAGCACAGTCTCAAGGGAAGTTCTGCAGAATAAATGATTCTTTTGAGTTTATCCTAGTTGGACACAGGCAGGAGTACCTTCTGTAGCTTCATTCCAACTAACCATGCATAGATGGCTGCATCCCTGCAAAGTGCTATTGTAAAGTCCTCATATTTCTGCTTCCCTATGTTTCCATAGAGGAAAAGAGGACCACTGTGATCTATTATCAGCCTACTTACAAGGCAGGTAGAGAAATTGCACACTAGCTGAAAAGGACATCTGGTTGACCACTAAACATAGCCTGCAAAGCATCATCACTATCTTGAGGGTCAGAATCACTATTACGTCAAGTTATGCTTGATTTTTCATTCAACCTTGTTTGTTTGTTTTTTAATGTTGAAATCTCATTGTGTATGCAAGGCTGGCAAGGAGCTACACTGTTATCCTAGGCTTGCCTTGAACATTCAATCCTCTGCCTCAGCTTCCTGAATGCTGAGAGTACAGGCCTGTGTCACCGTGCCCACCCTGCTTAGCTAGTTCTTCCTTGTATTTTCCTTAAAGTTTTTTGCTTCTCCTTTATTCTCAACTGTCACATAGCATAGCTTAAGTGTTACTAGAATTGAATGACATTTATCTCACAATTCTGTTCTCATAACCAGTCTGAGAACTTCCATATGCAAGCAATAGACCCTCCAAGGGTCAGGCACTGGTGGTAATTGATATGTTATCATTGTTTTCATGTGTTCTCCACAGACCCATGTGAAACTTGGTGCCCAACCAGTGGTGCCAATGGAAAATGATGAAACCTTCAAAAGATTGAGTTTAGTGGGGGTGGGGAGTGTTTCCAGATATTTAGCAGATGACCTTAATGAGTGTAGTGGAAGCCTGACTCTTTCATGTCTTTCTCTCTGATTTTCAGCTTTAATAAAATAAACAGTTTGCTTTAGGATTTGACTGTCTGGACAAAGGCCAAAAGCCATGGGGCCAACCAACCTCTGGCTGTAACTTCCAAAACTACAAGGAAAGCCAACCTTCTCTTTTTGTGAGTCATTATCTCACACATTTATGGTGGCAGTGAAAAGCTAACACAGACACACTGGAGAATCCTTGCTTGGCTTAAAAGAGACAATCTTTAATTGGGCTCCCAGTGCTGCAGATGTTCTAATAGCATAAAAGAAGACAGACTCTTGAGTCTGTATGGGGAAAACTTCTAAATTTTGTATGTGGTGAACAACTCTGCTTTTTTTTTTAAAAAGTTCTCACTAAGGGACTATGAAAAACATATTTTCATAGCAAATATTCACCACAGCCATTTTAGAAAGGTCTGGCCAAAAAGAAATGGTATTTAAATTAAAAAAAAAAAAACTATGGTTAGAAGTGAAAATAATAACAACAAATCAGATGCAGTTAAAGTACATTGAGGTTTAGAGAAAAAGGAAACAGTCTTGATTGTATTAGGTTACCACGTCTAATGTTTATATCAAAGTTCAGGGCACAAACAATCCTAAGCAATACTCCAACAAACAAAGTAACAAACAAAAATGTGTACATATATCTCTCACTATAGTTCAGAATGCAAGAAAGCAAAGACAGTCAGTAACTGGGTGCAATGATCCCAGCGGCCACCAAGGCCAGGGTAGAAGCTGGCCTTGCAGACATCTGAGACCTGTGTCAGCCAGCATCAGGCATGGTCTCCTCCTTCTCTCAGCACAAAACACTCATGCACATGCATTGGCAGATATGTTTCTGCACTTGCTCCTAGCAGCAGCAGCAAACCAAGAGGCCTGTGTAGTCAACTTGACTAAATCCATAATTGACTAAAACATAAATTATTGTGTTCACCTGTTAGGGTTTTTCTTATTCCCCTTAATTAAATCACTTGAACTGGGAATAGCCACTTTTAATTGGAATCCTTCGAGGTGGAAAAATTCACCTTTAATCAGGAACACACCTTCTCATGACAGTCTATATGAAGGACAGGAAGAAGGAAGCATGGCCTCTCTACCTGATGCTCTCACTAGCAAGCCTCTTCCTTCACTGGCGTTATTGCCTACTTCTTCAGGATTCTAGTGTACACTGAAGGCAAGCTGAGACATTGAGCCTCATGAACTGAACAGCTACTGGGTTCTTGGTACCTTCCATTTGCAGACAGTCATTGTTGGATTACCAGGACTATAACCTGTAAGCCATTCTAGTAAATTCCCCATCTATACAATTATTCTATAAGTTCTGTTGCTCTAGAGAACCTTAATACATGGGCAGAATTAGTCTCTGGTACCAAACAGGCTTTTTTAATTCAGTCTACTTATGGATGGTAGAAAATGCCAACCTCCTACAGGGGTGCCCTGCATCCCCCAACATACCCATAAGGGTAAGTCTTTGGGAGGTAGAAGATGTCAACCTCCTTCAGGGGTGCCGTGTATCTTCTAATGCACACCATATGGGTAGCTCTTTCAAGGTTCAAGATCACCAGGTTTTAAGCCTTCAGTCAGAAGCAACTCTTGGTCTTATTGCAAAATGAACGGTTTGGACCATAGTTCACCATCACCTGACAAGACTCTTTCTAAGCCCGAGCCATCATTCAAATCCCACCCAGGACTGTGAAAAGGATCAGAGTTTCCAAATGCCAGTGCATGAAAGTTGAGTAAAACAGAACCTAGTTCTCACAGTGTCCAGTGGGCTACTTCCAAGAGTCTCACACCTGCTCCAGAATATTCCATATTCTCATGACTTTTTTTCATCTTCATGGAGTTGTCCCATAGCACTGTGAAAATGTTTGTGGATCTAGATGGTGCTAAGCAAGAGGCAACTAGGCTCCTCTGTTTAGTCTTTGTGTAGTCTTCAGTGAGTTTGGATAGTGATGTGCTGAAGTTGAGCTTCAGCTTTAGCAGACAACATGTGGAGCTCACCTCTTCTAGCCTGAGTTGATGAATCACTGTGTGTAAGTATAATTTATGATGTGCTAGCTATTTGGATTGCAGTACACGACACTCCTTTTTCCTGTTGCTTTGCATTTGAAAGAATTTTTCATTACATAATTGAAATACTTTTTACCATTTGCAAAATTTGACTTTTGATTAATACACCCTTTGCTAATTGACCTCCTATTTTGTTCTTTCTCTTGTGTTTCTAGAATATGCCTGTCCCTAGCCTTTCTTGCCTACCTGGCCCAAATCCAATCATGAATGAATCCTGCTTGCTTCCTCTCTGGCCAGTGTACTGGTAATACTTGGGAATGCTCAGGGTGTGGGCAGGATTCACCTAATAAACGTAGCTCTAATTCACCTATTTGCTCTGTTTTAGGGGAGCTGTTTCTTTCACAGAGGAATCAACTTTGAGATATGAAGTTTTCCAATTCCAGACAAGAGGTTTGTCTTACTCAATGGTTCTCAACCTTCCTAATGCTGTGACCCTTTAATACAGTTCCTCATGTTGTGGTGACCCCAGCCATAAAATTATTTTCATTGCTACTTTCATAATGGTAATTTTTCTACAGTTATGAGTCATAACATAAATATCTGTGTTTTCCAATGGTCTTAGGTGATTCCTGTGGAAGTGTTGTTTGACCCCAAAATGGGTCACCATCGACAAGTTGAGAACCACTGATTTAACTCATTAATGGTCTCCAAGCTTGAGGCAGTTGACCGTGTTTCTCTCCCTGTCCTTCCTAAGCTGATCTCTGTATTTTACTCTGTTTTTCTTGTGCTTTCTTTGTGTCCTTACTGCCTTATTTGTCCTCTTAAAGCCCATTGTGACTCTGCCCAAGGTACCCCCTCTTTCCTTTGCACTGGGCTCTAGGCCGAAGGCATCCTATCAGTTTCTATGGTTTAATTTGCCTTCTAGAGCCTGGTAGTTTTTAAAAACAACTTCATGTTTAGGTTTGTAAATGTGAGACATGCACAACAAACAAATTAGAGTCCTGGAAAACCTGCTGTGTTCTCTCAGCCAGCACTTCCCTAGCCAGAGCTTCACACACTGGAGACACCATTTTAACCACCACAGACTTTGCGCTGCTGGGTTCTGTGATCTTTGCTTCTACTTTGGCTTCAGCACACTTCTCGCTTCAGAGGATGCCCACAGCCTTCTCAGTGCCACCTCTCCCCTCCTGAATTTCCCAGGATTTATCATTGGTACTATGTCCATGCAAACTAGGTAACAAAAACAAACCTCTAATTTTTTTTTCCCTCAAATTTGATGATGATTTCTCAACTTCCCACTTCTTAGGCTAAGGCTGTCATCTGTCTCTTTCCCTCATTACATTCAGAGATGTATTGTTTCCATTATTCCAGAATGTATCACATTGGCACTGAAGGAAAGCAACCAATATTATTGTTTCTGTTGCCGTTGTTGTTGCTTTTAAATATCAACAGCATTTTACTGTTGGGCTAACGAGTGGACCCATAGCCATTTCTCCTCCAACTTTAGGAATCTTTGGTGACATTGGACAATTCTCAGCATCAACGTCAAGTGGATTTCCATCTGTTTTGTTTAGTCTTGCCTTAGTTTTGTTCTCTTTTGTTTGAGATGAGATCTCTCTATGTTGTCCAGGCTGACCTGAAACACACTCCTGGTTGGTTTGAAATGGGGCTATCTTGCCACTACCTTGCAAGTTCTGGGGTAGCATTATCCGCTGTTTTCTTGTTATTGTATACCTAACTTAAAATTATACAGTATTATAAGCTCATGCTCTTTAAATAATGGCTTTTTGTGTGTGTGGTTTTTTTTGTGCAGGTGTTTCAGGAATATCTGAAAATTTCCTCCTTTGACTCATTACTATTTTTCTGTCTTTCTTTAATTTTTCTTTACTTTGCTTTTTTTTTTTATATATACCTCAGACCACTTTTGGTTCTTGTCTGTTACAAAGAAACATAAACATACGCTGTCTCTTTTTCTTTAACTTAAACTGTCCTTTTAACTTTGACAGGGTTTCTTTCTTTCTTCTTTCTTTTAACATTTATTTGTTATTTTGAATTTCCATGCATTTGTGTGTGCCTGCATGCAGGTGTACAGGAAGGTCAGAAGAGAGCGTTGGATTCTCCAGAACTGGAGTTACTGTGACCTGGAGGTTTCTGCAAGCCACCTGATGTAGGTGTTGAGACTAATCTCGGATCTTCTGCAAGAGCAGTAAGTGTTTTGAACTGCTGAGTCCATTTGCCTTCTCTCTGTTTCCCTTTCCTTTCTTTCTCTTTCTTTTCTCCTCCTTCCTTCCTTTCTTTTCTTATCTCTTGTCTTTCTTTTTTCTTCCTTCTTTCTTTTTTTTACTTAATAAATTTTGTTTTAGAGCCTGTGGCATCCATTCTCCCAGGCTTTGCTGGTATCGTGAGACTATGGAAATGATGTCCCATCTGATAGTCTGGGATTGGATGGTTAACATAGAGGCAGTAACCTTGGATCAAATGTCTTTTTATCAAAGGTTCCTCCCAAACAAAGACCTGGTCTTTGTTCAGAACAGGTCTAACTCGGACACAGCTTTGACTCAGCAGAAAACACTCAAAGGTTCCTAGACCCAGAAGGAGTTCTTGGTGCTTCAAAGATGCTGAGAGGTGATTACTCATGGAGTCTGAAGTGGGAAGGGAATCAGTCTCTGTGGGTCCCGGTTCTGGAGGGTGTCCCACGATGATCTCCCGGCTGAGGACAGAGTGAGAGCAGGGAGAGTCCTCTGCCCGAGTCTCCACTGTTCGTTGATCTTCAGCCCAGCCTGATGTGAGAGGTCTGGGCCAAAGAGTATGAGTGCAAGCAGGGAGGAGAGATTGCCTGCTCCCGCTGCTGCCTCTGCTCAAGTCTCTGCTGTCGCAGCTTGGTCACTCCCAGGTGCTGCACCTGTCTCTCCTCGCCAAGCCAGCCCAGGCTGGGCCGATAGAAGCCAGCTAGCAAGCAAGGAAGCAGCTTGGTGCCCCAGGAAGGTTCCGGGAGAGCGGATCTCTCCCCAAGTGTTACAGCTCTTGAGACAGAAACTCTCGGACACCAGGATGATTCTCGAACACACCTTTACTTCTCCTGAATAGAGCCCTTATATACAGTTTCAGGGTGGGTTAGGGTCTGACAGCAGATAACGCCTATTGGCTTGGTCGGAGAGCTTAGAGATACCTCATCTACATGTGGGAGAGCCTGAGGCACTGTTCCTCGTGACTGATGGTCATAGACCTCCCTTTGGGAGAGGCTGTGGAGGGCCGAAGCTGAATGAGAAGAACCAGGGCCTAGGGGCAGCGCCGAACACCTGCCGTCCTGATAAAGGTCCAGGGTTCAAGACTTGCTCAACGAGGCACCCAGCTGCTTCCCACAGCCCACCGCCCCACAAGTCTCCACCTGGCCAGGAAAAAAACTGGGCTACTGGGCTGGGTTCTCAACTCCTCCTGGGTTTGCCACTATCTGATAAGTTATTTCTTTGCTGATGAAATGAACTAATTCAAGCCACATCAGATTATATTAAATGAACGTTTATTAGGAAACTTCTTCCAGGTGAGTTCATTGGCTGTAAGAACTGAAGCCAGGGAAATCACCATGAGGGGGGAGTAGGGGAAAAAAAGAAAGGGAACATGCACAGAAAGAGAATTGAAGGAGAAGGAGAAAGAGAAAGAAAAGAGGAAGAGGAGGAAGAGGAAGAAGAAGAAGCAGAAGAGGAAGAGGAAAAAGAGGAGGAAGAGGAGGAGGAGGAGGAGGAGAAGGAGGAGGAGGAAGAAGAGGAGGAGGAGAAATGAGGACACCTAAGTGTCTGGGTTATATAGCTCTCTGAATTTGCAAATGAAAGACATATACATGCCAGCTAATTTTGATATGTCTTAACTAGTTCAATGGCTGGGAACTTCTAAACCTCCCTGTAGTTTAGTACACTAAGGGAAGTACACTGAGGGAAGTACACACTTCCCTCCAGTATTCCTGGCTTAACATCTTTTAAATCTATATTTTATCTCTATTGCCCTGTTACCTTCTTGGCTGTATGGCAATTCTTTACTACCAATTGAAGACAGTTAGGGGCAGGGACCCACAGGTCTAGAATCGAGAATTTTGGTAGTTGAAACAAGACAAAGTATTAGAACCAATTACTAAAATCTAACCTTTCCTGTCCATTTTTTTAAAAATGGCTCTTCTCTAATATACAAATTGAGCATAATCATAACAATTTTGTAAATTGAAAAGTATAATTAACATCCAGTCCATCCTATTTGCCAATTAAATAAAGTACTCTACTATTTATCCTGAATTAAAGAGTTTACAATTTTATATCTGAATTATGTTTTGACTTTAATTTGTATTACCATCCGAAAACCATCCTTTCTATATTATCTTCCTCAATGTTAAACAATTTGAGTTTGAGTATGAGAATATAATTAGTCTTCAACCCCATCAAAAATCCAAGAACAAGTTAAATATTACCTGAAGATATAGGAAACACAAAATAGCTTCCAAAGCTTAACCAATTTGTAGAGACAGCTGACTACCTTGACAGTCCCTCATTTCTCAAAACATTGGAGCATCTGTCTTCAGACTTCTGGCCCAGAAGCATCTGACCGACCATGAAATGAAGCAGGAACTATGAAGGACTTGTTTACTCTGTCTTGGCAAAGCTAAATTTTCAACTATAGTGCATTGTGTGTCCTTTCTTGGACAGCATCTTTTTGCCTATAGATGAACAGAGTAATTTTTGTCTAGTGGCTATTTTGCCATGACTAGAACAATTCTATATAGAGGTTTTGATGTTCAATTTCTTCTTTGAACAAACAAGGGGCTATTGTTAGAAGCAGACATGTCTCTAGTTAAATGACCTGTAATAATACATTAATATTAAAGGTCATATTTTGTGGATTTCTGATGTTGAACCTTGATTATTATGAGCTATTCCTATTTGAATATTGTAGAAAGCACCTCAATATAATTAGATCAGAATCTAATATAACCATGAGTTTATTATTTAACCCTTAACATGCATTATTTAATCACCTTAAACAGTGTGTAATACCAGTTATTAGAAGGATGGGGTCTAAGCCTTGTATTTTTAAATGAGTTGCATAGGCACAATGCCTATCTAAGAGTAACAATATTAATTTCAAATTTTGTATCAATATAAAAATTTATATCAATGAAAACCTTAAATCTGTATCAATCTATAAATTCTATATCGATGTAAAATTATAACTTCAATTTGTATCAATTATGAAGATTTCTACCAATGTAAGATTATGGCTATATAATGCTTTGTTTAAGGATAAATTTAGCAATCAATGCCAGCTATTTTCTCCTCTCCAAAATTGCAACCATTTCCAAATTATTCCTTAAAATGACAACCTATCTATAATTTATAAAATAACCATAACCAGACACCAAAATCCAAGGGATCAGGATGATGACCTTCAATAACTTCTTCATGCTAAATAGGGGCAATGAGAAATTCCTTAAAGGGGTAGGGAGGAGTAGGAAAATTAAAAAATTTGATTAGACTTAAGAAAGCTAGTTTTAGCTTCTGTTATTCAGTCTCTGTATGTTTAGAAGGCTTAGGATTTGACTGAAGTTCTGAGTGGACCCTTTTGAAAGGTTGGATGAAGTGAAGTCATTTGGAATCATCAGTTATTCCTGAAGCTGTTTTGGAAACAGTTCTCTGGAAGGAAGAAGGAAGGAAGGGGGCTGGAACAGCAGGTCATTTCAGCATCCCAAGGATGAATCTTGCCAAAATTATACATTCTGTAACATATGAATCTCATAACCAAAATTTTAGTAGTATTAAGATATTCATATGGATTGTGTTAGGGTTCAAAGTCGTTGAAGGAAGACTCCAGACTCAAATAGTATACAAAACCAGAGAGCGTTCATTCTGCAGAAACAACCAACATGCTAGGGTCACCACCACTTCAGAATGACAATGTAAAGACATTTGAGCCCCTTTTGTAACAGAGCTGCCTAATAGCTTCTGAGATAACAACAGACTTCTAAAACCTACAGCACATTCCAAGGGACTATAAAAACCATTAACTGAAGGTCATAAAGAAGGAGCTAAAGATATACACCACAGGTGTAAGGACAGAAGATAAAATATTGACTGAGTTTATCTAAACAAAACTTCAAGGACAACTTTGTCATGGTTTTTAACTCTCCACGAACCTGTAAGCTAGTAAATGATGAATGTTTAGCCAGATAATTGCTCCTAGTAGATACGCATGTTGACATTCTCTGTTATAAACTTCTTATTCAATTTATAAACTCAATTTATGTGCAAACTTATAGTGAACTTTTTAGCATGTGATCACACACTCTGAAAGTATAAGTACTGACAACAAACAGAGACAGGCCCCCCTCCCCTTTTCTTCCCAAGACTTCAACCTAGAACCTTAGAAATTCCTGCCAAGAAAGAACAAAGGTTTACTTTACCTAGCCTTCTGCTGTTTTACTATGAGGTATTAAACCAGAGATTGCACTTTCTTGCCTCAGGGCTACAGAAGCAAAGTACCTTATACTTAGGATGATAGCAAATGGTTTATGGCCTAGTTTCTGAGTAGAGATAAAATGAGATAAAAAAAAAAGGGCCCTTCAGTGCAAGGTGCACAGATCAATTAAGGATGAATTTTTGCTTCTTGTTTGAGCAGGTGAAAGACAACTGTCTTTTTATGAGTTAATTTGATCAATAACCAATTGTAATAAATCTTCATTTGTGCTATCTGAACGAGGGCACAAAGCATCTTAAGGATTCCACAACCGACAAAATTTATTGTCCAATTTTAGCTGAAGTTTTGGCTAGAGACATTTTTATGTCTAAGTCAGTGGAAGCACAGCTTTTGGGAGCCTAAATAAGACAAAGATTTAGAACCAATTCCCAACAGGGTTATATAGAGTAGATCCTCTAGGTGAAAAGCATTCTAGTCCCAGGGCTAGAAAGTTCAGGGATGGGGGCAGGGTATGGCAGAGGAATGCTGGGAGAACATGGAGGCCAGGTCTGCTTTGGTGTGTAAAATATGCACCTCAGTCCCTTGTCTAGGGAGGGGGGGTTCTAATACCAAAAACCAACATTTTCTTCTTCCTTCCCTCCCTCCCTCCCTCTCTTTCTCCCTCCCTCCCTTCTTCCCTCCCTTCTTCCCTCCCTTCTTCCCTCCCTTCTTCCTTCCTTCCCTTCTTCTTTTCTCTTCCTTCTGTCTTCCTTCCTTCCTTTTTTCCTCTTCATTCTTCATTTCCTTCTTCCTTATCTTCTTCCTCTCTTTCTCCTTTTATTTAGTAAAACAGAGATTGATTTTGATAGACTTTTCCTCTTTTCTCTAGGGTCAGAGACTCTACACACTTACTACACTTATTAAACTTCCCCTCACAGGTAGCTAACTTTTCGGTTGCCCTCTCATTTTTTAAGGAGTTTCAGAGACTGTAAACATCCAATATTCTAAATATCCCTTTTTTTTTTCTGAAAGGAAAATTTAAAATCTGTGATTCCCTTGCTGGTAATCTGTTCACTTCATCTAGCTCTGAATACTCTGTTTCTAGGTGACCAAATACTGTGTTCCACATTTTCTCTGCACTGTACACTTGGATAAGTGTTTACTCCTCTTCGTTAGACTTTGTCTATCTTTTCCTCTGCTCAACCTTAAAATGGGCACTGCATCGAGAAAAATGACCCCTCTACAGAGAAAGAGGGCACTTGAATGGAGTGGCACTTGGCCAGACTTTTTGCCAAAGAGCTGCTGAACTCTTAGCATTTCAAGGTCCATGAAACAATGTACCAGAGCGTCCCTAACTTGCTACTACATATTGAACAGAGTCAGTGCTAGTAGGAAAAAGAATCTCCAAGGTAAGGTTATGTGCTTTCCCTCCACCTTAGTGTGTGCAACTGTGTCAGCCTCTACATGCATGTTAGTGCACACTGCAAGAGAAAGAATTTTGCCATACTGGATTCACCTCCCACAACCTAAGAGAGCCTGAGGATATTCTTCTACTCCTGAGACTGAAGATGTGGGAAGTGGAGGCTGGCAGTATTAAACTGGCAGATTCCCTCATGAAAATGACAAAGGGTACAGCCGAAATAATGGACTCAAATGGAAAATTTTCGTTTTGTTTGTGATTAACATTGTGTCAACAAGAATTCTTGTAAAATAGCTATGTCTGTAGAGAGCATTTGACTGATTAAGACTGAAGTGATGTGCTGAGGTTGGAATGACGTAGGTCTAGAGGCTAATATCTAATCTCCAGGTGAGCTTTAGCCCTATGTACTTCAGCCCCATTCTTTGCCCACCTCTGTTTTGGAACTACCGTCCTGCAACTAATAAAATAAAATGGAATCTATTAATTTAGCAGATCTTGGATTCCATCCACCCCCAAAGCAGAGAATGTCACCAGATAGTATCTGAGACATATAGAAAAGCTTTCTCTATCTTACTGTAACCACCTTGCAAATGTACCCACTTATGTATTTTAGATTTGCTTTGATTTATGGTTCTTTGTTCTGTAAAATGATATAACAGCATGAAGCTGTGTTACCATGTTGAAGCATAGAATTTGGGGTAACATAAATCTGTGTTCTCAGGCCACATTCACTCTAATCTGGCTCCAGAATAAATTATCTCTTAATCTTTTGAAGGTGAGAGCTGTGGGTTGTCTATTTGTTTAGTGTGTGTGTGTGTGTTTGTTTTATTTTTCTATCAACAATTATAATAGTTCTTAGAGAATCCTTTGATTTTTGTTGAAAAGGACAATAATTTTTTGATTGTTTTCTCCCTGAGATAACAGCCTGTATTTGAACCACCTGCTGATTCTGAAACTGGAAAGGGGAAAATGAGGAACAAGAGAAGAAATGTCTCAAACCAACAGTGCTTCTAGCCAAAAAGTAAGTAAGAACTTCCTGTCTCAGCATTTGGAGAGTTCACAAACTCTGCGTGTTTCTCAATGGAAATCAGATTTCACAGCCTCACAGAACATCCCTGGCTCCCTTCCCTTCTCTTGAATGTGGACTTCCCTTGTAGAGTTAAGCCAACTTAGTTTCCTTCAGACCATTTTAAAATCAAGTTTCCCAACACATCACTGAGTGAGAAGTCGATATGATTAAATTTGAAGTTCAACTTTCCTTGTTATTGCCTGACTTCAGAAACCAGTGTTTATTTAAGCTCCCATTTCCCAAAGAACAGGCATTCCTAGAGGGCAGAAAGAGCATTTCCTGTCCTTAAAGTCATTCTTCTGAACACTTGCAAACCACTTCTTAAGACCCCTGTGGAGGGAGGGGCTAAAGAGATGGCTCAGTAGGTAAGAGTGCTGACTGCTCTACCAGAGGACCCAGGTTCAATTCCCAGCAGCCATATGGCAGTTCATCGCTGATATCTATAACTCCAACATCGGACATCCTCAAACAGACATACATGCAGGCAAAGCACCAATGCACTTAAAATAAAGATACATAAATTAAAAATAAAATAACCATTAAAAAGAAAAGACTCCTGTGGAATTTTTGTGTAATGGACTTGGTGACTCTTAAAAAGCCATCCAAATCTGAAACGCAAAGCATTCTCTGTTTTAGTTTAGTTTGGTTGTTTTTGTTGTTGTTGTTTATTGTTTCGGTTTGTTTGGTTTTTGGAGGAAGGGAAAACAAGGAATGAAAGAGGAGCCTAAAATATTTATCCAAGCTTATGTGATTTTCAGCTCCAGGCTCTGCAAATTGTTCCAAGCTTCCTAAATTTAAGCTTTTCCTATCCTGACTGGTACCGTACCAGATATTTCTAGCTGATAGCATTCTGTCTAAGCTCCGCCCCACGGTTAGCTGGCCATAGCCAGGTATGCCTGACTCACTATAAAAGGGCTGCTTGCCCACTCCTCGCTCTCATGGTCTCTTGCTTTCTCTTATTCTCACTTTCCCTTTCCTCCTCTCTCCCCATTCCCTTCCCCCCTCTCTCTCCACACACTCATGGCCAGCCTCTACTCCTCTACTTCTCTCTCTCTCTCTCTCTCTCTCTCTCTCCTCTCTCTCTCTCTCTCTGCCTTTCTCTGCCTCTACTACCGTCTTGACTCCCCTCTTCATGACCTTAATGAACAATTCTATACTATACCTTCGGTGGAAGAGATGTCTCAGCATGAGTCTGCCAAGGCACCCCTTTCCCTACACCTCACCACATCTCCATAGAACATAGGCCCCCCTCTCTTTATCTTTTTATAAACACATCATATGGTTCTGTGACTTGGATTTAGAAACTCTGCAGGTTGCATCCCACTCTACTACAACATGGAGATCCAATGCTCACTAGCTTAAACTTTGAAGAACTGGTAAGCCTCCTCCCCCCACTGGTCAGAGTAAATGTCCGCATGGCCCCAGGGGAGAGTTCTTGGGCTCAGAGCTACCTCTGTGCTGCCTTGGAGGATAGAGACATTCAATCTTTTCACTGACCTTCGTTCTAGGACTTTTTCCCTTGGGTGAGATTTTCCTCTCTCCTTTTGAGACAGTTTCTTTATCGAGGCTGAGAATCCCAGGCCGGACCTGGATAAGCTGCTCTGTCTATGCTCAGGGGCACCAGCCGGCCCAGAGCTTAGCTCCCAGCCTCCACATGTCTCACCGATGGATGGGTCTGTCGTTGCCACCGTGTACGCTAAACTGGCACTTTCTTGCTAGCAATCCATATCGTAGGCTTCCCCTCCCCCTTCCTCATTTGCTATCTTCTGCTCCTGCTGCTGGCTGCTGTAGACACTGGTTCCACTGCTTGAAAAGAGGTCTGGTCCTGCCCTGAACAGGGACTCTGTCTACTGTCTTCGCTCCTCTAGCATTTGCTTGTTAGCTCTACTCCCAGTTCTGGCCCTACACCTTGCATTCTGTCAGGGACGTTGTTTGTGAGACTTACTTTTCCATGCATGCGACCACCAGCTGCTCCTAAGCTTGCATGCTTTCTCTCTCTCTCTCTTGGGAGGGGCCCTGCTTGCTTGCTTGCTCAGCTTGCAGCTTCAGGAAAAGCAGCTTTGGCCCTGCCCAACCCTATCTGCTGTCAACCGTCTTTCAGCAGCACCTTGGCCCCGTGTCCCACCGCCGCCAGCCAGGGTGCCCATGCCTGGTGCCTCAACCACACATGCCAGTCTCTGTGAACTTGCCTGCTCTCTTTACAATCTGTTTCATCACTATATGTGCCACACCCCCGGCCTGTTCTCACGGCCTGCCCACACAGTCCAAGTCACAGGCCTGAACCCTCCTGGACAAACTTACTTTCTGTCACCAAAATCTCAAGCCACTGCTGTCAGCTCTCTTATACTGGTCCTAGCCAAATGTTTCTCTGTTAATGCAAAAATATGTTTTTCTCTACTTACAACCTGTCAAAGTTACTTAAGATTTTCATTCCTATCCTATCTTGATTGATGATGATTTTTTTCTACTGCCATTGAATTATGGTATGCTCCATTCAGATATAACCAATTGATGTAGCCCTCAATGTATCAGAAATCTGCTAGTTATTAATATATTTAAATCTCCTGAAGCCTTTAACAGTCTACTCCCACAAGATCTCAGAAGATATGGACACAACTACAAGAAGCTGCATGGATTGTGGTATGAAAACCAATGAAAATCACAGTGGACAAAACTGGATACCCTCAGAGTCAAATGACTTACTATCTAAATCAATGTAAGTCATTCCTCATGTCACGTGTATCTATTCTACAGAGAAAAAAATGATCTTCATCTTCTGGGCTTAAAAGCCAGACTGATTTGCCCAAGTTGTCATGAAGACCACAGAGACCACAGGGAACTGTTGGCTAGTGGACTCTGTCATTTTTTAATTGACATATGACTGCTAGATTATATTCTTTCTCAGATTTCTGACTACATTGACAGCTAAGGTAACTGTAGATTGACAGCTAGAAAAAGCTTTCACAGATGTATTCTTTTACTTCCTTACCTAAACTTGGTTTCCATTAATTAAATGCTTCATATTTCCTCTTCTTGCTATGCCACTATCGTAATATTATTTGAGTTCTTATAAATTTGCCTAATCCTAATGAACATTCCTTATATGTACAATCCAACTATATAATCACAAATTCTTATTCCTTCCGCTTCACAAAAGGCTCATCTTAAAGACTTCATGTTGTTAACTCATGTTGTTATCTCTTATGAAAACTATAAGCTACAGTAAACCCACTCAGATCTACCTCTCATGAACCAAATAGACTCCATCCAGATAAGTATATCTGCCTAAAGTTCCTACCTACTACCTATTCCTAAGGGTGGGATTCCTGTGGGTTTCAAATGTACATCTAAGAAAACAAAAACTTTTCTTTCTCCCAAATGCACTTAATCGTATTCTCTACCTCAGCATCTTGTCAAGTCCAGGCACTTACTACATCCAGGACAACTCCACAGAAGCAACCTACAGATGTTCCAATCTCCTCTCATAGACACAGATGTTTCTACTGCCCTGAATAAACCCTATTCATGTGGCTGGTGCATCAGGGGGAAGGGATGCCTCAGCATGGACCAATGGAGGCACCCCTTCTCCCACACCTTACCATACATCCACCAAAACATATTGCTTCTCTCTTTATTGTTTTATAAACACAAAAGTGGTTCCAACCAAAGTCTATCTCTTGGTCGGTATTTATTTTATATTTAATAGAGCTTATGGTGGAATTGGTTTGTCTCTAGTGATTGTCAGGATGCAAAGAGAAATCCAATAACATGAAGTTCATGATGTTATTTAGAGACCTTCCTTTCTTTCATCCCATTCTATACTTCTTTCTTTCACTTGGCCGTACACTGTTGGCGGTGACACGTTTCAGTAGAATTATTTCAGACCTGTCTTAATTCAATCCAGATAGGCCTCCTTGAGTTAATGGGATCGTCGTCTCTGCAAAAGGGTATGCTGTGTGCTGCCTTTTGCCACAACCTGTGGTGTGTCTTTGGAGAAGAATTGCATGTTTGATAAAATTTGTCAAGGACCGTTTCCAAATGCAGGGCACCATCAATCTCGCTGACAGCATCCCTAATGGCTTCACTCTGTGGTGAGAGTTTCGCCAAATGCAAGTCAACACTCAGAGCGTTACACACCTGCGCCTTACCTATTGTTTGGGTTCTGTCATCTGTTAAAGAAGACAATGGACTTTGGAGAAAGAATTCACTTTGAAGCATTTCCTCTCTGATTAAGTCAACAGATGTTATTTGAAGTCTACAGAGGGGAATTTATTACTTTGGTTTTTAAAAGGAAGTGGCATCCACAAATCTGTTTTCATGATCATTATTCTCCTCTTCTTCCTCCTCTGTGCCTTTTTTAACCGGTTCAGCCTTGTCTGGAATAACTGATGACAATCACAGTTTCGGGATCATTGTCATTTTCCAGAATTTAAACCACATCTGTTAACAGTGCCTTCACTTGAGTTATCAACTGGGTTTCCTTGCTCCCTGCTGTGTGTGTTATCTCATGGTCCTAGTGGGAGGCTGGACAGAGCTGGCCTGGTTCAAATGGGCTGGAGAGAATGAGGTAGGCAGCAGGGAGTAAGGCCTCTGTAATTACAGAGGCAGAGAGTAAACAATTAACTTCAAGGACAAAGTCAGAGATGCCCAGCTGAGCCAGTCACCAGGGCAAGAAAAGCTTGAGGCAGGCAGATCATCCATGCAGCCTGCAAGTCAAAGAGTCTGGGAAAATGAAAACAAGGGCCTGCCACCAAGGCACAGGCAAGTGGGTACTGAACACAACCAAGAAGGCAAGTGCTTGCTTCACCCTGCAGTGGGAGAGGCCAGGACAAAAGTGACACCCAGTCTCAGGATGTACCTTCTGAGCAGGTTGTCAGTTTCCTGCTCCCTTTGCTTATGAAGATCAAATTCCACTCTGTACGTGGACTCTGTCATATCATAATCATTTTAGTTATTAACACTTGACACAGAATTGAGAAATATCTAGAAAGCCTGCAAGAGAGAAAATAAGCAAATAAATACAGCTGCAAGCCGAGAATGACTTCCTTCCTGTGGCAGAGCAAACGAGAACAAGAAATTCTTGCTGCTAGTTTCATGTTGGTCTCCAGCCAAAATATTTAATTAGCACACATGATTACCAACATTTGGATGCTATCATCTGAGAGCAGATTATCTACTTATTGCTATTACAACAAGATCTGGTAAATTCACGGGTCAAAATTTATGCACAAGGAGATATAAAATAAAATTGCAACATGAAAGAAAAGGATTTTTTTTAAAGAAACTCTATGACTCAAATTACTCACCTACTTTGATAGTTTTAGTGTCTTGATTAAATGTTTTATGATGCTACTACTTAAGACAAAAATGTAAAAGCTAATTTATAGTGACATCTCTTTCAGTAAAAGGTTCCTAAGATGATTTATTGTCAAGTTGAAGTACATCATTTGTAACACAACGAGACTTCCCAAGTTCCTTCTGCACACCTAGTCAAATAGCTTCTGCTAAACAATTTCTATGAAAAACTGGCTCTTTAATTTTGTAAGACTACTTTATTTTCCTACGATCTCTCCTTCAGTCTCCTTCAATCCAATTTAGTACCTGCTATGCTATGTTATGCAGTAAGTAATGAATTTGGAACCCTGTGCCTGATAGCAATACATTTGCCTACGTGCCATTTGCAGGAACTTGATCCCCAAGATGCACACTCAGTTTTCAGGTTGGAGTCCTCATTTATGTCCCGTGCTCAATAGAGAAGCAGTTAATCAGTTGCCAAACTGGTGCTGTGTCTTTTCAGTTTTCTAATGGCCTGTCATCCTCCTGATAGTGTCTTCTGCTAAATTTATGATATTCAGACTCCTGGAAAGGACTTTATGACCAAAACACACATACATAGCTACTTAATCACACAGTTTAGATAAAAGGGGTGAGGGAGTTTATTTGCAATGACATAAAACTATCAGTGAATACAATTTACAAAGCAATCAAGTATAATTATAATAATTTATGATTTTAGAAACACTGGTTAATGATCGATGGGAATAAATGTCGAGGCTTAGAAGGATCGTTGTAAAAGTAAACAGGTTTTAAGGTTCGGAAAATGGTAAGGAAATGGCATGGGCTTTATGTTGGTAGACATGTTTGTTACAGGAGCATTAGAGGTATTATAAAAGAAGAATGTGAAGATGGAGCAAATGAGTTGATATGAGCAGGATGAGGAGAGAGAGCTGAGTGGGAACATGCTGGAAAAACAACAGCTTATGGCACAGGACAGGATCTGAAGGTACCAGACAGGAGCAGAGGAAAGAGAAGCCGTATCTAGTGACAGCATTTTGGTGGGAGGGAATGGGAGAAAATAGGAAAAGGATTAAGGGCAGAGAGAGACCAGATGGCAATTGAATTGAGCCAAAACTCATATGTCATGGACTTGCGTCTCAGCTCTAGAAACCAGGGGAAATGAAAAAACAATAATACAATAGCAAAAATAAACTCACTTTGGTAATTTTATCCATTTATATTAGATCTAATGAAATGTACTTAAGATGGACTATTTT
Source organism: Mastomys natalensis (assembly GCA_021653895.1). Lineage (NCBI taxonomy): Eukaryota > Metazoa > Chordata > Mammalia > Rodentia > Muridae > Mastomys > Mastomys natalensis. The sequence continues at coordinate 174,465 of JAJTUV010001365.1, read as the reverse complement.
TAAAAAGAGGGAGGAAATGTTTACAGTAAGATTTACAGAATCAAGTAAGATAGAGGAAAGCACATGCCAACATTAATGGTGATCAGAGAAGCCATGCTTGGGTCTAGCTTCCTTCTAGTCTCAAAAAAAAGAGGGAAATGTTTGACTTTTAAAATTTTCATTAAACATCACTATCTGAAATCAAGATTTCTGCTAATTATTTTTTCTTGGTAAAACTGGTTCTTAGAAGACAATAGAAGTAGTGATACATAGCCATCCCATATCCCTGGAAACTAACAAGGGGTAGGGAGAGAATAAAGGAAAGTCAGACATAAGTGTAGAAAAGCTGGAGTTGGGTGGGCCATGCATAATCTTGTGGAGTGGCATCAACCATGCATGATCTCAAACCTCAGTGTGTTTCTTATGTCTGCTACATTAACCTTGTTGGGCTACTGATGCCAACCAGGTCCCTATGAACAACTCAAAGTATGCTGGACGACTCACATAACCATTATTATATGTGTTATACATACACTTAAACTCAATTGGCTGACAAGTGTAGTTGTATCTTATGATACCCTTCTGTTCTTTCACTAACCGTGTATCTTGGAGACCATGTACTACATTTTAGAAATTTGATTGACTTAATTTCTTTTCTGCTGCTGCTTCTATTTTTTACCCACTATGCTACGAGGGCCAGGTTTCGATCTGAAACATCTCACTTAAAGTCAAAGATGTTGGCCAAACTATTTGTCTCAGATCTCCAGCTCATTCATATAAAAAAAAAAAAGGGATCAATGGATCAGAAAGTCCTAATGCAAGGGGAATCTTATGTGTAAGGGACTAAATGTGATTTCTCTTCCTCCCTATTGAAAAATAATGAGTGACAAGAAGTGTTGGTATCAGCCCCGAACTCAATGAAGTCACATCCAGGCGACCCTACATCATTGCCAAGACAACCGCCATACACTCCCAGAATCCACCTGGCTACTCACCTTTACCTGGGAAAGGGCTTCGTCACCCCTGTTATAAAAAGGCAGAACCCCCCTGACCTTGCTCTGTCTTTTCCCTGCCATTTCCTCCCATTTTCTCTCCCCACCTTTGCCCTCCGCCCTGAATAAACCTCTTCCCCTGTGGAACCGTTTGGTCTGGTGTGGTCTGTTCTGAGCTGCCTGCCAAAGTCTAACAAGAAGAATCACTCATTTCCTGGTAAATTATTTCCAGCTTCATAGAAACTATAGCAGCCATGGCCCATGTAATGCTAATTCTCACGCAGTAACACCAACTCTCCGAGAGATGGAACTCATCCCCGTCTTTCTTCTCTGGAGACTTTGATTGTGACTGGCTTCCTCTTGTCTTGTTCATTACAGAGCGTTATGCTGTGCTTCCAGCTCCCAGAAGCAGAGATGTCATGAGTCAGCCCCAACCTTTTAGCATCAACTTCCTCACTTAGCCATCTCTTCAGCATCCAGGAGTTTGTCAAAGTTCAGCTTCCCATCCTCAAGTGTTTGCCTGATGGTGAACTGCAAGCAGGTGCAAAACAACGAAGAGGAACTGAGGCGAACATTTGACTCTGAGGCATAGTGTGACTCTCGGGGCTGAGTGGCGCCGAAAACACAGCACTGTTGACTGATGCCTGGCCATCAGCATAGTTTCATAACCCCACTGCCAAATCTCTTCTTGTTTAATGTGATTAAGTAGCTGGATCAATAGTTACTAATCAGCCATTCTCTCGCAGGTGAGTCTTAGAGATATTTGTTCTTGCTTCCCATACAGGCTGTTTAAATTGATAGGTGAGCAAGGAATGGGAAAGGCATATAAGTGGAGGTTAAGGCCATAGGATGTGACCAGAATCCCTCTCTCTGTCTGCTCTAGTCCTTAATGCCCAACCATATGCCTTGTCTCAGGGTTTGAGTGGGATATAGCTTGAGAAGCCTTGTATGCTGGAACTATTAACCATCCACTCTAACATGGCCTTGGACAGACCTTCTTTAGGATGGCTTGCAGTCCAGGACAGCACTAGGGTCATAGCCAATACGCTTATTCTCTCCAAATACGTCCCTGAGAGTGTTCAGACATGTATGCAACAGGTCACACCACTAACCTGACAACTTTCAACTCTTGAGCTGCAAGGAAAATTCCTGAAAGACTCAAAGATTCATACAGGACATGAAGATAGGCTGAGCTGACATATGGTGACTCAGAAAATCCACAATCATATGAAAAAGTCAAAATAAAACAAATACTAGTTTTGGTAACCACGTTACAAAACAACGAACACCCTGATAATTCTACTACTGATCTTTTTTACTTCCGACTTACCTGTGAGCCTGCTGCAATGGGCTCCCTACCAATTCCCACGACTTGAGAGAGCTAATCAGAAATGACACAAGGCTTAGATATTTATTCATTCTTTTAAAAATATAGTTACTAAAGGCAAGACACTATTCAAAGAACACAAGTGAATATTGCTCAATGATTCAGTCTCTCTCTCTCTCTCTTTCTCTTTCTCCTTCTAATTCCTCCCTCCCTCTTTCTTTTTGTCTTTTCTTTCTTTCACTTTACCTCTCTTTTCATTCTTCATTACCTCCTGCTTCTTCACATTTCATATATATATATATATTATATATATGCTCACATGCATTTTATAATATATGCATGCATGCATATCTCACATTCACATATGTTTTATATGGAAATTTTAAAATATAAAATCACAATGTCATATAAAATCAAGGATGCGTCAACTCATGAAACATTTCCCCCCACTAGAATTTAGAAATGAGATATAATTTCATACTGGCCAAAATCATTTTAAATGCTCCTATGAGCAAGCAAATGCTTCTTTTCTTTCAATTAAAATACCACTGCTGCACATTAAAATATATTTCAAAGGAACTTCCAAAGAATACATCTCTAAAGAAACTCCAAAATATAGTAAAGCTGGATATTTTATGATTACTTATTTAGTTTAAAATAAATACAACTTACTTGTATTTCATATACTTGGTCAAATTATATCAATTAGTTCATGCTTTAACATATCTCCTCTTATCCAACACAGAGTACAATATGTAAAAATGTAAAAGGAAAGATGTAAAATATGTATCTGGACTCAAAATGTATTAAGTGACTCTATGCATCAGAAACAGAAAGGCAAGCAGTGCTGCCTACTTGAAAGAATAGAAAGTTTAATCACAAGGAAACATTGATTGAAACAAGCTGTGAATGTTCCTGAATTAAATAAAAATGCAACTTCTTCAGCTGGAAGTAAGCTATAAAAACATGAAAGATTATAAAAATACATCCACACTATCTTAGTTAGGGGTTTTATTGCCCTGAAGAGCATAGTAACATTTATAAAAGGAAAACATTTAAATGGGGCTGGCTTACAGTTTGGAGGTTTAGTCCATTATCCTCAGGGTAGGAAGCATGGCAGCATGTAGGCTGACAGGGTGCTGGAGAAGGAATTAAAAGTTCTACATCTTGATGCACAGGCTGTAGAATACTGTGACACACTGGCCAGACTTGCAACTTCAAAGCCTACTTCCACAGTGACACACTTCCTCCAACAAGGCCATACCTCCTAATAGCGCCATTCCCTATGGGTGAAGCATCCACACACATGAGTCTATGGGAGCCATTCCTATTCAAACCAGCACCCATGCCTAGACTCATCATTGTAAAACCAGAACACAGGAACTCAGAGATACCAGCTGTTAGGGAAACAGACTACAGACAATAACTAGTAATTTAACTAAACGTTAAAGTGGGATCCACATCAAGATCTCCCTGTAACAGGTAAAACCTAATGAAACAAGAAGTTCCTCGTCGGTAGTAAAGTTGTGGTGAGCATGTAGTCCAACTTTTGTGCACCTGACATGGAAATATAAATTGGCAAATTCACCTTTAATGACTTTCAGCAATAAATATTGATCATTATAGCCTAAGAACCAGTAGCTCTAATATTTAACTCTGAGTCATAAACCCAACAGAAATTTAAATTAAGCATAAATGAAAGGTAGGTTCTAGGAAGGAAATGACCAGAACTTGACCATCACAGAGACTAACTTCCACTCTCAATAGATGAGACTACATTAAATTTAAAAGTGTCTTGTTACACAATAATTGAAAGGTACCATCAGTGCAAACCAAAGTGAAAAAATTCTTACCAGGTACATTTCAGTTGCAGGACTGGTATCCAGAATTCACAACTAACTGTAAAAATTAAATAGTATAATAATAATACTTCCAATAAAAAGGGACCAGTCAAATGAACAGATAGTTTTCAATAAAAGAGACACAGATGGCCAAAAACTATTCCATAAAATGTTCAGTATTTCAAGTCATGGGAGAAATGCATGGAAAGCTACTTTGAGACTCCACACTGTTCAGAAGGTATCATCAACAAATTTGGACAAACGCTGCAGATGTTAAGAGGAAAGAGGAACCTTCATTCAGTGTTAGTGGAAAAGCAAATTAATGCAGACATTATGGTAATCAATTTGGAGGTTCCTCAAAAAAAAAAAAAAAAAAAAACTAAAAAATAAAATTTTCTATATGATCAAGCATCCTGAGGTACGTACTCAGTAAACTCTAGATCCTACCACAGAGATGTTTGCATATCCACATTTATTGTTACTTTATTTATGATAGCCAGGAATGGAAACTAAGATGTCCATAAACCGGTAAACTGAAAAAGAAATGTGGTATGTATCAAACTAAGTTATTATTTGGTCATAAAGAAAAATTAAATCATAGGATTTTCAGGAAAAAAATGGTGGATTTAAAAAGCATAATACTAAGTTGAGTTTTCGCTCAAACTCAAAGAAAAAAACGTTCTTTTTCATATGTTGATTGAAGTCTACAGTGTGTGCATGTTTATATGTAAGCATCTATAATTGTGAGTATAGTATAACATTTAGAAAGGAGACAAAAAAGGGTAATATTGGGTAATGAGGAACAACAGGATATAGTAGAAGACATGTGTCATGTGTCATGGCTATAGAGGCTGGTGTTCTAGTTCAACTCTGTCATAGGTTTATTTTTTTTTTCTTTTTTGTGATGAATAAGTGCATAATGAAATTTACAATGAAAGAATAAAATGCTAAGCAAAGATCTATGGCTCTAGACTAGCTCTTCTAAATGTGCAGAAGTGTAATTATATATTTCTAAATATATATACATTCCCAAATTTAATTATATATTCCTAAATATGATATATATTCCTAAGTATAACCTACTTAGTCTATACAATGTTACTTGTATGCATGTTTTCAAGGCTGAAATCTTTTGGTATTGGATAATTAATTGGTGTGTTCTTTCCTGGGGAAGATGATTTATTTAGCACTCAAAATTCCTTAGTTGTCTATAGTTCTTTGTGTTGGGTTGAGCCTCATGGACTTTCCTTTACCCTTGTTAGCAAGTCTATTGTCTTTGTTTGGCTCATATTAAGACCACCCTGTGGTGTTACTTTATGGGTGTAGCTTCTGACATTGCTAGGAGATACAGTCTCAGAGCAAGCTCCCTCCTTTTCTGGCTCTTAGAGTTTTTCAATCCCTTCTTCCATAATGATCCCGGAGCCTCAGGAGCAAGAATTGTTTTGTAGACATATTCATTAGGACTAGACTCCACAACTGTGTATTTTGATTGGTTGCAACTTTCTGTAAAGATCTTCGTCGGTTGCAAAGAGAAGTTCCCTTGATTGAGGGTGAAGAAGACCCTTATCTGTGTTCATAAGAATAAATAGTTAGAATGTAGTGCGGAGTTATGTTGTTTAGTAGAGTTGTGACTGTAGGTTTCCCCCAAGACCCATGACTTTATTAGCCTTGAGTTGTAGCCTAGGTTTCCAGTGCCAGGCACGATTTCCCTCTTGTTGATTAGGTTTTAAGTCCAATCAGAGAGCTTACTGCCATTGGTTACCTGCCATTCTGGTTAATGTTGTGGTTCATAACTATCATAACTGCATAGGGACCTAGGTTGATTCCCTTCTTTGGAAACTTGCATGGCACTTTCTGGTACCATGAAAACTAACCCGCATGGAGAAGGGCATTCAAGTCAGTTCCAATTCAGGGGTATCTGGGCCAATGTCCGAAGTACATGATGACTTCAGCAATAGGAATTTACTTTCCATCTTGGGTGGGTGGGATGGAGAAACTAAGGGCAATAGCAATAGTTTGTATGTTTTGGGAGTTCTTTTAGATAAACCCAATGAACAAATCAAAAGATGTCTTCTCATATCTGGTGTTAGAATTTTGTTAGGTGCTCTTGGCTCTTGAGAGACCATTGTTGGCCCAGATAATAAAATTTCAATTAAAGAATATATGTATATTTATACAGAAACTTTTGTGTATTATATTTTTTAAAAGAAAATAGTCAATAGTATGACGATTTTAGACTTCATATAACTTTTTCACTCATCCTTACTGTTCTTATTTTTAAAATGTATTTATGTGTGTACCTAGGTATATGTGTATGTACCACATGCATGCAGTACCTATGGAGGCCAGAAGAGAGCATTAAATATCCTGCAACTGGAATTAGAGTCACTTGTGAGGTTCCTGATGTGAGTGCTGGGAACCAGTCCAAGTCTTCTCCAAGAGCAGCAAGTGCTCCTAGCAGCTGGGCTACCTTGGCTGGCCTCCAGAATGTTTATGCACATAAGTTACTAATATCATCCAAACAACTAAACGCATCAGAACAACATGAAGGAAAGCTAAAGGAATTTGGAGCAAGAAAGGGAAGAAGAAAAGGAAGGAGAAAAATCATACAGAACATTTACTAATCTCATCAAAGTCAGGAAAAGACAAGAAAATGTATGGTAAACAGAAACCATGAAAACATCCTGTTCAAATAAGCCCAAATGGATAAAGTTAACGACAAATAGGTAACTATAAATAAAGTTGTCTATAAATACATAAAACTCGGCTATTAAAAGAAAGGTTATTATGTTTTGTAAGGTTGTTTTGAAGATAGCATCTGTGAAATATCTGAATAATAATAGTGAAAAAATAAAATCTCTCCCCCTCCCAAAAAAAGGTTATTAAATGGGATAACAGTAAGATAAATTCATCTATATTCGGGTTACAAAATATGACAGCAACCAGAAGGAAACTTGAGCATAAAACTTTGGAAAACCTAAGTAGATGTTGACAGGGAAATGCACTAAGTAGTGAGGAACAGTCCTCAGGACAGTGAAATGCTTTCTGAATGTGTGCACCTGAGGAGAATAGTACATTAGTCAGAATAAACAACAGGGCTCCCCAGTAAAATCAAACCCAGAACTGGAACAGGAGACATTAAACACTCCAATAAGAAGACCAAACATAAAAAAAAAACCCCAAAGATAGAATATTTAAACCCTAGGTTGTACTTAGTCCCAGAACACTTTTCATCCTTATGTTAATCTGCAAACACCAACTTCCCCAGTGGCTTAGAAGAGAGGACATATGAGTAGCAAGCTTTAATGCTTATATTACAGAGGAAGGTGTTCAGACTCAGAGAACATGGCACGTGGCAGGCAGGAGTGGGGACTTAAGGAGGATTGTGCCAGTCTATGTCACAATAGGGAACAAAAAGAGACATAGAGTTCACTGGAAGTACTGACAGGGTGAAGGATAAAGGCACAAGAAGTGTGCAAAGACAGCAGCAGCAGCAGCAGCAGCAGCAGCAGCAGCAGCAGCAGCAGCAACAAAAGAAACCACAGCAGGCCGGACTTAAAGGAGGGAGGCCCTTGGTCCTGTGGAGGTTTGATGCCCCAGCATAGAGGGATGCTGGAGCAGTGAAGTGGGAGAGGGTGGATGGGTGGAGGAGCATCCTCATAGAGGCAAAGAAGAGAGGGAAGAGGGCAGTTGTGGGATGGGAAGTTTGTGGAGGGGTAAACAGGAAATGGGATATCATTTGAGATGTAAATGAATGGAATGATTAATAACAAAGAAAAAAAAAACTGTCTCCAAATTAAACTTCTGTCATGTTACTGAAAAAAAAAAAAAAAAAAAAAAGGATACAAGCAACTTTTAACTAATGCTTCATACCATAGAGAAACTTAATAAAAGCATGTTTTGAATAAAATATGAACTCAAATGTAAGACGATAACAACACAGGATGAGGTAAAAAATGAAAATTGAAAATATAAGGAGACAAATCGAAGGCATAACAGCACCATCATAGAGCTAATAGCTAAATTACATGCAGAAAGGAATTGAATGAACATGGTTGAAAAACACATTGTTTATGCATAGGAAGGTTTGTGATAAGCACGGGAAAATCAAACAGAAAAGATGATGAGCATATTAAGGGAAATGGAAGGTAATAGCTAGAGAAGATTGACAAAGCCAATACACAAGCTTTAAAGAATACAGTTGTCCTTGAGCTGAAAATCCAGTAAGTGAATCAGAATAATTATTACAATAAAAAATAGAAAAATAATACTGGAATTTAATAATTAGGCTTTGCATCCAAAAATAAATAGCATCATACAAAGCTGTACCCGAGGCTATTAGTTCTAACTGATTCTCTTCTTGTTTCTGAGTTTCAAGGATAAAGGAAAGATGCTTCTGCCATATAAGGACCAATAGCCGCTTACCATTGAGAACAGCAGCAGGCCGTGCTTACTCTTTTGTAGAGTAATGTTTTAGTTTATGGTATAATGAAACCATGTCTACTAAATTCTGAAGAAGAAATGTGATCCAAAAATGCATCCAGCCAACATTTGAGTAAAGTATAAAAAGCATATAGGGGCGTAGGGGATTTAGCTTGACTGGCAAGCACTAGGCCATGGGTTCGGTCCTCAGCTCCAGACCAAAATTAAACAAACAAACATATAATCAAAAATTGAACATCATCATCATCATAATAGGCATATAGGGAAAGCATATAATGGTAATGGCATGCCTTAGATGTTTTGTAGAAAATACAAGTGTTCAGTGAAGACTTGAACTAACCAGAGGTAAGACTTATGGTAAATGGTGACTCCTACTATGTTTAATTCTAGACAGTAATGTTCTGCACTATTACAAAGAGACCCAGGCATTCTAAAACCAGACAGAGATCCTTTGCTTTAAAAGGCAATGGAAACAATATGCTCTGGTATGGAATAACTTGTGAGAATACAGATTTTTCAAAGTATTTCTCAATATGAAGTATTTTCTTTTACCATAATGTATTTTCAAAATATTTTCCCTCTGATTAAAATCCATACAAGAGGAAAACAAAAATTCAGATCTCAAGAACCACCATACGGTTTAAAAATTATAATGAGCATTAAATCAGAAATTACAGGACTGGGAGCAATAGTGAGAAACACAGTTACAAATCATAACAAAGCTGTCTTAAAACTTTAAATGTTTGAATGTCTTTTCTTAATGGCAAATGAATTCCAGTGTATTGCTTTTGATTGAAAACAGAATGCAGACTCTGGTGGTGGCTCAAGCTGACAGAATGTGCACATAGGCTGTTCTCTATCTCTCTCCCAACACTGGATACAAGTGACAGCAAAAGTGTAAAAAGGATCAAAGAGAGGAAAACACGGGACAGTAGTTGTCAGAAAAAAGATCAGCACGTTTATGGGAGACTAAAGAATAAAACAGGGGTAGTGTAGGCAGGACACTTCCTGTACATGCAGAAGCCATGTGCCACAAGTGGTTAGAATCTAGAGTCAATGCAAAGTAAGGCTTTGTGAAAACACAGAGAGAGTGTGAAGGAGCCATGATGAAACCTCTTATTTTGAATGCTAACTTAGTGTGATGAGGTGACATGTTGGGGAATAGCTCTGTGAAGGTGCTGACTTGCTATGCATGATGTGCTGAGTCTAGCCCACAGTACCTCAAAACCTAAGTGTGGTTAAAAAATCTTCCCATCCCTCTGACTTATTCATCCTAAAGAACAAACCAAAACAGTTCTCATCACAGGATATAGGAGAGCCAAAGATGTTGACACCTTCGTTCAAGTCAAGTCTATTGCTTCATTTAGGATTTCTCCAGCATAGCAACCTTATCCCCAGTCAATCATCTTTAAGGAAACTATGTAGTCAAAGTCACCTTTAAGGAAACGACATAGTCAAACTTCTCAATCTACTTTTTCAGTATTCTAAAGCAAAAGATAAAGAAATACATTCAAATAAATATCATACATTGTCTGACATTTGAGGACAAACAAAGTCAAACTAAACCTGATGTAGTACCCTAAGGAAACACAGATAATATCAGAAATAGAAAAGAACTTTCTTGACGGCCATGTCAATTATAAGCATGCAGATGTCACACACATCCAGCAAGATGTCAGTACAGAAATATGAATGGCTATACTTGGAAGCAAGAAAGAACACTTAGAAGCTGTAAAAAATGAAACCATGAGATTTATAGGTACATGGAAAGGCAGAAATCTAGAAATGGGTGAACAGAGTAAATACTTTAGGGAAGGCGTAGAATGTAGGTATATTGAAAGTAACAGGAAGAATATCAGGGATGGAAAAGTTTTAACAGGGAGGGAACTGGAAAAATAAGTATGTTTGTGGTTGTAGGGGGAACATATAAAATAAAGTCTATAAAATGACCCTAGGAAGCCTTATGGTCAATGTACCCATTTAAAAATATCATTGGAGGAGATAATCAAATACATGTGATATGAAAAAATTGGGAAGAGATACTGGATTAAGGGTTTAAGCCAGGATGAGGGAGGAGTAGAGAGAGGAGGATATGAAAGGGTTAACCAAAACTAAGGATGCATGAAACAAAGTCTTATAGAAGCTCCTTAGTTCATAAAGTAATTGATATGTATATGTGTATGTGTGTGTGTGTGTATGTGTATTGTATGTATGTATGTATTTTTAAATAATATGAATTCAGATGACCTGCATTGGTGGATGATGCATTCCTTTAAGTTCTTTAACAATCTCAGCACTAGGCATGGGCTAAACTCTAGAAATTATTACTTCTCAAGACAGTCCAGACACAACCAAAGCAACACAGGCTATCAGCGCTGCTCCTGATTGCCAAACATAACTATATAGTAAGAGTCTATTGCTAAAGCCACAACATTTTGATTTCAGGACACAGAAATCGATCTTGAATTGACCAGGGAACTTTCTTCCTTCTGGCAAGCTTTCAAAATGCTGGAGAGTGCTAGGCAGGCCACTGGGGAAAAAGGCATCACTGGTCTCACCTAGCATAGGACCTGGTATAACCTATCTTCTAAGAAAGAGATACCCACCAGTGCAATAGTGGCATGACTGTTATTGGGGTAGCTGACAGCTTTCTGCTTTGATTTAAGGACTGCTCCACAGGAGGACATGCATGCGAGGCACTATAGATTTGATTTTAAAAACCACACAAGAACTCACGCTGGCATGGTCCTACACCCTCATGTGGAAACCACCATTATTATTTCGTAAAATGATCATGCTGTCAAACTGCCTTCCAAATCTTTATGTTTACACCAGTAGATCCATGCTGCTCTCAACTTTGGTGGAGAGCTTCTTTTTGCAGTGGGCAAAGGATTTGTAAGAGGTCAAAGTGTGATTTAAAAGTCACTTTTGGGTGCTCATCCCTAAATGAGATATCAATACTAAATATTTTTAATTAAACTTTTATTGGTTATTTTATTTATTTACATTTCAAATGTCCCCCCCCCGCCCAGTCTCTCCTCTGCAACTCCCATCCCTTTGCGCTTCCACTTTGACTCTATGAGGGTGCTCCTCCACCCACCTACCCACTCCACTCACACTTTAGCATCTCTATGCTGCTCTAGCCTCACAGGACCAAGGGCTCTACTTCCGTTGATGCAAAAGGCCATCCTCCTGCTGCATTGTACTGTAGCCAATGATAACTCTCCATGTATGCCTTTGGCTGGTGATTACTCCTGGAGCTCTGGTGGTCCTAGTTGATGTTGCTCTTATGGAGTTGGAATCCTTTAGTCCTTCCTTAGCTCTTCATTGAGGCCCTGGGCTCAGTGCTAAATCTTTACACTAAGGACTCAGGTAATAAAAGCAATGTAAGAGCCGGAGGGTAGTGAGGTGTTATGAACTGCTGTTCCCTGGATATCATGTGGCTGTCAGTTCATTTACCACAGCTGCTGTGGTTCCCTCAGTAAGAACTACCCAAGATCAAGGCAGTAAAAACTCCAGCTTAGATGGAAGAAGGGTTTAAAGAGAGCATCCGAAGTCGATCGCTGCTGAGGAGGGAGACTCATATTTCTTTAGGGTATGGCTACTGTGAGGTGCTTATTTTCCGATGGATGGTACCATACTCATTCACAAATAAATAGCAGTAATTGGACTCAGTGGGTTTATAAAGGAGAAGGAGGATACGGCGTTTGGAGGGGACATATTGAGTGCAGTCTAGGGGAAACTGGTAGGCGACATGGAGAATATATGTGACTAAAATACTCGTATTTATGTAGGGACTTCTCAAAAATAATTTCTTAAAAAGGAAAACTAAGTGTGACTACTGAAAAGAGGGATAAATGCAGAGAAAAGGTTCAAAGAATGATAGACAAGAGCATCTGCCACTGATAACACGAGTATTTTGATTGGGAGGAGCCAGGGAGAGCTGAGTACAGTAGATGAAACAAACACTGGTTCCAAAACCAAACCTTGAGAGAATGACCATGGCTAAAGAGAAGTGTCTAAATGCTTTCAACACTGACTGTTAGTGTGCAAGAAAATTCACTTACGAAAGGCTTAAATTTGAACGTTGAAGTCATTTCCTTACCTCGCCAGATCATGATGCAATAAAATTATGTGTAAATGCTCGTAAAATTTGTCTTCTGTACTTCTGTCAAGTTACTTAAGATGGATCATAGATAACAAAGTAACTAAGGAATGAGAAAGATGTAGGATGCAGGAAAGAGGAGCCTAGTATGGGCTGATAATAAAGACCTAATGGAACTGCTATGCAATAAGATCAACTCCAGGGTGCAGCCCCCAAACAAATCATCGTGTTTAAACGTATATCTGAGGGGGGTGGGAGCTATTCCATTCACTTGATGGCGGATCAGAAACCACAAACACAAATTGAGGAATTGTTCAAAACAGGGAAAATAAAATTAAAGTTGTATGTATTGGGAAAAGACCTTACACTTACATGCACACATACACTCACACTGCGATACTTTCTCAGCTAAGCAGAGAACTACATTATAAAGTTATGATAATGGGAGGAGTCCGTTTTCAATATGTAGATTTAAAATGTTCAATTTGAGTATTTAGAAAAAACCCTTATATATGCAAAAAATTGTTACCATGTCATACTTGCTTGACTTAGTATGGAACCATACACAACATATACTACAACAATGGGAAAAAAATACAATAATGGGAGAAATCGTTCTATTGAAGAATTTAAAATCAGAAGTAAAGCATGGGAAATTTAACTCTGGTGATGCAATAGAAACTGTTTTCAGTCTTGCCAAAATAAATGTGAAAACCAAATCTTACAACATAAGGAAATCAAAAGTGAGGGTGTGAAAAGGTCAACACTGTTTCTCCACACCCAGTGAAACCAGAAAAAGAAGGAAACACACACTGTTAAATGTACAGTGATAGCCCCAAGGAGGCACAGTCATGGTAGAATAATGGCTCTGAGAACGGAAGGGGAGGCCCACCAAGGGGAATATCTCAATTTACCATGGAAAGAAATCAACAGACAATGTTTAAAATGGGCAATCTAACACATCACAGCTAATCAAGTTAGACTCATAAACCTAGAAGCAGAAACCATTAGGAGTTTTAAATGGAAGACTAAGGAAGACCGAGGATGTGAAAAGTTGTTACTTTTCATGACCACTCCCTTTTTCTTTTGTTCTTTGTATAGTCTTTGTCCTATTTTGATAAAAAATTGAACTTTAGAAATATATATATGTATGTAGATATTTAAAGTAATTATTATTAGAAAAATAAAGTTGTAGAGTGTCTCTATATAACATCATTTATGCTGTATAGTCACTTATTTAAACAAAATAAATGTGGGTGGACATTGTAGCACACTCATATAATTCCATACTCAGAAAGCTGAAGCAGGGGATTGGTATGAGTTCAAGATCAGCCTAAGATATTCATCAAAATACCACCTTAGTTCTCTCCCCCAAAAATATGCATAGAGAAAAACTTAACAGAAACAGTCATTTAATATTTCCATGTAGTGAGATTTCAGGAGGGCTTAATAGTGTTTTTCATAATTGTCTGTATTGCTTAAATAATTTATATCTAGTTTTAGTTTCATAACAATACCTTTATTCTGTGCCTCGAGTTCTGGGGGATTAGTGAGATTTAAATAGGACAAAGTATAGTCAGAAAATCCATTAGACTTTTACAAAAGCCTAAGTGGGGAAAAATATAGTGTGTAGGCAAAGATGTTTAGCATGGCAACAAAAAGGCAGGAGCCTAAAGCACAACGTAATTCAGTGGGAGAAACAATGGGCTGGTTGGCTTAGAGGTTGTCACCCAATAAGAAGTGGAATGAGGCTGACGTTTCTTGCTTGAACTACGTATAGATGGCACAGATGGAGACAGAATACACGGTGTTATTCCCAAACTGGGAAAGGTAAAAGGCAGTATGGAGAGTTTGTCTTTATGAAGTCTAAGTTTAAGAATATAAGGAAAATAAATTATAATCCTATAGTTTATTCACATGACTTGGAGTTCAGATAAGTCCATGCTAAACATATAAATTAGGTATTTGTCAACAAATAGATGGGAAGCTAAGTTATGTATGGATACAGGGAGCTATTTCAGTAAGAAAAGACGCTCGGGGTGACAAGAGGTTGCTACATGCCAAGTAGAAGGACTTGTTCTTTTTTCTTGGAGAGAGGACACTGGTTTATCAGAACAAGAAAGGAAGAGGCAAGAAATAAAGGTGCAAATGACTCCTGTAGCTTCCTGGGAAAGAAAATGTGGTCTAATGGCCGTTAATGTTCTCAGTCTATTCGAGGTAAAATCATCATAAAGGAGGGAAGAGGGGGAAAAACAGTGAAAAACTGCTAACACAGAGATGAGAAAGCCTGAAGTGATCTTATAGGTCATTAATCTTATCAACTTGTCACATTAGCTATGAGATAAGTAATCTTGATTCATTCGGTTTAAATCATTCCCTGAGTGAAAGAATATTAAATTTAACATTCACATAGATATACAGAGACTTCTAAGATGTTGTTATCTTAAAATAATTATGTATTCTGTAGCACAATTGTCATAATACAGATAATAACACTGATGACAAATTTAAACAGTTTTCCTCAAAGTCTGTTGTTGACTATGGCAGTTTGAATGAATGTGGCTTCCATCTACTCATATGCTTAAATACTTGGTCCCCAGTTAGTGGAAGTGTTTTGGAAGGATAAGGAGGTGTGGCCTTGTCCAAGGATCTGTATCACTGGAAATGGGCTTTGAGGTTCCAAAAGTCTTCTGCTATTTCCAGTGTGCTCCCTGCCTCTTGATTGTCATTACAATTGGGAGCTTTCAGCTGTTTGCTGCTGACATGGTCTGCTTTGTTACATTGGACTCTAATTTTCTGGGAAGATAAGCCCAAATGCTTCCGTGTATAATGCTTGGTCATGGTGTTTTATCACAGCAACAGAAAAGTATCTAATACAGTGTCAGAGGTAGAATTAAACATAAGCATGCAGGTTCTTGATATATTGGTTTGAAAGTTTATATGCACACATTCTTTGGGCTTTACAGATAGCAATATTTCACATGATATACCTCTGAACATTTCTGTGGGAATCATTATTTTCTTCTTTGTCAGTGCTGAAGATTAAACACAGATCCATGCACGTGCTAGTCAAGTGTCCAGTCATTGAATAATGACACATTATTTTGTGTGAAATAATTTTTAAATGCACAGGTAATGACTATAGAAAGTGTCTATATTCAGATATAGTGATCTATCTCTTTTTTACGTTGGCAGTTATTATTTGAGACATAATTTATTATCTCTTATATTCCAGTATTTTTCTAAATTTCTGCTCAGAATAACTTCCACAAGGTAGAAAAAATAATTCCCAAATTCATTTCTGTCATTTGATTATCTTTTTCAGAATTATACCACATGACTCTGTGTTTTTCACACTCCAAATGGCAGCCACCTGCCACCTCCTTCACACAGGAAATAGTCCACCAAAATTCTACTCCAGATATATACCATCTTCCCTGGGAAGAAGGAAATGTACAACTCTGTATTTATCCTTATTTTTTGTAAATATTTTGTTGGGTTTTGTCATATTACATTAATACAGTTTTGCCTTTGTGGATATTGCATTGAACACCCACCCCTGCTTCCTTTATTGTCATATTTAATCCACTTCAGATAGCAAGATTTGGCTGGTATTAAACTCATTACTTTTGGAAATATTCTTTGAAATATTATTCTGTACAATTTTGAGCATCACAGAGATCTTCTAATTAGACACAACTTTAAGATAATACAACCGCTATCACAGGGGCCCAAAGAGTTTTCTTCTTTCACTATCTGTAGCTTTGTGTATGAGCAAATGCAAATAAAAATACATTAAAAGACAGTGAAAATGTTTTCTTTTACACTTAGTGTTTGCGATACAGGAAGAATAAAGACAGCCAGGAAACATGGTCACTGGGTTAAGAAAGGGCAGTTCCACAGCAATGACAGCTGGAGATGGGTTTAACCTGAGGATCATGACAACTCTCTTGTGAGCTACCAATATGTATTTTAAAATCTGTGAAGTAAGTTCTTTTTTTTTTTAAATTGTCTACAATCACACATTTCTCCTGGAACTTTTTTTTTTTTAATCATTTTTCTCCCATTGGAGGGAAAGTCCCAGAGCTGTGGTAAAGAGCACTGTTTTCACTAGATTATATTTTTGAGGGTCACAGTCAGCTCAATATATGGGAAATTTCCTTAGACTTGTTTTGAGAATAATTCCTATTCTCTCCTATGGTAAGTCACTGAGCATGGTCTAACAAAATACCAACAATTCCCAAGCAAGAACTATATATGTGGTCAAGAATATGGCACATATTCGCGTATAAAATACTGTTCTAACTATTAGAATGATAAAACGAAGGATTTTGCTTTTATTGGCTCGCAATCAAAACAGATTTCTCAACTATGCCAAGCGAGCTGGCTAGTTTTACGTCATGTTGACACAAATTGAGTTCATCAGAGAGGAGGGGGCCTCGATGGAAACAAATGCCCCCATAAAAGCAGACTGCTTGCAAGCCCTTAGGGCATTTTCTTAATTAGTGGTTGATGGGGGAGAGCCGTGCCCATTGTATTTAAAAATTGCCACAATTTTTAAATACATTAGTTAATTCTATAATAAAATGTTATTTCTGAATTCCTCTGTGGTAACTGTTAGCTCTTTTTTTTTTTAAAAAAAATTGTTAGTTCTTAAAAATGATTTACACATACATTATTTATTTTTTATTCTAAGAAAGCATTCACGTGAACATCTGATTTTTTTTGTTAATACTTTTAAAATTACTTTTTAAGTTGGTTATGAAAGTATGCAAATTTCAAGCTCCGGAAACCCCAGTGTCCACTCCAGCTCCACTACCACAGATAGACATTCTAATCTGGAGCTGGGAATCAACCTGAATAAAATTGAAAGGGAAACTGGAAGATACTTTCTCCCCATCTCATCAGGTCCTTCGTCAAATGCAAACGTCAGGGCTTCAATAAAATAATAACTGGTCTGAAGTAATGGTGCTTTGCATTTCATCTAATTTTCCCCCAAAACATAAATGAGTGAGTTTTATTTTCAGGAGATGAGTAGAAGAGCAATGTTAAGGGGGGCATATCTCCTGGTGGTTTGCTTTATTGGCAAGGCTAGCAGGTCACTAATTACAAGGGGATGGCTCACTTCTCTTTCTTACACATGAACCAAGCCCTGGTCATAAATTACACGGACATAGATAAGTGTTGATACTTCAAGTCACACATTTGCCATTTGCAGAAGTAATGAGCATTTGAGACAAATGCCTGAGGAAATAAAGTCAGGGAGAAAAGCCACTGAGTGACCGTAAGTTGCCATGGAGCGGCTCACAATTTTGTGAAGAGCAAACCACTAATCTAGTAACGTTTAATTAGAAATGGGTAAGAATAATGAGATAAAGATTAGGCTACATACATCAGTAGCTGCTTTAGCAGAAGAGTCTTCAAACAGATATGTTACGAGAACGCAAACTGAGAACAGCTTGAGACACTCAGAAATACTGTTCTAAGAGTCCTGTGTGTCTGTTTGCCTGTCTGTCTGTCTGCTTGCCTGCCTGCCTACCTGTCTGTCTTTATCTCTCTCGGTCCTTTTTTCTCATTCTCCTTGAGGTATTGTAAAGACATTTAGGAAGCATGACACTAAGCCTCTTGTGACTTTCAGGGGATTCTACAGCAGTTTTCCAGCTTAGCTAGATCCAGGCAAGGATGAAGAGGATGCTGCAGACTAAACAGGAAAAAATAAAGAGAGAGAATATCTGTTTCTACTTTTAAAATTTGGCCACATGTTGTAGTCTCCAGGGAAAGTTGCTATATATCACATGAATGCAAATGATGTGAAATTATTTTAAGATGTTATACAGAGTAGAAACACCTCTGGCGGGGGGAGGTTGTAGTGCAGTTTCTTTGTTCTCTCTTTAATTTTTAAAAACTCAAACCGAGGAAAAATGTTGAGATCCTTGCCCTGTAGCTATTTCTTCATCTAGATTCACCTATTGCTTGCTGTTGTCCCATTTGCTGCTTCTTACACTTCCTATATCTTCCCAGCTCTATAACTGGAAAGCAAGCTACAGACATCAATCACTAAGTTCTTTGCCATTTGACAACCTAAAAACAGCAAGGTTTTCTTAATATCTTTAATATCTCCCTACTTACCATACCATGTGGTTATCATGAGATAGTTCACAAGCAATAACAGTAACAAGTTGAGTTTATGTCAAATTTACTGTAAACCTCACCAACTACTCATGTTTGGTAAAGGAGAACCTGCGATTGCCATGTCCCTAAAACAGAATAATCTCTAATTTCATTCCCTGCACTTATCCTTATATCCATAGAGAGTATAGTTCTAACCCCCATCTTTCTTTCTACAGCTGGTGGAGACTATAACAGAAATGGTTCAAGTGGCTAAGAGCAGAAGACCCAAGTATGGTTCCTAGCACCCACCCAGTAGCTCACAGTCACCTCTTACTCTACTTCCAAGGAACCCTACACTCTCTTCTGGTCTCCATCCATGGGTACCTAACACATGACATCCACTGACACCAACACACATATATGCACACAAATAAAAATAATACAAATAAAAAAGTTTAAAAAAATAGTATAATATATACATATAATATATATATGAATTTGAAATTACACTGCATACTGGAAATCACTTCATATCAATTCATAGAGATCTTCCCAATCTATATTTTTTCGAGTGAATAGCATTCCTTGTGTGAATGTTCCCTAATTCATTCTACCAGTGGCCGGTAGTTGAGCAATTGGGTTGTTTCCAGTAATTTGCAATTATAGATAATCCTTCAGTGAATAACCTTCTACATATGTTGTTGGCTCTTTTCCAACATTTGTAGAAATGTGTCTTCCAGTTAAATTCCCACAGGTGGGAATTGCTGCTATGTTGAGGGTAAATGCATGTATAATGACTGATGCAGAATCTCTTCCCAAAGCCCATAGCATTTGACATTCCCATAACAATATTTTGGAATTCATATCTCATAGCTTTATATGCAAACTGTCAGTACTTCACCAAAACTGGTATCTCGATGAAGTTCAAATTTTTATTTTTTTCTTATTATCCTAGATGTTACAAATTATATATTTGGGAGCCTTTTCTGTGAAGAGATTATAACTATTGCTCATTTTGTATTAAGTTGTTAATCTTTTTTAAAAGATCTATTTAAAGATGAAAGATAGACGTCTTATAATTATCTATCAAAAAGTCGACATGTCACTCAGTAAAGACAGTGGTCATCTGGCTTCTAGAAATATTTGAGTGTAGTGAATGGTTTCTTCTATCTGTCATTTGATTTTGTTTATAATACATGGTGGTTTGAATGAGAATGGTCCCCATAAACTTATGTACTTGCCTGTTTGATCCCTAATTGATAACTGTTTGGAAGAATTAGAAATTAAGACCTTGTTGGAGAAGGTGTTTTCTCATTGGAGTAGAAGTGCCTTGTTGTAGGAGGCTTGTTGTGTGTCCTTGTGGGAGGAGGTGTGTCCTTGATGTAGGAAGTGTGTCCTTGTTATAAGAGGTGTGTCCTTGTGAAGGAGGTGTGTCCTTGTTGGAGGAGATGTGTCCTTGTTGGAAGATATATGTTTCCAGAGTGGACTTTGAGGTTTCTAAAGCAAATGCCAGCCCCAGTCTCTCTGACGGCTACCTGTGATCAGGATGTAAAGCTCTCAGCTACTGCCCCAGCGCCATGCCTGTAGGTTTCCCATCTGATGATTGTGGCCTAACCCTCTAAAACTATAAGCAAGCCAATTAAATGTTTTTCTCTTTTTATAATAATTACCTTTGGTCATGGTGTTTCTTCACACCATACAATAGAAGAGTGACTAAGTAAGACACAGCAGTTTTGGACACTCAAGTATTTCTAATGTTTTTGAATGTATCAACTTCCCCGGGCTCTAGAATTTGGGTCATAACTTATTCACAGGTTACTTAAGGATTCCCGTAGTTCTCTGCCGTTATAATCCACAGTATTAGATCTCTGACCCACGTTGATTACTCCAGTGTGGTCTACTTTAGAATATGAAGTATGAATACACTCCCCATTGTTCCAACATAATTTATTTAAACTTCCATGCTTTTCCAGGTTATTTCAGATTTCAGTTTTATCTTGTCTCTATATATGCAGGTAATTTTATTTTTGAAGTTACTGTGCTATTTCTTTCTCTTGCAAAAAGTACAAATTTATTTTGTTTAGATAGTACATTTATGTGGCTGGAAGTGGTGATGCATGTTTAATTACAGCACTGGGGAGGCAGAGGCAGATGGATCTCTAGATTCAAGGCCAGCCTGGTCTACATAGTAACTTCCAGGACAGTCAGGACTATGTAGAGAGACCGTGTCTGAAAACAAATAAGCAAATAAACAAACTTAACAAAAAAGTAAATACTTTATGATCTTTAAAAATTGCATACATTTATAGAATGTGTTTTGAGTATATCTACCAACCACTATCTTCCTTCACCTCCTTAATGCTTCCTGTCTCAACTCCATCCCAACTTCATATCCTCTTTTGTTGATATTCTTATTATTAATTACTATTAAGCCCCCAAGTCCATTTAATGCTGCCCATACACACATGGATGTGGGCTTACCCCACTGGTAGACATATCCCAAAGAAAATGACTGTCCTTCCTTAGCAGCCATCAACTGCAAATGGTTCTTCTAGAGGGAGTGGTGGTAATGGAGAACCATTTACCCTGTTCCCTCATTCATGCTAAAATTTGAATGGCTTGATTTGTCCAGGTCTTGTGCAGATCACTTCAGCTGCTGGGTGTTGATGTGTGTAAAGGTCATGCAGTGTCTACAGGTCTGCATTTTATAGCTCTCTGCCCCACCTGCTGACTCTTATAATCTTCCCAGCCCCTCTTCTAAGATGCTCCCAGAGCTTGGATGAGGAGAGGTTGATCTAGATGATACATTCACAGCTTAGCTACAGCTACCATTTTAATGACAGAAATATTTCTCCCTATAAAAATTTGGTAAAGTTAATTATTCTTTTGTTTCACCATGAACTTTCTAAGCTATTCTCCTATGTTAATTTTTAAAATTTTTTATTGACTATTTTATTTATATATATTTCAAATGTTATCCCCTTTCCCAGTTTTCCCTCCAGAAACCTCCTATCCCATCCCCCACCCCTGCTTCTATGAGGATGCTCACCCACCCACTCCTGCCACCCCAGGGGCCCTGGCATTCCCCTACACTGGGGCATCGAGCCTTCACAGGACCAAGGGCCTCTCCTCTCATTGATGCTGGACAAGGCCATCCTCTGCTACATATGTGGCTGCAGCCATGCGTTCCTTCATGTGTTTTCTTTGTTTGGTGATTTAGTCCCTGGGAGATCTTGGGGAGTCTGGTTGGTTGACATTGTTCTTTCTATGGGGTTGCAAACCCTATCAGCTCCTTCATCCTTTCTCTAACTCCTCCATTGTAGACTTTGTGCTCAGTCCAATGGTTGGCTGCAAGCATCGCCTCTGTATTTGTCAGGCTCTGGTTGATACACTCACAGTTAAACTACAACTACCATTTTATTACAGAAATATTTCTCTCTGTAAAAACTGGTAAAACTAATTACTCTTTTGTTTCATCATGAACTTTCTAAGCTATTCTCCTATGTTAATATTTCAGTATGAACTTCAAAATCAATTTACATAGTTTGTGAACAGGATTTTTGCTGTTGTATTTATTATATTAACCTGAATAAAATTAAACTTTTATATTGAGTCATTCTGTTAAAATGAATAATTTCCTATTAATTAAAATCTATTTTGAACCTTTCAGTTATATTTTAAGTATCCCTTTAAATATATTTTGTATGTCTTTGTTTATTATAAATATATAAATACATACTAAAGATTTTTGAGTTTTTTTCTACTACTTAACTGGCAAGTGTTTGTATCTATGAGATTATTAATGTTTGAACATCACAGTCATATCCTGTTGCCTCATGCAATTTATGCATATCCATTATTGATTTTGGTTTTCCAAGAATATTATTTCATTAATAGTATATAGAAAGTTGTATTTCCTTATTCTCTATCTTTATGGCCCTACTTCCTTTGTCTGTCTGAATGCATTGTTCCATACTCCCAATTCAAGATAATCATGGAGATAGTAGGTTTCCTTCTTGGGGCAATTTCTGAGACAGATAGATGCAGGAGTGTTTCATTTCCCATAGTATAGTGAGTGCAATCTGCCAGAACAAAGGGTAAGAGTCCTCCGGCAGTCTGCCTGTTTTATTTGTGATGGTCCGAAAGATGTGTATCTGCAGAGTTAAATTTAAGATCCAATTTTCTTTTAAGGTAGAAATCAAAGAAACTTCCTTATATTACCTCAAAGAAGTCTTGAAGAAATTCTTTTGAATTACATGTACTGAATTGCAGCCTTCCTTTCTCAGTGTTGACGGGGCCTAATAAACACCACAGAGGACCTGGTAAGAGCGAGAAAATTCGCCTTCTAGACTTCAGGCAAAGGCCAGACTGCAGTACAGTCAGTGACGGACAACTAGACCCATCTCTCTTTATGGTCTTAACATTTCTGGCTCTCTCTTTGTCTTTTGAAATGTGTGTTCAATGGCAGATTATTTTGTATAAGAGACCTAAGAAATATTCAGTCACAGAGAACTGATCTTTGGCAATATGCTCTAGCCAAAAGCATAGAATGCAAGGCAGCTGTCTCAATTTCAAGTTGATTTTGCATACAAACAAATAATAAATAAATAATAAGTAAATAAAATACTGAGTTTTTTTTTTTTTAAATTACAAGTTCTTCAGAATATGTATTTAATAAGGCTAAAGTCTTCAGAGTAGTTTGGAAAACATGTCACACTAAAGTAGTGCATTATCTATCCTAGGTAGCAAAGGAATTTATAGAACAAAATATTAGTGCCCTGAAAATGTCAGTACATGAAACAATCAAATAGAAATTGTGATGTAGCAACCCAAGAAGGAAGATACTATCATATAAAATACTAATGTTTTTCTTACTGACTTGCATTTTCTCTGGATAAATTGGTTAGTATGAACAAACTTCTACAGAGAAAAAATAAATCTTTGGATAAGAGTATTTTTCTCCATATTTTCTGAATTCTTCCTTAATTTTATTTACTTTTTAAAAAGTAAACGGTCATATCAAGGAGTCCCATGTATTTGAGAAATTCAATATTTTGACTAAGAGAAACCTCCCAAGACAATTGGCAAAAATAAATTACTTTTGGTAATGGTAACAAAAATCCCTTAGGGATAATCATTCATTGTATTTGCAGTGTTGACTTTTGATCAACAGTATTTTAGTTTGGTTTAGTTTCCTTTGAGTCAAAGGACCATGGTGCATTGCCTTCCTACAAAGTTGCATTAACTGCATAATTGCCTCAATACTTCATCATGTATATAACATACGTGAAAGGTTTTCAACAGCATGATGGCTTACTAGTAAGGAAATCTGATCTCCTGTTTTTAAGGAGATCATAACTAATGCCAGAGGCAGAAAGATGAACTAGTAATTGTTTATAATCTGGGGCTTGCAAAGAACCACTTGGTATTATGAAAGAGGAAAGCAAGAACAATTCTGAAGTTGCTAATTTCTCTGAGAGCTACAAGAGAAAGGATGGGGCGAGAGATGGCCAGGTACGACTAACAGAAAGCAGGAGCT
Source organism: Mastomys natalensis (assembly GCA_021653895.1). Taxonomy (NCBI): domain Eukaryota; kingdom Metazoa; phylum Chordata; class Mammalia; order Rodentia; family Muridae; genus Mastomys; species Mastomys natalensis. The sequence goes on along the minus strand of JAJTUV010001365.1, from coordinate 150,128 downwards.
CATAGTTTATAAACGCAATGTTTGGGGGAAATGGAACTGCTTCTGAGACAGAATTAACTACTGATTTACTATCTTATTTCATCGATAGATCTTAAGGGTCTGTAAAGCTAAGAACATCTTTGACACTCAATTTAATATTTATTTGCAGTACCTAGCATGGTGCCTAACACTTTTAATAAACAAAGTTGAGTACGTATTCCTTCGCTTCTTTTTCTAGAGATGGTATCTATGATTAGAACTTAGCTAGCCAATCAGAGACTAGTAGGACACGCCCACATATCTTTTTGTACCTTTTGTTTGAGACACCGGTTCCCTAAATTGCCCATGCTAGCATTAAGCTCTCTCTGTATCCCAGGCTAGACTTGTACCTCAGCTTCTTGCGTAACTGTGGTGACAGGCACATGCCCTCAGGCTCAGACGATATTCTTATTTTTTCCTGTGGGAATAATCTGGGATTACAGATGGGAGCCGCCACATGAGGCTAGGGTGTGCTAGGAGTCAAATTTACAGCCTCATATTTGCTCAGCAAGCACTTTCTGCACTGAGCCATCTCTCTAGCCCTAGCATAGCATTTCTTGCACTGAACAGGTGTAGGGGGAAAAAAATCAAAAGCATGAATGAATGAATGCAGAGACTCAAATTTTAGATTTTCAAGAGAGACTTTTCCCACCTAAAACTAGAAACATTTTGTTTTTTTGTTTTTGTTTTTTAAATTTTGTTTTGTTACTTTGTCTCTTCTCATCAGGAAATGGCTTATGTTTTTCTACCTCAAGCTTTCGTGCCAGCCAGCCCCTACAGGCATCCTAACTTAGTACAGGAGTCTTCCTCCGTCCCACTCTGATCTCCTTTTCTTTTATGAACCTGTCAAAATCACAGCCCCTGCTTCTGTTGACAGACACTCCCAGGGATATCAGGTCTCTGGGCTTGCTTATTCCTTTAGTGCACATTTTCCATCATAATTCCTAGACACTTAGTATAAATAATGTATAATATTATATAAATACATAAATAATATATAAATATAAATAAATGTATAAATATACAATATACTTTTATAAATCTATACATATATATTTATAAATTTACACATATTTATTAGAAATATATAAATATATTCTACCTCCATTGTAACAAAGTGATTTCAATAAATACTCTATCTTTGGAACATTAAAACTGAATTAAGCTTTTGAAAAGCTTACAAAATACCTTTAAAATGAAATTTAGATCAGTGTGGAAGTCAAAACAAGCAAAATGAAATTAGGTGGTGCTGAGATTATTAACACTAGTCCCATTGCACAGTCAATATTTCTCCAGGGTTGGAAAAGCTATATAGATATGGCATAAAACTTAAATCTTACTGTAGGGTGCTTACGCCAAACTGATGGCACTGAGTAAACAGAATTTATTCACTGAAAGAAAACTTGTAACCTATTGTTGTATGTTTATATCATTATTCTCTTCAACCTTTTGCATTTACTTATTTATTGTAAGGTATTTCGCTATGTCTCTCAGGCAGGCTCTGACCTTGACAATATCCCCAGTCTCCAAGTACTGAGATGACAGATACATATATATACACAGCTTTTCACTTGTCTTTAGCGTGTTACATAACTTTCATTGTCTCACTTTACTTCTTTATGCTTAAAGATCTGAAAGTTAAAGTGTATATTAAGGACTATTGTTTCTTACATGCAAATATATATTTTAAATAAAATCTTTTGCAGTTTAACTGGAATTTTAATCTGGATATAGGTTGAACAATAAATTGTCTACAAAACAAGCCCAAATTAGCTATGCTATTGTAGAATTTCTCTTATAATCTCTTCTAAAACAGTCTAAAAGTTTTCATCTAAAGTTCTTTTTTTTTTTTAAATTGGTTTAGTTCTTTGACACTTTCATGCACATATATAATACATTCTCTCCTCCCATGTGGAGAGAATTTCTTGTCTCTTGTCCCTGTCACCATCCCCTTACCCTACCCTACCCCGTCCCACACACCAGTCATCTTCTCAGATTCAAGACTTTGGGGATCTGTTAGATGACCCATTTAGTTTAATCAGAGCTATTTGTTATTTTTTCATTTGAACATTCTCTGTTCAGATCTTCAGCTTGCATTTAATTGGATCTTCTAAGACCCCAGGTTAGTCCTATATTTAGCATTTTAATTGTTCCATGGCATGGGAAGTTTCTTTTCTAGTTCTATTTAATGTTTGGTATGCTTCTTGGATGTGAATGGTCATTTCTTTCCCTAGATTTGGGGAATTCACTTTTATCATTTTATGTTGCAGATACGTTCTATGCCTTTGAATTCATCATTTATTCTATTTCTGTCATTTATGGGATTTTTTTTCTTTTCATGGTATCTGAAAGTTCCTGCACATTGCCTTCATGAGTTGTTTTTTTTTTTTTTTCTAAATCATTTTCTTTGATCAGATGATCCAGTTCTCTACTGTGACTTCAAGCCCTGATATTCTGTCTCCAACCTGATCCATTCTGTTGAGGGAGCTGTCTTCTGAGATCTTATTTAAACAAATGAGATTATTTTTTTCATTTCCAACTTCATTCCGGGTTGGGTTTTCTTCAGTATTTCTATCTCTTTGATGAATTTAATTCTCACATCATGATTGGTTCTCACAATCGCAGTCAGCTCTTTGTGTTTTCTTGGGCTCCATTCACAAGTTTGTTCAGGTCCTCCTTAATTTCATTCAGGTGTTTATTTGTGATTTCCCTGAGGTCCTTGAGCATGTTTGTAATTGCTGTTTTGAATTCTGTGTCTTGGGTTTCATCTAAGTTGTTCTCACTAATGACCATTACAGGTAGGGGTTGTAATGTACCTGGTGGTGAAAACTGTCTTTTATAATAATGACTGTCATGCTTTGCAAATGGATCCTGCACTGGAAATAGATGTTGGCTTTCTTTTGGTCATGCTGTACCAGCTGGCTGAAACTTGAAGGAGATAGTGGCTGGGTAGTTTGAGTGTAGCTTCAAGAGTAAGTTTCTTACTGGGTCATGTGAGTGGCTATAAATGATCCAAGATGGGACAGTGGGTTGGTTAGTAGCCTTAGGGATAAGTCATCCATTATTAAATTGATATATATAAGGTTATTTAGAAATTATATCACCTAATAACCTCTAATTATATCAATATAATATCTCTCTCTATATTATAAAATTCATGTTTGCATATATATATTCCAGCTACCAGTTTTGGGCTATAGGTTTACAGTCCTAGGTATCAACTCACTATTATTGAGCATGCCTTAAGTCCACTTACACACACAACCACACACACACACACACACACACACACACGGGAGTGGAGGACAGAGGGAGAGAGAGATCAAGAGACAGAGAGAGACTAAAATAAAAACAATTTTACAGTACAAAAGTTTTTACAAATGTCTAACAGGAATATTAAAAAATTTCAACCACTCTGATTATCAGAAAAATACAAGTTGAAACTTCAATAAGGTACTACTTTATACCACTTGATTGACTAATACAAAAGAACTAACTAATGATGTAACAGATATTGGCAAGAATGTGGAGAAAGGAGAACCCACATTTAGCACCAGAAGTAGGCATTTTAGAAACAGTTAGGGAATTCCTGGGGGAAAAGAGGTAATTCAAGAACTCCCTTCTAGGTCTATATACAAAGGCACTAAAACCACTGTGTTGAAAATGACTGCATGCCCAAGTTCATTGCAGTATTGTTCTCAGTAGCTAAATTATGGGAACAAACTGAATACTTGTTGATAGATGAATGGATTTTTTAATGTGGATAATACTGTATATTTAAATATAAGACCTGAGCGGGGCAGTGGTGGCACATGCCTTTAATCCCAGCACTTGGGAGGCAGAGGCGATTTCTGAGTTCGAGCCAGCTGGTCTACAGAGTGAGTTCCAGGACAGCCCGGGCTATACAGAGAAACTCTGTCTCAAAAAAAAAAAAACAAAAATAAATAAATAAATAACCTGAAAATATGAAGCTGCTAAAATAAAACAAATATTATTATATATCTTAATATATATAATACATAAAATATGTAAATTTTATGTATAATATACTTATTATATATGCATATACATAAACCCACACAATGAGTACTATCCAGCCTTTTTATGTAAAAGCAAACTCTGCCATTTGCAACAATGTGAATGAGCCTAGAGAACATTATGCTAATTAAAATATTCTAAGCACAGATAGAAAACTACTGTCTGATGGAAATAAAAGACAGGACGCTGTTGATAATTTACTTTAGTGTAAAGTGCTGTTTTAGATTCCTTCATGTTTGTTTTATTTCATGTACTTTAAGTTCATCAGATAATAATCACTGTGATGCAATTTCTCATAACCATGAAGTCTTCTTAAGTCTTTCCCTATTGGTACTACACAGTGTTTACCTTGGCAATAAAGTGGAGGAAGGAAGGCAGCCAGAAGGACGTTAAGCACCGGGTAGAATTTTTAATAGCCTTGGCAACCACTTCTGGCAGCCACACATATAAGCTAACATCCAAAAAAGTGCATTGGCCTCATTTTATTGTCTCTTCCAAGATAGAAGGAAAAGGTTAATGAGAGTTATTGCATGTGGGCCAAAATGTTTCTCACTGAAAAAAAAAATGTACAACCGAATCAAAGTTAGTTCCTAGTGCATGGTCAGTTGTAACCTTATCAGGGTGAGCTTACGAACTAGTAGAAACAATAAACATCATTTATTTCAAAATCAGGTCATGCAATGTCTGCTTAAACCCTTGAAGAATTAATTATCTTAGAATAAAATAAAACGTATCAAGGTTCATAAGCTCTTTCTTGATCTAGCCTACCTTTCTCCATCATCACTCAGGCCCTCTCCCTCCCTCACTGGGTTCACCAACTTCCTTGCTATTCCTCTAAGATGCTACTTCCTTTCTCAGCCCAAAATAACTCAAGGGCAGTTTCTAAATTATGCTGAAACACACCAATGTAATAAATTAACCTCAACTATTCATCACCTAATATATAAAAACTACCTTGATATGAACTACAGACATTAATTTAGAAAGTAAAACTACAACCGTTCTAGGAAAAGACAGTTCTAAAAATTTTTGTGAACTGAGGTAAGGCAAAGGTTTCTTTAATGATACACATTATTATTGAAACAAGATGTAGAAAAACTAACCTGATAAATGTATTTCACCAAAATTACAAACTTTTTGCCTCTAAATTGTTTTTTATTTTTTAATATTTTCGAATATAGTTTTCTATATTATTATTATTATTGTTGTTGATTTTTTACATGTAGCAGTCATGGACCTTAGAGAAGAATTTGCTTACGCAACCTTTATAAACCAGTCAATTCATAATTTCATTCTAAATATGTATCCTTGTACCCAGAGGTAAGTATAGTCCTCACCCCTCATCAAAGATATTTCTTTCTTTGTTGGTTTGTTTTCCAGGTAGGCTACTATGGAAATCCACAACTGACCAAAATTCAGACCATGAGGTGCCCATTCTCAATTGATACATATACAGCAAAATCCCTACACTCGACATTCACGGAACATTGAGGAAGAAGAGGGCAGAAAGATTGCAAGAGCCAGAGGACCAGGATATCTGCTGAGATAGTACCTTCAAAATACAGGGAGTCACACCCATGAAATCTTAGCAATATGGTTGCCTAAACAAGACCTGAATGATAGTAATAGCAGCTGAAATGCCAACATGGGTGGGGGAAATCTTACAAAACTCCACCCTTAGATGAAGAGCTACAAATGAAGATTAATGACTTCTGAGAAAGGGAAAATGAGTCTTCTCCATGGATGAGTGTGTATAATGAATATTAATATTCTGTGTATGTTAACTAATACAGGAAATCATTACAGAGGCAATTATTCCTTATCCCACTATTTTGCAAATAAAAGACACATAGAACTTTTAGATGTATAACAAGCTTTATAGCATTACAGCTGGGCAGATATCAACCCTCTAAGCTATCTTGTCTACTACACTGCTAAAATCCCCATAAATACTTGAATCTGTTCCATTTGTGCTGCTCCTGCCTAGCCACATGGTTATAGTCTGTACCACTCCCTGGCAACTTCCTTCTTCCTCCTCCTTGCTCTGTCCATGGTCCCTACCTGAGACTCCAAGCCCAGGAACTCTTGCCCTACCTACCTCCCTTCTGCTCAGCTACAGGCTGTCAGCAACTTTTATTAACCAATCAGGGATAACTTGGGGGGCAAGGTTTATATCTGGGATACAGCATTTAGCATTTGAATACATAGCAGCACAAGACCAACCACAACATAAATCCCTGATACATTATCCAATCCCAAGTGGGACATCCGTATATAAAAGCATATACAGTCATCCCTAGAGTCAGTAGGGTGAGTGTGGTGCTTGTGTGTGTGTGTGTGCACATGCATTTGCATGCATGTGTTTTTGTAATTTATCTGTTTATACCTTTAGTCAAAGACTACTTTCCACTACTATCAGTAAAGGTAGTGAATACAGACACCCATGGCTCCCTAGATGCTAAGAATAAGAGCAGATGAGGGTTTAGATCTAAATTTAGGCATTTATAATATGTCTTCTAAAGCCTAGGGAAGAGAGGATGGAAGGTGCATAAGAGTCAGAAGATAAGGGAAAGAACAGTGACGTCCCATTCTCTAGATAGGACATAGAGAACATAACCATGAATTCAAAGCAACTTTCACTAGGTATACACAAGACAGGCCCTTTCAATAGTTAAGTTAGGGGCAGGGAAGTTAGGGACCCTACCCTTGACTGATGTCCTATGTGCTACTGATCTACTCTGGGGCAGGGAGCCACTGTCTTCTTTGGGGTTGCCACTAGTGTACTCATAGGATACCAGTGGGTCATTCACCATGCTAAAATGTCTTCCCATCTCCCTTTCTGTTGATCCTGTGACCCAGCTTCTAATCTGCCCTCTCCTACTATATCAGTGGTTGGTCCTATCATCTTGTTGATTTCAGCTGCACTTCCTTGATAGGGAAATTTGAATGTGAAATAGAAATACCTTAATTTTCATATTTGGTATTTTAAGTCAATTTTGTAAAGTTTTTATTCTATTATCTTGGTATTTTTATTGATTTGTTATTTAGTCTATGATAATGGTTATTTGAATATAAACTTTTTACTAGATACCTACGTTGTAACTTTAACCTAATGGATAACTTTTCCTTTTGCTTCCCTGTAAAGTATGTCTTTCTATGAATAAGTTTTGTTTTAAGAATGTCATATTGAGTGCTGTATCAACATCATTTCTACACTACATTCTCCTCAGTCCAACTCTCCAACGTCTCTGTGTGAACCCAACTTCCTCTCACATTCAGGATCTCTTCTTCTTTAATAATTACACACACACACACATACACACACAACACACACACACACACACACACACACACTACCTCCTTGGATTTTTTTCCTCTTGCAAACTCTGACTAAAACACATGTGTCGAAGCAGCCCTGAACCTGTGGAAATGAAGCCTGTTGGTCATGATACACTCATCTTGAATCTAGTTTGCAAATATCTTATTGAGAATGCTTGCATCAAGTATGTAATGTGTAATATGTAATTTGTAATGTGTAACGTGTAGTAATATGTGATATGCAATATGTAATATGTAATAGGTAAGGGAAGACTTTTTTGTCTTTTTCTGGTATCAGGTTAATACAAGCTTTATACACAGAGTTTTGGAGCATTCTTCTATTTTCTCTTTATGGAACAATTTGAATAAAAAAATTTGGGGACCACTACTATAGTTTTCCATTGTTTTGGGTTAATTTGTATTGTTAAATTAGATGGGATTAAGTTGACATCAATTAGTTAATTAATTAACTTGATTGGTGAGAAAACACCTGACTGGACCACACAAGACCATCCTTTCATTTGCTCTTGGGTAAATCATTTATGTAGCATAAACTTCATCCTTCACAGATCTCAGTGTATTGATTTATCAGGTAAACATGCAAATATTTGCCTTTAAGAGGGTGGAGTGGACTGTGCCTTGAAAAGGGCCCAAGAGATCATCTGTAATTCTACAAATGTCCTATTACTTAACATGTGCATGGATTTTTATTGGAAAGCTATCATGAAGCGAGGGACTTAGCGACTTTTCAATGTGTGCGTTTACATTTCAATGAAAAGGTTACCAAAAAAAAAAAAAAAAATCAGATGAATTTTAAGTCATCTTTCCAACCTGAATCAAATGATTCAGTGTCTATTTAAAGCAAAGTAGCATTGTCGAAAAAATAAATCTAGACAAGACATTTTAAATCCACAATCTTTGATTCAGTTTTTTACTAACTACTGACACCCTTTCTTACCCCTACATCATCCCTCACAGACATACCTACTGCCAATTTGATGGAGGCAATTCCTTAGTTGATGTTTCCTTTCAGACAACTATATGCAAGTCAAGTTGACAATTACAACAAATTAAGAGAGTGATGATCACTAGTGTGTGTGTGTGTGTGTGTGTGTGTGTGTGTGTGTGTGTGTGTGCATAGCACTGAACTTCAGGGTTACTTACAGAAACATACATGAGGGGTTATTTACAGCTTTGGAAGGTTACCAAAGGGTACACAACTGAAGAAAATGTCTCTTTCTCTTGGCAATAAAGAAGCATATCTAGAGAAACTATTTTGGATTGCAAGCTGCTTTGCTAATGACAGGTATGACTTGTTCTTATAATTAAGTTCTCGACCCTACCTCCACTTTGTATAAGTTGCTTGGGGAGTCATTATCCTACTAATGAAGAGTTAAGACTAACCAGCTTTACTGTATCTGTAAATATTTTCAATAAACCCTCCTCAAATGATTGTTCTCTCCTGCTGTGCTTTTATAACCCCTTCCAGAACATTCTTCCTATTTCCTTGAGAAAGAGCCTGACCTCCTTTGCTTTATTCCTCTATTTGAAAAGAACATAAAGCTTTTTAATTCGAAAATCATTACTCTCCAGATCTGCCTATGAATCTTTATTTGAAACAGAGAAGTAATGGGAGTTATTTTGAGGTTTTGACAAAGACTGTAAATTCTTTAATTCTTTTCTCCATAAACCATTTCATTTATGGTCTTGGTTCAGGGATTAATGGATCATCTAGCATAAACTGTTTCTTGCCTCTGGATAAGAGCTGTTCTCTTGAAATATAAGAGTTGGGAAAAAACTCCTTAAACCCTTTTTGTTTTTAATGCTCATGAAGAATGAGTTCTTAGGAAAAACTGATACAAATATCTCTAAGTATACATCTTTGGAAATCTTCTGAGACTAATTTCAGTAGTTTGTAGGCTTTTAAGTTTTATTATTAATAATGTTGTTTTTGTTGTCGTTGTAGTTATGAGAAGTGGGGTGTGGGGTACAAAGGTCAGGAGACAACTTTGTAGAGACAGTTTTCTCTGTCCACTTTTTGTGGGTTCCAGGGACTGAACTCAGGTGGACAGGCTTGTGCAGTGGGCACAATTACCCACTGAACCATCTTACTGACCTCCTTTTAGCTCTTTAAAAGTAATTTGTATGTCACATATTTAAGGTACACAATTTGATGCTATGGGATAGGTATATATCTATACATAGATAAATGAAGATGGATGGATGGATAGATAGATAGATAGATGATAGATTTAAGGTACACAACTTGATGTTATGGAATGGAAACATACATATATAAATGAAGATAGATAGATAGATAGATAGATAGATAGATAGATAGATAGATAGTAGGTAAATGATAGAGACAGGTAGGTAGATAGGTGATAGATAAAAGATGACAGAAAAAGATTTACTTTAGTTAAATAAGCTAATATATCCATTATAATATATCACTGCACTTTGTGTTTGGTTTTGTGACACTTGGAAAGAAACCTGTACAGTACCCTTTTGATACTGATGAGCCTTGAGGCTGCTTCAGTGTGCCCTAGGGCTTCCGCCTTGGCCAGCCTGCTCTTCTAGTTCCTCCACTACCAATATTCTTTCTCACAAGGAAGCAGGGCAGTCTGATGCTGGCACTTTCTTCTTGAGTCTCTAAGGATTTGGACAGTGGATCATTTCAGCTTTGAATTTGGCTTTTGGTTTTTCATTATTCCCCATTTAAAGACGACATTGAAACATATTCCCAAGAGTTAACAATGGAGACAACCAACCATTCGGAAGCTATACTGAATGCTTAATGAATTAGTTACTAATAAACTTTCATGTCAGCTTGCTTTGTGTTGCTAATATTTTCCTTATTTCGTAGAACCTCTGTGCTAAAATGTACAGAGTCCCTGAGCTTAAGCACTCATGGCAAGAGCGCTCTGCACGTTGTTCTCCAAGTGTGTATACTTTTCTATTTTCTGCCACAAAGTTTATAGAGTGAACAAAGAAGCAGAAAAGGCCTTGCAAAGACTGCCTGCAAACCAACCCTCAAAGTTCATTACCTCTCTCTTAGAAATATCCAGAAGTCTTCCCAGGCCTCTGCTGGCAACAAGTTGTGTAATCTCTAGCCCTCAAGCACAAGCAAACCTCTTCTGCTGTTTTCCTGGTACATACTTCTTCCTCTAGCTATCCTCTTCACCACTCCCTGTGACAAACAATACCCTCCTTGTAATACCCACTCTGCCTAGCACTGTGTGCTCAAAGTAAGACAGACCCATAGAGACCTGAGCAATTCTTTTTTTGGTTCAGAAGAAAGGAGGGTAGGAAGGAACAAGGATGATAAGGGCGTTGGTTTTATTTCCCTTGAACTCTTTTGAAAAAAAGATCAAGAATAAACATTTTCTGTAAGCTTATACCAGAATTTGAAAGTTCAGCCAGAAGAAAGGCGAAGCTTGTCCTAGGATGCCCTTCCTCCTACTGATCAGCTGGTCTCTATCCAAACATAGGCGGCTCCCAGCAGAGTGTACCCTGAATATCCTCGGTTTATCACTTCCTCTGGTTAGGTCATCATGTCAGGCACTAGGAATAGCACCAGGTACAGAGGAATCTGTGATCAACAAAGCCATCTTGCTTGCTCCCTCGTTTATTAGTGCTTTTAAACCAAAAGAGATCTTCACAGACCTTATCATGTGTGCTTTATTTCTCAGTCTGTGAAAGGTAGGAAAGGACAATGGTTTTCCCTTTGTTTTTATAGAAAAAAAATGTTTGAAAATGCAGACCATCTGGTCCAAACTCCTCTATAACCTGCAGTGGTAGCCTCCAGGACTCATCTTGGAGTATCCCATGGCAACCCCACATGTCTGATTCTCCTCCCATGCTGTTCCTTCTTTTCTCTTTTTAAGGGAGGGGATATTGTGTCTGTACATGTGTGTGTGCATGATGGCGGTCACACGTGCTCGTGGAGGCCAGAAGTTGACACCAGGTTTCTTCCCCCATAGCTCTCCAGTGTTGTGTTTATTTGTTTGAGACAGAGTTTTTTTTTTTTTTTTTTTTTTGCCAAACCTGGCTAGACTGCCTGGCCAGCAATCTACTAGTATCTACCGATCTCTGCTGCTTCTCTCTCAGCAGATGGCAGGTTATGAAGTATAGCATAGGTCACTGGATGGGCAGTTGAGTTGTCAGTCTAGCTCAGGAAATATGAACAACTCAACAAAAGATACATCATGGAATAGGAATATTGCACGTGAGCAGACAGACTGGATCAGAGGACAAATAGTGTGTGTGTGTGTGTCTGTCTGTCTGTGAATGCTTATGCAGGGCCAGGGGACAACCTCAGATTGTATTCCTCAGTTGCTATTCATGTTCTTTTGTGACAGGATCTCTCACTGGCCTGGCTATCCAGCTCTAGGATCTTCTTGTCTACTCAGTCCAAGGGTCGGGATTCCAAACATATGATACCATGCTTAGCCTTTTCTTTTCTGTCGTGGGGGCTCTGTGGACTGAACTTGGGTCCTCATGTTTGCAAAGCAACTGTTTTACTGACTCAGATAACTTCCCAACCCAAGACAAATATCTTAATAGGCATTTATGTATCAGAGTACCAGAAGAGTGACTCCCATAGTGATGGCACAGTTCCATGAGTTGACTGATGTTTTACTAAGGCTAGACAGAGAAGAACTAGGAAGTAATCTCTATGGTACTGTAAGAGTCACAGGGAAAGTGTAGCTCCCGGAAGGTGGGTCCATAGATGGAACTTGAGGGTCTATAGATGTGACTTGATAACCAGGGGGTCATGGCATGAACAAAGCATATCAAACTGTCATCTCTTCACCAGATGTTCTTTAGAGCCTGCTGTGAAGACAGGAACCAATGTCTAGAGCTTGGCACAAAGACAGAGCCCACGTGACATTACAGATCTCCATGACTTGTCTGTCAGATTCAGTATTCAGCAGTGCCCAGAGTGAAATTGAGCCAACAAGTTAAGACCAGAGACTGAGTTGTGGCTTGATAAGGTTTTATGAGAAGGACACAGAGCAGTATCTATGATGATTTTGATCCATGTTTTGAGGATGTTTATTGGTGTCTAATATTCCAGCCGCGTCACCAAGCGGCAGACTGTACTTGTAAAGGCTCTATCCTCTCTTGGCACTTACATCACAGAAGAAGCATGGTTAAGTAAAGAGGATTAAGGAGTGTTCTTCAAAAAGGATTGGCTGTGCAATCGCCAGAGGCAGGAAACGTCACAGGTTCTCCAGAAGGAAAACGATCACTCTGGCTAGCGCCAAACATTCATGAAAAGAATCTCTGGGAAAGATTTGTGTCTATATTCAAAATCGTGAATATATCAGAAGCCTGAACTGGAAAAACCTTCAGAGCCTCTGCCCCTGTGTTTCCAATCTGCACAGGAAAAAAAAAAAACCAACCCTAGTGCTGAGTGAAGGCAGCAAATGAACAGTGCTAACAAGGATGGTCCTTGTCACCATTATCGTGACAGGAGCATTGCAAATTTTTAATCTGCCAGGTCTTAACTTGTTTAAAAAAAAACAGAAGCAGCTAGATTCAAGTTCACAAGCAAGGCCTTCCTCTCTTGTTTTTATCCACCACCCCGGACAAGTTTCTGAGTTGAATAAATGCTCCCAGAGACCCTTGCCAATTCTGAGATTCTCTTGAGGCCTTTTAATAGTTCCATTCATTTCCCAGCAAAGAATGACCACAACACTTGAATAAGGATGAAAACAAGGGAGACTGAAGGAAAGAGCAGCAGAATCCATGTTCTTAGGTAATCCTGAGCCCTACCATGGCCTAGCGCAAGTGACACAAGGCCCAGCATCCTCATCTATCAAGTGTGCAGAGTTACAAAGCCAATGCGAAGCCATCTTGTCACTCAAGTGTCCTTTGAGTCCAGGAGCTCAGTTTACACTGAACACACCACAATGCACTGTGCTTAAAGAGATACCAGCTCTAATAAAAACATCTGAAACAAACGCCATTAGCTGCCCGCTTTGTGACTTTGGAGTCGGTGGTGCAAAACTTCAGCTACAATGCTAACTTGCAGTGCCCATGCTGGGGATTGGGCAAAGGCTACTTTAAGAAAAATGCAAAGGAGAGTGGTGAGTCTTGAAAAAAAGAAAACCAAAAAACTAGTCGACAAATTATTAAGTCTATTCTTCACAAATAGTTGTGTACAGGGTACATAATGCAAACGCGCCTCCTCAGGCATTTCACCCTCCTGGCTTTATAAATGCCATTAGTGCTCTTCGCAAGCTTTCTTGGGCATAATGAATGTGCTTGTTACAACAATGCCATGCACTATTTCTGAACCAAGGCTGTCAAGATTTTGTTTTCCTTTCTTCTAGGAGGAGAGAAAAGGGAGACTTGTAATCAGAGAGAAAAGTGACGGGATGTTGGCTTGCGAAGCTTTCTAAAGCCTCACAGAAGTCTGCCTACAGTCTCCCTGTGGTTTATTATACCGGTTTTTCTAATCATAGCTAAAATAATAGTGAGAATTCAAGTCAAATATCGAGACTGTAATAAAATATGTTTTGTTTGCCGCAGGCAGAAGGACCCAAGTATACAAACAAAAGTTAGGAAACAACCTGCACATCTCGGTATTCATTTACAACCCACATCTCTCAGCTTCGCGCCGGCCTGAATAGGTAAGGATGCTGACATACTTTGGGCACTATCTCTGGCCTGGGCACTGTGCCAAATGAATCATACAGAACATTTCCTCTCATCTTCCCGAAGGCTTTTGCTGGGAAACACAGCATCCTACCAGATACAGAAGCAACCCCGAGAACCTGGTTATTCTTCCGGGTTACCAAAGTGATTCAGAGGCGTGGCCTCTTATGGAAGGTCTCCTTCACGTTTGTCTTCTTACTTCCCTGGTCTTGCTCACAACCTCCCTACCCCTCGTTTCACTCCCATCAAACACAGCTGGTAAGGGCTGCAGAGATCGTTCAGGGGTTAAAAGCATACACTGCGGTTGAAGAGGACCTAAGTTTGGCTCCCAGTACCAATCATTCATAAGCCCAGCTCCAGGGGATCTGACATCTGTAGCCTCCATGGGGAACCTGCATACCCATGAACATATCCACTACTCACTCTCTCTCTGTCTCTCTCTGTCTCTCTCTCTCACACACAGAGAGAGAGAGAGAGAGAGAGAGCAGAGAAGAGAGAGAGGGAGAGAGGGGGGACAGAGAAAGAAAGAGCGAGAGAGCTAGAGAGCGAGAGAGCAAGGTGAGCGAGAGAGCGAGAGTGAGAGCGAGCGAGAGAGAGAGAGAGAGAGAGAGAGAGAGAGAGAGAGAGAGAGAGAGAGAGAATTCTGTTGATAAGAAAAGCTCAGGTTGAACTTCTCCTGGACCACCTTCTCCTACACTTCACCTGACCCTCCTATACACACAGACCTATTTTCTGCTTGGTCCAGTCCTGGGTCATCGTATACATCAGTAAAGACCACCTTCTTCCCAATATTATCCTGATTATGCAACTGTAACTGCTTCAAAAAAAAAAAAAAAACAAAACAAAAAAAAACCTATGCTTCTTCTTCATTACAATTTCACAAACATAAATCTCATCTTTTAAATAAAGTATAATTCTTCAGGGGTGGAACCACCTATTCTAGAAACCTGAGCCCAAGGACTCAGATATAATAATCAAGACTAACTAGATGAGTTATGTATGTGAGATATTCTAGTCTGTGGGATGTGCATGATATTAACATTTATATAGTGTCTGCTATGGGGTCATACACTTTCAAAGCACTTTGACAATATCCGCTAGATGCTGTTAGTGTTGTGTATCTATCTCACTTAGGAGGAGTCACAAAACCAGTAGATAACTGGTTGACATTTGAACTAGGGTTTCTCCTTTTAAGAACCAAAGAATGAACTGTCTCTCTTGGACATGCCAATCCATTCTGTAGTATCTATCTATAAGTGTCATTTTTATTTCCTCAGATGAAGGGATGAAATGACAGCCATTATCCAAGCTTTGCAAATACATGGCTTAGGCTGAGCCCAGAGCATTTTTTGTTCTGTTCTAACTACTCCAATACCTAGGTATGGAAATTTCTAACCTCTCTACAATCTAATCCTTCAAACTGACTGATTCAATTCAGCTTCTCTCCACTTCTCCCTGAAATGCTCTACTTGGCCTCATAGTAACTTTGGCAATTGGTTCTAATCTTGTGGCTTCTTCTCATTCTTTGACTCATTCTGTCTTAGCCTGTGTCTAGTTTGTTCTCTCTCCCTGCTCATGTAAGTCCTCTCTCTTTCCTGTGCTGTTCTCTTGAGAGTTGGATCCTATCTCTGACTCATTCTGTCAAATCTTTCTCTGACTTGTCACTTTGTTTGCCTCTAAATTATACATTACTTTTAAACATGGCTGTTTTTTTTTTCTTTCTACAAACCAACCTTACCTTCATCATTAGGGATTAAAGGTGTATACTAAGGGCATGTCTGTATTCCAGGCAGATCATATAGATCTAGATGATCTTTAGGTGTGATCCCTTGCCAGAGCAGTCATGTTGTTGCTTGATTAAAATTTCTCTACATCTCTCAATACTTTTTCAATATCTGATAAAATAGTAGTTGGTAAGATAAACACAAACTTGCTAGGCATTTCTCAAAGCATTGCCAGTAAAACTTTATCATTCCCCAGTGAAAGGAGAGTTTGAATAGATGTTTGTTTTCATGATTTGGGCATTTTTCCATTTGCCTAATTGGCTCTTACTTGGTTTGAGCCCAAGAGAAAGCCCAGTGGACACTCAAAGGGAGGCTTACACTGCCTGCCTTTTACAGAACCCAGCTGCAGGGTGCTGGGAAGGGATGCTGAGGTCAGACTGAAAGTTGGCCCGTGTCCTAAGTCCCACAGTCAAAAGATTTACCCTTTAGAGTCAATCTGTGAAGAGTATACCTGTGAAGCATCCTACAGGAAGAAGAAAAGCATGTTGTCTGCTCCAGAAGTCATGTCAATAAGGAGCAGAGATTTCACTACAATCAGAGGAAGTACAAGGATGATTGCTAAGTGCTCAGTGAGTCCAGAGAGGATGTTAGAGCAGCAGGAAGGGTTAGGCTGGGTAGCAGAATGTCTGAATTCAACTTTCCAATTAGTAAAACCATGGAACGACAACTGGACCCTGGGAAGAGCAGGCTGCACATTCGAGGGCGGTATGCACGCCTAAGGTACAAGTCTCTGACTGTGTTGAGTCAGTTCCATACCCAACCGCTTCCTGGAATACAGTAGACACTCACTAAACACCAAGCACATAATGACTCTTTCTTACATCAAGTGTGCACTGTCCTTGTGGGCTCCATGCCTTTATCTTCAATTCCTCCTAGAAATCTTGACCCAGTTGTCAGTTTTATTGAAAGGCAAAATGAATCAAACTATCATCCTCTTCCCGATACCCGCTCCTCTGTTGACATGCTCATCAGAACCTTTAACATAAACTATTGATACCCCTGATAGGGTTGATTACCATTTTACGTTTCATGTCTTTGCATCAACCTTTCCTAGTCCTAAATCCTGTTCATTTCTTCTTAGTCTTTCTCAGATTTCTCTCTCCTTGGGTTCCCTCTGGAATCATTCTTAATCCCTCTGACAGGCATGCCTCAAATCTCCCGGCTTTCCGTCTTGCAAACAAGCCACATGTCTAAACTTTCTTGACTGTGATGCTTTCAGAACATATTTTAAGATAAATATAACTATAATCAGCTAAATTAAAAATTAAAATTTTTGATAAAACATAATCTTCCTTTAAAACCTTCATTGGTTCACAATAAACTTATTTTATATAAAATTATATATATAAATAAATGCAATATAAAATATTTACATAAATATAATATATACAAGTATAAATATATATTTTATATAGTATATAGAAATATAAGTACATACATTTATATACACATATCAATCAATTTGATACATATGTATAAAAATATGTGTATTTAATACATATAGATATACAGCTTTTCCTCTGTAGATCCAGGGACAAGGTCAAGGGGGCAACAAAATGCACACCAGTAATTTGAGTTTGTAGAATTCAGTATAAAGAGATGTTAACTAGGTAAAGGTCTAGGTCTACCTAGATAAGGGCATAAAAAAGAGCTCTGGAGTCTGAGATAGCTTCATTGAACAGCTGCTATCCCTGTATAGATGAAAGGGCCTCTGTAAGACTGAAGAAGACTCGGGGCTCTCTCTAGAGGCCAGAGTCTCATAAACCACCTCCGGCTCCTATGAAAATGAAGAAACCTTCTGGGGAAGCCCATTGCCGGCAGCCACCACTGCTCTGCTGTGCTAAGCAATGCAGGATTCTCCACCACTCACACCAGGCATTTTCTGCCACTCAAAAACTAAAACCTACTCGGTTTTAAAAGCAAGACCACCTCACAGACTCTACCAGCTTCTAGTGACAGCACCTAGCATCGCATCATGGAACAGAGAATAAAGAAGCACACAGAACAACTCAAGGCCATGAGAAAGGGCAAAGAATGGCTGTGTCGCTGATAAACATGGAGACCTGCTGTCCGGTACTCACCTTGTATGTAACATCAGGGTTCCCCGCGATACTCCCTTCTTCTGGACTCTGGTTTCACACTATGGAGACTATACTTGCTGTACTAAATGGGTGCTATTAGGATAGCTAATAAGCTATCCTAAGTATCATTTTACCTTCTACTTCGTGCGAGGCACCAGTCCATGTTGATGCTAGATGTTCCCGCTGGTTTCTAAGCTGATTTGTGTCTTTTATACCCAATTCTTGCTTAATGTCTATCCTTTAAGACTCAAGTTTCTCCATGCCGATGCATATTTCCTTCTCTTCTGTCTCTTAGCTCATTTGGAAGTATTGGGTTGTGCTTCCTCATTGCTGAGAGAACATCTTCCTCCGCACGCCTTTGTTATCTCGCAGGATCCCACGCGTTTCCTTTTATCCCTAAATATATTTGAATGTGATGTGAACGCTATGCTCTACTGTTGCTCTTTTTCCTCCTCTAAACATATAATTAGCTTTTCTGAACATTCGGAAAGAGGAGAGTAGGCTTAGAATACTTTTAATTATCATTTTTAAATTAATCACTGTCTCTGGACTGCCCTCTTCTGGTTGTCTTTTAAAACTGTTGAGGAACAGAAGCTTACATTGCAGAATGTGGGCGTCTCGCTCACCACTTCGAAGATCTCGCATTCATAAGTCTCTACTATACCGGGCAGTAGATTCCTATTACTTAGGCACATACCCCACGATCTCCACTGTCTTTTTTTAATCCACATTAGACTCCTGGCTTTGTCCTGGAGGGACCTTTATTTGTCAGCTTTGAGGAATAAGTGTCTAAGTCCTTCAGCATTATCTCAGACTGTGCCTCACGCAGATACTTTGAGCCACAACAATCCCTCCCTCCCGTGTTCCGCGGCAGTCCTCTGAGGACTAGTTAAGTTTTCTAGGTAGACGTTTGCTATTTTGTCCTTGTCCTGTTTTTTGTTTGTTTTGTTGTTGTTTGTTTTGTTTTGTTTCTTTTCCACTACTACAGAACCCAGAGACTCACCTCTGCTAAACAGGGAGCTTCCGGCCGCCGAGCTAGCCCAAGGCTTGCTGTTTTAAAATCAGATTGACCAGACAGCGGTATTGTTTTGCATCCTCTGAACATATGCTGACCTGCTGACCTCTTGCTACTGGAGATTTGGCATCATGTTCTCCTAATTTGGGGTCTTTCGGGACACTCTCAACTGCTTGGGTTGCCTGCGACCTTTGGGCACTGCCCTGGTTGTTGAGAGTGTTTTATGGGGGAAATGTGGAGGGATATGACTATCATCTTCCTCCAGTCTCACACCGTGACCCTTTATTTACCAGATCAGCATACTTCGTACATGGACAAGGTTTAATAGTTCATTTGATAAGGCAAATTGAGCAGTTAGAGGTGTTATGTCCTTCATACACTTTAGAAAAGAGGCAAGAAATGGAGGCATCAGAAAGGAGGTAACATTTATTTCTGTTGCCACCCAACAACTTTCCTGACAACTGTTTATGAGGAGCATCTGATTACTGCCCTTACTTTGTCTTCTTCCTTCTCTACCATCATCTCCCCTCTGTCCTCTAACTTCCTATTAATATGTTGCAGGATTCATACTAATATTGTTTAAGAAGCCTTTTCTTCTAAATTCATGAGTTAGATTTTTCTTTCTCAAAGTTCTTGTTAGGCTTGTTAATAAGACGCTTCTCACACCTTATAATGAGTTGTCAAGTAGCTTCCCTTTTTGTCTAATCTAGAATAGTGTGTCTGATGGGAGCCACCTCTCACGTGATAACAGCTATATTAAATTGGAAAAGCAACTGTGACAGCTGGATTTTTTAGTTGGAAGGTTTAAGTTACTGAATTAACTTATTGAATTATCTTATCTATTAATGATTGTCTAGTCCTATTGTTAATGGTACTTTAAATTTTCTCACTTGTTTCTCTTACATCTGTCTCTCCTCTTCCTGATTTTCCTGCATCTCTTTCTATCCATAATTTCTGTGCTCCTTTTTCTTGCCTAAGAGTCTCTAGCAGTTTATTAAATGAATTCCATTTGAATAATCCACTCTGGCTAGATATTTCTAGACACTTCTAATACATGTTGGCATTTCATCTCATTCAATTCACATTGGTTTATATCCATCCATTTAGTGTTCCTGTTTATTTTATTAACATGGTAATATAAATAATTCTCATGCCCTAATCCAACTGTTAGGGCTAGTAGTTTTCCTTTAAGCACTAAGTTACATGAATCCAACAAGTTTTAATGAAAGAATTTTTATTTTGTTTAGTTCTAAGTATTTTCTGACTTATTGTAAGTCATTTAGAAATATGTTTCACTTTTGAACACATAGCCTTTCCTTGGTTTTTATTGAGTTCTAACTAATGTTAGAAAATAGACACTATGATACCAATCTTCTTAGTTTTTGATATTTGCTTCATAGTTGGTTTATGTCTATATAAATATTCTATGGGCCTTTTAAAGAAATAAATTATGTATTTTATTGTTGTTGGATATTATATTATTCTTATAGTTATTGGTTCAAGCTTGTTAATTGTGGTGGTGAATTGTTTTATATCTTCACTGAACCTCTTATTTTCATTTTAAAGACTCTCAAAAGATTTACAGGAGGGACTGGGGAAATGACTTAGCAGTTACAAGCACTGGCTGCTTTGGGACCTGAATTTGATTCCCAGCACTCACAAGAGGGGCTCATAACCATCTGTAACTTCAGTACCAGGAGATCTGACTCCTCCTTCTGGCCTCCATGGGCACTGTCCACAGATGGTACACAAACATATTTTTGTGTACCTGTAGGCAAATAAATAAATATGAAAATAAATAATTCAATAAGAATAATAAAAAGATCCACAGGAGACCAGTAACACGGGCTGTTTTGAAGAAGAGAACCAGGCATCCATGGAAGAATGCTGAACTCTGTACTGTACATCTAGTGGTATTGCTCCCGTGTCTGGACTCTGCCTCTTGGGAAACTACAAAGGACTCCCCACACCCTCTCCCATACCTCAGCTTCACTCTGGGACAGACCCCAGACCACAACTTTCCATCTTATAGCCTTTTGTTGAAGAGACTAATGTTAACCTGGAACTGATAGTACATTTTTCCTCCTGAGGGAACACAGAAGGAAGCTAGATCCTTGGTCACATCATTTTGTAGGGTAGTAGCTATCAAATTCATTGTTGTACTATTTCAGTGGTTGAGTTGAAGTAACCCTTGTCTAATTTAGTAATGACTCCAAGGTAGCTTGGCAATGCTGGACATTTGGTATGACAAAGAAAACCATAAGGTGTTTCCCATTAATGAGAAGGTAAATACTCATTTTCATGGAAGGGCAAAATCTGTTTTTCTAATACTTATTTGTTCATTTACTCATTCCTTGAGTTCCGTTATTTTGTGGGATCCTATGATTATGACTGTCTTTCTCCCTTGACGGTGTGTAGGATTTCTTTAAGTGTTTTCTCTAGTGCTATCTTGGTGGCCATGAATTGCTTTGCTATATATTTGTATTGAAAAGTTTTCATCTCTCTGTGGGGCAAATGGAACCGTGTCACCAGACAAAAACTGGGAAGGTTGAGTGGACTCAGAAATGCTGATAATTCTCATATCTGAGAATGGTAGGCATTTTACTTACTCCTGACCTGGTTCCTGTCCTGGAGCATGTGACCATAACACCCCACATGAGGATTGTGACAACTAGTTATGTAGCACAGAGCGCAGAGTTCTCCATGTTAGCAAGGTATCTAGATGGGTCCTAAAGATTTAGCCAATAAGTTTCCCTTCTTGGATATTCCTTCCTGCAAAAGATATTTAATCTCTGCTCCACCCTGAGTAAGTGGTATACATCCATTTTTCACTATGAATAAACAGTTTAGACAAGCAAGGATTGTCTCTCACCTCAAGAACCACCATGGAATGAAGCCTTCATCATACAGAGCTGTGCCGCCCAAGTCTCTTACAGAAGGCCCCTCACCTCTGAGCTAAGCTGGATTCTCCCTCCCTCCCTCCACCCCCCCCCCAACCTGGGCTCTGCAGTCTGTTTCTGACTCCTTGTGGTTCCCAGCGGTAGTTTGGCAACCCTAGCTTTGGCCTCAGCCTGTGTCATTCCCCCTACCGCCCCCCACCCCCGGGCTGGGCCTCCATCTTAGGCTATATTCTGCCACCCCTGAGCAGCTGTCTTCTGTGAACTTGGCAACCTACTGCAGTCAGGCAAAATAGGGACTCACATTTCTCCATTAATCTAAAAGGATAATTTAATGACATATGCCATCTTTAGTTGGCAGTCATTTACTTTAAAGACTTTCAACATATTATTACATGTTTTCCTGTCTTTTAAAGTTTCTGCTAGAAGGATTAATACAATAACAATAAATTTGCCCTTACAAAGAGCTTGGTTCTTTCTTCTAGCTTTTGATTTTTTTTTTTTGGTTTGTTTGTTTGTTTATACTCTTGACATTTGAACATATGAAAATTGGCAAAGAATCAAATATTATCAACATCATAAACCCAAAACCCTCTAATATAAAGAAAAAAGAAAAGGCCCAATGTACCTCAATTTGGAGTTGGATAGATGCAATTAAAAGTACTTACAGCTCTTGTAGAGGACAGAGGTTCAGTTTCTAGTGTCCACATG
The DNA here is from genome assembly GCA_021653895.1 of Mastomys natalensis. Taxonomy (NCBI): domain Eukaryota; kingdom Metazoa; phylum Chordata; class Mammalia; order Rodentia; family Muridae; genus Mastomys; species Mastomys natalensis. Next base: position 127,600 of record JAJTUV010001365.1, on the reverse strand, counting down.
AGAGGCAATAAATAATACACACACATACATACATCAAACAGGAAATAAAAAACCAACAAAACTGTAAAGGCTATAGATAGCTCTTGGAATTAACACTAAATATTAAGGCTCTTTTACTTCTCAATTAAAAGAAGCAGACTGATCAACTGGATTAAAAAGCAAGACCCAACTACTTGATATCTATAAGAAACATACCTCAGCTGACCAGTGAAATGGCTCAGTGGGTAAGGACACTTGCTGCCAAGCTTGATAATCCAAGTTCAGTCTCTGAGACCCACACAGTTGGTAGAAGGAGACAACACACACACACACACACACACACACACACACACACACACACTAATAACATGCAAGTAAATATACAAACACTGGCAAAGAAACTGAAAAGTAAATAATGAAAAATGATATTCTAAGAAAATAAAATCCAAAATCAAACTGGGGTAGCTAGAAGAGATAAAGAAGGTCACTGCATACTAACAAAGGGAATAATCCATCAGGAAGACATTAAAAGTGTTCTATCAATGCATAAAACATTGTAGACAAGTTGTATGAAACAAACACTTCTGGACAGAAAAGGACAGACATGTCAGACAAAACAACAGTGAGGTATTCCAATATCCCACTATCAGTAGAAATAGAATATTCAGATCAAAAGCTAACAGGGCAACCTCAGGTAAACCTCTTGATAGTTTTATTAAGAGATCATCACACTGACTAGCATAGATGGACTATTCTGTTCAATAGCTATAGATCATAAATTCTCAGCAGCTGAGTAACACATCCCCAAACCAATTATATTTTAGGCCACACAACAAGTGTTAACAAACAGGGAATCACTGAAATAATTTCTCATGCGCTATCAGATCATAATGGAATGAAGCTCGCAATCAATTGTGAGAGAAACTGCAAAAAGTATATTAAAAATATAGAAATTGAGCAAGAACAGTGGGTCACAGAAGAAACCTAGAGGGAAATTAAAATGTTCGTAGACTCAAATGAAAACGAAAACATCACTTATGCGAATCTCTGAGCTAGCACAGAGGCTGCTCCCAGAGGTAAGCTTACAGTTATGAATGGCATTAACAAATCCTAGAGAACTCAAATAAGTGACCCAGTGATGCACTTCAAGGTCTTATAAATTCAAGAACAAGGAAAACACAAAATTAGCCCAAGGAATGAAATAATAAATACCAAAGCAGAAATCACTAAAATGGAAGACAAAATAACAAGGCAAAGAATCTTTGAAACAAAAAGTTGGTCCATTGAAAAACTAAACAGTATTAGCAAACTCTTAGCCAAAGTAACCGAACAAGAAAAGAGAAGCCTCAATTAATAAAATTATAGAAGAGAAAAAGGGTATTATAATATACAGAACAACAATCCAGAAAATAACTGGGGAATGTTGGACTATTATGCTTTTATAAATTGGAAAATATTCAATAAATAGATAAGTTTCTAGACACATATGACCTATCAAAATTTAACAAAGGGGATATTTTAAAACTTGAAAACTTAATGACAGTGATGAGACTAAAGCAGTCAAGTCCCCCAGTAGAGAAAATTCTGGAACCAGACTATTGGATTCCACAAGAGTGCTGAAGAACTTAACAAGTGTTTTCTCAAATAAAAGAACATGTCCAAACTCATTCTACTAAAACAGTATTAATCTGATAATAAAGATGGGTAAGGACCCAGCAAAATAGAAAATTATAGAAACATTTTCTTGCTGAATATGATGCAAAACTTCTCAGTGAACTTGGAAACCAAATTAAATACTGTAATGAAAGGATACAGGGGGCTGGTGAGATGGATCAGTGGGTAAATGTTCTTGATGTCAAACCTGAGACTGGAGTTCAGTCCTTGACACCCACAGGTAGAAAGAGAAAACCACGTCCCACAAGTTGCCCTCTGACCTCCACACTATGTTTCACATTTCCACCCTGCCACACACACACACACACACACACACACACACACACACACAAATGAATATGTATCAGTCTTTAAAAGTTTGAACACGAGTTTACATTAGGATAAAATTATTGGATGCAATTTCCTGTTTCATTATATTTTTTGTTTGAGGCAGGGTCTCCTGTAGCCCATATTATCCTTGAAATTCTTGGTCAATTGACTCTGTGTCAGTGTCTTGAAAACAGGACAGCAAATGGCAGAAGCTACTGACCTCATAGTAAATAGAAAGGAGGGGAAGAAAGACAGAGATTGTGAAGTAGACACAGCCCACAAGGACACCTGCTTACACTGAGATGCTGTGCTTTTTTCTTGTAGCTAAATTGTCTCCTACAGTTTTCAGAATCTCCCAGTTTAGCACAATCATTGATTTGACAGTGCATGAGCCTTTTAGGGGGACATTTTTATACCCAAACCATAATCTTTTATTCCTGGTCCCCAAAGAGGCTCAGATACATCACAAAATGCCAATTTCATCCAGTCTGTCTCCAAGATCCCCCAGTCTTAACAGTTCTGTTTCTCCTAAGACTCAGGGCAAACTCTCAGCTATGTGTCCCTATAAAAGAAAACATATTCACACCTGTGACATAGCATGGCACAAAGGAAGAACTGCTATTCCAAAATGGAGGAACAGGGCCACATAAAGGAGAAATTGGACCAAATTAAGGCCTAAGCCCAGAAGGGCAAACATTTAATCCCGCACATGCCATAACAAAGGAAGAAAGATTTATTTTAGCTTACAGTTTAGAGATTTCAGTCCACAGCTCTTGGCCTCACTGATTCTGGGACCATGCAGAAGTGGATCATTATGGGAATAAGAACATAACCACTCTTATTCTAGCAATTCCCAAAATTATTACAGGGTTTCTTACCTGTGCTTTTCCTCATGTTGTTTCCTATGCTTGGATTGTACTCATCCATTCAACTGCATCCATTATCCTTGAATGCTCAAACATTGTCTCTTTGTTTTGGGAATTATATATTTACTATAATACATACATATATATATATATATATATATATATATATATATTTGTGTGTATACACACATATATATATCATATAACATATACAATATAGATACAATATATATACTTATACATAGTATGTATTATATATAGTCAGTACCTTGAGAGATGTATAGTATGTACAGTATACTATACTGTACTATATACAGTATAAAAGATATACTATAATACATCTATTATATATATATATAATAGTATATGTAATATACTATTATATATATATGCTATATTATATATATATTATATATACTATATATACTATATACAGTATACTGTATATACTATACATCTCTCAAAGTACTGACTATATGCTACTGAAGTCATACCAACATGAGTCAAATCTTGATCTTCATCTAGACCAGTGGTTCTCAACCTTCCTAATGTAGCAACCCTTTAATATAGTTGATGACCCCAGCCATAAAATTATTTTTGTTGCTACTTCATTATTGTAATTTTACTACTTTTATGAATCATAATATAAATATCTGATATGCAGGATATCTGATACACAACTCCCAATGGGCTTGAGACCCACAGGTTGAGAATCACTGATCTAGAAGGTTCCTAATGGCCACTTAGATGTTGGGTTACACCCATCTTCCATTCTCAGCAGCTGGCACAGGGCCTGCCATATAAAATGTTCTCAACTGTGAGGAGCCGGTGTGGCGGCCATTCCAAGATGGCGCCCGGGATGGTTGCCAAGCACCTGACTTCCTTATACACCCCTGGAAAGCCACATCCTCAGAGTGCACTGCGCAGACTCGCTGCTACGTAAGATCAGGCCATCTGATGAGCCATGCCTTGGACCAATTGAGAACGGCTTCGTGGCAGGACCTGAGTGGTGCAGGCACAAGGATTTAAGGGTGGACAGAAAGAGGCTCGGGGGCTTTTTGCATGAAGTTAAGGTTCCTAAATAAACTGCCTTGAGAAGAACTTCGCGTGGTGTCGCTCCTTTCTGCGGGTTGGACTGAGAAGCGACATTCAACAGACAGGTGCTGAACTAATACCTTGAAAGCTGTTTCACATCATGCTGTAAGAAGTTAGAACAAACAGGCAGCCACAGTATGGTTTTCTTTAGTGATAATGGACATTTCCAGTTATAGATTCTATTTTTAAAGATAACCTTTATAGGTTTGTGTGAATACACATGACTCTTCAGTCTTCTGCTCTCAGTCTAAAAATATCCTACTCATCAGGAAAAGACATACTGGGTTTATCAATGAAAATGGAAATTCTCTATTAAGATCTCAGAAATATCTGTTCAATGAATGGGAATTACCCCAAGATGACAGATAGAACACATTTTATCAATCTTTCCCCGGAGCTAGCTTCTACTAACTTTTGGATAATAGAAAATACATACATGCCTTAGCATTTTTTAAAGCTATTAAAGACTCGTTTTCCTTTACCTTTACTCCCCTGTAACTAACTGTTTTACTCTGTACTTAAATAATTTGAAATTCCTGTCTGAAAAAGCAGTTTCTCATTTGACTGATGAGAAACTAGGAATGCAGTCTAACCCAGAGTTAAAAAAAATCTTAGTTTTGTTTTTTGTTTTTTGATTTTTTAAACACTGTTCCTGTCAGCAACATGCTTAAATGTTGGCATCCATGTTTCATGTTTGAAGGAAACTCTGGCCAACTTCCATAATTTCTTTATTTTTTTTTTTTTACCTACTTAATTTGATCCTTAAAATGTCAATATTGTTACTGAACATCTCAAAACTTCCCTTACCTTTATCTTTCCCTCATTCGGTTTTACAGCTTGAAATCATCAAGATCATTCCCCATTTTCCACCACTTATATCAACACTATCTCTCTAGGAAGTATGTGGCTGTGAAGGACATATAATTGGTGATATTACCAATGGCTTATCAGGAGAAAATACATTTTTTTTTGTTTCAAAACAAAAAGACTTGAATCCTAACAGTAAAACTTCTAATCACCTCTACATCAAATTTGAAAATAATAAAAGAGGCCTATAATTAATATTTTTGGTAAAACCTGTCAGAATTATCTTCATTATGTGAGCAAGTGGACAATTTGCTGAACATCAATCAACAGATACGTAATGATTAGGGTGTTATGTATAATTCCTAGAATTGAAACTAGAGACTTTCTACATCAACACTATTTAAATAAGTATCTGTGTAAATTTAAGGAACTAGTGCTAACCAAAACTAACAGGGAGAAAAAAATGTGTATTTTATGAACTGAAATAATCAATAGTTTACACCAGATTCTCATTGAGATTAATTAATTAAAAGGCTAATATTGCTAAAATAAGTAAAGCCTGCTTATGAGTATTCCTTCATTTTTTCCTGCTTTAACTTCATCCAGTATCTTCTAAATTCATTGGAAAGTACATTGAACTCAAAGTCACAACAAAACACACTATACCTCAATTCTAAAGCTTACTAAGTCTTGGAGATTTGAGGAAATAGCATCTCCATGAGATTTAGGGGTTTTGTCCTAAATACAGATAGACATACCCTAAGGTCCCCCCAAATTTGGAAGTGACAGAATTTGACTTTTCAAAGCCTGATTCCTTTAGCCTCAAATAGAGATAGACATATAAATAAATCAAATTAACAATCTAACAATAAAAGAACAAATCTTCTTAATAGTTAAGGGTTCTTTAAACCTCATTCCACAACCTTGTATTGAAAAGGATGTCAAATCAGGAAAGAAAACAATGTGATTTATTTTTTCATTGCAAGGGAGAACTCCAGCCTTTTACCGACTGCACTAGCTCATAGCAACAGCAATGGAATATTTCCTTGGGATAAACTTATTCTTATCCACATCCTCATGAACAGATTTAGTAAGACACATTGTTTGACAATTACATTAAGTTTAATGGATATTATATATGATAGGAAGGTTGTTATCTTAAAAAGTCACTCCGTCAATATTCCAAAATTACTCTGTTTATCACATTGTGTTTTAACAACACCAATTGAAACATTCATTCTAGGCCATTAGCCCATCCCATATAGGGCTCATCATAGATCATATTCATAGTGCTTAGAGGACCCAAACTGATAGAGTAAGCATATATTAAAGAGAGATTTATTATTATTGGGTTATGGCCTGGGTAGTCCAAAACTGGCTTGGAACTCAGTATGTAACCTAACATAGCCTCAGATTCTAATCCTTCTGCCTTTTGCCTCCCTAGTTCTAGGATCACAAGTAAGTGCTATCATGCCTGGCAATGCCAGGTTTTTTAAGAGTTAAGAATTGGGGGTAGGAGGAAGTGTGCACCAAACCCCTGAAGTTTTAAGTTAAATGCTCTCTCTACAGGAAGGATGCCTTTTCTTTAATTTCTTCTTCTTAGTTTCCTCATCCTTGTAACCAATGGCTTTTCCACCTAAGCCCCTGGTCCTAACTCAGAGACTTAGTATTCATTAACAATGATTATGACCTTTCGGTAGGCTTGTTCTCTGACTAGATCACAACTTTTTTAATCCATTTATACTATTCCATGTCTGCCACATGGCTGGTTACCTCTCCTCCGTTTCAACTTCCTCAGAGTCTTAGTGACAAATCTTCCCGTGCCTGCCTATCTATCTCCCAGAATTCCAATCTCTCTACTGAAGTGCCCACCTTCTATCTCCTACCTTTTGCTAATTGGCCATCAGCTTTTTATTGACAGGTGATGCTTCCACATAGTACACAAAAGATTGTTCCTATATTCCTGTCTTTTCAGTTAAAAACAAAGCCAGGAGTTGGGGGGGATGGCTTAGTAGGAAGTGTTCTGCAAACCTGAGCACCGGAGTTCAGACCCAGAGCGCTTACATGGTGAGCTGAGTGTGGTATCATCCTAGCAGTAGGGGGATGGAAGCAGGAGAATCCCAGAAGCATATTGGCCAGCTAGTCTGCCCACTCAGTAAGTTCAACGTTTAAGAAATAACCATGACTGAGAGAGAGAGACAGAGAGAGGAGACAGACAGAGACAGAGAGAGAGACAGACAGATTGAGAGACAGAGAGAAAGAGAGAGAGAGAGAGAGAGAGAGAGAGAGAGAGAGAGAGAGAGAGAGGAAGATGTCCTCCATGGACCACTGGCCTCCACACACATGCCTGTGTGACCACCTCCTCCCACCTCCTGCCCATGATCACATAGGAAAAGAAAACTCCAATAAGTAAGTCTTTCACTAGTTTGCAGTAGAACTTGCAGCCTCTCAACTGATTAATGAACATTATCATTGTATTTATGAACTAATAAAACTATAGAGGCATTTAATATTAATCGTAACTCTCTGAAGTAGGTACCCTTTTTTTGTTTTTTTTTTTAACCGTTTTATCGATTCTTTGTGGATTTCACATCATGCATCCCAAGCCCACTCATCTCCTTGTCCCTTCATATCTGCCCTTGCCCATTCTACCTCTCTATCCTCAAAACCAGGAAACAAACAAAACAAAGAAAAAAAATTCATCATAGAAGCTGTAGTGCACCACAGTGTGTTGTAACTTTAATTTTTTTCAGAGTCTACTTTTTAAATTAGTTATTTTATTTATTTACATTTCAAATGTTACCCCCTTCCTGGTTTCCCTTCTGCAAACTCCTTATCCCCTCCCTTCCCCTCCCCTTGCTTCTATGAGGGTGCTTCCCCAACTACCCACCCACTCCCACTCACCACCCTAGCATTCCCCTATGCTGGGGCATTGAGCCTCCACAGGACCAAGGGTCTCCCCTCCCACTGATGCTAGATAAGGCCATCCTCTGCTACATATGCCATGGGTTCCTCCATGTGTACTCTTTGGTTGGTGGTTTAGTCCCTGGGAGCTTTGTGGGGAGGGGGGGTCTGGTTGGTTGATATTGTTCTCCCTATAGCGTTGCAAACTGCTTCAGCTCCTTCAGTCCTTCCTCTAACTCCTCCATTGAGGTCCCAGTGCTCGGTCTGATGGTTGGCTGTGAGTATCTAAATCTGTATTGGTCAGGCTCTGGCAGAGCCTCTCAGGGGACAGCTATACCAGGCTCCTATCAGCAAGTGCTTCTTGGCATCAGCAATAGAGTCTGGATTTAGTGAATACACAACAAGGGAGAGAGAACCTGTAGAGACCATATCCAGTGAATAGGCACAGTCTCAGTTGAGGGGTGGAACCACCCATCCATTTCAAAATATTAACCCAGAATTGCTCCTGTCTAAAGGAAGTGTAGGGACAAAGAGTGGAGCAGAGACTGAAGAAAAGGCCATCCAGAGACTGCCCCACCTAGGGATCCATCCCATCTGCAAAGTCTACTTTTAATGATGGTTCTTAAATGCTTTAACCTCCCGTCTAGCCCACCACCCTCCAGAGGTAGTGGGAAAGAAAGCATACAGGGGAAGTGGATCTGTTTTGAAAGGTTCTTTGGAGCAACTCCCATCTGTGTTTAGATGGAAATCTGCAGTTCAGTTCACAAGTCAGCAACGGCAGCTTGATGTACTCGCAAACACTTCACTGATACACCAGCAGTCTGGTTCAGTAGAGTCGGGTTAGCAACAGTGGTGTCATGACCTAGCAGAAACAGCCAGGCCTCAGCCTCAGCACAAGTCAGCAGCAGGGACCAGAGAAGAACACCAGAAATTCTCAGATATGCCCCTCTCAGCAAAGCCAAGATCAGGGAAGCAAAGATCAGGGAAGCTGTGAGACTCACAAGCATTGCATGGTTTGCTCTATCAGCAAGCTAAGCTCAGCCTCTGTCACTGTCTATCAAGTTCTATTTATACTTCCTCCAAACATCATGTGTCTTCCACGGGTCTTGCCTCAGCACTGTCTTGCCTCAGGTGACACCACTCTGCCAATCAGTCAGAGTTCACAGAAATGGCAAGAAGCTGCCAACACACCACCAGAAGTTTTTTGGTGCATTTCCTTCTATAGAGTCCTGATAAATGAAGCTCAGCTGTGCAATGCAAGACCAATACATGTTTGTCGTTAGAGAAGAGTCCTTTATCACATGTCCTTTCAAGTGCTTGCTTTAGCAGAACATTCTTTCTCCTGTGTCTGCTTCAGCAAAACATTCCTTCACGGGTCTGCCTTAGTTTTTCACCTGTGTCCACTTCAGGAAAACACCCCATCATGTGTTTGCCTCAGCAACACACCATCCAACACAACTGACTTTCAAAAAAAACCCTTAAGTTTGCACTTCAGTGTATCCCAAGGTATATAGTCTTTAGTTCACATGTCTTTACTTGCAAATGTTTACAGCAATGAGTCATTGGTTTGGTTTGAGGCCTTTGAGTTCTCCTACACTATCAATACCAAACCCTTACCAGGACTCCTTTGATATATCCTCTTGTTGCCCTGTGTCATGGAGATTCTGCAGCTTTGAATCTGCAGGACATGACCTTTCACATAGTCCAGCAGTTCATAGATGAGGTAGATGTTGGAGTGGGCCAACTCAAAGCCCTGAATTGTGTCTGGGTTGGTCAGCCTGCCAGCTTTCCTGTACCCACACCACAAGGATGAGCTCTCCAGCATTGCCTAGACTAGCTCACCTAATACCACAGCCAGCAAGGGGCAGTGCCAGCTCCCCAGTTCTCTTGCCCTTGGGCTGGCTTACCCATGCCCACACCATCAGGGCCAGCTCTATTGTGCTTCGGAGGTAAGGTGCAGGGCCTGCTCTCCCAAGTGCTGCAGCTGGTGAGGGGCAGGGACAGCTCTCCTACCTGCCACAGGTGGTGCAGAGCACAGGAGGGTGAGAACATTTCTCCCAAACTCAAGTCACAGCAGAGAAGGAGTGGGGCCATCTCTTGCAAGTGCTGCATTCAGTAATGATAGGGGCCAGCTCTGTGCAGTCTTTGAACATCAATATGATACCAGGCAGCGGCGCAGACCAGGGATGGATGCATGGCCTTTGGTGGTCAAGTGGGCCATGGATGTAGACACAGACTCCTGCTGCTACCTCCCCATGGCCTCAAGTGGCAGGGCAGGCTACTCACATCAGGCTGTTCCTCTCCACTCCTGAGTCTCTAACTCCATCTCTACTCTGCTTCTCTTTCTCTTTTGTCTCTCCACCACATACTTGTACATCATAATGGGTCCCACGTCAGGCAAGCCTCTGGGTGTCTTCCACCCACCTGTATCACATGGCAGTGGGTGGGTCTGGGGACACCATTTTAAAGCTGAGGAAACTGTGGCACAGGGAGGTTGTGTCACCCTTGACCTGACTGTTATGTGATGGAGCTAGAATTTATAATCCATACGTCCTAAGTCTTGGCTATAAAGCACAATATGGTAATGATGAAAGAAAGACAAGACACTGGTACTCATTCAGCTGTTGACAAGTGTGTCTTTTTGCCTTAGAGATTATATTTTATAAGTGTGTCTTTGCTTGGGTATATACTTGTACATGCAGAAGTCCATAGAGGCCAGAAGTGAGCATCAGATCTCCTGGAGCCTTACAGGGCATTGTGAGCCACCTCATGTGGGTGTTGGTAACTAGACTCTGTTCCTCTATAAGAGCAGTAAGTGCTTTTAACCACTGAGCTATCTTTCCAACCCCTATAGATATATCTTACTTAGGTAGGAGATGCAGAATTGTGTTCCATCGTAGTTATATAATCCAAGAACTTTTTGGGTAATATAATTACCCAATATGGCAACTAAAAGCCATCCAGTTATTTGCATTTAAAGAACATTAATAATTCAAAGTAATTTATTACTCATTTATATAGTATGCCATTTATAGTAAAATTAAGTTTACATAATTCAAATAAATTTAAACAAAGTTTAACATTGTTCCTCAGTCATTCTGTCTGCACTTTGGGGCTGAGGAACACATGACTGGCTCATACTCTACAGACCCTGGGGTATCTCTGTGGGCACCAGGGAACACGTGAAGAGGGAGTGCCATACCCTTGTAGAGGTTCTGTGCAGAGTGATAAGGGTCCCCAATGCACCAGAGTGGAATCTGACTTGAATGAAACCATGGGTCTCGACCTGCTTTCCAGGGAAGATGATGGCTGAGCCAAGACCCAGAAGGTTAAGTGGCAATTAAACAGAGACAGAACAAATGGATTTTGGGACAAAGAAAGCTATCTCTTAGCTTTTTATATTCAACATTACACTGTCAGATCAAACACTTGGTACTTATATCTGTCCTCTAAAGAACCAGAAATTTTAAGCAAATATCTTGGAACCAGGATGGTAATGAGCCAGGGGCTGCGGGGAGAAAATGCCCACAGCTTTTTGCTTTCCACTCTGGGATGCAGCAGAGCCAGCTGCTATCAGTGGGTCTGAAGACAACTCATGCTTTTATCATGTGGCCCCACTAATCAGAGACTCCAACTGTCACTTTACATCACACCAATGTAAATGTTCCCGAGCTGTGGCCTGATCTTTTCAAGGGACCATCTCTATTTTGCTTTCATCTCAAGTCTGAAAAGAGAGAATTCATCAGAAAGCAGTAAGGACTATAATAACGTCAGGGTCTCTTTTCTCACCATGCCAAGCTCCTAACTATGGAGGAGTAGACTCACCTTGCTCATTATTTTCCTAAGAAAGAATGCGGCAGAAAGATAATTGAATACAGAGATAATAATCCTAACTTCCTTTCCGTATTTCAAGAACATAAGTTTGGTGCTTTCATTAATATGGTAAAATCATAGATATTAACAGGGATTTAATAAGCTATCCACACAAAACTTCAATTCTCAAAGGAACACATTTAGAAAAATATTCATTAATTCACTGGCAAAGGATTTTATGAATTCAAAAAGGAATTAGAACTGATTGAGTTAAGAGGCTAAGTAGGAGAACATACACATTTTCTCTTCTAAGGTCAGCAGCTTTCTCTTTTCTGAGGTGAATACAGGTAAAAGGGTCGGCTTTTTACAGACAATAACCTTCAGTCTATTGAGTACACCCTGACCTAAATTGGTTCCATCTTTTCCTTAATCTGTATTTATTTGGAAAGCCCCATGACTACTTATTTTAATTAGATTTATGTGTTATTCCTTCAACAAGACAACAGGAAAAGGAGAGACAGGATAATGTCTGGTGCCGAATATTTAAAGAGCCTTGTATTCTAAAATACCTTTGCTTCATAAATAGCACGTGAGTGGCTGTCCATTGTTTCGGCTTACTGTGCTACAGGAGGTATATTATGGGCCTTTCCTGGTGCCTTGTGGCTGCTGAGCTTTGGTGAGACACAGAGAGATGTCACAGCTATTATCACCTCGGATCTGCACAGAGGGCTCGGAAACATAAAAGGACAGGCTCAGCATCACCACTGCTTCGGAGGGGAAACCAGTGTCAGACAGACTGAAATAGTGACACAAAATGACAAACTGTCCCTCAGACCGATTCTGCTGCTCCGAAAAGCTGTTGTCGGTGGCGTCCTTTTCACTCTGCATTAATAAAAGTTGGGGCTGGGGGACAGCACAGAACTAGTGCTTAGCCATGAGGGTAGCCTGTCCTTCCTCTGAACTCATGCAGGAAGGCACAGCTGCTGGTGGAGTTTTACTACAATTACATGATTGGGCTAGTGGTTGTGGTGGCAATTGGAAAAAAATAAAACTAATCCTGAAGAGAAATGTTCTACCTGCATACAAAATGGGAGAGGCTCTGCCAATTCTAAGAAAAGCAGGTGCTTTAGTTGTCTTTGGCTATTATAATAGATTATCTGAGATAACCAACTAAGAAGAAAAAAAAAAAGGGTTATTTTTTTGCTTGTGGTTCTGGAGATTCCACTCCGAAATCGGGAAGCTCATTGCTTTGTCCCTGGGAAGAGATGCATATTGTGGTGGGAGGTATGGATCAGGAAGCAGAAGAAACTGAGATTGCTATGAGTCTCATAATCCCCTCTGGGGACTTTCCTCCAGCTACCTAAAGACTTTTATGATGTTTGCCAGTCTAAACATTCTACCACCTCCCCAAACCATCACCCAAAGGACTAAACCTCTAACACACAGACCTTTGGGGACATTTAGTCAAATCATAGCATAGGTCCTCTGCAGAGGGAGAGCTGAGAGGAACATCATGATCCTGGAAAAGCAGCCACACACACTCTGGTACGACTCAAAGGCATGCATCCTTACAGCAACAAGAAACTGCTGTAATGGTTGGTAACAGACATAAAAAACAATACAGTGATCAACACCCAAGAAATAATTTTTTCTTATCTCTTTATGAGAAAGACACTGGAACTGAATTGTGTCCAGTGTCCTACACCGTGAGAAAGCCAGAAAACGAGGAGTTAACTGTATTTTTAAATGCTTCATTTAATACATTAGTTCTCATAACCTTTAACACACATTAATATAAATTATACATGCCTCAAAGCTGTGGCTTTAGTATATATGATTTTCTCAATTGTTGTTTAATCATAATTTTTTTTACTAGTAAAAGCTATTACCATCTATGTCATATGGTATTAAATTTCTACAATATAGTTTAGGAAGGGCAATTCTTACCATTATGTGATATTCTCAGTGGATTTCTGAGAATTCGTTTGAGTGACATTTTTATGTTTGAAAAAGAGAAAGGGGTATTTTGAGCTTCTGCCAGTACACTCCCTTCAAAAGAAATAGAAAATAAATTCATTGAATTCTTGGTCTCCTAAAAAGTAAGGCAATAAATGCTTCAAGCATGTAGTTCCCAATTTCCAAAAGGAGACAGAGAGCCCACAACAAAGCTCCAGTCATACATTTGTTCACAAGCATACACACATGCATACATACACACACATATGCACATACACATGTGCACGTGCACACATGCACACATGTGCACAAATAAGCACACACATACATGCACATACACATGTGCACACATATGCACACATAAACACACATACACATATGTATACATGTGTATACATGTACACACATAAACACATATGCATACACGCACACACATGCACACATAAACATAAATACATGTACACATAAACACATACATACATATACACACATGCACACACATGCATACATATACACATACACATATGTACACATATACACATGCACATATACATGCACACACTCATGTACTTACATGACTTGAGGGAAGGAAGACAGAATTGCTTTAAGGTCATGTGTCATTTCACTGTTGCCATGGGGAGAGTAAGCTTTAGGGAAAGATAATGAGGACAAGCTGAGCCTGTGACTAGATTAAATTGAGTTGAACTATATAGGCCTGATGAAGATGTTATGGTGATTAGAGGTCCCATGTTCAGCATCTAACAGAAACAGAAAGAAATTATCTCTGGAGAAAAGCATCCCCAACATAAGGCCCAGGTTCATCACAGGTCTGGACAGGCCAATTTGTTCTCACAGTAAGATCACCAAACAGAAGGAAGCAAATGAGATCGGGTAAAAATCAGCAAAGAAAACAAAGAGGGTTAGGCTTTCTGGGCTTCTAATTATAATAATAAGATAAAATTGTAAAGTAATTGTGTAATTAACTTTTTTTTCCTAGAAAACATAAAATAATTGACTTCTACTTCCAGGAAGATGGGATAGACACAATCTTCCTTCCATTAATTATGGCTAAAAGACCTGGACATGGTAAATGAATTAAAGGTAAGGTAACTATAAAAGGCAGAGAAGGCAGGATAGCTAGAAACCTCAGAGACCCAAGCAAAAAATAGTGGTAAACCCCTGGGAACATTTGACCTCATAAGCCCCAGGCTTGGAGCTAAATAACTCAGCAATCAAAACCACACAGTGAGTACCGGGAGAGCTCACACAAATCCTCTCTCCATAGCCAAAGGACCAGTAAAAAGGTATCCCACCAAGAAAGTAATTATGAGGAAGCAGTAATTATTCTGCTCCTGCCAAACACCACAGGAAAACAATTAGGAATGGTCAAATGGGGGAAATAGACTTCTGGCTTCCCTGTGTTGTTAAGTAACCAAATTCCAGGGAAATATCAGAGAAGCCTAAGTTTGGGACAGGTTTTCATCTCCTCTGACCAACAGTCATATTTCCAACAACCATGGCAGTGGAGACCACATGCAGGTCCTAGACTTCCATCCACACTCAGCAGAATCTTCCCCAATTATTTATTAAGACAGATTTTCACCATCCTAGAGTGGTACTGATGGAATGGTACTGACAGGGTGCTATCAATGGAGTTGTACTGATGGAGTGTATTGATGGAGTAGTATTGATGGAGTGGTACTGATGGTGTGGTACTGATGGTGTGGTACTGATGGTGTGGTACTGATGGAGTGGTACTGATGGAGTGGTACTGATGGAGTGGTACCGATGGAGTGTACGATGGTGTGGTACCGATGGTGTGGTACCGATGGAGTGGTACTGATGAGTGTACTGATGGAGTGGTACTGATGTGTGGTACTGATGGTGTGGTACTGATGGAGTGGTACCGATGGAGTGGTACCGATGGTGTGGTACCGATGGAGTGGTACCGATGGAGTGGTACGATGGAGTGGTATTGATGGTGTGGTACTGATGGAGTAGTACTGATGGAGTGGTACTGATGGTGTGGTACCGATGGAGTGGTACCGATGGTGTGGTACCGATGGAGTGGTACCGATGGTGTGGTACTGATGGAGTAGTACTGATGGAGTGGTATTGATGGTGTGATACCAATGATGGAGTAGTACTGATCAGGTGTGGTACTGATGGAGTAATACTGATGGCGTGGTACTGAGACCACTGCTGTAATGTGATCAGTGGAGTCATGTGGAGAGCAGGCGCTACCACTGACTTCTAAGGGTGAGGAGTCCTACTCTGGGTGCCAAGAGAAGCTGAATGGGGAACCTGGACTGATAATTCCACCTGACTAAGAAGCCAACACCCCTTTTTTTCCACAAAGGAGTAATTTTAAAAAACACAGAAGAAAAATAGATTGAATACAATCCCAAGTTTTATGATAGTGAAATTTGCAGGGTTCAATGGAAATAGTCTCATACTAAGGACCAGGAAAATCTAACAATGAAAATTAATTGAGAGAAAATGATAGGAGTGATTTTGAGACATAAGAGAGACATATTGAGAGAGAGAGAGAGAGAGAGAGAGAGAGAGAGAGAGAAGAGAGAGAGAGAGAGAAGAGACAGACCTGAGAGAAAGAGGAAATGGGAAAAAGAAAGAAGAAAGGAAGATCAGAGTAAACAAAACAATGGATAAATATTGCAACTTTTCCAAGTTTTAAAAAAAATTATATTTGACAGTTAAAGCAAAACCACAACACCATCTGGCATATATAATATATATGTATATGTGTGTGTGTATATGCCAGATTATATATTTATATATTATTTTATAACTATATATATTATTTAAGATAATTCCAAATAAAAAAGGATAAAGATATTAAAATAAGATTTCTATATTTCACTTATTTAGTAAAATATCAGTAGGATAGGAATATTTTATATATAAAAATACTTCAAGAAGTCCCTAAAAATATTTCTTTCACTCAAAAGACATGACAGATAAATCAAAATGGAATTCTGAGTAGGGGTCAGATAACCCACTTACAGGAAAGAAAAACATGAAATATTATTTTAAACAAAACAATATATCTGTCAAATATAAAGATGATTAAAAAATATGCCACATGGGGTGATAATATTGCCCCCCACCCCAAAGCCATAGACTAAGTCAAACTCCAGTGTGAAGTATTACTTCCTCTCAAAGTAATCTTTATCTAAGGAGGCTGGACCATTGGGGGCCCTCAGAGACTAAAATACCAATCAAAGAGCATACAGGGGCTGGACCTAGCCGCCACCACCCCCCCCCCGTCCATATGTAGAAGATGTGCATTTACGTCTTCATGTGTGTTCCTAACAACTGGAGCAGGAACTGTTGCCTGTGTGTGAATCCTGTTCCTCTAACTGGGCTGCCTTGTCTGGCCTCAGTGGAAGAGGATGTGTCTAGTCCTGCAGAGACTTGATTCGCCAGGGTTGGGGATTAACAAGGGGGGCCTCCACCCTCTTAGAGAAGAAGGGTTGAGGATGGTAGAAGGGATTGTATGATGGGAGATCAGGAGCAGGGTCAGTGATCTGGATATAAAGTGAATAAATAAATTAATTAATGGGAAAAAAGAAAAATTTAGACCTCTGTATAGCAAAGAAAGGAAGGAAGGAAGGAAGGAAGGAAGGAAGGAAGGAAGGAAGGAAGGAAGGAAGGAAGGAAGGAAGGAAGGAGAAGAAGGAAGAAAGAAAGAAAGAAAGAAAGAAAGAAAGAAAGAAGAAAAGAAAGAAAGAAAGAAAGAAGAAGAAAGGGCAGCTTTCAAAATTGGAGGAAGTCTTCATAAATACACAACAGACAAAGATCAGTATCTAGAATCTGTAAAGAATTCCAAATATTAAAC
Organism: Mastomys natalensis; assembly: GCA_021653895.1. Lineage (NCBI taxonomy): Eukaryota > Metazoa > Chordata > Mammalia > Rodentia > Muridae > Mastomys > Mastomys natalensis. The sequence continues at coordinate 110,338 of JAJTUV010001365.1, read as the reverse complement.
ACTTCAGATAACCTAATAAATTAAGGGTGAAATAACTAAACAGAAAGTACTCAGAAGAAAAAGTACAAATTGCCAAGAAATACCTGGAAAAAAATGTTAATTGGCTGTCTTAGTTCCTTTTTTTACACCTGTGATTAAATGCCATGATTAAGGTGCTCATAGAAGAAAGTTTAGTTGGGCTTACAGTTCCAGGTAAGTTCAGTAAATCCTTGGGGTCAGAATCCAAGATGGCAGAATGAAGACAGGGCATCAGCAACAACTGAGAGTTCACGAGAATGACTACATCAAGAACCAAATGGAAACAAATGTTGATAAGGATGTGGGAAAGTGGAACACCTCAGAGCCATTGCTGGCGGGATGTCGCCATCATTTTACTCAAACTCAAAACAAACAAACTACTACAAAAGGAATGTAGAAATAGAACTCTATCTGATCAGATATACAATTTTGGGGAATATGTCCAAAGAAATCCATGTTCGTATATGACAGGGGGTACTTCTACACAATGTCTATGCTTCGCAGTACTCATAAGAGACAATATGAGGAACCAGCCTTGATGCCATTGCAGATACAAGAATAAAAGGTGGGACGCATACACATGGAGTTTTAAAATATTTATTTTATTTTTAATTAAAACTTTTGAGATGTTCACACATCAGAGCTGTATTTAATGCAAAATATCATTTTTATATATAATTCAAATTTAGATATTTATATGGAACAGCTTATACTATTTTCTTATAAATGCATGTGAATCAATAATTATCTAAAGACAGAAATTAGAGTAAAATAGATTAAAAACGAATAAAGAGTGTTTAAAGTTTGTATGGAACATTCATCATTTTCTCCTTGCTCTTCCATTATAAGATTCTCTAAGGAGCATGATGAATAAGTGACCCCTTGGCTTTATCTTCAGGAATACACAGGCCTGTATTAGGTTGAAGCCTAAGCACTCACCACAAACAAAGCCAAAGAGTTCTGCATCAACCATCCTTTAAACTCACTTATTGCTAAATAAAGTCAGTTAGAATCTAATTTGCTCTTTAGGGTTTCTAAGGATTTTTGAAGCCTCTCACTGGTTGAGGCCTCAGGAACTACTTTGTAAAATGTCTTAGCATACTCTGTAAAATTAAAGTGAGCTAGAAAAACCCAGATCTGCAATGTTGTGGGGCAACATTGCTAGTTTTCTAGAAAGACAAGCTAAGGTAGCAACAGAGAGCCATATTTCCAAGTCACTTCCTTCAGCATGTGTGGTAGTTTGACTAGGATGGCCCCGTAGACTCATGTGTTTGAATCCTTGGCCCACAGGGAGGGGCACTATTAGGAGGTATGGTCTTGTTGAAGTAGGTTCGACTTGGTTGGAGGAAGTGTGTCACTGTGGAGGCGGGCTTTGAGGTCTCATGCTGAAAATACATCAGTGTAATACACAGTCACCTTCCTGCCTGTAGATCAAGATGTAGAACTCTTAGCTCCTCCAGAACAATGTCTGCCTACATACCACCATGCTTCCCAGCATGACAATAATGGACTAAACCTGTGGACTGTATACCAGCCCGAAGTAAATATTTTCCTTTACAAGAGTTGCCATGATTGTGGTCTTTACAGAATAGAAACCCTAGCTAAGACAGCATGACATATTCATCTTCACTTATATTCTAAATATCTAAGAACCATTCATCAAAGAGTAGAGATAAAAATAAATTCCATGAAGGAAAATACAGTTCTTGCCATAATTCATCAATCACTTTCTCCATGCATGGTAATCACTTTCATTTGGTTTTGTTCCTAAAGGCAAAAAGGACTATGGGAAGAACTTTGTTTTTTTAGCACCTCAACAACATGCTAAACAATATAAGAGAGAGTAAATTTTATCATGTAAATAGTAAGTAATTCACTTTTGGATTCAGAACCTCTTTAAATGTACTCAGAAGACGGAGTTTCTCTTCATAAGTAGCTTCATGTGGAAAGTGTACTACTTAAACAAGGAATCATCAAACAAATTTAGATGTCCAAGACTGATGACCTGGGTGACTACATACTAATGCTGCCAATCTCTTTCCTTCTATCTGCTTCAGGCCCCAACTCTTCGTGTCTCTATTTCACACCATAACGTGGGAGTTCATGTTTTCCATCCCTGTGGTGCATTCATTAAGACATGTCTCCCACACTCGCATGTATTTGAATCCTGTAAGTTCTTGGTTCTTAGTCCATAATTGATGCTGCTACTGGGATGGTTATGCAAGCTTTAGGAGGTGGAACTCTGTAGGAGGAAGTACTTCTCTGGAGGTAGGCTTTGAGGTTTTATTAGCCTGGCCCTACTTCCTGTTTCCTCTCTCTGCTTCCTGTGTGCTAACAAACATAATTTCCTGAATGCCAGGCCAGCCTCCCCTTGCTGCAAACATCTCTTTCTGGCCATGATGGAACTATAACTCAAAATAAACCTCTTCTTTGCTAACTTGCTTTTGATCAGGTATTTTATCACAGCAATGAAAAGAAACTAAAATAACCCTGTTGTCTTTCATTCTGTCATAACTTCATTAGTTTATGAACTAATTAAAAATACTACAAGAAGGTAGTATAATTCTCAAGTTCAATATACGGTTAAGTTATAGCTACTTAAAACAAAAAATTATTGTAACAAAGGTTTCAATTAGAAATCATTTCTTTAACTCCAAACAGATGGTTAGGAAATATGGTTCGTGGGCAGAATGTGCAGAAATAAATGACTAATGGGGAAAAGGTCATTGAGTTGATTCTTAGGAATATGATTTTAGAAAAGACCTTAAAGAACATTTTGTGCAATAAAAGAGTTTACAGCAGTAAGAACAGAAATCTTTCTGGTGGGCTAATGGATTCTTCATTCAGTTAGCTCAGGAGAAAATGGATAGTTCTTTACTCTTGCAGAGTTGCCTTACAATGTCTTCTACAACGTGAACAATCTTTCTGACTTCTCATTAACTAACTCTGACCCTAAGTCTACCTCGTGAGATACAAGACAGAATCATCTATTCTTTTCTTACTGGAAATTCTTCCAACTGTGGGCAGACAGGTGGTTATGAAATTCTTGACATATATATTAGAATAAAATTAACCTCCCTACCAGATGCTATTTTGAAAATGACCAGATAGAGCCTTGGGGCATGATTTTTAAGGAAACCATAATATTTTCGGGAAATCTGAAGTTGGGTCCTCTAATGTGTAACTTCCTGTACTGTCCACGTGATGCTGCGTTATCAACGGTAGGCCGCTTTTCATCACCTGAGTTGGATAGTATGATAAGAAGTTCATTATTGTGAAAACCTACCCGAGAAAAATCCCTAAAAGGAGAAAAGACTTACCTGGGCTCAGGATTCCAGCAATTCGGTTCCCAACTGGCTCCATCATCCTAGACTTGTGGCAAGGCAGAGACATGATGGGAAATGAAAGTTTGCTTTTATGTTTTCTGCTGTAAATACTGTGGTCAAAAGCAACTTTAGGAAGAAAAGGTCTATTACATCTTACAAGTTATGGTCTTATCACTGAGAGAAGCTAGGCAGGAACTTGAAGCAGAGCAGGTACTTGCAGTAAAAACCATGGAGTAATGCTGTCTTCTAGCTTGCTCTCTTCAGCTATCTTTCTTATCCTGCCCAGGCCCATGTGCTTACGTATGAGACTCCTCACCGTGGGGTCTCTTGCATATACACTCTCCTATAGACACACACCTACATCAATTAGTAATCAAGAAAACTCCCCCAAGACACACCCACAGACCAATCCAATACCCTCAATCCTTTAACTAAGGTTTCCCTTTCCACTGTGTGTCAAGTTGACAACCAAGATTAGCCATCACACGAATGAAACCTGTTTATCCCTTGGTATCCTGGAGGCAGAGAAAGCAAGAGAAATAGAAGAAAGATCCAAGGTCAATAAATTTCTTTAAATTCACATTTCTAGTGGCCTACTGTCTACTGAGCTACATTTCCCAATAGCCCTCCTTTTCTCAGGAGCCCCATGATGGTTTGAACGAAAATGACCCCCATAGTTTCATAGGGAGTGGCACTTGTTGGGATAGGTGTGGCCTTGTTGGAGGAAGTGTGTCACTGGGGATAGGCTTTGACATTTCAAATGCTCAACTGGTCCAGTTTCTCCTTTCCCTGCCTCTTCCCTCCCCTGCTGCCTCCTACTTTTTGCTTCCTGCCTCCTGCCCCTCATGTAGAACTCTTAGATCCTTCTCCAACCCCATGTATGCCTGTGCTCCTCCATGCTTCCTAACATGTGATAATGGATAAACCTCTGAATCTGTAAGCCAGCCCAAATTAAACATTTTCTTCCATAAGAGTTGTCATGGTCATGCTGTCCCTTCACAACAATACAACCCTAACGATCTGGGGACAAACTTTTGACCCTTTAGCATATAAGGAACATCATGCCCAAATCATGACAGGCAGTATTTCCCTTTGTTCTGTAACTTGTGATTGTAGAGAAGGCAAATAAACAAAAGTTCCACAGACTGGCACACTTGACAGACTCCTACCAGAAAAGAGTCTTTTAAAACCTACATTTATACTAATATTGATGATGAATTTATTAATTGATCCTTTATTATTTATATTATTGAATTATATTACAAAGCATTGCATTGTATTTGCCAAAAATGTATAAGATAATGATATAATGAAAATGGAAAGAATTAAGTCACAATGGTAGAGTTTTCTAGTATTTTTACCCATTGTCCATTTTTACTTAGATACATAGATATAAAATATAAAAGAAAATATAGAAAATTCCTTCTTACTAAATCAATCCACTATAAGACTTTGTATTCTAGTCTATTAACTTCTTTTATAAAGACATTCTGGTTGTAACTGATTCAGTTGACTTTATTATCCATTAATGTGTCAACATACATAGTTTTAAAAGTTCTGCTCTATGGCTCTCAGGGTTTGCTTTATACCAAGACATTAATTCTCTACATGACCCAAAGTCCTTAACTTCTCTGTGTCACCATTTCCTGTAAACTACTACTGAGGTTATAGACTTGAGGAAGTATAAAAAGAGCTGTGTGTCTTGGGAGTGTTTTGAAGACAGCAAACATCTTCAGAGGAGGTTCTGCTTCAAAGATTAGTATCAGGGCCTTCACTGCTCTGGTAAATGGACTTTATATCATACGACAAAATAGAATAGGCAAACGACTTCAAACAATGAGTTCAAAAGATTCAGATTCAGTAAACCATGAACCATCACACAACACAGTAAGTGTAGTCTTGGTAATTTATCCAAGAGAAATTAAAACGTGGGGTCACACAGAGACCTGTTCACAGGTATTCATGACAGATTTATTTGTAGTAGCCTAATAATAGAATGATCCCAGATGAATTTCAATAGGTGTGTGGTTAAACACGCTCTAATACATACATCTCATGGAAAGCCATTTAGTAATAAAAGGAAATAAACCATTGACATGTACAATAACTAGGATAAAACCCCTGAGAGTTATGCTGAACATAAAAACTCGTCTCAGAAGATTACATATTTCTCTGCTTGTATTTCCGTACCATTGATAAAGGTCAGATTTGCTGTTCCAGAGACTAGAAACAGGGCAAGTCTGGGCACAACCTGAATAAAAGGAATTGTTTTGAATTTTGACTGCCCATGATGTCATGATACCAAGAGGAAGCAGCCCATTTGATAAACCTGAGTGCAAAACTAAACAGACCCTTATACCAAATGATCACACATAAAACTGAGTAAGTTAGAAAAGATTAGTGGATTAAAACAAGACGATATCCTGGTTGTGATATAAACCAAAGATCTTTCAGAACGAAACTACCAGTGCTGGAGACTACAGAGTTTATGGAGTTTTTCTGTGTTATTGCTTTCAACTGGATATGAATCAATGATTTTTTTCCTCAGTAAAAGATTCAATTAAAACATCACTATTTATAAAATTGTAGTTATCCTGCTATAAATATTTCTTTTACACACACACACACACACAACCTTTTCAGATAAACTCTTCCCAGACTAAGACAAAGAATTCCTGTCTTTTTATGCCGCCCCAACACCAATACCATCTCCACCATTAAACCACCTCCGGCCATAAAGCATCCTCACCCTAAATATCCCCACTCCCACCACCTCCACTGCTACACCACCTCATGTCCACATCCCCTCTACTGCTGTACCACTTCACCTCTACATCACCCCAACCACCGTAGGACCCTACCTCTAAACCACGACTTATACTACCTCCAAACTACACCACCCCTATCCTTGACACCCTACCTCTAGACTACGCTACCCCTATACCACCTCCGTTCCTCCACCACTTTCACCCTAGACTCAATAGACAGTGGGGTCAGTTCTCTGTGCCCTTTTCTCTTGACTATAAAGTCACTAATTGCTCACTAAATTTAGAAAGTTAATCATTTCAAACATAACAAAGAGCACTGCTGCCGTTCTCTGTGCTATTAGCAATCAAGGAATCTAGAAACCACCACAACCAACTCTAGTTTGCAACAGAACCTTTCCAGCTAGGTGCTGAGGAATTTACTTTTCAAGAAAGGGAAGGAGCGTCAGAAAATTGTAAAGGGTGCTTATATAATACAGGCACAAACAGGGTAGTTTTTCAGGGTCTTGAGCCTTGACCTAATGAATGTGGACTTCATTTTATAAATGAGTTATGTCAATTACTTTCCTCACCACTATGATAGAAACCTGTGAGAGCAATATAAAGTAGAAAGCTTTACTTTTATTTATGGCTTAAAGGAACACAGTCCATCATGGGCAGAAAGGCACTGTGGCTGGGACTCCATCTATGATGCTGACAGCCTGCAATACAACTTGTTACCACTCATTGGATTAGAAAGCAGAGAGCATGGGCTGAAAACAGATCTGGCCCATAACTCATGAGCCCTGCCTCTCTGAATCTATAGCTGCTTGCTAGGCCCATGTGAAAGAAGTTCCACAACCTCCCAAAACAGTACAACCATCCACAGACCAATTTTTAAAATATACAATGAGTCTGTTACACTCCAATGATTATATTCCACCCCTGGCCCTCATAGGCTCATGGACAACTCATGGTGCAAAATGCATTCAGTCCCATTTTGGAATTCTTATAGCACTACATTGCCAACACTCGTCAAAAGTTCTAAGTCAATATCTCTTCTGAGAATTCAGGTAATCACTAAACCACAAGCCCTTGTTAAATGAAAAGAAATTAAACTTTCATACTTCCAAGATACAATGACTCAGAATAAATATTCCCATTCCCAAAGAATAGGGATGTAGAAAGGGATATTGAACCAAAAGCATCCTGATTAAATGTAACAGGGAGAATACCAAACCTTTCATTTCCATGTTTGGTGTCTGGAAGTCATGGTGGCATCAATGGGCTCCAATGAACTTGGGTAGCCTTGATGCTATAGCTGTGCTGCTTGTAGCACACATGGCTTCTTTCCTGATCCTATGCAGCTTTCGTCATGGATATCCCACCTTCAAATATCTTCAATATCCTGGAAACTTGGGCTTTATGGTCACTGTTTCATATACACAACTCACCAGGATGTTCATGCAGGAAATCCACCTCTACAACCATTGTCTGCCTGTGACTGCTATCTAGAGTTTTGCTGTAAGCCCCTACAACCTTCTAACTCTTAGACTCTGCATGACTACTAAATACAGCACCATATAAATAGTCATACCACGTTCTGCTGCCAACTTGACATGCACCCTGATCTCCTTCTTCATAGCTGCATCAGCTTCCAAGTACCTGCACACATACACCTGGAAAAGCATTTCCTTATTTGGTCCTGTTTGAACAGAATAATTTTGAACATTTTACGGGTAAAGGTTTGTATCCTAGGGACCAGTGCCATTGCAAAATTTGAATTTTCTCTATATTGGTGCTGATCTCTTTATTGCTTATAGCTGCTTTGGTCACATACTCTCTACAACTTTAACATGACCTATATTTCATGCCAAACCACACATTTCTACACCTTTCTATTCAACTTTTAGATCTCTTTTATGGCTCTCCTCAGTAAGTCTAGTGGCTAGGATTTAGAGCCTTCAGATCTTTCTCACTGTAAATCTGGCTTAAAATAGTGAGCAGTAACCATGCCAGATCCTAACTGTCACATTGTGTTGAAATCTCTTCTATCAAATAAATTTATCCATTATCATGTATCAAGTTACATTCACTTCATGAGCCTGGAGACTTACCAATGTTGTCGAAGTAAGTCAAGTTTGACGGGTCCTTGTTACAGAACCACATGCTTTAATGTTTGTATTCTAGCTCAAAGGTACCTTAAGCTCGGTATGCATGGTTTCCTTAACAGTCTTTACTTAACTCACAAACATGTTACTTTGTACAGTCTTATTGATATTCATCAACTTCTATCACAAGTATCATCATCAACTTTTGGCATTACCAATGTTTAGTAAACTTTTGCTCTTAATTATAAACTAATATTGTACAATGCAAACTCATGGTCAACTTCATACACATGTACACAGATATGTATATAACATGGTGGATTATATATGCAAGTCATGGCATGAACTTTGTGCTCTTATGTACAAAAGAGCTTGGGTCAAAATGAGCTCCCTCTGTGTCCAAGCTCAGCCAGGTTGTAAAAAAGGCAGCATGGCCACATTGAAAGACTCTGGCATGAACTGGACATTTGCCAACTAATGAAGTATATTGGTAAATATCCAGGATATCATAAGGGAGAGTCAAAGATTATTATCTATTCTAGTTTGATCTCTCTTACTGTAATAAACACAATGACAAAACGTAACTGGCAAAGAAATTAATCTCATCGTATAGGTTACAGTCCTTCTCAGGGAAACCAGGGTGGGTGCTTGAAGCAGAAACCACAGACAAATGCTGCTTATTGGTTTTCTACTAACTTCTGCTCATCTAGACCAGATTCCTGCATCCCCCACCACACCCCTACACCAGCTTAGGGATGATCTTTCCACACTGGACTAGACCCTCACATATCAATTAGCAATCTTAAAAAAAAATACTCCACAGACATGACCAAAAACCAGTGTGACTGAGGCAATCCCCCACCTGAAGCTTCCTCAGATAACTCTGACTAGCAGTAGATACGTGTGGGTGTCCCTACAAATGCCACAGCTGGCAGAGTAATGATCCTGGTGAGGCAAGAAGGAAATCTGGTTCAGGCAAGACATAGCCAGAGTTGGTTCAAACTTCTAGATCTGACTCCAAGCTGTTTATTTTTGATGTATTTAAACACAGTACAACTTTGGAAAACAGACATTTAATGGCAAGTATCACAATGATGCTTAAGGCATGACTACATGGAAACTCTCTTGCAAGGTACTTATGTCCTCTCCCATAAGAATGGCTTCTATTGAGAAACAGATGGAATGGGCAGAGGGAGGACAGGGAAGGTAGGGGAAGGGCAGGGAGGAGAAGAGGGAGGGGAAACTTAGTTACTGGTTGGTTTTGTGTGTCAACTTGACACAAACTGGAGCTATCACAGAGAAAGGAGCCTCCTTTGAGGAAATGCTTCCATGAGGTCATTGAGAAAATGTAAGGCATTTTCTCAATTAGTAATCAAGAGTGGGAGGGCCATTGTGGGTGCTGCCATCCCTGGGCTGGTAGTCCTAGGTTCTAAAAGAAAGCAAGCTGAGCAAGCCAGGGGAAGCAAGACAGTAACATTCCTCCATGGCCTCTGCATCAGCTCCTGCCTCCAGGTTCCTGCCCTGTGTGAGTTCCAGTCCTGACTTCCTTTGGTGATGAACAGCAATGTGGACATGTAAGCTGAATAAATCCTTTCCTCCCAACTTGCTTCTTGGTCATGATGTTTGTTCAGGAATAGAAACCCAGATTAAGATATGTAGACCTGTAGAACCAGGCCTCACCCAAATCCCCCAGACTGCTATATTTATCCAGATTGGTTCAGGAGGGCTGAGCACTGTTTCTCAGTCAATAAAAACTTTGTTGGGTGAAAGAAAGAAAGAAAGAAAGAAAGAAAGAAAGAAAGAAAGAAGAAGGAAGGAAGGAAGGAAGGAAGGAAGGAAGGAAGGAAGGAAGGAAGGAAGGAAGGAAGGAAGCAAGCAAACAACAATAGAACAAAAATTAGAAGCTTATAGTGAGTTAGAAACAACGCTCAGGATAAAGGTCTAGAGCAGAAGGATCCAGGATAAACATGACAATGAACTCAGTACATAGGACCTCTTTTATAAGAATGGGTCCTATTGACTGAGAAACAGTGCTCAGCCGTCCTGAACCAATCTGAGATAATATAGCAGTCTGGGGGATTTGGGTGAGACCTGGCTCTACAGAGACCAAAGATCACTGGGTTAGCAATTACATCAGTCCTCAGCTTTAGGGGGAGTTGGACAGGGAGGCAGGTAAAAATTCCTTCCTAGAGAGAGAAGACTATGCCTTTAACATTTCTGGCTTTTCTAGTGGCATCTTTGAGCATGATGACCTCATGCTCTCTGTAGACTGTTGTTGAAAATATTTAATTTTAAATTTCCAGGGATCTACCCCACCTTTGAATATTCAGTTCCCAAATAAAAGGCACACACAACACAAACTTTATATTTATAATAAGCCTTAATCAGCTCTAGACTGGCAGATATCCATCCTCTATGCAATTATGTCTACTTCCTGCCAATAACCCCACTATATGATCTGCTGTACTACTTTGTCTGGGCTATCTTAACTCCAGTTAGCCAGCCCACATGGCATTATTTTAAGATCCTTATCCAATGGCATCTTTTTCTCTTTCCATCTTCTGCTCTCTCATCGTGATCTCCTTAGACCCCAAGCCAAGGAACTTCAAACCGCCTATGTCTCTTCTGCCCAGTTATTGGCTGTAAGCATCTTTATTTAACCAATAGTTTTAATTTAGGGAGCAAGGGCACACTGTACATGTGGATTCTCTGTTTCCTGGAGCAACCAAGCCTTGGGGACTGGTATTTATCATTACAATACATATCAGAAGATCAAACCTCAACAGTAGACAGCTGACACTAACTAGGAACTTGTCCCTAGAACAAGAACCTAGAACGCCCTGTGTAGCCTAGACAGGAGGGTGCATGCTCGTTCTGCACACTGATGCAGAAATGGACAGTATGCTTTCAGACACTTGGTCTTCCATCTCGATAGTTTAAGAATCACTGTTCTCCCATGGACCTCAACGGTGAGGAGGCGAGGCCCTAGAAGGTGGTTAATCTAAAAGATTAAAAGTAAAATCTGATGTTACACTTGGGCAATTGATTTGAAAAAATGCTGGATTTCTGAAAGGATGTTACTTTAGAAACTGTTATCAGAACACTGGAAAAAAGTATTAACTTTATTACTGGGACTATGTCCCCTCGATCAAAATACTACAGCAATATCCAAGAAGAAAAGTAAGAATTCAATTTCCACCACTAAGAATTCAATTCTTCTTTCTATTCCAGACATGGCTGCTATTATTTTTTTCAAGAGAACATTAACTGAGCAAGGAGTTTGTCAAAGAAACTCTCAGTGAAGGAGAAGCAGGAATGACTGATTTTTTTCTCTGATATATATATTGGTGTGTGTGTGTGTATTAAAAAGCCACTAAAAGATTGGGGTGCTTGATATATTACAGAAATTATCCTATTACTGTAGCAATGAAACGATTTCATACCCATCCATTTATTCCTGATGTGATTTTTCCCCCCATGAAAATCCTTTGTTTTTTTAAAAGTATTTGTCATGCCGCAGGTGTAATTCACACTAAGCAGGGATGCGTTTTAAAGGGAAGGTTTGAGGTACCCTATTAACAGCAACAATCTCAGACTCACGCAGCTACTTAACAATTTGCTCCTTTCCCAGTGTGTTTGCCAGCCACCTAAAATTAATTGTCCTTAGAAACTTGCAATGGAAAAGTAATTTTGTTGCAGAGCCTACAATGAGTGTCTCTTTGGTGAAAGAGACTATTTGATATATGTGAGGGTGGATGAGTGCTTGCTGGTTGCATGCTCTATATAGCCTGCAACTTACAGGAATTGCTTGCATTTTCAGGAGGAGGTGTTTGTTTGTTTTGGTTTGTTTGTTTGCATCTTGAAAACTTGATGTATTGTCTTCTCATTTACAAACCAATTCATTTCAGTTTTTCATATGTTTTCTTCTGAGTCATTAATTTTTTAAATTATTTTTTGAATTATACTTACATTATTTTCCTCTTCTTTTTCCTCCCTCCAACCCTTCCATATTCCTCTTCTTTGTCTCTTTAAAGTTTGTGGCCTCTTTTTTTCATTAATTATTGATATATATCAATATATCTATAACTATATCTATATCTATCTATCTATCTCTCTATATATAGATAGATAGATATATTATATAGATATATTTCTATCTATAATATATTATATAGAGAGAGAGAGACAGACAGACAGACAGATATCCCTCTTATGTCTGTATAATGCTACTTGTATGTATGTATTCAGAGCTGACCATTTGGTATTGGATAACCAGCTGATGTGCCCTTCCCTGAGGTGGATTATCTCTCCTGCTCTCAGCATTCCTTAATTACCTGTAGTTCTTTGTGTAGGGTTGAGACCTCAGCTTTCACTCATCTATTTTGGGCATGTCTATTGCGATCCTTGTTCAGCTCATGCTTAAGCAGTCGTGCTGGTGAGACTTTATGGGTGTAGCTTCTGACATTCCAAGAAGACAGTCTCACAGCAAATCCCTTGTTCCGCTGACTCTTACGTCTTTCAACTGCTTTAGCCACAATGATCCTGAGCCTTAGGTGCAGGATGGATCCAAGGCACTGGGCTCCACACTTATGCATTTTGATTGGCTGTGGTTTTCTGTAATGATCTCTGTTTGGTACCAAGAGAAGCTTCCTTTGAGGATAACTACTTATCTTGGGTATAGGAACAAACCGTTAGAATGTAGTTACAGATTATACTGGGTTAGTAAAGTAATGGCTATCAGCTTTCCTTCATGATCCACGACTTCACTAACCCTGGGTAGTTGGCTGGGTTTTTATTACTAGGCATGGTTTCCCTTTTGTTTAGTGAATCTTTAAGCCCAATTAGAAAGCTGTTGGTTACTGCCAAGGTATGTGTGCCACTACTGCACCCTTGGAGTTATCAGGTACTGCTGGTCATTGGTGTGGTTGGTAGGCACCATAGCTGGGTTGGACTGTTGGTTTCTTCTATCATCTGGTGTGGAGAGCCGTTTAGCCACGCCCCCAAGGAACTGTGGAGAGCCGTTTAGCCACGCCCCTAAGGCGGACGTGAGCCTTGGCTCGTCCTTGCCAGTTACAACTCCTTATATGGTGTGGGGTCTGTGCTGACAGTGATGTGAGGTTACATCTGACCGCTCTGGACCTATGGCTCGGACCATGCCACGACCCGTGATTGGCCAGGATGGAGTACCTTTTACTTCTGGACGCCATTCTAAGATGGCGCGGTTTTCCAAGGTCAGCTCAGCTTCTGAGTAAACAGCCATTGAGCATGCGTCGGCCTTGAGACCTTCCTGAGCAGGCTATGCTAATGAGTATTGGCAGCCTAACCTATCCTGAGATAACACGCCAACCTAGCCTGCCTAGGGTGGATATATAAGCAGCTGGCTTCTGCTGTCGGAGTCCCCGTAGTCAAGATTGTTCCTGAATAAAGCTGTCTGAGAAGGATACCGACCTGTTGTGTCTTACTTGCTGGTCGAGGCGGACGCGACAATCTGGGAACTTTCAAGGTGTCTTCTGGTACCTTAAAAGCCATGTACAGACACGGAAGGACAAGAATGAGCTCTCTACCAGAAATCCGAGCTCAGTTGCTCAGGACCTAAGAACAGACAATTGAACAGGTGACCTATGCAGAAAGAAGGATCGCTCTAAGACTAGGAGAGGATTTCTTGAGGTTAGAAGGAAGGAAAAAAGAAAGTAACAAAATTTCCAGCAACAAAAATCATGCTCTGATGGTCAGACCTCAGACTAATCAGATGTGTTATAAGTCAAGGAAGAAAGGATCACAATATACCATGGTAAGATGTTAGCGAGGCCATAAGCACCAGAATCATAAGCATGACAATGTCAGTGTGTCGCACATAAACACCTTGACACTATAGGGGATCTTGGTTTTGTGCATCAACACCTATAGGGTCATATGGGGGTGAAACCTTAAGAGGCAGCTGAGGAGGCCTTCTTATGTACTCTCAGCAGTGTGGAAGCACAAAAGCAGAAAACAATTACATTGAATCATTAAATTATTTAATAAATTAATTTTTAATTAATGTATTAATATATTGTTAAAGTAAATCTCTTTAATAACTCAATGTAGTTGTTTTTTGATCTTGCCCATCTGAGCTTATGGGTTGACATTCTTCATTTCACAAACAATATGCAACAACTAATATTTTCAATACACATACACACACAAGCCCATTCCTTTTCATCTCTCAGCAACTGACAAATCCAATGTACTATGCCACTGAAGTAATTGCTATAGGTTTCTAAATTTACAATCTTAAATGGTTTATATTAAAGGCGAAGTGTTACATGCGCACAGACAAAGGTGTAGGAGGGTACTGGGATAGAATGGCATTCTGGAAAGAAAGACCAACCTTTGGCTTATTTCATTTAGAATTTGGATGCATTCCAAACCAAAAAAAAAAAAAAAAGAGTTTGTTTGCCTATATATTTGTCTCTACTATATTTGTCTGATTCCTTCATATTTACCAAGGGTAGTTTTTCTCTATTATGACAGTTTAGTCTGAAGAAAATGTTTTTGCAGGGAGTGTTTTCCATTTACTTCTAAAGCATCCAAATACACTCACCATTGTATTATCTTGCTCTACAACACACATTGCCCAGCAACAAGACCCCCCATGAAAGCTCTAGGGAGAAATATCAAAGTTTATGTAAGGTAAATGACCAAAAAAATGGACACTAGGTAGAGAGCTAACCTGCTTTCCTCAAATTATGAACTCCTTACTTGGGGAATCCAAAAGACAAAAACCACAGTAGAAATGGAAATTCCAAACAAAATCCCCACTTGACGATCTCTCGTAGTCAAGCAGATCTAATGAGACTGAGCCAGTCCACTCAGTTTCTATCAGCAGACGGCAAAAGGAACTAAATCACTCAGTACCCACAAGGGGAGAAGCAGAAACAACTGTAAAACACCTCGTTTAGGTATAAATCAATTAAGGGAAAGAGATATTACTAAATCGATCAGGGTAAGCCTGTTGCCTATTAGCCTGCTTGTAAAGTATAGTCAGAAATAAGAGTCTGATTTTTAAATGCGAAAGTGGTATAATGAAGGTAGGGTAGAGTCTTAACAACGTAATTACGCACACTCTGGCTCCTGAGTCGTGGTCCTCCCTACCCAAGATTTCACTGGTCAAACTTCAGAGCCGTGGGCAGTCAGAATTCTAATTCTCCTTGTTGGCCTGGTTAACTCATCCACTTTTATTTTTATTTTAAAACTTCCAGTAGAAACCTTGTGATGGTTTGTATATGCTTGGTCCAGGGAGTAGCACGATTAGGAGGTGTGGCCTTGTTGGAGTAGGTATGGCCTTATTGAAGTAGGTGTGGCCATGTTGGAGTAGGTCTATTACTGTGGGTGTGGGCTTTAAGATTCTCATCCTAGCTGCCTGGAAGCCAGTCTTCTCCTGTTTGCCTCTTGAACTCTCAGCTTCTTATGAACCATGCTTGCCTGGGCGCTGCTATGCTCTGGCCTTGATGATAATGGATTGAACCTTTGAACCTATAAACCAGCCCCAATTAAATGTTGTCCTTGGTCATGGTGTCTATTCACAGCAGTAAAACCCTAACTAAGACATTTTTTTTTCCCCAAAGGTGTAGATATTTGTGAGTCTCACCCAAAGCTAGGTTAGGTATGAATGAAACAGGTACAAATGTCTGTAATCCCCACCCCCCACCACACTCTTAACTCCCCTCCCCATTCCCTGAATAAACTCTATTCTATACTATACCATACTGTGGCTGGTCCCTCAGGGGAAAGGGATGCCTCCATATGGGCTAGCTGAGACATTCCCTTCCCCCATACCTCACCACACCCCCATAGAACATATTCTTTATCTCTTCATCTTTTTATAAACACCTCTCTCTCTCTCTCTCTCTCTCTCTCTCTCTCTCTCTCTCTCTCTCTCAAATTCTTCACAGGTTTCCTTTGCGCAAAAGAATTACGTTTCAACATCTTGAGGGAAGGTAACCATGGTGAGCTGGAGGTTAACATAAAACATATTTAGCTTTCAGTTGAAATTTCTGGGTGGGGAACAAGAAACAGACAGGGCTCTTAGTGGGGAAAAGGAGGCAGGGCTTAGCAAGGGACTTCCTGTGGAAGAATTCTCAGGAAGCTTGCGTGGGCTTTTAAAAGTCATGGGCCTGGGTGCTTGGAAGGCACAAAGGCCATCTCCGTTAGAGAACTTCACTTCTCTCTGGTGAAAAGATGTGTGGTTTCAATGCCACTAGCACTGCTAGCAGGAGACCAAGGTAAGGACCTTACCATGACACTGCCAAACTGTAACAGCATTCTCCCCTGTAAAGCAGGAGAAAGGTATAGAGTAAGAATACTCACTGCTCTTCTAGAAGACACAAGTTCAAGTCCAACCCAAGCCCAACAGGCTCTCACAACTACCTGTCACCCCAGCTCCAGAGGATCTGAAGCCTCCTGCCTCCTCCTGTACCTGCACCTGTGCACAGACCTTCACATGCACTTGTAGTTAAAACTAAAAGCTTTAAAAAGTGAAATAGGAAAAGCATGAACGAGTCACGTGATATTAAGGATCCGAAGGGTGATAGATGGCTTGGATCTCTTCAGTACCTACTATGAGGCTCTCTCCAATCTAGATAGGCTCAAAGCTCACATTTCTGCGCATGCACAGCTCCCAGCAAGATGAGCCAGTAGGCTTAGGGAGGAGCCTGAGATGTCAAATTTCTAGCAAAATTCCAAGTGGTAGTGACAGCTGAGGGGTGGGGGCAGTAGATGTTCTTCTGCAGGGCATCATTTGAGTAGCAAAGCTTTCCAACCTTGAATTCTAAAGCCAACCCTAGGAAGGGAGATTCGGATGATCTATACAACTACACTCTACAAATGCCGGGGGAAGGGGGAGGAAAATACAAATGCTGTCATAATGATAAAAGGAGGTTGTTCTTTGTTCTTTAATTAAGCTCACTTGTATGGGGCGTCTTCCCACTTGCTGTATGGATGCAGAGGCCAGCTGCATCAGGCTCACCTGAGAGCTTGTTAGAAAGGAGACTTCAGGCAGCACTTGATCTGCATTTTAATAGACTCCCAGGTGACTCGCCTGCATATTAAAGTTCGGGAAGCACTAGATTAAAGGATTAGCCTCCAGTTCTCCAGAGGTGGGTCTTTTACTACTATGAAATTTTCTTTGTGCAAAATTAAGGTTTGCATTAAAGTTGTAATTTTAAATATATTAAAATAAAGGCATAAGTTCCACTCCATATACTTACCCAATGACAATTGGGGAAATCTTTCCAGTGACTCCATCAGGATATATGGTGATTCTTTTTCTCTTAAACAAAGCACAACAGAACAAAACAAACAAAGCACAACAACAACAAAACATTTAATTATGTATATGTGCAGGAAAGTAGCTGTGCAGGAACGTTAAAGAGACAAGAATGGAGGATGCAGTCAGCTACCCTGGAGTTGGTGTTACAGGAGGCTCTGAGCTACCTGTCTCTGGGTACAGGAAGCCACACTTGAGTCCTCTGCAAGAGCAGTATGAGCTCTCAACCACTAAGTCACCAATCTAGCCCTTTGAGTGACATCCTTGCTCAAAATTAAGCCCTCTTGACCACACCTCCAGCAGTGCCCCCACCTACCCTGTATGTACGGGTGGTGTGTGTGTGTACAAATCACACTCAGGAACAGTAAAAGTAAATAAGCAATAACTTAATAACTTTCAGAACAACTTGCAAATGTATTTCTTGTTCCACCAATGGCATTTGAATCTCACCGTTAAGAGCTGCACAGTTCCTCACGCACAGCTGTGAGGCTACCCTCACCTATGACAGTTTGCTTGGGAAGAATGAGTAAGGACAGAGTCTAAAGTTCATTTTATCTAAGAAGTGATGACCCTTTGAAGGAACTACTGCAAAAGTGACAACAGATATAACCAAGCATCAGTAGGAAAAAAAACAGGTTTTGCCCATGTGTTAGTTAGGGACACCATGACCAAGGTAACTTTTACAAAAGACAACATTTAATGGGGCTGGCTTACAGTTTGAAAGGTTCAGTCTATTATCATCGTGGCAGGACGTATGGCAGCACGCAGGCAGACATGGTGCTACAGAAGAGCTGAGGGTCCTATGTCTGGATCCAAAGGCAGTCAGGAGGTGCCTCTTTTCTGCAATGGGCAGAGCTTGAGCATAGAACCTCAAAGCCCACCTACACAATGACATACTTCCTCCAACACAGCCACACCTCCTAATAGTGCCACTTCCCAGGAGCCAAGGATATTCAAACCACCACAGTCCATTTATTTGTATGTTGTAGAGTCTACTGTGGGGAGAATAATTTCTTCACAAACTTGTTTTTTACTACAGCCCCTATGAACACATGAGAGTTTAGGTCTGAGGTAGCCTGGTGTCCTAGTTCGCTGTCTTTTGCTATGATAGACACTGTGACCAAAAGTAACATTGTGGATTGGTATTTGTCTCAGCTTACAGGTTCATCATTGAGGAAACCAACATAGAAACCCCAGGCAGGAGCTTAAAGCAGAAACCATAGAGGAACGCTGCTTTCTGGCTCATTCATCTTGACTTGATCAGTTACCTTCCTTGTACAGCCTACACCTGCCTGCTCACGGATGGGACCAGCCATTGTGGGCTAAGCCCTCCTACTTTAGCGATCAAGAAAATTCCCTTACTGACATGCCACAGGCCTACCTGAGGGAGGCAATTTCTAAATAAAGATCCCTCTTCCCTGTATGTCCGGAATTGTGTCACACTGACAAAACTAACCACCATTCCTGGGCAAGCTAGGCTTGCCTCATGGTAGAGTACTGGCCTAGTACACACAAAGCCCTGGGTTCGATTTCAGACTGTGGTTCCCTGTCTATACCACACAGGGAGAAAACATTAATCGTTAATTCCATTGTCAATCTTGGGACTTAGAGAACATTTATATTTTGTAAAACTGGGGAGACTACCATGCTGACCACAATACAGAATGGACAACCCAGAAATCCAATGTAAGCAAAGCATCCTCCCTCCCTGCCACCTTTCTCACGGAAGCTGTTGTTATTTGCAATAATATATCTGATATCAAGGGTAGAGGCCAATCGCAGCCACCAACATGTCAGGCTTTAGACAGACCAAATGTGTGGCTTGCTTTTGAACAGAGAGTGCCAGGATGAAAGGACACAAGACACCCTCTGACCCCGGATGTCTTCCTTTGGGGATTCTGAAAAAACCATTGGAAGTTTGTACATGTGACAGTGCAAACTTTTCAGTTGTATTTATATCCACATACTTATAATTAATACTGCAACAGAGTGTTCCCGGAACACTGCTAGGAAAATACAATCTTCCATATGCAAAAGGAGAAGAGAGGAGAAAGTTCCAGCGTCACACTGTAATTCTTAGCACTTTTTAAATTACCTGTCATATCTGCTATTAAAATTGCCAACCCACATTTATTTAGAATAGGGACTGTATATTAAATTTTCATTTTAATAAATAATAGAAATGAAGTTGTGACAGCCGGAATCATCACAGTCCTTGACTTTAATTCAAAGCAATGAATACTGAGCTCTAGCTATACATAAAGCAGGGTGGTCTTAGGTGACAGAGGAGACCCAAAGAGGTGACAGAGGAAGTCACTGTTTCTATTCTCTGGGACCCTTCTCCAAGTACTATTCTCTTGTTGGGTTTTTTTTTTTTTTTTTTTAAACTTTGCTACAAAACAGAAGCTATATATTTTAACAAACAAACAAAATCCTGCCCCACTTTCAGTGAGGAAGTGGCAAGGTTAAGGAGAGGTATGCGCAGACAATTTTCATGGAGGCAGAATTGACAGATGCCAAAAGAATTCTACTGACTAACGGACCTATCACCCCAAACTTAAGAGATTCCCAGTGATTGATGAACTCTTGGGAAGCTTTGGAGAAGAGACTCAATCTTCTTCTCAGCCTTAAAGAACCTTTTAAGGAAGTTAAAAAGGGGAAACTATCTACGTGGGGAAAAGAATCATGCAGGAACAGACTAAGGCCAAACACATTCAGATAGCAATCAGGCAGTCAGGTGAATTATTGCGAAGAGCCCAAGCTCAGAAGCCAAATTTGGGCTTAAATTTTGGCTCTAGCACTTACTAGTGGATGAGTGGAGCAAGCAAGTACTTGATCCCTTGATCCATATGTCCCTCGGTTCTTGTAAAACAATGGGTTATCCTTTACAAGATGCAGACTACTGAGTTAATATTTTTAAAGTACTCAGACCCAATAGGTTGGAGCAAATCCTCTGTCAAGCATGTTCTGGGAAACAGGTTTGGGGAAACAATATAGTAGAAATTTCTTGGGGAGGCTTTTAAATGGTTTGGGACTTGATTCTCAAATTCAACGGAAAGAATCTGAACACTTTTCTATTCGTTACTTTTCTTATGGCTGTAATCAAACACTTGACAAAGCAACTTAAGGGAGGAAGGATTTACTTCGGCTCCCATTTCAAGCCACCCACTCCACTGTGGCAGGATTTTGAGGAGGCAGCTGGTCAACGCCCCCTGTCAAGGGAACCCAGATAGATGAATGGTAGTATATTCAACAGCTTTCTCCTTTTTATTCAGACAGGGCCTCAACCCTGGAATAGTGTTGCCCATCACAGTAAAGGTGAGTCTTCCCACCTTCCCACCTCACCTGGACAATCCCTCACAGCTGTGCTCAGGGGCTTGTTTCTTAGGTTATTTTCGGTCCCGTTAAGTTGAAAATATCAAGCATCAGGACTTTGACTGGAATAAAGATGAAAGCATCATGGTGGAGTCTTAACTGAGCCACCATGCAAGGACATCTTGTTAATCCTCACCTGTGTATGGATTCTTCTGTCTCGAAAGAGGTGGTTGTTCTTTACGCGGGACCTTTTATTTCATGTCCACAGCCTTTTCATCTTATTACTTCTTTGTTTAAATTTCTGGAAGTCTTCTCCCCCACCCCAGCCCCCATAGGGTTTTAATGACCCCGCAGTCACTAAACTGAAGAAGTACAAACCTGGAAACTCAGACCATAACGAAAGGCTTTCTTCCCTTCACCTAGTCCTATGGGGAAGGATATCTGTTTAAAGCAACTAAGCATGGACCTATTATATGCACATTTTCAGCAAACTATTAGATTCATTGCGTTCATAATTTATAAATGTAAGAATAAAGAGACCCAGGGGTATATTCCAAATGAGGCTAGATTCGGGAATACAGAATTAATCACCCCACCTAGTGTAGAAACACCAGATTTATTATATTTAATTAAGTTACTCAATGATCTTTCACTCTGATAAGTTGTCTTTATACCAAGTGTGGAAATCCAGATATTAAGCAGCCAAAAGGAGCATAGAATCTTCAAATAAGATCATTTCCATTATAAAAAATTTTGTCCTATTTAATCTAAAAACTTTTTAGTTAAATACTATTCACCTGGGTTGGACACATACAAAGGCCTCCCATCCCCCTCAGCCTCATCTCTAAGTCCAGCCACAGCCAGGGTTCAGTCTCCCAGAGGCTTTACCCACCTCTTTCTCAAGCTATCAGTATTTGGTGTGGGTTCTTGATTGTCCTTCCATGCCCTGACACACTCAAGGGAGAACAGTGGAGCCTGTTAAACCCAGAGCAATGAGACAAGGAGAGCAAGTAATTGTGCCACTCCTCCTTAGGATGGAAAGTTCCAGTAAGTGTCCTCATGTGACCAAATGGTCCTGGAATCCACCCATGGCTACAGGAGTGCCCATTCTAGTCCCCCTGGCCTATCTAGCTGGCAGTTCTCTCCTTCCCATTCACACAGGCCAGCTACTTTCCCACATAACCAACTCAAACTTAAAGCCTTTTACTGAGACTCTACTTCCAGGAGGATTACAGCTGCAGCTGACTAAAAGTTCAAATCCAAACAACAGAGAAATGGTCATTTTAGCAACCTAAAGTGAAGTCAAGTATCTCTTTAAAATAAAACTATTAACTTTGGCCTATACTATGATAGGTACCTTTATTTCTGATTTTAAAAGGAAGGATGCACTATATAACTATTCCCAGCAGTAGTCTTCATTCATCACTTTTTTAATTTTATTTTATATCGCATCTTTATTTTATAGATGATTTGGGGAACGCTTTGGATAGATGCAGCAACCACTTTGCCACTGTTCCTGACAGTGCCCCATCCTGTTAACAATCCCTTACCAAATTCAAGGATGTGCTGAGCCAGAATAAGACTGGTAGTTAAGTGTATACCAGATAAAATAGGTAATTTAGACTTTTAAAAATTAGAGTATGCCAAGGGTACCTTTAAAAAAAAAAAAAAATACCCTGGTCACTAAGCAGTATCCCACTATCTTGACAAACTGACTTTATATAGCATGGCTTTACTAATGAAAGGACTGTGCTCTGTTGAACTCCATAAGAAATATCAGCATCACAGAGATGACCCCGAAGCCTTAAAAGTTGGCATAGCATACAAGAATCATTTTTGACTAAGACAATGTTCATGAACCAAAATGATAAATAATCTTAAGTACACTGAAAATATTTAAAGATGTATCTGAAAGATGAAGAAACGGTCAAAGAAACATCTTCAGTGGCTCTCTACCTGTGAGTCACAACCCTTTGGGGGTCACATGTCAGATATACTGCATGCCAGAGATTTACATTATTACTCATAGCAGTAGCAGTAACAAAATTACAGTCATGAAGTAGCAACAAAATAATTTTATGGTTAGAGGTCACCACAACATGAGGGACTGTATTAAAGGGTCTCAGAATTAGGAAGGTTGAGAACCACTGGTCTAGAGACTGTGGATCCAGTGGAGAAGAAGAAAGAAATTACATGTGGCTTGCTTGGTAGCTCTGTAATGAGGTGAGATTGGGACTCTCGGTACATCCAACACTCTGTCTCAGTGGTTTGGGGATTGTGAGTGTCAAGAAATGGGTCCAGCTTACAGCAGCATGTGTCATGATTTCCCCATGCTCAAGACGAGGAAACAGGGTTTGAGCAGCCTGCTCTGTCTCCTGGAGCTCCAAATGGCAGCATCATCATAGATCTCTTGAATGATATGTTGTGACTTGTTTTTTTTTTTTTTCTTTTCATAATGATTGTCTCCATAATGCCTATCTCAGTACCTGTTGTAGAAGATAATCAACAAGTATCAGCATGCAGAAGAATGCAAGTCGATCCTTTCCTATCTCCTCGTACAAAGCTCAAGTCCAAGTGGATAAAGGACTTCACATAAAACCAGACACACTGAAACTAATAGAAGAGAAAGTGGGGAAGACCCTCGAATACCTAGGCACAGGGGAAAAGTTCCTGAACAGAACACCAAAATCAACTTGATTTAATATTTTTTAAAGTACTCAACCCAATAGGGGGGAGAAATCCCTGTCAAGCATGTCTGGGAAACAGGTTTGGGGGGGAAAAAAAAATGTAGTAGAAATTTTTTGGGTGGCTTTTAAATGGTTTGGGACTTGATTCTAATTAAAGGGAAAAGAATCTGAACACTTTTCTTTTCGTTACTTTTTTATGGCTGAACAAACACTTGAGCAAAGCAACTTAAGGGGGAAGGATTACTTGGGCTCCCTTTCAAGCGCACCCACCCCCTGTGGCAGGATTTTGAGGAGGCAGCTGGTCAACGCCCCCTCCCCAAGGGAACCCAGATAGATGAATGGTATTTTCAAATTTTTCCCCTTTTTATTCAGACGGGGCCTAAACCCCTGGAATGTGCTGCCCATCACAGAAAGGGAGTTTTCCCCCACCTTCCCACCTCACCTGGACAATCCCTCAGCTTGCCAGGGGCTTGTTTCTTGGGGTATTTTCGGTCCCGTTAAGTTGAAAATATCAAGCATCAGGACTTTGCTGGAATAAAGATAAAGATCGGGGGGAGTTTTACTGAGCCACCATGCAAAGAACCTTGTTAACCCTCACCTGTGTATGGATTCTTCTGTCTCGAAAGAGGGTGGTTGTTTTTTAAATGGGGACCTTTTATTTCAGTCCACCCTTTTCATCTTGTTACTTCTTTTTTTAAATTTCTGGAAGTCTTCCCCCCCCCCCAGCCCCCATGGGTTTTAATGCCCCCGCAGTCACTAAATGAAGAAGTACAAACCGGGAAACTCGACCAAAACGAAAGGCTTTTTTCCCCTTCACCTAGCCCTAGGGGAAGGATACTGTTTAAAGCACAAGCGGCCCTATTATATACATTTTCAGAAAACATTAGATTAAATTGCTTCAAATTTAAAAATTAAGAAAAAAACCCAGGGGTATATTCCAAATGAGGTAATTGGGGAATACAAATTAACACCCCCCTAGTGTTAAAACACCAGTTTATTATTTTTAAATTAAGTTACTCAAGATCTTTCACTTGAAAGTTGTTTTTAACCCAAGTGTGGAAATCCAATTTAAGCACCCAAAAGGAGCATAAATCTTAAAATAAGATCTTTTTTCCTTATAAAAAATTTTGTCCTTTTTTTAATCTAAAAACTTTTTAGTTAAATACTATTCACCTGGGTTGGACACATACAAAGGCCCCCCATCCCCCTCACCTCACTCTAAGCCCACCCACAGCCAGGGTTCAGTCTCCCAGAGGCTTTACCCACCCCTTTTCAAGCTATCAGTATTTGGTGTGGGTTCTCGATTGTCCCTCCTGCCCGCACATAAAGGGGAGAACAGTGGGCCTGTTAAACCCAAGCAATGAGAAAAGGGGAAGCAAGTAATTGGCCACTCCTCCTTGGATGGAAAGTTCCAGTAAGTGCCCCAAAGTGACCAAATGGTCCTGAAACCACCCATGGCTATAGGGTTCCTATTCTACCCCCCCCCGGGCCTACCTAGCTGGCAGTTCTCCCTTTCCCCTTACACGGGCCCAGCTACTTTCCCACATAACCAACTAAAAATTTAAAGCCTTTTACGAGCTCTACTTCGGGGAGGATTACAGCTGCGCGACAAAAAATTAAAATCCAAACAACAGAGAAAGGGTCATTTTAGCAACCAAAAAGTGAAGTCAAGTATCTCTTTAAAAAAAAACTTTTAAAACTTTGGCCTATACTATGACAGGTACCTTTATTTTGATTTTAAAAGGAAGGAGCCTATATAACTATTCCCAGCGTAGTCTGCATTCACATTTTTTTTATTTTATTTTATATCGCATCTTTATTTTTAGATTTTTGGGGAAGCTTTGGTAGATACAGAAACCACTTTCCATTTTCCTGACAGTCCCCCCATCCTGTTAACAATCCTTCCAAAATTAAAGGGATGTGCTGAGCCGAAAAGGGGTTAATTTTTCCGAAAAAAAGAAAAGATTTTTAAAAAGGACCAAGGACCAAAAAAAAAGACCCCTTTCCAACCAACCCCAATTTTTAAAAAGTTTTATATCATTTTATAAAAAAAACCCCCCCAAAAAAAATTGACCAAAGCCCCAACCAAATTAACAAAAAAATTTTTTTGGATAAGAAAGTTAAAAAAAAAGAAAATTTTAATTGAAAATTTTTAAAAAATGCAAAAGAAAAAACCTAAAAGAAATTTCAGGCCCCCCCTTTTGGTAAAACCCCCCGGGGGAAATGCGAAACCCAACCGAGTTTCATTTAACATGGGGTGCTAAAAAAAAACTCAGAATAGAAAAAATTTTTGGAGAGGAAAATTTGGGGAGAAAAGGGGCTACCTGAGGACCCAGCTATACCACTCCTGGTATATATCCAGAAGATGCTCTAACACATAACAAGGACATATGCTCACTATCTTTATAGCAGCTTTATTTATATAGCCAGAAACTGGAAAGAACCAGATGCCTTCAACAGAGGAATGGATACAAAAATGTGGTACATTTATACAATGGAATATTATCAGCTATTAAAAACAATGAATTTGATAAATTCTTATATAAATGGATGGAACTAGAAAATATCATCCTGAGTGAAGTAACCCAATCACAAAAGAAATACATGGTATTCACTCACTGATTATTGGATTTTAGCCCAGAAGCCTGAAATACCCAGGATTCACTCACAGACCACATAAAGCTCATGAAGAATGATGACCAAGTAGGGGGGCTTTCAGTCCTTCTTAGAAGGAGTAACAAAATACTCAAGGGTGCAAATATGGAGACACAGTGCAGGACAGAAACTGAAGGAGGGACCGTCTGCAGACCATTCCACCTGGATATCCATCCTATGTGCAGTCACCAAAGGTAGAGGTTGTTGTGGATGTCAGGATGTACATGCCGACAGGAGCCTGATATAGCTGTGTCCTTAGAAGTCTGCAAGAGTCGACATACTCAGAGGCAGAAGCTCACAGCTAACCATTAAACTGATCATGGGTTCCCAATCGAGAAGATAGAGTGAAGGCTGAAGGAGTTGAGAGGATTCGTGACACCATGAGGAAAGCAACAATCCCAACCAACCAGAGCCCCCAGGGTCTAAACCACCAGCCTGGGAGTACTTAGGGAGGGACCCATGGCTCCAGCTATATATGCAAGGGAGCTATATATAAGTGGAGAAGAGATCCTTGGTCCATGAAGGCTGGACATCGTGGCGGGGGGGGGATATTCGAGGGTGGGGAGGTGAGGTACGGGGGATGGTGGGTGGCGGTACACCAACGTGGAGGCAGGAGGATGGGGGAAGGGATAGTGAGTTTCTGGGAGGGAGGAGGGGAAATGGGGTAAGAGAGAATATCTGAAATGTAAAAAATTTCCAATAAAAAAAAAAAAAACAAGTATCAGTTTGCAACAAATAATTATTTGGAAAAAGACATCAAGAGCGCCTTCTTAGTTTCCCCTGGAACATCCAGAGCATCTTAAAACAGTTCCATTGCTGTTTGTTCATCCTGGTTAATGTCAAAGCCAGCTCTGTCAATACAGCATCAGAGCTTTCCAGAAGTGTGCAGAGGATGACGTAACCTGTGCTGCCTAAGATGCCTCCAGGGAAAGATGTTAATTCAAAATCAAAGACTACATTTAATGGCAATGTCCAGCAAATACAATCATGAACTAAATCTGATTGCTATTGTAGTTCTATCATATTAAATGATAAAATACTTCCTAGTTTTCATTACTTTATTGGGGTGCAAGCTGTCAGTCTTGCACTAAACAGCTTCAGTTGTTTGTATGTGCTCAGTATAAGTACCGGATGGGAGAAAGGAAGAAGAGAGAAGACGGGCAAAAATCTGTCTCCATGGAACGAGTTTGCCTTAAACTGGGCCAGAGTGGGGAAAAGATCTACCTTTGGATGGAATTTTTGAAAAACTGTCCACTCAAAGAACCACAACTTTATTTACCAAGCTTATGAAGAAAGTCTTTTTTTTTTCTGTGTTTGTAGAGTCCACTCTCTTATAAATAACTAACTTTATGGTAGTTTTATTGCCTGGATGTTACTTTCTAGCCAGAAAAACAAAAACAAAAAATTGTGTTATTTCAAAGTCAATCACCGGTGACAAACGAAATGGAAATGCAACAAGAAATTGGTTTTAAATGTGTTGAAAGGGATAGCGACTCGAAACGAACAAAGACAGCTCTAGGACTTGGGGAGTCATCATTCTCTCATCTGCCCCGCCCCCCCCCGCCCCCGCCAGCACCCACAGTACTGCAGGAATTGGCAGTGCAATTTGAGTAAAGACCCAGCAAGCTGGCCATATACCTGCTGACTTTCCAGTACCCACTGTCCAGTGACCTTATGGGTGACTCCGAGGTTCCCCAGGCCCTGCTGCACCCTCCAGAAGCTTCATGTCCACTGGTACTCCCAGACTCCCTGCAGGCAACATGGCTAGCAGTGCAGCGATCCACAAAGGATGAGAATACAATCTCAGTTCAGCCAGCTTAGTTGGTCTGGATCAAACTTCTAGAGAGTCTGACGCCAGGCAGTTTATTGCTGGCATATTTAAACACAGTACAACTTGGGCAAAGTTTCCTGGTGTAAAGCAATCTCTGGCGCACAGAGGTATAGTCACATCAAAACTCAAATTATATGTCATTTCTTCCAAGAAGATGAGTTCTAAAGATAGGCTACTTGCAGTGATTAAGGGCCTAGGGAAGGCTCTGGCATGGTCTCTATCATATGAATAACATAGAGGTCATTTGCACTATTAGCTATCTCTGGTCCTGGTTGTGGGAGCATGGCGGAGCCCCTGGCTATACAGATAATGTAAGGGTCATTTAGTATTAAATATCTCTGGTCCTGGTGTGGGTTCTTGATGCGGTCTGGCACTTCAGATAACACAGATGGTCTGGCTGTTAATTGCCTCCAATTCCCAGCCTTCTGGATGGAAAACCAGGTTAGACATCCATTCCTTCGAGAGGACAATCTTGCGTGTTTAGTATTCCAGTTTTCCACAGAGATTTGAGTACACAAGAACCGTTGTGTTCCCAAAAGATGCTTATACAGGAACAAGGCTTCTGCCTCCCTCTCACCTGTCTGTGTGAGTGCCTCCTACTAGCAGATCATAACCAAAATCCAGTAGGTCTGGGTTTTTCTAAGGATAAACATGAGCACCATCGTATAACCTTCGCGTCTTTTTTAAAAACACACATATTCAGTACATTGTTTATTTAGGACTCACAGAAGATACTTCATTGCCCTTTATTAGAAATAGTTACACTTGCAGCAAAACTGCAAAATGAATAGACTTAGAGAAATATGGTGCTTTAGGCTTCTGCAAGCTCCTGATGGTAAGCCTTATTTCTCTTGTAAGCCTAGCAGTTGCAAAGGATTGTGGTAGGATGTGGATCTGACTAGTAGCTCTGGAAAACTAATCAGAGTAACAGAGCCTGTGGAGAGCACAGAATCTACCTCCTATGCTCCCATGTCTTTAGAGCCCTGTGTGTGTGCGCATGCTCCTGCAGAGGCAGGGTCACTAAACCAGAGGACTAGGTCCCTTCTGGTAGCTGAGCCTGCTGCTCTCTACCAACCATGTGGATAAGAATGTCAGTCTTCACTGTTCCTGGAACACCTGCCTCCAATATTGACATCTCAGCAACTGGATCTGTACCCCTGGGAAGGCGCAGTAAAATAATAACACACATGACAGAAGTAAAAAAGCAGGAGGAGAACGGTATTTCCAATTTTCCCCCAAATTATACAAATTGGCAAACACAGCTTTTATAACCAAAATATATGTATTAAGGCCTAAAACATTCGTAAGATGAATCAAAGAAGTGTTCTTCTGAGGAATCAAATGAGCTAACTGTAAAGACACCTGACAAGAAAACAGTATCAGAGGACCGCATTGGTCTTCAGATGACAAGGATGGCCCATGTCCCACATATGTTCAGACATCTCCTAAGACATGTAAATCCACATGCAAGAACAAGGCTTGCACACTCTATTACCATGGTGCCTTCTGCACAATTATTACCCTGCCTATGCTTTCATGAGTAAAACACACTGAAAAGCTCTCAAAAATAGCCAAATTCTTTTCCGAAGCAAAGTCAGACAGGCGTCGGTCTCCCCTCAGAGTGACAGAAGGGGAAAGGGTAAGGGCTGCAGCTCCCCTGGATTCACACACAACCAAGACACATTTGCTAGTTTCATTTCTGTCTGAAAATGCATCCCATCTGGAGAAGTTCTCCAAGAATGCTTTAAACCCAAAGCAGATGCTCAGAATGCAGACCTTGGGTAGGCAGAGAGGACAAAGAGGAGAAAGAATACAAATTATACTCATGCACAAAGCTTATTTCTGGAATATTTGGGTGGCTAAGTATCAGAGCCCTATCAACATAGTTATATTCACAGATTAAAATTAAAATTCATAAAGGATGACACAGTTATTGTTAGGGAAATTCACCAGTATTTATTTAAAAAAATAGCTAAAGTGATTCATAAAAGTGTAACTAAATTATGCAAATATACTTTTTAAAATTACCAGCAGTGAATGTCACTGAAAGGCTTGTAATGCCTGAGCCCACATAATTAAATTAAATTAAAATCAATAGTAAGGCAGATAAGCTATTATTGTGATTATTATTCAATAATACATTGA
Organism: Mastomys natalensis; assembly: GCA_021653895.1. Taxonomy (NCBI): domain Eukaryota; kingdom Metazoa; phylum Chordata; class Mammalia; order Rodentia; family Muridae; genus Mastomys; species Mastomys natalensis. The sequence goes on along the minus strand of JAJTUV010001365.1, from coordinate 80,199 downwards.
TTCTGTTTAATGTATTATGACCAAAACATTTGTAATTGATAGGTGTAATGATATATGACTGGAAGCATAAACATCCTAAAATTCTGTAGTATGAAACACTAAAAATAGATCAGAAGATATATAATATAGGCACAAAAAGAAAAATAGATTATTTTTCCTACATTAGTAATGAACAGCCAGAAAAATAAAGGGATGTGAGTACCATACTTATCTTCATAGTATAGGCAACATCGGAAACTGTCAAATAAATTGAGCAATAAAACCCATAGGTGAAGAAAAACCGTAAACTATTATTGAAAATAGAACCAAGATCTGAGTGATCTGCGTATGTGTTCATTCAACCAAAATCCATTTGTGAAAGGGGTGGTTTCCAGTTTGAACCCCAAGAGGGCTCCTGAAGACATCTCTAAATGAGAGCAGGTAGTAATGATCCCAAAGTCCATATAGAAGACTAAATGCTTCAGACACTTCAGACACCAAATGAAGGCAAGTGGAGACCAATACTGTGAAATAAGGTCAGGCAGGCCTGTGAAACAATCAGTACAGTCAGAGGACAGGTGGACAGATCAGTGAAGCAGGACAGACATGAGGTGTTCACACGTGCTGAAGATGGCATTTCGAGCAAGTAGAGAATGAAGGTTTATATACTAAATGCTGCCTTCAGAATTGACAATCCATTTTTAAACATATTAGGATGTTGTATAAAGGTCAAAATATCACCTTTTGAATATTACTCTATTAAGTCTTTATTTTGAAATAATTATAGATTCCTATACAATTGAAAGAAATAACAGAGATGTCCCAGCTCCTTAATCCTGTTTTTCTAAATTCTAAAATAGTGCAACGCTGTAGTACAATATCCCAGGCAGAATGTTGACATTGAATTTATCAGATCCCATTTCTCATGCGGAACTTCTGTAGCATTTCTGCTTCTGTAAAGTCCCCGCCCCCTCAGGTTGTATAACCACTAATTTCTTCTTCATGTAAATTCAATGATGTCATGTGAGTGGAGAATAAACACACACTCTTGACAATGCACATCCTTCCACTATTAGGTATATACCATGTAGCAAACATCCAGTTAGCTGTCCGTAATCCCCATGGTCTCTACACCCTTGCTTATTTGTGTGTGCATATGCACACTGATTCTATTAATTGCAGGAAGACAGAGATGTCATTGTTGTCTCTAACTATGACTTGAGTTTATTGATTCCTTTTACTAATTCTATATGTTTGAGCTTTTTGTATTTTGAAACTCTGTTAGTAAGCTCATACATGTTTGTTATTGGTATGTTTTCTCAATCCTTTAATTATGTGCACATAATATTCTATCCTCCAATAATACTTATTATCTCATAAGGACATCTCTTAGCTGATATTAATACAGCTATTACTGCCTTCCCAGGTTTATTGCTTGCATGGTATGATTTTCCATTCATTTGCTTTTTATCCTATTTATTCATTTAGATATAATTATACATAACATGTAACTGGATTTTGTTTTTGCTCATTCTATATCTACATTTTAACTGAAATGATTACTCAGTTGAAATTCAGTATAATTATTTATCAATTTAGGTCTAATTGCCCATTTTATTATACTTGGTTAACTTTCTGTGTCCATTTACAGTTAATAGTTTCTAATCTTACACGAGATATAGAAATATCACAACCAAACATTTCAAATTAGTATCATTTAAGGTCTAATAATAATCTGAGAAATGAACTGCATCCTCAAGAGCTATAAAATTTATAAGTCACATAAAATGTATGATTCTATAAACTAACATACATGGATACCATAATTAAAAACTGAATTCAGGGCCCTCAAAGTGCCTCACCCAGAAGGAAAAGCCTGACAAGTGAGCTTGATCCCTGGGACCCACAGAATAGATGGAGAGAACTGACCCCTGTAATTTGCCCTTTGAACTCCACAAGCATTGTGTGGCTCATGTGCATTCACACACACACAAATTTTGGAACAAAAATGATCACTCAAAACAAATTAAAATAATTAGATGCAAATCTAACACAGCATGCCCACGGGCTAACATGCTGTTATATCTCATACTGAATAGAGAAATCAAGGAATAGCTAACAAGCAGAGAAAGGCACCATATTAATTGAAAGATTTGATATAATAAATATGTCAATTCTCTTCAAATCACTGCAAATTTCCATAATCCCAAATGAAATATCAGCAAGATTTTTTATAGACATAGCCAAGGTTATTCTGAAAATTTGTGAAAAGGCAAAATAGATAAAATGGTCTAAGTATTGTGGGCAAGGAAGACTGGAGTAGGAAGCATACCTGTTTGGCTATAAAGGTATAGCTATTGTGACTATGTCGGGGCTGGAGAGATGGCTCAGCCATTGCATGCTTCCTGCTCTTGCAGAGACCTCCAGCTTCGTTCTCAACACCTAACACAAGGTGACTCACAAACACCCATAACTCCAGCTCTAGGGGATCCAACACCATCCTGTGTTCCACGGTATCTACATGCATGTTTGCATGCAGGCACACACATATACACACACTCATTTTTAAAACCTGTGTCACATTTACATGCACATCAAACAATGAAGCTACATAAAGAGCCCAGAATCTTCACAGAATTGCAACCACTGATTTTTTAGCAATGATAACAAAGCTAGTCAAAGAACAGTCCCCCACCCCCAGCGAATAATATTGAAACAATAGCATATTCATCATGGAAGGGACATCAATGTATTTCTTATGTCGTAAATGGGCATTAAGTAGAAATTAAATAACACACTGATTTTGACTTCTGGACACAAAGTATGAGCTCCTGAATGGCCAGGGGAAAAAACTGTTAGATTTCATACAAGTATAATCGATGATGGAAGAAATCTGATCATTTGAACTTTATCAAAACTTAAAACATTTGCTGTGAAAAAACCATTAGAAAAGTGATTCTAAACCTGTGGGGTGTGACCTCATTTGTGTGTCAAATGACCCTTTCACAGGGGACACATATCGGATATCCTGCATATCAGATATCTACATTACAATTTATAACAGTAGCAATATTATAGTTATGAAATAGGAATGAAGTAATTTATGGCTGGGGGTCACCACAACATGAGGAACTGTATTAAAGGGTCACAGCATTAGGAAGATTGAGAACCACTGGGTTAATGGATGAAACAACATGGTCAGAAGACAATGGGTCACATTTGCAGGTTGTGATTTGACAAAGGATTCATTTACCATATAAGGTCCTCAGAAGCTCAGCAGTGAGAAAACAGGAAAACCAAGTTAGAACCAGAGAGGCATTTCATAGAATGAATACAGATGGAAAATAATAGACAGAATGTACTTGATGTCAGACAGTAGAGAATCGGGGAAATCCATGATGCTATCAGTGGGGAAGCCACAGAAAGCAATCACAATCAAGCTCACCCCCATTAAAATGGCTGAGATAAAAAAAAAAAAAAAAAAAAAACAAAAACCTAGTGATTATGGCTAATGTAGGCTGTGGTTGGAAGGAGTTGGTTCATCTAGTCATTCTTACTATTCATCTAGTAAGGATGAATGACACAGGCATCTTAGAAAAGGAAAATGATATTTTAACTAGCAATGTGTCTCCTGAAGTTACAGCTTTGATCATGATGGCTCCACAGTGGAAATGATGCAGCTATTATTCTACACCAAATGGCTAAACAAAGTGTGGTAAACGCTCGTGGAATACTACGCAGTAACAGAAAGTAAGGGCTACTAATATACACCCCAGCCCAGTGGAGTCTTTAAAGAACTCTAATAAGTAGAAAATCTCAAGATTATTGTATTCCATGTGTTCAAACATTTTGAATAATGTCACAGAAATGAAGAACAGATTAATGTTTGCTGTCAATTAAGATGGGAGTGTGGGCAGGAGGCAGCAGAGATGGCTGTTAAAATGTATCACAAGACCATTGAGATAAAAGAAAATACTCTATGCCCTGGCTGCATGGATGTCAGGTGTGAGAATGTACTATAACCTTACAACTGTAAGTTCAGTACTCTGGGAAGCTGAGTACATAAAGGAATCTCTACCATTTCTTGCAAATGAATCTATAACTTTCCCAAAATTAAAAATCTTCATTGAAAAAAATTAATATACACATGAGAAAGATTTGAAGAACATTGGCTGTCACCAGGCTTGTTCAGAGACCCCCATAAGAATACCCTACTGGCCGTTCACACATTCCATCAGCTTCACCATCCAGGTTCCTTGTGGTCCATTCAACTGGGACTCTTGATGTCCAGTAACTCCTTAATGCCTCCTAGAAAGAACGGAACAGTGCAAAGCGCAATCTCTCTCTTTACTAGTCCATCAGCTACATTCTTGCTTCAAATTTTTACAACTCTAACACTCTGCACACTGTCCAGTTGTGGGTCTTTATGTTAATTAGCATGTACTGCAAGAAGAAACTTCTCTGCTGAAGGCTGAGCATTCTCTGTCCTATGGATATAGGATTCTGCTCTATGTCATTAGGATTCCTTTTACTGCTGTGTTCACTTAGTAGTAATAATAGGATTTCCCTAAGCTTATGACCTCTGTAATCTTAGGTTCTCAGCTTCATTAACAATGTCAGGCAAGGGTTCCATCACATAGACTGGTCCTTAATCAAAAATTATGGTTGGTTATTCCTCAAACATTGATGCCACTATTGTACCAGTAAAGGAGGGAATATGAAAGAGGAGTAACTAACACTAAAGGCCTTTGAGAAGCCATATGTGCTATTACTATAAAAGCTACCTAAATAGAATAAGTGTGTGTGTGTGTGTGTGTGTGTGTGTGTGTGTGTGTATGTATGTAACTTAAATGGAGTCATCATATAACATGGGAGACAACAGAACATCATATGCTATCAAATAAAACCCCCAATACTAGGAATGAGTTATATCTTTCTGGGTCATCATTGATAATGTTTGAAGTAGCAAAACTACTAGAAACAACTATAATGCCCAAATTACAAGAAAAGTTAGATAGATATGTAATAGTCACAACATGGAATAGTATATACAAAGGCTTGATAAAGAGGGATTTCTACAAGCTAATGCTGAGAAAGTCTATGTAACATAGAATATCATATCTTAAAGTTAAAGACCAACACACACACAATCATGTAAGCATGACATATGGTTCATCAGGCTACATCCCTACTTCATTACTCTTGTCTACACAATGGGATCCCCCAACAGACAAGGAGCCCTTTAAGGCTTAAAGGCTAAGGAGGTACCTGATACCTGTGCTCAATAAGCACCCACTGTACAATTAGATACCCAAGAGAATAAACTTCAGGGTTAACCATAATTGGTCAAGTGGAGCAGAGATAAGAACAGCTCAGCTGTTCCTCGGAGATTATATCCAGCAATATGCTATGAATGTAAGATGCTTATAAGTCTTTTATTATTAAACAGTCCCCATCTCTTTAGTCCTTATTTATTGTGAATGTTTCAGCCTTGTTATTAATGTTCTTTTAAAGCCTAACAGAATGTAATCCCCTAGTATACAAAACTGTCAGCTTACTAAGGATGGAAAAAGCATTTAAGATTGTTTTCATGAGCAGAGCATTTGATTCACTATAGGACAGCTCCAGACGAAGGTCATGGTGAATATTCGGCAAATACAGTGATGGCCATTGTAGCTTGTAACGCCTTTTCATTTCAAAGCAGACATGACCACCTAGATATTCTTCCACAACCTCCTCCCTGCTGCATCATAATTAATTTTTAACTTTTGCAGCTACCTGGCCCAACTATGATTCCTTCGCCATGACCCCTGATGCAGTAACAAGTACTAAAGAAAGCACTCTGGTATCAGAAGGAGGAGCTCTGTCACATCCACTTCCACAGCGAGTGACATGGATCACAAAAGAAAACAACCTCATTCGGAGGACATTCCCTAGTGCCTGCCTCCCCAGGCTAGGAAATAGGAGCAGAGTGGAAGTTGTAAAAAGGAGTAGCCGGCCCTCCCGTGATTGACAGTCCAGACAGAAGATTGATGGGATAGATGACAATTGGAACTCCTAAGAGAAGACCGACTTTAAAAGTGAGAGAGAAGACCCCATTTAACTCAACGAGGGAGTCCATCAACATATTGAGAGGTAAGTGGCGAAAGTATGCAAAAGTCAGTTGGAAGGCCCAAGAGACCCAGGAGTGAGTGCGGTGGTATCCCGAGACTGATGTTCCTGGTACTCTTTAATTCCTGAGTTGCTACAAGCTATCAGTACTTCTGATAATGTTAGCTAGCGGAGCTGTGGGTGAGACTGAGAAAAGAAAACTGGGATTGAGGGTCTTCGTCTGAACCCTGTTCCTAACTACAAGTTACTTAACTCGATGAAACCCAAATCTCTCCAGGACACATACACCCCAGGCTTTCCACACTTCCATTAGATTAAAAATGTAAAACAAGATCTCCATTCCCCAAGCCACAATCTCTAGTACTTGCTCCAGATGCCAGCCTATGGACTGGACTTAACTAGATCTGGGGTCAGATCACTAATAAAAAAAATTTGAAAAGTTGCTGTGGTACACTCCTCCATTGTTGGTGGGATTGCAGAGGAACACTCCTCCATTGTTGGTGGGATTGCAAGCTGGTACAACCACTATGGAAAGCAGTCTGGCGATACCTCAGAAAATTGAACATGGTGTTACCTGAGGACCCAGCTATACCCCTCCTGGGTATATACCCAGAAGATATTTCAACATGCAACAGGGCCACATGCTCCACTATGTTTATAGCGGCCTTATTTATAATAGCCAGAAGCTGGAAAGAACCCAGATGTCCTTCAACAGAAGAATGGATACAGAAAATGTGGTACATTTACACAATGGAGTACTACTCAGCCATTAAAAATAATGAGCTCATGAAATTCTTAGACAAATGGATGGAGCTAGAAAATATCATCCTGAGTGAGATGACCCAATCACAAAAGAACACACATGGTATGCACTCACTGATAAGTGGATATTAGCCCCAAAACACACAATACCTAAGATGCAACGCATAAACCTCATGAAACTCAAGAAGAAGGAGGAAGACCAAAGTGAGGGTGCCTTTGTCCTTTTTAGAACGAGTATCAAAAGATTCAACCAGAGCTCCCAGGATCTAAACCTCCAGCCTGAGAACAGACAGGGGCAAGCTGTCCTCTGAGAGGCTCTAACCAGCAGCTGACTCAGACAGATACAGACATCCAGAGCCAAACAGTGGATGGAGCTTGAGGACTCTTAAAGAAGAATAGGTGGAAGGATTGTGGACCCTAAGGAGATAGGAACTGCACAGGAAGATCAACAGAGTAAACGAACCTGAACCCTTGGAGCTCTCAGAGACTGAATCACCAACCGTGGAGCATACCTAGTCTACACAGATCTACCTCCATGGGCTGAACCTAGGCCTCCCTGCACATATGTTGTAAATGTGCAGCTTGGTTTTCATGTAGGTCTCAAACATCTGGAGTGGGGGCTATCCCAAAACATGCAGCCTGTATATGGAGTACGGTCTTCTAAAAAAAAAAAAAAAAAAAACAGTTGTTCAGTTAAAAAAAAAAAAAAAAAAGAAAAGTTGCTGTGGTACCTCAGAAACAGAGGTTGGTTTAGGGACCACGGGTGGCAATGAATCTACAGCTCCATCTAGACCAGGGTGTACAGACTGATCCCCAAATGCCTGAAACAAAGGACATTCCCCATCAAACTGGGTTATTTGCATCATATAGGCCACAGCTATAATAGGGCTGACTATTGGGTTTTTAAACAGTCTCTTCAACCAAGATATGTTCATTATATAACTTGGTTTTAGGGGTTGGGAGATAAAGTTCCCAATAATCACTTGCTTTTATGTCAAAGCACCTCCAAACCAAATGATAAAAACATTCAAAGGGAGCCAAGCAGGGGTTGATAAGTCTATGGTAAGATCCAGAAAACAATTATTCTTTCCAAAGAAACTGAGAAGAATTAAGGAAGAAACCATAGAACAGAGAGAACGACATTTGCATTTGATATTAATCCACTGTGAGAGCCTGCCCACTGTGGATGGTGACAGGGGCTCCCACAGGCCATGGCTGGAGCGTTATGCTGATTAGAAGGGTACTCAGGACATCTGTCCTCTGCTCTAGTCTAGTCTCTATTTCTTTTTTTCTTTTTCTTTTTTTTTTTTTGAATTTTCAAATTTTTATTTATTTTTACTTAAATTAACATAGACGATATTAGATATTGTCACCTACCCTTTTGCTCCCCTCAATTCTTGGCTCCACCTTCCCCACACAGTCTAGTCTCCTATTCGATGTCACATGTGTCATTTTAAATAAAACCATTGTGATTTTTCCTTTATTATCCAGTGTACAGTTACATACAATGTTGCATCTGACTGATCCGCAAGACCTTGAAGCGGAAATGAATGATTTTCTGTTACTGAGCATGCTGTATACAGGAAGGCCTCCACAATTGAGGAGGAGATTCAGCACACACAGGCAGCAGGTCTCAGACTTTAGCACACAAAGGAGTCCCTCTAGGCTGACTGAAGCACAGGCGTTTATCAAATGCTGTTGTCATGACTGGATGCTTACATGCAAAAAGGATAAAATTGAATCCATATTTCATACAATAAGTGTCAATCATGAAGTCCAAGAATGCTAGCTAAAAGTTGAAGAAAACAGGATAAACTACAGGTGAAAATCTGTGCGACTGTAGATGAGGTAGCATTTTAAAAAATGGTATGAAATACAAAGGAACAATGAAATATATGATGAAAATTAAAACATTTGTTCTTTAAAGGATGTTATGATTTAAAAAGGCAACCTACAGCACTGGACACATTTTTGTGACTAATAAATCTAGTAAGAGACTTGTGGTTTTTTTTTTTAATAGCAATTACAACTCAATAAGAAGTAGAGATCTTAGGAAGAAAGTCTAAGAATAGGTCCTCTTCCTAGGATCATCCATGGAACTGGGTTTTGCTTGACTCTGCTAATCCACAGGCACAGTCTTCCTAAGCCAGAGTAGAGGGCTGACAAAACTCCACTCAGCCTTCCTTTGGCTAGTGTGACAACTCACAGTGGGGACATCAGACTGCCCTACCCTCCCTCTTCCTTCATGCTAGACTGCAGTGCAAACCACGCTTCATCCTGTGTTCTCAGCGTACCTTATTGCTTGACTCCCTGCTTTTACCACCTGACTGGACCATTGTTGATGCTACTTTCCAGAGTGTACATCTGGAAATTTATGTGATGGATATAAAGCAGTAATAACTGCTTTATGTTCTGGAGTTTTAATAATGAAAAAGTGGATGTGTAAATTAAAAAAAAAAAGGAGGAATCAGGTCAACCAGGAATGGTTTTAAGAATATCTTGAAATTTGTTTAAATTTGAGGTATTTTGATGATCAGAGCATTGGGAGGTCATATCAAATTATTTGTAAACATTTAATTATCCACTCAATTTCTATTTATAATAAAGATATTTAGAATATTGTGGGGTATTAGATCCTACCTCTGAGCTGGAGCTCTGACCCTCTCTTTTTATGCATTATGACCACCTATTCCTATAACTGCTTGTTTAGTTTGTTGGGGATCTGAGTTTTAACTGAGATCTCTACTTCTTATTGAGTTGTAATTGCTAGTCTCTATTTCTTAAGTGCCCAATTCGCTCAGCTCACGTTCCTACAACCACAAATATGACCATTTAAGGTGCATGAGATATGTGTGCCCTAATTTCTGACTCTGATTCAAACCCTATGTTGTACCTGAAAAATACTGTATTGCTTGTAGTTCCTTTGAAATATTTCAAACTCTCCAGTCGATTTAAAATGAAACAAAACTTTGCCTTGCTTTGTATTTCTTTGTGACTGTCAATCAAGCTGTAGTGGTTCGTTTTTGTTATAGCTGCTCCAGAGTGGGTTGGGAACGCATGATACCATACGATGGTGATTTGATTTTCTTTTTTTTTTCTTTTTCTTTTTTTTTTTTTGTGATTTGATTTTCATTTCTAAGACAGCGTGTTACCACACAGCCAACCCCACCCCCATTCACTAAAAATAAACCCTTGTTCTTCTCAAATTAGAAGCTTTGTGTGTATGTGCGTGTGTGTGTGTGTGTGTGTGTGTGTGTGTGTGTGTGTGTGTACATTTTTAATTATTGGTCTACGATAAAAGAATCATAATAGCTTCTTTCAATAAGCCATGTTATTATTTCCTTTCTTTATTAAATTTCGTGAGGTATCCAGGGAAAGAGTGCTCACTTATTGTGAATGTTCTATCCCTAGGTTATTAATGTACTTGTAATGTAACGTCTTGGAAAGGTAAATTGACAATACTTACTGCTGTGTATATTTGACAACTAATTAACTTTCTCCCACACTTATAATTTTCCTGAGGAAAATTTCAGTTTCTCAACACACAATCCTCATCCTCACGCAAAGGTCTAGAAAGACAAGCTGTGAGAGGAGAGCTCTGCGAGCTTAGAAATAGAGCATCTTCTTCATTTGGAAATACATTTATACTCTGAAATGAGGGCCCTTGCCTCCTGCATGAGCTCCCAGGACAGCAGAAAGCCTGTCCCAGAATTGGAAACAATAGCTTAACACTCATGTAGGAAAATCATTACTTTGTAGAGGTGCCTTCTTTAGCCTCACACAGATCTGGCCACTGTGCAACAGAGGAGAGCTAACACACTTCCTTTGAAAGTTTTAAAAGGTGCAAGACAGCTGCTCATACCGCAGCAACTTAAAGTCCTCCACGTTATTACCTGCTTCAACCCTTCTGCAGCATGGTTTGTCTAGGACTCTCACTGTCTGTCTAGCCCTCTATAGACTGACTGTGGTTTCAGACTAGAAATGTTTTATCTGTAGAAGAATAATACTTTATTTTTTCTTTGTAAAGGAATATTTGTTTCTCTTCTGGCATTTAAATTCAAATGTTTAATGTTTATCACACACACACACACACACACCACACCACACGGTATTGTTTTATACCAAGTAAATACTTAACAGGCACCAAATATTTATGAACATTTTTTGTCTAGATTACTGCTCTCTAACAAAGACAATGCTATACTCACCTGAATTTTCAGCAGTGAACAAAATGTCAACACCCAGTGAACATTTAATAAATGTGTGCCTTAATTAATGAAATCTAAGCTACCACCATGGAGTTCTTAGGACTCCTGCAATCCTTAGTTAATTGCATAATAAACACATCTCTAGTCCAAGACCCATAAAGGAATGGAAGTCCAGCTGTTGGGATAAAACAGAGAGACCTGGGGACATCTGTGCATTATTACTTTCCTACTAATTTTCTTTTGTATAAAATAGATTCCAAGATATCATTCTTGCTACTTCTCTTAGCCTTTGCAAAGATAAAGGGCCTAATCCTGGGATACTTCTACTCTTATTTTATATAATACTGCAATGGGCATTTCTTATAAATGTTCCATGATTTGGTAAAATATTATCTATTAGTAACAATAACAAAAAATTATTCCAATTGGACACTTTTTAACACAGGCATTTGTTGTAGGTCTTTCTTAGTGTGACATCATCACCAACTCATGTCTTAACATACATACAGCTCCTAATTACTATCAGAGAAATGTACACTCGACTTTCTAAAAATAAATAAATAATAAAAATGCAAATTAAAAACCATTTCATGACCTAAAAATTACTCATATCTTCACATCCAAAATTTCCATACAATTTCTTGGCCCAATGAGAACCTCTGGAGTTTTTCATTTTCTTTGAGATCAAGGCTGTTTTGTACCCAGAACTTGACAGTGACTTAATCATATATATATATATAACAACTTCTTCATTAACGTAATCAATTTGTCCCAGATCCAGAGGGTACTCTCGATTCTGCCCAACTCTAACAATTAAATAACAGTAAACTTTTGATTTAAGAAAAGAAACTCAGAATTCTTTAAGACACAGAAAGCAAGTTTTGAACTGGACAAGTAACATAACAGAGCAACAAGGTAGGATAGTCTTTGTCTGCTTCCTGTTGGTGTGACAAACACCTTGACTAAAATCAACTTGGGGAGGAAAGGTTTATACAGCCCCAATCACAGTTTACCACTGAGAAAAGTTGGGGCAGGAACTCAAGGCATCAAATGGGAGGGGAACTGAAGGAAAAACATGGAGGAATACTGCCTACTGGCTTGCTTCCCAGACTCATGGTCAACTACCTATCCTGTCTCTTCCAAGAGCCAGTCTAGGGATGACATTACCCACAGGGTCTGGGCCCTCCCACATCCATTGTTAGTCAAGAAAATGCTCCCTTAGACTTGCCTAGAGGCCAATATGGCTAGGGCATTTTCTCCATTGAGTTTTTCTCTTCACAGATGTCCCAATTTTTATCAAGTTGGAAACAAACTTTCCAGTACAGACAGCCTGTTGTGTATTCTCTTATGATTGACTCAGCTATAGTTATAAATATGTATATTTATTTATATATATTTATGGTTATATATAGTTAATTATATATAGTTATAAATATATATTTGATACATATCAAATATATATATATATATACATATATATGTGTATATATATGACATCCTTGGAGATTTAGCTTGTTTTTCTTAATATTATAGGGTGCTGCCTCTGGGAAAAACTTTTTCTTTAATCAAAATGCTTTCTCAACCTTCTTTTAAAGTTTGGCCTATAATAAAATTGGTCATGGTTAAAGAAGGTCTCTGCCTTGAGATTTCTCTTCAGAGGTTCCCATGTTTTCCAAATTCAATATCTGGGAAAAAACAGACTGAAGAAGGTTTATATTGTAAAATCGCCTCATCTTTTGTGTAATAAAATATTTACTATGAAAAATCTTATTTTGAGACAGTGCATTAAGGGGTACATAATTCCAAGGTGGCATAGATTTACATATGGCAGAAACACCATTATTAACATCAGTCATCAAAAAGATGGCATTCTTCTGGTCACAGATCTAGATCCTGAAGTATTGAAATATTGAAAGAATTTCATATTTTGCCTAATGCAATTTGAAAGTTTACAGATAAACTCTATAACTTATAAGAGAAAGTTAACTTTTTAAAAAATACATGACTATTTCACCCATAAATCTTTTGTATTTGTGAACCAAACTATGTAAATTTAGAAGTTCAGATCGATTGGCTGTGATGTGCAGTGAGAATTTTGGTTTCTTAAAACATCCGGTTATAGTATGTAATTTTTTTTTAATCCCATGTGTGGGATGTGGGGCTGTTTCAGTTTGTCCACAGCCATTAACTATGATTGTCTTGTGCTCGGGGAGGGGCATGATTTTGGTCAGCTGCAGATAGTTTTAATTCTGGGGACCCTGGAAAGGGAATAAATGCCAGAACCCCAGTAGGGTCCCAGGAGGGGTGGGAGGAAGAGGAGGAAGTAGCTACTGCTGCCCCTGCTGCTTCTGGTTGCTGTTGCTGCACTTTGACAAGAAAAAGAAGTTGGTGATATCCTGACTGCAAAAATGGACTTGCCCCAAGGAACCCCGTGACCCTAACCAGCAAGAAGTAGCCTAAAGAGATCTATATCTCCTTTCCCTCTAAACTTCTTTCTTTCCTACCTAGTGTTGGGGGGTTGGAAGGGATTAGGGTGGAATAAAGGTCAGAAGTGTTGTAGATATAAAATCCCAATAAAATAGCCCAAAAAAGAGCAAGCCAAAAGGATTGTATTCCACTTCTTTCTTCCATACACTAAGCGTTGACTGTAACGTACAGCAGGTCATTGATTGGACATACCTACATGTATATACATACCACAAAGTGCTGTCTTCTGATGATCCGAATGGCTTAGGTTTGAAGAAACATCTCCTTTCCTCCTCCCCTTTCGGTTTCAGACTCTTCCCCAACTCTCCTACTCTTTCATATTTCTACTAAGGAACTCTGTGTGCTAAAGTTGAGTGTCACATTAAGAAGGGACCTATTGTTTGGACTGGCCTGTTGTGAGGATCTGAAAATATGGGGACATTACAGTTAAGAGTCTCTGGGGATGCCTGATGCAGAGTCTTAGTTGCCAAGGCAGCAGGAGACAGTTGGAGAGCAGGGAAAGTCTTTTAAAAACCCACTGAGAACTTTAAGGAGTGGAGGAGGGGGCTAGCTTGGGCTGTGTAGGTCACCCTCTGTGATGAGGAGCAAGACATCTTGTTGTGGCTTACTATGGAGGCCTTGTCCGAGAGCACAAGATGCAGGCTTAGTTCCCATAGCTGACCTCCTCCAGTGCAGAGCTCAGTGATGGGTGGCTTTTTGAGCCTTTCTGAGATACACTACCGTGTGGACATTCGGCATACCCCCAGGTACAGAGTAGGGGACTCTGGAGAAAGTGAGCACTTGTACAGCTCACAACTGTAAAATAAACTCCTCGGGCCCAGCAGCAGATGTGAATGGTGTGAACGCACAGAGGCCTCAGACAGCACACCCACCACTGATAGTCAGGCCTCAGGACATGCGCAGACATAACAACCCGAGGACTCAACTGCAACTCCTTGTCAGCCACATCTGATGGATTCAGTACTGCGCACCCAGAAAGAAGCCTCTCCAATCCCGCTACCTCAGCTAACAGGATGTTTCGGTCATGTTTCTCTTTTATTATCTAATTGATTTTTCCCTCTCACTTTTTTTCCTTCTCATCTTCCCCCACCTTAATCTTACTTCTTCTGCTTCCCCTTCCCAGCTCCCCATTTTTGCTATTTTATTGTGACTTTTACCTGTATTGACTTTTAACTTTTTAAGTTTACTTCCTGCTATTCTGCCCCTGTCTTTTCTCTTACCAATGTTGTTCAGCCACGTTACACTTAATATAGAATATTTTGCCCCCTCCTCCTCCCCCCACCCCCAGCTGATGGCGCTATTACAGAAGGTTCTAGAAACTTGACTGAAGGCCTAACTGAAACCAACAGGTCACTGCTGGGGGCATGTTTTGACAGGTTGTATGGTGTCCAAGCCCTTCATCTCCCTGTGCTAGTTCTTACCTGCCATTAGCCATAACACTCGTTTCCACTGCTGCGCCATTCTGGTCCCCAGGGTCTCAGAATCTACCTAGCTCAACACGCAAAAGCACTTCCTCGCTTAGCTGTTCTGTCTGGTACTTTGCTACAGCGATAGGGCAGTGACTCACACCAGTTACTTTTGTATGTGAAGGAGCAGTGTTACTGCGCTTTTGTTGTTGTTGTCTTCTGAGCAGCACTGGGAATTAAGCCCTTAGGAGAAGGTCTGTCGCTAAAACCTTCAGATAACAAGCTAGGTGTCAGTCCATCCTAAGAGATGCATGTATTTCAGTATTAATTGCACATAGCTTGGCAAGTGTCCTCTGTCCTAACAGATGTGTGTATCTCAACATCAAAGTGCAAGAAATATGGAGAAAACACGGCGATGTTAGTTTTCCGCATGTTCTTAGCTCTTCAGTAATTGAATCCAAAGATAGTGGACTGGAGAAGCTGGCAACAAGGAACTCACTAGACTGAGTTTTAAAATTAGCAATACTTCAAACAATGCAAATAATAGTCACATGAGTTAAAGATAGAATGTAGAAGAGCAACAGATTCTGAAATAGAAACATACAGACATTAAAGCTCAATAAATCAAATCTTAAAATGCATTTTTAGAACCTCATACATAGACTAAATCTAGTAGAAGGAAAGATATCAGTGCCTGAAGACAGCAAAGACAAAAATGAAATTATGACCAGAACATTACAAGAAATTCATAGCATGACGAAGTGATGAGAACTATAAATAATATAATTGAATCTGATGGAAGAGTCAGGATATAGAATAAAGGAAAGATATTGAATTAAAGAAACCTATTGCATAAAGTAATTCTAGAAAAATTTTCAACTCTTGGGAAATATATGGAAATCCATATGCAGAAGACATTTAGGATGCCAAGTAGATATGATAAAAAAATACTTTTCAATTATCATACTCAAATTGCCAAGCACATATACTACTACTACTACTACTACTAATAATAATAATAATAATAATGAAAGCTGTAAAAGCCAAATACCAAGTCATTTATAGAGGCAAACAGATCAGCCCCATAGTAGATATCTCAACAGGAACACCAAAAGTCAAGGGAAATTGTTTTTTCCAAACTGTGGAAAATGTATAATAACTATAAACTTACATCTGATATAGGTATCCTTCAGAACTGAAGGTGAAAAAAAGACTTTCCAAGATAAGCATAGACAAAATAAATCCAGAACCACTGAGCCAGCATATCAGAACATTCTCAAAGGAAACCATGCTGGTTAGTTTATCTTGTCAATATCACACAACCACAAGTCACCTGGGAAGAGAGAACTGAGGAATCACCTAGATAACACAGAGCTTATTATTTGAGAAATTACACAAAATTTGGGGAATAATTCACTAAACTAATGAAAAGAAAGAGAAGACCCAGATAAATATAATTAGAAATTATAGGGTGCATATTATTATAAATTCCCCCAAACTCTAACAATCATTAATAATAATTTGAAATTTTATATGCCCATAAATTGGAAAATCTAGAACAAAACTGTCCAAGAGATTTTTTAAAAATCTAAATAATTTCATAGCAGCCAATGAAACTAAAGCAATAACAAAAATTCTTCCAGCAAAGAAAAGCTCAACTGGATTGCTGACAGCTGAATTCTATCAGACTTTTACAGAATAAAACTGATGCTTCTCAAACTATTCCATAAAAATAGAAATGGAAAGAGCTCTTCCGTGCTCAAATGACAAACCAGTATTAATAACCCTCCTACCAAAATCTGATAAGGTCATAACAGAAAAGAAAACTGTAGGCCAATTTTCTTGATGATCTTAGACAACAAGAGCCAATAAAATACTTGCAAATCAAATTCAACAATACCATAACAAGATTTGACACTATGGTCAAATGTGCTTTGATCCAAGGATGGTTCAATATTTGCAAATCAATAAGCACACAGATTCAACCAAGGATAAAAATCAAATCATCATCTCAATAGGTACAAATAAATTTGACAGAATTTAATATCCTCTGAGTAGGGGCTGGAGAGATGGTTTAGAGGTTCAGAGTGTTTGTGACTCTTCCAGAACTTCCAAGTTGAGTCCCTACAACCTATTTGGGAGATTTTTGCAATATCTGATTTGACAGCTACCTATAACTCCATCTCCAGGGGATCTAACATCTTCTTCTGGCTTCTTCAGGACCCCACAAACACATGATGTACACTCACACAGACACACATTAATGAAAACAGTAAAACTGTCATATGTGCTTTCTATGGAAGGCAGTCAATCAAAAATGATTTACATATTCAACACAAGGTGTTCTATTTTCCCGACAAGATGGCAATAATTGCACCTATATAATTTTTATTATCTTAAATAGTGAGAAAGGAGAATAAGAAACTGTCAATTTCATGGAAGGTCACAGTTAATTCAACAAAGTATTTTCGACGATGCATAGCAAATTAATAATGAGAAAAAGCTATAAGCATTCAATATTGTCTCAAATAAAGAGTAGACAAGGCACCCATATCCAGCACTCTCATTCAATGTGGTACTTTAACTCATACAAGAGAAAGAAAGAAATGCATACAGATAGGAAACATGGAAGGCAAGTTACCCCTGAGTGCAGATGGTTTTATTTTAAATGTCACAGACTTCACAAGACAATTCTCCGATCTAATATGCAATCTGTAGTAATATTTAAAACCAACATATGGGCAGACATCAGCTTTTCTACTCTCCAGGATCAAACACATCAAGAATTCAGTGGAACAATTTCATTCATAGGAGATTCAAAATATATAAATGGTTAAAAATATACCTGATGAAAAACCTCTTCAATGATCATTCTAATGTATGGAAGAATGATGTGAAATAAGACACAAGAAAAATGGATAGACCTTCCAAGTTCATGGTAAAGATAATTAATGTTGCTAAAATGGATATATTACCAAAAGTGGCCATTAGATTTAAGGCACTTCCTATCAAAATACCAGTGATACTCTTTAAAAAACTAAGAGGAAGCAATCTTAAAATCGATAAAGACACCTTGTTTGTTTGTGTGTATCTGTAATCCCAGCATTCAGAAGATAGAAGATAGTGAGTTTAGGGTTAATCTGGGTTGTGTAGCAAGATGTTGTTTAAAAACTTAAACTCCTGTGGAAGCACAAAAAGGCAATCAAGAGCCAAAGTAATTCTGAGCAGAAAAGGCAATGTTGGACGTTTCAGAATGTCTGTTTCGAGTTATACTTCCCAGGCATACAGCACAGGATTACAGGGAAAGCAGGCACATAAACCAAAGGCATGAAAGGGTAGCAAATACAGCAAACTGATCCTCAACACAGGTGGCAACCTTGGAGAAACGACAACCTTTTTTGGCAAGTGGTGGTGAGCAAACTGCATATCTACCTGTAAAATGCTGAAGCTATATTCCTATCTCTCAAGTCATTTAAAAAATGGACTCACAAAATCCTTAATTTAAATGTCAGAGCTGAAAAGAACAGGGAATGGATACCAATGCCACAATACTGGAGCAGGCAATTATTCTCTGGGTAGGAATTCAAATGGCTTTGGAATTAAAGGCAAGAACTGACATCAGAGTATAAAGCTACTGCAAGCAAAAGACATTAACCAAAGATACAACTTACAGAGTGAAAAAAAGAAATTTAATCATCACTCATCTGACAGAGGACTAATACCCAGAGTCTACAAAGAACTTCAAAGAGTTACCAACAAAAGAATGTGTGATCCAGTCAAAAGATGGGCTGGACATTTCTCAAAAGAAATATAATGCCAAATAAATATATGAACGCTAATATCTCTTATCCATCAGGAAATGCAAAGAGCAGCTGATATTCCATCTTACCACATTCAGGTACAGCAAATTCTGGAGAGGGTGTGAAGAAAAAATATAGAAGTATTGTTGATGGATACATTACATTGTTTTCAAGGATGTGAATTAGATCAGTCATTATGGAAAACAAGTTGGTACTGTCTTCAAAAGCTAAAAGTAGAACTGCTATGTCATCCAGCAATTCCATTCCCCAGTTTGTATCTAAAGGATACAGAATCATCATACCAGAGAAACCTGTATATTCATGTTTATTGTGACATTATTCATGATAGTCAAACTGTGGAATCATCCTACCTAACCATCAGCAGATGAGTGGAGAGAGAGAGAGAGAGAGAGAGAGAGAGAGAGAGGAGAGAGAGAGAGAGAGAGAGAGAATGTGTGTGTAGACAGCAGAATTCTGGGAAAGGCAAATTTTTATCATTTGTATGAAAATGAACACGAGGCCACCATGTTTCCCCAAAAGTCACAAAAAGATAGATCCCATGTTTCCCCTCATACATGAAGTTATGGAAGTAGAGGAACCTGAAAAAATGAAAGGTACTAGGGAAGTGGGGAGGAAAGAGATAGTAAAAGAGGATATGGTAAGAGAGGTATCTTTAGGGAAGAGGTATCTTTAGCAAAGCACATATAGACTACCACAGTAAAGCACATTCATATATACATTCATTATATACATTAATAACTATCATATATATTAATGATTACAACATGAAAGGAAGAAGTGTCGCTATTATCATCACAGAGCTCAGTTGGAAAACAGAGGGAAAACAATCCCCCAAATCAAAAAGGGAAACATGAGTAGATGACGTAAGGGACTCAAATAGTCAAGAGACCAAGTTGGGTTTTTTTTCAGATGTTTGTCTTATACTTCAGCTCTCCTCGTGCCAGTGCATAGCATCTATGCTCACCACTGAAGCCATCTTTAAATTTCTACATACTCAAATAATTTTAGGGATCTGTTTTGTTACTTTGCACGAGGAACATTTTTAATTTGTGTTCTCCTTAATATTTTGTGAGAATTAATCAGAAAAAAAAACATTATTCTCAAAAGAGTAGGAGATTTTTGAAAAGTTTTTTATATGCAGCTAATGTCATTAGCTTGAATGCTTAGGCGAACACATACTTTAATAATCATTAGAGCCTTACAAAAATAAATTAAAATCCACAACTTCCAATTTCTATCAACTTGACTACAACCCTGGGAAATTCATTTGATGGTTCTGTCTCAATTTAGGCATTTATAAAACCAATTTAATAATATTCTTAATTTACTGCTAATGTCAGTAGGAAACTTAATTAATGTCAGTGAACTAATTTTCTTTGGTTAGAGATTAGATAATTAGGCATTACTATAGTCTTCCTAATTTCCAAAGTAGTTTAAGACGTTTAAATGATTAAATCTACAAACTTTTAAATGGCCTTCATTTTAATTTAATTAATCACAAGATATTTTATTTTTTAAAGCATATATTTGGCTTTTCAGAGACATAAACTTATAGTCAATTAGTCAAATTACAGTATAAAGTCTCTCCTGAGCGTATAGCTGTTTGTTTCTCATTTTTTTATATGTATTCATTGTTTCTGTTTCTAATTTTACTAAAAATTAATATAATTGATGAAACTAAGAATTTGCAATGACATGTATATATATTGATATACGTAAATGATATTTTAACGCTGGTCTGAAACCAGTTCTTGTTCATTCAGATATAGTGTGGATATGTGAGGGTGTTTACGCGGTATCTGATGGGCTCTGAGAGGTGAAGGATATTCTCAGTAAGTATGCAATGAAGATGAACTTCATTACAGATGTGTAATCAATGAAAATAGATTAAAGCAAGCCAGATCCATAGTTAGGTTCTTAAGAATGGAGATGCAAATTGCCATGTACATTTTCTCTCAATGATGTAACAAGTGAGAAATGATTGAAGAAAAGCGACCATTGCCTGCATTTTACCATAAAGACACTGTCTCCTATTATGCTGGCCTTATTTCTACCTAATGCGTTTCCCTCACTTCCTTTTATGTCCCCAAATGATCAGGTTTCCTGCTGAGACAAGGTAATATGTAGAAAACTGCCTCAAAATTATCTTTCCACAAGAGATGACATAAAATATCAGTGCAAAGGCAGAGATAATCAGAGTCTGGGGGAAGCATGCTGGTGGGTTTTCCAGAGCATTCTGTCATTTTCTTTCTTTTTAAAATATAAAATATATAATTTTTTTCATTAATTTATTTATTCACTTTACATCCTGATCACAACCCCCTTCCTCCTCTCCCCTCAGTCCCATCTTCGCACCCCATCCCCCCATTCTCCCCTCCCCTTATCTGAGGAGAAGGGGAACTCTTCTACTTCCCTAAACCAACTCATCCTGGCTTTCTTGTCTTTCTTATAGAGGCAGAAATTATCAGTCCACTAATGGCCTTTATAAGATATGGCATTCTGGGAAAGGACTGGGGACATTTGCAAAATCTGCCTTTACTCAAAGATGCATTACAATGCATTTCTTTCAGGCTCATCACATTCTACAGGTGACGAGCATCTGTGTCCGGCTCCATCCACACAGGAGCATCTTTATTCATAACTTACTTATTGTCTTGGTTTCTTTGCACTTCCCTTAGCCATTAACCTAAGTTAAATGTCCTTCCTCACTAAATCTCTGTCTTAGTGGTTGTGGATGCTTACAAGGTCATAGAACTTTTAATCAAGTCTTGATGGTCCACATGTAGACTCTCTTGTCCACTGTCCTTCTTTCCTCTAAGAATTGTATGATGCTGAAACTATGTGTTCAAATCAGAATGTGGAATGCTTCTGATGCTAGATTGGGGGAAATTCATAGTTAATGAAGGATAGGGGCATCTGTACACTAAAGTAAAATTATTTAAGTTTATTTAAAGCAAATACTCGGAACAGATTAAGATGAGGAATAGGCATGAAAGAAAAAATACATTATTTTAATGGATGAAGCAGTTGGGAGGGCACAAACCAAGATAACAATACTGGAGATAAAGAGAAGAGGACAAATCAGAAAGAGAATTCAGCAGAAAGACAAAGGCAGAGGGAGAGGAGTGCAGCAGAAAGGAGGTAAGCTGGCGTTCTCGCAGATAGACCTAGAACAAAGAAGAGCCCCTGGTCTTCCAAAAGGATCTCTCTGACCAGCTGGAAGGGTTGAATACTCAACTCCCGCTCTTCCACACCACAGCTTTCCTGTGTTGTGAGGAATTGCAGGTGATGTTGAAGACCCATTCAGCACAGATGGGTACTGTCTGTTCTCTCTACCTCTTTTCTAATCCCTATTCATCTCTTGAGCTTAGACTATAAACCCATGTCTGAGAACCTCATTTACTTTCGTGTTCTCTGAAATGCTGGGTACCTGGCATCTAGATGATGTGTAATGCTAAATCATTTCCAGGATGCAGTCCCTGGTATTTGTAATTCCAGTCCTATGGAGAAATGAATAAAACGTTTCATGTCAGAGGACAGATTTGGCTTTCTAGAAAATGTTCCTGATCAGAAACGTGGGATTATTTTTCTAGAATGAGATACTAAGTGATCTGCTCTAGTCATGGAGGTAGTCAACCTAGAAGCCTCTTTTCATTTATCTTACCCTACAATAAATATTGTTGCCCATCGGGTCATTCCTGTCTACTCTATTACCTGTCTGGAAATATAAGACAAAATAATGCCAAAATGGAAGCCAACAGCCCTTGCCTTGTGGAATTTTAAAATGACCTGTCTTCTACCAAAGGAAATGACTAGCCCTTGCCTGGCTTGCCACAGATACCTCATGGTTCTACTTTGTGGTTGCCATAATATTTTGCTTCATATGGATAGATTCCTAGACATCTGTGGGATGTGTTTTATGCACACAGCTAGATTTGCTCTGAAGCTTACGTGGACTCTTCTCATATTATATATTACTCTATGATGTTCAGAGAGAGACACAATATCTTAGTTATGAACAATATTGAGCAGAGTCAATTTCCTCCTGATTTTCCAATGCTTACCTCATCCTAAATCACATTTCCCGCTGTCT
The DNA here is from genome assembly GCA_021653895.1 of Mastomys natalensis. Taxonomy (NCBI): domain Eukaryota; kingdom Metazoa; phylum Chordata; class Mammalia; order Rodentia; family Muridae; genus Mastomys; species Mastomys natalensis. Next base: position 57,332 of record JAJTUV010001365.1, on the reverse strand, counting down.
GTTGGTACTGAGGCCTTGGGCATCTTTGGATCTAGCTGAGGAGAATTTAAGTCGTGGACTCATTGGATTTAAGATATGACTTCAATGTCATTGCCAGTTTTTCTTGCAAAGAAACAGTTTCAAGAAATAGTTCTGTCAACTGCCTTTGTAAAAATTCCCCATGAGGAAATAGGCCCAAAGGCCGTCCTATAAAGTGAATGTAAGACTTTAAAAGGCAGCCTGGTTTCTGGTCGAGCACAGGCTGGGAGCCCAGGTGACCCAAGATAACCCTGAAGGACTGCAGGTGCTTCACCATGCCCCCAGACTCCAGGCTCCTGACATGAGGCTGCAGCCCTCCATAGATTTGTGTCTTTCAGGCACATAGCCTCAAGACAGATCTCCATATTAATGAGGTCAGAAGGGCTTATCCAGTTAAACTTTCCTTCCCAACCCTCCTCCTTGCAAAAGGTATTTAACCTCAGGCCTGCCCTGAGAAAGGGGGATATGGTTTCTCATCTACTTTCCCGCCATGACAATAAACATCTTAAAACCATGGACTCCTTCTTTTCATTGTGATGCACAGTGGGGAACAATGGAACAGGCCTTCACCTACAGAGCCACCATCTAATCTCCCACAGAAGACCTCACAGCCACTGTGACCACCAACCCAAGCAAGCTGTCCTCAGCTAGGACTCTTCCCCTTCTCCCCTTCAGCCCTGGGCCAATACAGCCCATGTGCCCCACCTTCATTCTTGGTTCTTTTGCGGCTTCCAGAGGCACCTGGGTGCCCAAGAGCCTGAGAACAGTCCCTGGGCCTGCGCCTAGGACATCACCGCCAGCTAGCTCTGGCTCCCACAGGACCTCAGACTGTACTCTCCCAACCCTGGAGCAGTGTGCCCGCAGTGACTTCTCATAGCCTGACACTCGCCCAGTGCCAGTGTGGGGCGAGAGTGCAGGCAAACTTCCTGCCCCTCTGCCTCCCTGAGCTGTCCTAGCCCTGTGGCAGGGCAGATACAGGACTCCCACTATTACCCAACATATGAGTAAACCCACAGCCTTTAAAACAGACCTCACAATTTGCTTGCTGCCAAGTCTGACAACTTGAGTTCCATCCCTGGGACCCACATAAGGGAGGGAGAAAACGGAGACTTCTAACTTGTCCTCTGACGTCTGACCTCTGACCTCTGACCTCTGACCACACATGTGATACGGCATTCACACATCCACTCACCCACACATGTTCAAACAAATAAATGTAACTAAACTTCTTTAAGATAAATAATTGACTGTATTTTTCCATATTTGACAACAATCCTAAAGCTTATATAACATGAACAACAACGAATTACGATGACAAAAGAAAACCTGCTGAAGCAGCTGATGACTTTTTTTTTAAATGGATAAATTTCAAATATGGTGAGAAAACAAAACAGGAATGATTTTCCAGTTTGCTTATTGAAAAAAGACACGACAAAACATTCAGCACATGAAGTGTCAATCAAAATACATGTTTCTGAAATCTGCACAGAAAGTATACAGTAGGAATATATAATATACAATAACGGAGGCCACCGCTTAATTAAAATATTGTATTTTCTGCCTTTTGTCATGCAAATAAGCCAGTTTCATGAATGTGTAACCAACACATCTAGGAAGAGCATGTCCACAAGGATCTAAGCCTAGTTGGGAGTTCTGGAGAGATTTCTCTATTGAAAGCAGCGATACATTTTGGAGGGGAGATGCTACAGTTTTATTTTGCCCTAAGGTCCTCAGATGATGTAGCTGGTCCTAACAGCAGCTTCTCCTGTGGTGGTGAGGGTGGGAAAAGCCAGGAAAAGTCTGCGTATGAACAAAGCGAGAAGCTTCAAGCCTTGACTATGGGACTATTTCTCGGCTTTCTAACATTTACGATTATTTGTGATTTCTAATTCTGAATAATCGTGCACTTTTATATGTAATACTGACTTCATACGTGGGTCTTTCTTTGTTAAAAAAAAAAAGCCCCTGGAGTTGTGTGACCATGAAATTCTATAAAACCTCCACCACGAAACATGTCCTTTGAGTTTCTGCCATCCAGAATGGAGTTAAGAGCTGCGAACTGCCATACAGACTTCCCTTTTTCCTGTCTGTCTCACTTTTCAGTTTGTCAGCTTTTCAGCTTTCTTATGTTCAAAGACACTGAAAGGAAGAAAGAGGTTGAAAAAAATATAACTTTACCCATTTCTGTCATTTGCTAAGAGTTCTGTAGATCAAACAGGACACAGAGTCATTGAAGAGGAGGGGACTGGAGTACTGTTCGCGTTGTTTCAGAAGGGACTCGATCCTTTCATTTCCAACCTCTGCGTCCACAGAGTGGCGTGTTTACCTGCCTAATGATATATCCTTGTTTTCCTTACGGAGCTCCTTCTAAGTGATGGGAAGATGATTCTCTGCTGCGAATTCCCTTCGCTCTTTTTCTCGCCTCCACTGTGAGCCTGCTCGGGTTGCAAAGCTGGAGCTGGAAGACTGCTCATTAATCAGCGTCAGGAAGGGGTGGGTACCAGAAATGAGAGCCACAGCTTAGATCTTTGTGGCTCTCCTCATGTATGTTGCTCTTTCCGTACATGGGAGTGACAGCCCCTAAATTCACTCTCCCTTTGGTAGGATGCTCTTCTGTAACTCCGTTCAGGCTGGATTCACATAAATGTCTCACTTTTATTAAAAGGCAAGATTATTTTCTTAAGCTAGTCATACCTGAATGTTACTCAATGCCTAATGAATTGTTTCTTAATAGGTCCAATGGGCCCCCATCTATATTTACAGTGATTAGGAGATGCAAAGAAAATATGTGGAAAAATGATTAAACTATGACTAATTTTCTTCAAGAAATGATTACCAATGAATTGTAAAGAGTTTGAGAGGCAGCCTGTTCATAGTACAGGGAGTCCGTTCAACATGTTAATTTTCTTTCTTTCTTTTTTTTCCTTGGATAGGGTTTGAAATTAGATACAGATTGCAAATTACAACTTTGTATAGGCACCCTACTGCTAGCTAGTGTAATCCTCTGACTACTGGGGATGAAGCAATTTGGCTTCCCACAATAAGACTGTGGGAACCTTATTTCCTGCTGGTAGAATAATATGTCTACAGTCTGAAATGCAGAAATCCAACATTTGCTCTTTGACTGGGTCACCAGTAGAGATACATGGATCATAAAGAGAACAGATGTAGAAGAACAGCTCTCTGCTTATCTGTTGCTGGTTTATTCAAAAGCTATCCCCTCAACTTATTTTACCTGGCACTTCAGATGTAGCTCACAAATTGTATATTCCTCTCTGTGAAAAGAATTAGCCTTCTGGTCATTTCTGGGCATGTGATATATATATGTATATGTATATGTGTGTGTGTATGTATGTATGTATGTATGTATTAGAGCCAGCTAGTGGTACACCACTTCCCTTTACAAGTTATATATACATATACATATACATATACATATACATATACATATACATATACATGGCATTTCTTGTACTACTCTAGCTGTACCATGGAGGGATGCTTCAATGGGCTCTTTATTCAGGCATAAAATGAAGGTTCTTTCAGTTGAGGGTGTTTGAAACCCATCGCAGACTGCTTCATAACAAAAATGTGTGGTGACTAATTGCTATACATGCACCTTGTTGGGCCTTTAAAAATAGAATTAGAGCCAACTAGTGGGACACCTCTCCCCTTTACAAGTTAAATATATACCAATTGACTGCCCGACTTCACACTCAGTCACAAATTTCTCTGTCTCTCTAGACGATATTTCCCCCAGTGGAGACTGGCGGCTCAGTCATGCATCAGCCTTCAAATGAGCTTCCCTCCTTAGAGTTTCTTGGAAACGTCCTGTGCAGTTTCAATTAATTCTACGACTTCTTTTTTGGCTACTTGGGGGCAAAGGAGAAGAGAATGATGCAGAAAAAGAGAACAGATTTTCCTATCAGTTTATCAAAATTGTTTTGCCTCACGCGGTTTTCTGCTGCCCTTTCTGCTGTGTCTTTGAGTGCTTGGAAGCAATTTATGTTTCCCTAAGATGGTTTTTCTGTCAAAAGTCCCTGCATTTGAAATTCAAATCTCAACTGTCAGTGGCAGGCTGCTTGCTCCAACTGTGCCTTACTAATATGGCCATAGCAGGATCTCTTACAGCTTTAGTCCTCCAATCAGAAGTGGTTTTGGTCCTTAAGCCCAGAGGGTCCCATTTTAGCTGATAGGAAGAGAGGTTTAAAACCACAGGCCAATGCTTCCCACGTCCAGTGGCAGTGACTGCTAACAGTCCCCTGCCCCTCATTTAGGTTATTTCCTATCTGGCACCGTGCACCTTTTACAGCTCCAGTCTGTTCACTCCTGTGCCTGCATTGGCAACTGCTTGAACATTTGAGAGTTTGGGGTTAGTAACTTTCCAGAAAAACTTCCTTGTTCTTTTTTCCCCTTCAGTCCTTTGAAATAGGTTGGCAGCACCATTTTCTTTTTCTTTTGTCGTTTCTTTGTTTTTGAGGTGGGGTCATATTTGGCCCAGATTGGCCTCTTACTTGCTATGTAGCCGAGGCTAACCTCAGACTCCTGCTTTTCTTGCATCTACCACTAGACACTGGAATTGCAGGTATGCACCATCAAAGCTGGCCCAAATCCTTCTAGAGAACACACTGAAAATGACTTTGGGCTCTATATGTTCATGGACATGTTTAGAAATATGTATATTCCTTTTGAGAGTCTGTCAATCAAACCCTTGACTTTGGGTATACAAGCAAGCACTCTGCTGTAGGGCTAGATTACAAGGCCCACCACAATTTTAAGAATAAATATATAAATAAATATCAAAAGATGGCTGAATGGTAAGAATCCAGGCTGATCTTCCAGAGGACCCAGACTCAATACTCAGCACCCACACAGCAATTCACAATTATCTGTAACTCTACTTCCAGGAGATCCAGTGCCCTTTTCTGGCCTCTGGCCATACAGGTATGCATATAATACAGATACACACACATGCAGGCAAAACACTCATCAACATCAAATAATAAAATAACAAAATAAGTCTTAAATATAAGATATTTGAGACTAAATATAAGATATTTGTAAATTCCATCACAATTTTAGTCAAACTTACAAACATTATTATTATTATTATCATTGTAATAATCTTGTAGAATTAAACTTTACATAAGACTTGAATTTTCTTTTTTAAATTTGGTTATGCAAAAGGATCTCTTTGCTCTTTTTTTTCAGGCAAGGCAGTCTGTGAAAGAGTCAATGGGATTGCCATACAGTATGGAGACTTTTCTTTCATTTATATTTCTATCTATTTATATCATGTGACTAAATTTCTTTTTCAAGTCTCAAACGAACAAATCTGATCATTAAAACACATTACAATATCTTCTGATACGTGTGCGTACAGAGAAGTTTTATAGACTGATTCTTGTGAGTTACCCAGGCTTGTCCTCAGATGGTAAGCGGTGCTGCAGGTTATGGTTTGAGTCCCGCCTGGAATTGTGGATAATAAGAATTAGAAGAGGCATCAGGAATCATTTTTTACAGACTTCATTTGCGCACAAGACAGTATTAAAGGCTACGTGGCTGAATTCTCATCACAACCGAGTGGTTATAAAAACTGGATTTTAAAATTCTTAGATCCCCTGACACCATCCTCAATGCATTACCTGTATCTTATAAGTACAGGCATATCCTATTCCTGGGTTTGTTTTAAAATTTTAAAAAAACTAATTATGGATACATATGTGTGTGCCTTCATGATTATGTGTGTGTGTATGGAGCCCATGGAGGCCAGAGATGCCAGAGCCCCTAGAATTGGGGTGAGAGATGATTGTGGTCACCATCTAAAGTTGGGTGGTGGCCACTGAACCCAGAACTAACACAGAGAAAGTAAAATGCACAGAACAAAAAATATACATAGTTATCTCACAGTGAGTTTTCTGTGACCCCTCTGGGTACAGTTGCCTGTCATAGAATACCAAGTGTCAGGTTCATGTGATAAGCACTAGGTCCCCAGATGCGTGTACGGTGGGCCCTTCCTTCCCTCCTTCCTGCTCCAGCCTACGGCCGCCATAAGATACCCCCAGGAGAGTTCTCAAAATGGCGGCTCTTGTCAAAATGGCAGCACCATAACACTTCAGCCTGATTTGGTCATGAGAACCTGACCATGGTGGTACATCCCCTTTCTCGCCTCAGCCTATGGCCATCAGGAGCTGTCCCTCAGTAGTTGCATAGGCGTGGTGGCAGCACTTCCTCTCCAGCTTCCTTGAGCATCTCCACAGAGATGGTGCCTCACCCTCCAGGCAGGTTGGGCTTCCCATCCCATGAGCCTGGTACAGGGAAAAGGTGGCAAAAAGATACCACCAATCCCTGAGCAGGAAAACCCACCAATCTCTGAGCTTCCCATACAAAACAAAACAAACGAAAACAACAACAACAGCCAAAAAGAGCCCCCAAAAAACAAACAAAACAAACAAAAAACCAAAAACATAAACAGTAACCACCAATCCCTGAGTTCCTCAAGCTCAGAATGTGAAATCCGACCAATCCGCAGTCTGGAAGTCTCTGCCCTGAAAAGTTCCACCCCCTAAGAAATCCCATATAAGCGCCACCCTTTGTCCACTACTGGAAGCAGAAGCAGCCATCCACCCCTGAATTTGTCCCTCCACATACTGGACCCTCTAATAAATCTGTTATGAGATTTGCTGCCTGGTGTGACTCTCTCATGGAAAGAAGCCAAAAAGCAAGGAAGAGACGAAGGGAAGAAGAGAAGGAGCGGAGCAGGGAGCAGGGTTGAGGCCCCTGAGGACCTCAGCTCAGCTGGGGATATCCGACCCTAGGTCTTCCTCTCAGAGCTGTGTGATTCCTGGGCTTCCAAGTCCCAGGACACCTTCCCTTCTGAGCAGCAACATTTGCAACAATGACATTCTTAAGACTCGAAAATATGATTATCAGGGAAAATGTTATCATGATATTGGAAGTATCTTGATGTCTCCAAACCCAGCTACATGCGCTGTAGTAGAGAATGTGAACCAGAGGACATTATCAACTAGATTTTTAAGATGTCATTGGCTATAGTAACACCAGCAGTGAGATGATAGTGTGACTATTTTAGATGAGTATTATTTCCCTTTTTCTAAATGTTCTCAATATTCTCACTACTATTTCTCAACACTGGCTAGGCTATGTAATTTCCTTTTTTATATATAATCATAACAAACATGAGGGTTTTTTTTAGCAACTAAAATTCTTACAGGAGGAACATATGTCAGTATTCATTCATGAATTCAATAATTAAGCGTTTTAGTTCAATAGGGGAGAGACATGAATAAATGTAACATCATAATGTAGAACAATATTATGATGGTATATATAATACCATATACCATATAACATATAAAAAGACTGTTTAGGAGATACCTAACATAAGTATGCAGTCATTACCCTCTTACCTGTCACCCCCTCAGAGATTTGTTAACAGAAACTAGAATAATGTAGACATTTTCAGAATCACAGAAGAAAAAGCGAGCAACTTCTGATGAAGGACTGCAAATGATTATGAAGTATGTATGAAAGGAAGATATAGACAGACAGACAAAGAGATAGAGGGGGGAGGTGAGAGGAATAGGGAGGGGAGAAGGAGAGAGAGAGGAAGAGGGAAAGGGAAAAGGAAAGAGAAAGGAAGAGAGGTAGGGGCAGAAAGGGGGAACTGAAGTGAGCTCAGACATGAAGCTTTCCTCTTTGGATCTTGATAGAACTGAATACATGTTAGAATTTGAATACATTCTCCTGTTACATCTTTTGGAAAGGCATCTCTGGATCAATGAAGAGAGTTTAACCAGACTCAAGAACTTAATATAGGAGTTATTGAACGCCTTAAAATAGATAGATGTGTTTTCCATCTATTGACCAAGAAGCAAGTCCATGGAAATGACTCACTTTGTAACTATCATCTCTCTTCCTTCCAGTATTATATGCACAATATTATATTCTATAAAGTGGAAATTTTTAAACATATGTCTATCCATAGTCATCTTGATAAGTATTTCAAAATCTCTAAATGTAAATCTCACCAATGTCTGGATGATTATATTAAAAAGTTTCATATTCTTTAGACAGTTTCTCACATTGACATTAGTGGTTCATCAATATTAAAGAGGTCTACAGTATTGTATTAGCTAATCATACGAAAGACTATCTTTGGAATCTGTCAAACATAAACCTGCTTTCTATTTTTATAGCTTGATGTGCAGCTTGGGCTGATTCCACTATTTTTAAAACTATCAAGCCCACTTTGACTAGAAGAAAATTATCTGCTTTAAAATGCATGCTTTAACCAAGATAAATATCACCTGAGAATAACATAATTTAAATGCTAGTTCTGTGAAATAAAAATGGTAAATGCATATTCTGCTTGGTTCTTCCAGCAAAAGGGGAGGGCTCTGAAGGGATTAATATAAAGTAATCAGAGGGCAAACGAGCTGCCTTCCTTCAGCAACTGACATGGCTCTTCTGCTCTCACCTAATGCTGGGTGTAGGGATAATTGTGATTCCTCTGAATGTCCTAAATAGGCAGGTTTATGCTAAGGCATATTCCCAAACATGGTCATGAATAGGGAGGGGACTTTCAGAACTGAATAGAAAAGTGTCCAACTCAGAGAACATCCTCATTTTGTTGCTCTCATTGTCTGGGCAGAAACAATGTCCCAGTAGAAATTCAGTATCTAGTATGTTTGTGTATTCATTGCTAGTAATTTCTGGCACACAAAAAATCATACACACACACATGCAGATACATGTACAGGATATACTGTTTATACAATACTGTGTTGAATCTTGGGAAGAGGGAAATCAAAAACACTAAGAGATAGCCTGCCCATAAACCCTTTCAACCTGGTTGTTAAACCAAATCTGAGCCTTGAGTCCAAATAAGCCAGTCCAATAAGGTAGTTACAGGTGATATCATAGAAACTGGTACAAGATTCTGTAAGGAAAGTCTTGTATGAGATGTTTATTTCCTAATAAGTAAAAAGCCCAAATTCAGGGTTTCTTGTGCTGGTTAAAGCCTCTTGGTATGGTTTCCTCAGGTACACCCAGTTATCCTTCTGTTTACAACCTGGAAGTCAGGATCCAGGCTCAAGGTTCTTTAACTGATTGGAAAGATTATAATGTCAAAAGAACAAGTCTGTATCTGGAGGTGAATTCTCTTATCATTTTCTTCACAATACACAGGGCAATGAATACTTTCATCCTCATAAATGAACAAGAAGCAGGGTAAAATGAAATCTCACACAGGACCAAGTGAGAGGATTGGGAAAAAGCAGGGATGGTGCTTTACATATTTCCTTCATTGTGTAACTTGTTTTTAATTACTTTGCTTTTAATTAAGACATTTTCAGACAATATCCTTTGATCATATTCTTTCCCCTACTCCACCTCCTTCCAGATTCTCATCTCCCTACACATCCAACTTCATGTTTGTTCTCTCCCTCTCTCTAAAAAAAGAAAGACAGCAAGAGCAATGGAGCGAGCAAGCAGAGAGAGAGAGAGAGAGAGAGAGAGAGAGAGGAGAGAGAGAGAGAGAGAGAGAATCAAAATAAACTTTAAAAAAAGGATGGAGGAAGAAAGGAAGGGAAAAAGGAAGGTAGAGAAGGAATTAATACAAAAAGTACCAATACAAATCTGTTATTTGTTTGCTTGTTTTTTTTAATTTTACAATACAAATCCTCTTAGATCCTGAATTTGTGTCTTGTTCTGGTTTTTGTTCTTGTTTTTGCATGTTGGATCTTGAACTTGGGGCCGTGCATATGCTAAATATCTGTTCTGCTGCCTAGCTTCACTCCAAACCTGTGTGGATTATGTTTAAGATAAGAATAAGAAGTTACCACTATATTAAGGATGTTTGTGGGACAATGTGTATGTGGTACATGTGTGTGTGCTGTATACACTTGTGTGTGTGTGTGTGTATGTATGCATGTGTGCATGCATGTGCATACTCGTGGGCACACTTGAGGGCAGAAGATGATGTGAGGTGTCCTTCACAATTACTCTTCATTTATTCCCTTGAGACAGAATCTCTCACTGAATGTGGAACTAGGCTAGTAACTAGCAAGTCCCAGGTGACCCTCCTCTCTCTGCCTCCTACAGTCCTGGAGTTACAGGCATGTGCAGCCATATTCAGCATATTACCGAGGAGCGGAGGATTTAAACCCAAGTCCTTAAGCCTTCTGTAGATCAAACTCTTGCCCTCAGAGCCATCTCTGTAGTCCTATGAGAATTGTGATAATGCTCTGACCACAGATCTATAAGGGAATAAATATGTGTTATCTAAGCTGCTAAATTGGTGGTTATTTCTGTGGCAGAAACAAATCACACATGCTGCCTTAGAAAATCATGACAATGTTTATTTATATGAGGCTGTTCTCCTTTTCCTGCAAAACTCCTAGGTTATTACTAACACAGTCATGTCTTTGTGAAATGTAAACCTTACAATGGTGTGATTTTATATAACTCTGTCTGCAAACCTAATTTGTTAAAGAAATAATATGCTATGATGTTTAATAAGTAGAATTCTGAAGTTATAAAAGTGCCTATTGCAAGAACGGAATTAAAAGCAAGGCCTGTTGATAACACCGAGGATGGATCAATATGTTAAACACTAAGGAAAGAAAACCTGTATGAACTTGGGGATGAGGTGTGTCAGGAAGCAATTTGATACTATATTTTTCTCAATATAAAAAACGATTGCCTAAAAATTGAGTTGTGTGTCTGGGAAACAAATGGGAGTTAGCCAGTGAGGAAATGAGGTTAGCATAAATGTTTGCATGTTGTCAAGGAGAATCGAGCCTCTGGCCGAGTATCTTTGTTTTCTTTCAGCACCAACGTTCTATTAAATTGTCCCAGAATATAATTACATTGGCTTTATTGTATTGATGTTATATATAAGGAAAACTACAAACAGAACCCAGATGCTAGGAATATATTTACAGACCTTTGCAGAAGGGAAAAGGAAAAAGTCAAGACAGGAAGTGGAAAGAAGAGAAAACATGAAATGGCTCCTGAGGTAACATTATTATAAATCTATTTATTAAGACTGATCATGTGTGAAAAACAAGAATGTACTATAGTCTTGGTATTACACACGGTTAAAGTAGGAACTTGCCCCAGGAAGGACTGAAGGTACTGAGGAGCTGCGTATGTAAGAGAGATGTAAGTATAAAAAAGAAGCGGGTTGATATTAATGCTGATGGATGACATGGTATTTTACGAGAAAAATGATTATATTAAGAGTTCTGACCAACAACAGGAAATAGATTTGGGAAATCTGAAATATAGACAAAAGTAATCGGAAGGTACTCCTTACACGCGATTGCTTGGTGAGACGCACGTACTCGGATTCCTTCCAAAACTGAAACCACTGACCACAAGGGATTTAAACGGTTTAGAGACTGTGCCGTAGGGGGAAAAAAAATTAAGGAAACTCTGCTCCCTAAATGTACTGAAATGTGTTTACAGCCTTACATAAATTATTGAAGTCAACATCCTAGAAGCACATTTACACTTTCGTCCTTGGAAATGAATCAAACGTGTAATGAGGGAGCCCGGAGCAGGGACGCTGTAAAATGATTCCAGGCTGCCTGCACTTACGGTCTAATGGGCTTGCTGGGATTAAGATATGGCTTAAAGGTTGGTGTCACTAACCTTCTTATGTCTCATCTCTTTCCTTTTGTGCAATAAAGGGCCTGACTAAGTGGGCTCTGTGTTCCTTACAGTTCCAGAGTTGAACGTGATGTTTGTCAGTAATAGCTATGTAATATTCTGTTGATCCCAATCCAATTTTTTTAAACCCAGGCCTCAGCATGATAACTCACCATGCTTATGTCTTTAAGCCTGCATTTATGACTCTAAACCCTTATTTTCAACAGTATGAGGTGTCTCCGCTTTCAGCAACTCAGTTTTACTCATTGTTCAGCTTGTGTCTGTACAACTCATATTTCACAAATTACTGCTAGAGACTTAGCTAGGAACTGCATGCAAACTGACTCAAAGTTTTTTTTTTCCACCTAAGTTATCTGTTCTATGATCCAAGTTCTTCACATTAGCTTCTTGAATGCACATAAGGTTTTGAACATGTGCAAGTTCTCTGCTACTGCAAATCAAGAGAGATGGAGTTGAGATGGGTTAGGCATGAGTTTAATGGCAACCTGCATAGGGAAACTCCACCAACTCCAGATTCTCCAGCCAGTCTTCATACTCTGTTTCTTGGCATCGCTGATACGAATAACAGAGATGGGGGGACATTTTATCCCTAGATAACACAAGAGGCTGCTTTCGTAAAGAATTTGAGTGAACATCTGGGAAAGCTTAAGGCTCATTTGAAAATACCTGGCCTTCAAAGAGAATCTATCCTTCCTGGCATTTGGATAACCGCAAGCTTCCCCATAATGAAAGGTTATGATCAGGCACCTCTATGATCGGACATCTCAGGATCTATGGGGATACAGTGTACGCTGTCTGCCAAGGAAAACTCACCCGCTGTCACATAAGCCGTAGGGATCACTTGGAATCAACATGCAAAACAAAACCAAGGTAAATGATCATGAAAACTGGCTCAAAAGGAAATGTCACCAAGGAGACAGAAAAGTACCTAAAACATCCACGTATCCAACACTGAAATAAGGCAATAGGAGGCAGAAGAGAATATGAGGAAAGCTAAGTCCCATCTTTATAGAGGAACGTGGTAAGTGTCCTTAAAAGTCAAAAAATAAAAATAGCAGACTGGAGCGATGTCTCAGCAGTTAAGAGTGCTCGTTGCTCTTGCAGAAGACTTGACTTCAGTTCCAATCATGTGGGCATCAGGTGCATTCTCTGCCTATAACTCTAGTCCCAGAGGATCCAACACCCTCTTCTCCGCCTGAGCAAGTAACTGGATTCACCTCTACATACTCCCATGCATGTGCATATGTACAATTAAATTTCTCAGATATTTATTTATTTCTCAGAAAAGAAGGGACTAGAGAGGTGGCTCAGCAGGTAAGAGCATTTGCTACTCTTGCAGAAGACTCAGGTTAAGTACCCATCACTTACATGAGGCAGCTTGCAACACATGTAACTCCAGTTTCAGGAGATCTGACACCCTCTTCTGGCCTTTGAGGGACCTGAATGCATATGGCGCTGATACAGAAAAACAGCAACACAAATTCATGTAAATAAAAAAATAAATAGCATTTAAAAATAAGAAACAATATACTGGTCTTAGTATTCCACTGCAGGCATGACCATAGAATGAGAACTGTCTGCTAAACAGGACTGAAGCCCTCTGGGAAGGCAGAAAGAATGGAAACAGGCAACCTCAGGGGGTAGGAGATGGGGGACCCTCTAGAATGTGCCAGGAACCTGGGAGGTGAGAGACTCTCAGGACTCAATGGGAGGAACCATAGATGAAATGCTCTGCAGTGGGAAGAGGGAACTTGAAGAGTCCACCTCCAGCAGAAATACAGGACATCAAGTGGAGGGATGGGGTTGCCATTCCACAGTCAAAAACTCTGACCCAGAATTGTTTCTGTCTGAAAGAACTGTAGGGACAAAAATGGAGAAGAGCCTGAGGAAAAGAAGGACCAGTGACAGGTCCAAATTGAGATCCAGCTCAAGGGGAGGCCCCAAGGCCTGCCACTATTACTGATACTATGGTGTGCTTACAAACAGGAGCCTAGCATGACTGCCTTCTGAGAGGCCAAACAAGCTGCTGAAAGAGTCAGATGCAAATACTTCTGCCCAACCAATGGACAGATGCAATGGGCCCCTGTCGTTGAATTAGGTAAAAACTGGAAGAAGCTGAGGAGGAGGGTAACCCCATAGGAAGACCAGCAGTCTCAACTAACCTGGACCCCTGAGATCTGAGCCACCAACCAAGCAGCATATACTAGCTGATATGAGGCACTTGACACATATATAGCAGAGGACTGCCTGGTGTGGCCCTCAGTGAGAGAAGATGCACCTAACCCTAGAGACACTTGAGGCTCCAGAGAATGGGGAGGTCTGGTGGAGTGGGGTGGGGAGTGGGGACGTCCTCTTGGAGACAGGGGAGGAGGTATGGGATGAGGAACAGTCAGAGGGCAGACCAGGAGGGGAATAAAGATAGACTGTAAAAAAAAAAAAAAAAAAAAAAAAAAGATATATAATTAAAATCTTCGCTGACTGCCAGAGTTTACTAGGCTAAGTTAGTGTCCCCTTCCTATGTGTGTCACTCTGGAAGCTATGTGCTCAGTCAGAGGAAACCAAATCGTTCTTCAGTCAAGGGTATATGACTAACTGTACCTGCTAGAAGCTTCAAAGAATCTCCTAAAGGGCAAGTACAGATTTCTAAAACAAGATGAGTTGAAAGCAGAGTCCCCTCTATAGAATGGGATTCAAAGCAGAGAGAGTGGGACAAGACACTCCTTTCCTTCATGTCACTTGTATTATTTAGCTATCTCTCTTTTTCAATTAACAATGCATTCTGTATAAAGGGACACTCCTGAGGCAAACACCAAGTGCCAACATGGTACAGAAAACCCACCGATGGTGCTGGACAAATGGCTCTGTTGTCAAGAGCACTTGCTGCCCTAGTGGAGAACCCAGATTCAGCTCCCAGCATCTACACTGAATGGCTCACAACTACTTGAAACTCCAGTCCTGAGGAGATCTGATGCGTCTGGCTTCCATAGACTCATGCACTCAAGTGCCCATACCCACAACATACACATAATTTAAATAAACAGTTAAAATAACTATTTTTAAAAGAAACTCTAAGGCTCTGCTATGTATAAGTTCCATGTGAACTATCATCTTCATTTGATAAACAGAGCCATCCTGGGGGAGCTGTTGAGAGCCACACATTCAGCATCAGGAGCTGAGAATATCCCCTTGAGAACTTTCAAACAGAGGACACGCTTCTCTCTAAATACCTTTGAGTTTGGCAAGCAGAATGTTACACAAGGAAGTGCGGATGACCACCATCTTGAGTTGCCTTTCGGATACACCTGCATGAATGCCGATTCAGAGAGCAGCTGAGCCTGAAGTCTTTGGCAAATAATATCTATCAAGGCTCTGTAATGAGCCAGGAATGGTGCAAAGAAAACAACTCAAAGGGCAATCCAAACCAATCTCCTCTTCCTTGGTCTAACCACTGGAAGTCTCAGATTTATTGTGCATAGTACCCTCTGAGATAAGTAGCTTTATTATTCCATGTTATAGATGAGAAGGCAGAACAGTGTTACGTTTGATCCATGATTTAGTAACAGACAGCATCAGGACTGAAACAAGAGCAGGCAAAGGCAGCACTTTAGAGTGTAGTAAATGCTATGAAGAAGGTGATGCAGACTCCACTGGCACGAGGAAACATACTCTGAAGAAGCAAAAGCGTCATTTGTTCCCTTGGTTTCCACTTTCAGTTGTTTGTTCTTTTGGTCTCTCCAGTAGTGTTTACCTATGCTCTTACACACTCGTCAGTTGGATAAGGTCTTGTGGGGTCCAGGAAAAGTCTTCATTAATAGCTCATTAATGGATCTTCATTATTCTGCTTTAAGCAGATTTTTTTTTTCTCCTTGGTTAAATAACACTGGATAGTTTCTTCCTGCCAACCCACATGCTCAGTTTTGCTTGCCTTCAGCTATGTAGACTTTCACTTAACTTCTCTATACAGAACTAGTAAAGCTTAATGTTACTTCTTCACATTAAAATTACCCACTGGTTGCCAGAAGGATGTGACTTCCCTGGGAACTTGGTGAGCCCAGGCAGATGGGGTGAAATATGCAAGAAGGGCAGGTGGAAGAGAGATACCATATATCAGAATGTGAGTTCCCTCTCCTTCCCAGCATCCTCTGGTCCCTGAACCTATCCCTCAATGTTACCTGAGGTTATGCTTGTGAGCATTTAAAGCTTAAATTGCCTGTGATACACTCAGGGATTTTATAGCAGACGCAACTTATTTTTTTCTTCTCTTGATACTCAGGAGATACCTCATGAAATAAGAGTCGTGGTACTTTATATGCATGCAAATGAATAATTAAATTCCTAAGAGCAGGACCTGCTGTTAAAAATATGTCTAGAAAAAAAAGAAAGACGTCTGTAACAGGGTTTGAAGGGGAAGAAAAAAATCATGCCATCCTAGAAAAATATCGCTTGCAAAGAAAACTTATGAATTGCAAGGTTTAAAAAAGCATGCTTTATTTAAAGATATTGATTTTTAAATCTAGAGTCATGAAAATATATTATCAAATGTCATTGATATGTGGAAGATTATTTCCTATAAAGTCTTGAAGAAAGGGATATATTCTTTTTCTCGGTAGCTAGGAAAAAAAGCCTGGAATGGTGGATCTTGACCTGTGGGATCAGACAATGCTTTCACAAGGTCTTCTAAGACAGTCAGAAAACACAGATATTTACATTATGATTCATAACAGTAACAAATTTACAGTTATGAAGTAGCAGCAAAAATAATCTTATGGTTGGGGGTCACCACAACATGAGGAACTGTGTTAAAGGGTCACGCCATTAGGAAGCTTGAGAGCCTCTGTCCTAGAAGATCTGGTATGTGGCCTGGATAGAGACACCTCGGGCCCTCGCTCTACCAACTGTGATCTATAAAGCACTGGCTCGGAGTGAGGAATGTGGGGTCGTGTTCTATCTCTACCAGGAGCTGCTGAGCACCCTTAAATAAAACAGCTATCATTTATGGGCCATTTCATCTACAAAACGAGGCCACTTAATTACGCGATCTGCAAGGCCTATTTCAGCTATGACTCTGTGGGGCTGTCATAGAAAGATTTTAAAGGTATTGAGTAGCAAAATCCAAACTAACATGACCTATTTTTTTGCTCTACTTTCATTCAAGAGAAAACAGCAAGCAGCACAGAAACGTAGCCATTCAAACAGTCTTACCACCTGTCCAGAAAGAGAGATTTAAGACATAGTTTTGAAATATACCAAAACATACAGAAAAGAACAGAAATACAGCCCAGGCTGTAACAAGACAAAATGGTTATTTTTCTTTTAATTATGAGGACAACAAAAACTTACTAATTAAGAGCAGGCAAGATGGAACATAGTAAATAGTAAGTGATAATTTGGGGTTATCAATGGAAAGTGGAGTCTAACAGGCCGGAAGGTAGGCAGTTGCCCAGCGATTGCCACTGCTTAAAAATATAGCGGCTGCACTGGACAACGACAGGAGGACTGGAACCATAACAAGGTCCCCTTCAATTATTGGAGGTCAGGCCTCTATCCCCACCTTCGCAAGAATAGAATCGCCAAGGCCCTTCTATACTTAGAGAAGGGAGGAGATGTCAGGGCAGCCCTGCATAACACTAAAGGCCTAAAATCAGCCATAGGCCTAAAGTTAGCAATAGTCCTGACATACATGCATGCTAACACCAAGTCTTGGGTCTCTGTGGAAAAACACTGAAAACAGAAGGCTATAAGGTATTGTAAACAGGCGCTTCTGTGGAAATTTACCAGCCCATGTAGTCTAGGTCTTAAAAATAGGCAGCCTGGGGACAGTACCAACTTAGATAAGGACAAGTGAATCATAGGCAGAGTCATAGTGACCTGTCCCCTGAACCTACACCAAGCTGATACCCTGTTCTGAAACGTATCTGTACTCCCCTGAACACCTATGCTCCGGTGCCATTCCCTTCCCCACATCCTGCCTTTTGTGTTTATAACCCCTGTGTAAATAAGTAAATTATGATGTGATTTAAATAACTAAATAAATTAAAAAAAGAATTAATATTTTATATATATATATATATATATATATATATATAGAGAGAGAGAGAGAGAGAGAGAGAGAGAGAGAGAGGGAGGAGGGGCTGTGTGTGTGTGTCTTTCATCCAGGAACATAAATGGTCAAAGGCAGGAAGTCACCCCATGAATGGCATTGTTTAAAATATTTTTTATTACAATGGGACCTTCATTTTGTAAGTGTCTTAGGGTTTCTTTGCTGTGATGAAACACCATGATCAAAAGCATTGAAGGAGTCAAGCAAGACTGGAACCTGGTGAAATAGACGCTGCTTGCTGGCTTTTTCTTCATGACTTGCACAGCCTACTGTCTTATAGAAACCAGGACCACCAGCACAGGGACAACATTACCCACAGTGGGCTGGGCCCTTCCACAGAAGTCACCAAGACAATGCTCTACAGGCTCAGCTACAGGCCAGTCTTCATGGAGGCATTTTCTCAATAGAGGTTCCTGCCTCTCAGATGACTCTAACCTGTATCAAGTTGACATAAAATTAGTCAGCATAGTGGGTGAATTGGGTGAGGGTCTCCAGCAATGAGTAGAGTTTCCTTTCAGAGTCTGAGTTTGTCAGAACATCAGTCTAAAGACAAACTAACAGCAAATCCGAGGCAGCATCAGCTCACGCACCTGCTTCCCTTGATCCCCAGGAGAAATGTTCACAGACCTTATCCCAGGACTATTGACTCCTTTCCCACACAGGAGGAAGTGACTCCATCACTCCTCCTGTATTTGAGAGTTACCCCCATGGTTCACTTATCCACAATTATTTCCCCAAGAGTAAAATTATCCTACACATCCAAATCAGTTCCCTTTTATTTGTGTGGCACAAAATATTTTGTGTAGAAAATTCGTTCACACAGATTCTCTCAGTAGATGTCCATGCTATCCCTGAGATTAAGAGGATGGGACAGAAGATTGTCTTGGAAAATGTCATGAGTTGTGCTTCTCAGCCTAGTAAATCAAAGCTTGGCCAGCAGTATTTGTAACATCAACATTTCAAAGACCAGGGTTACAGCTCACTTAAATGTTCGTGTTCCTTTTTCCTATAGGTCAATGTGAAATGTTACCTTTATGCTAGGATTCTCTGTCTGGAGGTCCTCATCTTAACTAACTGTGCTGGGCCCAGATGCTCATACAGAACACATTTGGCTTACAGTCTATGCAAGAACAGCCCAGCGACCACCTCCCACATTCCTTAATGAGAACAGGAATGGAGGACCCTTTAGAAAACCAGTGGGTAGATTCTCTGTTAACTAGTTAACTTTCTAACTATACATTCATCCAGCCATGTATCCATATCATATGTAAACATAACTCTCTCCAAGAACAAGAAAAAAAAAATCCTGTAAGACCCTCATAGGACTTAAGAAACCTAGATTTCTCTCTCTTTGTTAAAAATCACATATCTTGAATCCATAGTTTCATTCATGACAGTTAATCTTAATTGTCAACTTGATGGGACTTATTATATGTATATTTTTTCCTAATTAAAAAAATTAATTGATTTGTTACTATAGTATGTGTTTGTGTGTATCTGTACATGAGTTTGGCCACATGCATGCCATGAAGTGTGTGGAGATCCGAGGGTAAATTTGTGGAGTTGGTTCTCTCTGTTAGACTTTTGTAGGTCCCAAGGATTGAACTCAAGTCACAAGGCTGTGCAGTAATTAACCTATACTCAAACAAACTGATTCATCTCACCAACCTCTTTTGTAAATTTTCAATCAGCTTAAAACAAATTGGGTTTCACTGTGACATTCTTCAAGAAAAGTTGTTTGTTTTTCTCCCCTGTCTCTTCTAACCAATCCGAGCTCCCTCCTTGTATTTGCCCACCCCCAGAAACCAGCTCATTTCATGTCACAACACAACCATTTGCCCACCCACCTCCAACACTTTCTGTTCCCCTTATTGAATCCTGTCTGGTTTCATAGTCTATTCATTCTCACTTTCATATACCCTTGTTTATATACACTCAAACACTAAATGTTAGGGTCCACATATCAAAGAGAAGATGCGATTTTTATCTCTCTAAGTCTTGGTAGCCTCGTGAATATTTGGAGTTACATCCATTTTCTTGCATAAGTCATAATTTTCTTTTTTTATATTTATTACTTTTATTGGATATTTTATTTACATTTCAGATGTTATCCCCTTTCCCCATTTCCTCCCCCAAAACCCCATCCCATCCCCCTCCTCCTGCTTCTATAAGGATGTGCCCCCACTCACCCACCCCTTCCCACCTCCCCACCCCAAAGTCTCCCACACTGGGACATCCAGCTTTCGCAGCTACGTAAAATTCCACTGTGCACCTACATCACCTTCTCCTCGTGTGTCCCTCTATTGATAGACATCTAAGCTGGCTCCCTTTTATTGCTCCTATGAACACAGCAGCAACAAAGTTGAATGTGTGAGGATATGGCCAGGTTTAGGATCTCCATGGAAACAGACCTCAGGATAGATCTGTGAGGAAATTTCTAGATTGGGTCAGTTGAAGTAGAAAGACTCACTTTAAATACAACTAGTGTCTTAATCATGGTTTCTATTCCTTCACAAACATCATGACCAAGAAGCAAGTTGGGAAGGAAAGGATTTATTCAGCTTACATTCCACATTGCTGTTCATCCAAAGGAAATCAGAACTTGAATTCAAGGAGGTCAGGAAGCAGGAGCTAATGCAGAGGCCATGGAGGGATGTTACTTCCTGGCTTGCTCCCCCTGGTTTGCTCAGCCTGCTTTCTTATAAACCCAGGACTACCAGCCCAGGGATGGCACCACTCACAATGGCCCTCCCACCCTTGACTAATTGAGAAAATGCCTTACAGCTGGATATCATGGAGGCATTTCCTCATGAGAAGCTCTTTTCTCTGTGATAATCAAGTTGCACACAAAACCAGGCAGTACAGCTAGCATCATTCAAAGGGCTGGGATCTCAGGCTCAATAGAAAGAAAGGATAAAGTGACTGAGAAGTCCCTTCATCTTTCTCTTCTTCCTCACTGCAGATGCAATATGACCAGGGTGTTACCATGCCTTTCCTTCCCCACCACAGTGAACCGCATCCCCTAAAACTGTGACCAAAATCACCTGTGCTCCTTAGGTTGTTTCTTATCAAGTAGTTTGTAAACTGGTGAGAAAAGTAATACTTTAACTTTCTAAAAAGCTAAAATATGCAAACTCATTATATAGCCATTCTTTATGCATCTGCATCACGGCTCCCTGGCTCAATTTAAAGCTATTTTGATGGGAGAATCTGAGAATAATCAGAGTATATGATTATTATATCAATAATCACAGATGCTACAAGAACACCCACACTGTTTGTCTAAGGAACTCTAAACCACTCCTTATCATTCAAGACTCTTCTACTCAAGATTCTTTTTCTCCTTGGCCCTCTGTGTAGTGAGCCTGGGTGACTTTCCACCTTAATTATCTTAATTAATTCAATTTATTAAGACTTTAATCAATATAAATTACTAGAATTCTCTACTTTGTACTAACCTATATTTATCATCACCATCATAGAAGATGTTATCAAGACTAGTTATATGATTGATAAGTCCTTGTAAAAGGTTAAAGTAAGTAACTCCTTGTTCAGAAATAATTTTAAGGATTTTAAGTCACTAAACAGACCAGTAATCCCAATTATCTGAAGTTGAGGCTAGAGCAAGTGTTAGACTTGGTTCATGATCATGCAGTTGTCTGTGAAGGTTAGAAATAAAAAATTAATTTCATCTTCTCTTTCTAAAGTATGTCTAAAATGTGCTCTCTAATACCTCAAAAAGGAAAGCCAAAATATAAGATTATATGATGCCTTAGTACATGGTCCCTATCTTGTCTCATCAGCTACCTATCCATTCTTCAAGTACTCTGATAGATAGATAGATAGATAGATAGATAGATAGATAGATAGATAGATGAGTTATAAAAAGATAGACGATAGGTAACTAAATTAATGATAGATAATAATAAATGACAGTAGATGTGATAGATGCTTGCATACATTGATACAAGATTAGCACATTCTAGATAGATAAATACAGGGGTCATGTACAGATAGTTGACTGAATTGAAATGATGTATGATAGATAATTAGTTAATCTTGCTTGGTGTCTTTTGCTGTGATAAAACTGTGAAACAAAGGACCTTGAGATGAGTGTCTTTCAACTTACTGGTTGTAGCCCATCATTTGGAGGAAACAGGATCAGAGCTCAATAGCATAAAGTTGAAAATGTAAGAAGAAATCTTGAAGGGATGCTGTGTACAGGCTCTATCCCCTCATTTGTTTAGCAACCTTTCTTACATAGCCTAAGCCTACCCTCCTCACTATGGCATTACCCATGGTGAACTTGGTTCTACCATATCAATCAGAAATCAAGAAAATACGCCCCCGAAGACAATGCCTATAAGCCAATCTGATGGAGATACTTCCTCAGATGAGATTACCTCTTCCCAGGAATGTCTAGGTTGTGTCAAGTCTGCCAAAACTGTGACAGATACACACATAGTTAAGATAGATACTTAAAGGTTAAGTAAATAGATTATACATAAATGGTCATTAAATGATAGATAATAGATAGATAGATAGATAGATAGATAGATAGATAGATAGATAGATAGATAGAAGATAGAAATGTAGGGAGGAGGAAAAGATAGATAATACAGATAATGCTTTCCCCCTAATCCCCTACCTCCCTCTCCTATTCTTCTGACTAGTTTCTATTCTTTCCTCCAACCTCGATTCATCTTTGACCATCATTCTTACTCATTTATATTCTTCTTCCCCTCCTCATCTTCTTCTTCCCTCTTCTTCTTCTTCTTCTTCTTCTTCTTCTTCTTCTTCTTCTCTTCTCTCTCCTCTCTCTCCTCTCCTCTCTCTCTCTCTCTCTGGCTCTGGCTCTCTCTTTCACACATACAACACACACACATTAGGTTACTAAGTATATCTCCCCTTTTGGTTAAATATTAAGTACTTGGCTAGATTCTAGTTTTAGGATGAAGATAGTTAGTTAATAACTGTAGTACAGGTTAGGTACACATTGTATAATTTAATGGCCAGATGAAACAAAAGATATGAATTAGACAAATAAGTATATATATCAATATGACCCCAAACTAATTTCATTTTTTTAAACTAATCTGAAACTCAGACTCTTCTATGCACAGATACTGCTGCCTAAGTTTAAAGCCTTTGAGAAGGTTAAGAGTTTATAATCTACCATCCTCATCTCTTAATGCATCTCTGTCAAGGGCATTCTTCTAGATTCCTGGATCAACTTGTGTTAAGTAAGCTGAACAAAAGGTTTGAAACTGGAATCTCTATATGAGAGAGAACAAATTGTCTTTTCAGATCTGAGTTACTTCATACAATATAGTATTTTTTAATCTAGAAGGCCATGGAAGCATAGGGAGAAATCAGAAATAAGGGATGACCAATCTAGAATGGGAGCATATGAAAAAGTCACATGGAAGCCTACAGTGATGGTTTGAATTAAAATGTTTCCATAGGTTCATAGGGGTGACAGTATGAGAAAGTATGGCCTTGTTGGAGTAGGTGTGGTCTTGTTGGAGGAAGTGTGTCACTGGAGGTGGGCTTTGAGGTTTCAGAGAGGCCCAGTGTCTTTCTCTATTTCTGCTGCCTGTCATTACAAATGTAGACATGTTGGCTCCTTCTCTAGCACACACAGCTTGCCCCGCACTTTCTGCCGTGATGGCAATGAACTAAACCTCTGAACTATAAACCAGTCACAATGGAATGTTTTCCTGTATAAGAATTGCCCTGGTTGTAGTGTCTATTCACAGCAAGAAAACTCTAAGACACCTACTTCTCACAACCCAGTTGAAAAATAGAGTTAGAGGGATAATAGAATACCTGGTATATAAAAGAATAGAGGGATTTACTAGAAGTTAAAGAATTATGTGGAGGTGAGGACTGGAGGAGACGGAGATGGGGGAGAGTAGGTGAGCTAACCTCAACTAATGATGCATGAAAAGTAGTATGGAAAGCAGCTAGCTAGTAAGATAATTTCAAAATATCACTTTTCATAAAGTGAATTCAAAAAGAGGTACCCTGTGTGGGTGGAGAGTACCACTCCCAGAAGACCTGGGTTATTAAACAAAAATCCACAGTACAAGCTTGGGCTGCCTCCCTTTGAGATAATGTCATGAAGGCCGTAGGGGGTCTCCCAAACAGCAGAGACTAATGTCATTACTTTTAGTTACCCACCATGACCACAGGATAAGATGCTATTACTGAATACAACACACGCTTTAGTTACAAGACACCAAGGAATCAGTCTCAAACTGATAAGGGAACTTCTTCCATGTTAGTGAGTTTCCATAGTGCTCAAAGGTACTCTACAGGCTTCTGAATGAAAAAAGACATTAATGGTCTTACTCAGTGATGGACAATTTATTCCATCCTATTGTTCTGCCTATAGTAGTGTAATGGAATAACCAACTACGTTCTGATTGGGTTTGAAGCCTGCTCCACAGGAGGCAATTTTGTGCCTGTTACTGTAATTCTAATCAAAAGGCTGTGGCTTGGGAGTTACTTGCTCTTGTTATTTTGCTCAGTTGTCATGTTGTCAAATTACCTTCTAAATATTTATGGTTATGCCATAGACTTCGGCTACTCTTAACTCTAGACAAAGAAATTTCTTTTGGCTATGGGCAGTGGTCAATGCAAAGACAATGCAAAGAGAGAGTGTGCTCAGTCCTAAATGAAATGTCTTTGTCAACCCCTCACCCCCCACAACCCCTACCCAGTCACAGGGAACATCTCAGAAGAGAACTGCAGAATACTGAGAACTGTTAGGAAATGCTGTCCTGTGGACAGGACACAACTTTTGCACTCAGGAACTCGCAGCAGCTATGGTGATATGCACAGGAGCCAAACAAGATCAAGAAGCCAAAACCCATGCATGGATGGCGGGAGAGGATCTCCAGACCCCATCCCTTATTGAGGAATGGGGAAAACCAACATTGTTCTTTGAGGATATGGCCACCTTTTCAGGCTCCAGTGGATGGTCCCATGGGCAAATTCATATGGACAACACTATTTGGACATAGCAGTGAATCAACACAAAAATAAGACACAGTTACAATGTGAGACATTGTGGGACTATGGGGAGACTTGAAGGTAAGAAATGGAACACATACACACATATGAGAGAGATTCTCAAAGAATAAAAAGGCAACAAATAAAATAAGCTTCAAGTATTTTTGAAGTTTATGGAAGTACCGGCCACTGTGTCAAGTATATTGTAGGAATTCAATAAATGACATTTACTTCTTCTATAAAATTTGTACCGACTATAAAAGAAGCTAAAGAGTAGTCTCATCTGAATTTAAATAATAACAATAATAATAATAATAGTAAACAGGACATATTCAGATTAGCCATGGCTAATCTACATGGGAGTGTAATGCTAAGTTTGACACTTTGAAGTAGTGTGCTAATTTATTGCCTAAAGAAATAGTAGCCGAACACACTACAAGGCTGAACATACCAGCAGTTAAAACTTCTACGAAGAACTACTGTTTGTTTCGACTACTTAACCCACTCAATGGAGGCTCACCCCAAAGGAGCCTTTAGCATAAAGACTAAGGATTTCCAGGCGGCATTTTTAAATGTTTACAAATTGAACATCCCAGCGGAATGAGTTGTTAAGCACTTAAGGGTGGATGTCAGGCAGCAGAGAGAACAACAACAAAAAGTCAAGATCTGGCAGCTAGCACAAGATGCTCCAGGGCCACTGAGCCAAGCAGGAGACAGAACACTATGACTACAAGTCCTACCTGAGGGAGGATCTGGCCGGCATATCTAACAGCATTACAGCCTTTGCCCTGGTTCAGCTCCAGCTGCAAATACCAGCAACTCTGTCTGTTGAGAGGAATAGTGCTAAGGTGAAAACAAGCCAGAAAAAGCACAGTCACACCACACTATGACACTATGACTAAAGGCACCCTGATAGGAAGTCCCACCTACTACCTGGCCGACTTCCGTGCACACCACACTCACATGAACCCCTGCTCAGGAACTGTCTGGGTTCTTGGGAAGCAGCAGAGATGATTTTTCAGCAAAGTCTATTTTTTGTCTGGGGTTCTGGCTTCCACAAAATGAAAATAAGACATACAAAGAGAACCATGCTCCACCTATCTTGAAGGTCCTTCAGAAACTGAGGAATAAGCGAGCACCTAGGCGAATCCAGATGATCCTTTGGATATGTGACATGCTCCCTCTTTATGAAACTCACTGAGAACACCTTGACTGCTCACTGCAATCACTCACTAATCATGTTTCATTTTTTTCTTTAACTGATGAACTGTAGCATCTCCTGCCAAATCACTTTCATTGTTCCCGGACATTTGTCTAGACTGTACAATCGGGCTGGCTCATCTGGACACTACTGCTATTCTTTTCCCTTTTGAAAGCATTTTCAGAAATGATCAAATCTGGGAGTCTGCATCTCCTTTTCTACCAGAGAGCAAACCACAGGGACAACCCTCTAGTCTAACGTTATCGTTAAAAATGCACACTCTAAGCTTTTGCCAAAGAGCCCAACTCTCTCCAAGTTGGATTGTGCTTGTATCCAGGTGCTTTATCTCCAGCTAAGCGAAGTCAAGTATCACAGCATCTTGAGTGCAAAGATTATTTAAATGAACTCTGTGTTGCTCTCATCATTAAGCCTGAGATCAATTGGAAAAGTTCATCAATCTTCACATTTTATTTATTTCCTGATAACTGGTGTTTATCTCCACTCTCAGATCTCCTAGTCAGTGGGAAAATGTATTCAGCCGTCTTCCGTGCTAGTCATCTCCAGGTACAATTTCTTATGCTTAGACTTTATAGAAGTTTGGTATCAGTTCTAGTTGAGCATCACTTCAGTCCCCAAAGCATCCTGATATGAAAAAAATAACAGCTTCAACCCTGTGTAAATCTTCCACATCCTGATGTACTAAAACTTCACCTCCGATTACTTTGAACAATAGCAAAAACTAGCCCTTTGACACAGTTAAGACAACAAGTACAAGAAGATCTCTGTGGAGACCTGGATGGGTTTCTGGTTTTCTAGTATAGGTGTCCCTCTTTCTACGCCCCTTCTCTCTGTACCTGAATTACAGATGCATATTAAGGTGATACAGCAGCCCTCTTGGAGCTGTGAGGAACAGACAGAAGTAATTGCAAAGAAGTGAACTTTGACAAAACTCAGTCTCTAGACCACAATTTGAATTTGTTGCATGAAGCAAAGAACATTTAATCAGTATGCTTTATATTGCTTGCAGTCAAAGCCAACCATTCACTTTTAAGTCTAGGAAGTTATTAACTGTCCCTGGAGGGCACACAATTCCCTTTGGGGTGTTTGCAGAGTAATGGTGAGATTAAATACTGTATTGGAACAGCATAAACAGTATGGCAATTCCAAGCTACATCAAGAGTTTGAACTTAAGAGATTTGATTCCCACAGCAAAGTCATGAACACATATTAGTCTTCAGGGTTACAACCTTTTCAATATCTTGAAAGCTAAGCCATAAGAGGCAGTTCCTGAAGATCCTAAAGGCAACTCAAGGAAGCAAACTGTGACCCATGGCTTTGAGGAATTTTATTTCCCCAGGCATGGTGCTACTATGATGTGCTAGTTCCTACACAGGAGCCTCTTTCAAAGTGCATTCTACCAGATGTTGCATTTGTTTCTACACTCTGGTAGTCAACAGTGTATATGTATAGAATCTCTTAAATACAGTCATAAAATTACAGGCTTACGTGATGAGGATGACCTGGACATAATATTTTATAATATAATATTTTTATAGATTATATGTAAATGATTGCATGCTATGAGACATTTTACAAGCATGAGTATTTACCAGCCCCTGGTTTAATTGTCATCTCTCCCTGTTTGCAAGCTTTCAAGGGACATGACTACCACCAATACTTAACTTTACTAGAAGGTCCTTAATTTGGATGATCATTGGTCCTTATTTAGATGATCATCGTCTTAGTTAGGGTTTCTCTTGCTGAAACCACCCCAAACACACACACACAAACAAACAAAAACACCATGACCAAAAAGCAAGTTGGGAAGGAACAGGTTATCTGGCTTACACTTCCAAATCATACTCCAACAGTGGAGGAAGTCAGGACAGGAATTCAACTTGGAGGCAGAAGCTGATGCAAAGGCCATGGAGGGGTGCTGCTTTCTTGGCTTTCTCAGCCTGCTTTCTTATAGAATCCAAGATTATCAGCCAGGGATGGTACCATCCACAATGATCATTAATTGAGAAAATGCCTAACAGCCTTATTTCTTGAAGGCATTCTTTCAACTGAGGCTCCTTTCTCTCTGATGACTCTAACTTGTGTCAAGTTGACACACAAAACCAGCCAGTACAATCACAAAGTCCAAACTCTAGCTGAGGAAATATGGTTATTCGATACTAGCAAGGGAGAGAAGTTTTCTTTAAGGTTGTGACCCCTGGTAGGTCAAACATGCCCCCATGGCCAGCACTAATTGGGCTGGACAGTTTTTAAATAAGGACACAAAGTGTGGTAGGTATCAAAAGAGGGTGGATCTGGGAGCAACTCAGGAGTAAGATGAATATCATCCATGTATAACGAGTAAAATTCTTAAATAATTAATAAAAATGTAGGCAAAGTAAAACACTTCTTCTGGCTAAAAAGTTGGGAAGTGTTCTTGGTTCTTATTTTCAAAAGCAGAGAGACAGGATAGGTTTGTTTGCCATTTTTGTGAATCAGAGTCAAATCATGAAATTTTTTTTCTCATTTTTCTCATTTTTTTAATTATGTGATGCAATACACACTGCTGCATCTGAGCTCCATGCTGGACACTAAAGACCAAAGGAGCCTTTGATGTGAAAAGCAAGAACCTGGCTCCCACAAGAATAGCTCACAATTTGAGGGTTAAACATGAATGCACTTAAAGCAACCAGAGATCAAAATAATAAAACATTATTTTTGCCAAACACTATGATATAAATAATAAAAGAGCCCTAGAGAAAAGAAGAAATAAAGGAAAACTTAGAGGCACAAGGCCCTTTTATGCACATGGACATATAAGATATGTATAATTTGGTATCTTCAGGCTTTAAATGCACATAGCTTGAGTCAGTGGCTCAAATGGAGTGGATAGAAATGATAGGATGTGCTTTGAATAGATTCTGTAGAAAAGAGGACATGGAAGAATGTCCAATCCTTGACTGGAGAACAAAGGACAGCATTTTGAGAGACTTAGTAGTGTGTGGACAACCCCATGTGTCCTGAATCTCACTACCCTTGCCACTAAAGACTAACCATTTCCCATGATTCTTCATCACCTGTTCTACTGTCTGGTGCATTTCACTACCAAACAGACATTTCATCTCCAATAGTTTAAAAACAAAAAGTATGTGTGTTTTAAACTAAAATCTCTGAAACTGATACCCAACTGAGAGAAGTGAGAGGAAAATGGTACTCTGTGCTGTCTCCTCGACTAGAAAATTAAGGAGAGAGTGGGTGGGGCTGTTTCCTAAAATGGGGTGTGGCTGAAAACGTAATGGATGGTGATGAGCTATGTTTGGACGCACATAGCTTGATATACCTTTCAGCATACAGTGGAGACATAAGAGAAAGGAATGCTACCTTGTAGTTCAAGAGAAGGGTCTTAAAATATCACATGCAAGTGGCAGCTGAACTCATGAGCATGGTGTACCCAAGAAAGTGTGTAAGAATAGATTTTAAAGAATGACATATGAAAGGGCGGGAATTGAAAGAGAAAGCCAAGATAAGGTAACATGGAATGGGGCAGTCAACCAGAAAGAGCTAAGGGGGAATAAAGATGGGGTGGAAAGGCTTTAAATGGCAAAGAAAATCAGTCTACAGTCTACAAAATCAAACCTATAGGAGACTAAGAAAGAGCCGGACTTTAGCCGTCTATAGTGTGAGTGCAAGCAAGACAGATGATTGGTGACCTTGACATGAACAGTTTATTCAGAGTGAGGATGGGGGGAAATCACACAGTGAAGAAAAACTAGAAATTCAGACCAGCCTTCAGCAAATACTAGCTAACCTGAATAAAGGGTGTCAAAGAGACTTTGAAGGCACTAGGGAAGTCAACAAAATGGTGGGATACAACTGAGGAAGGCCTAAGGAAAGACATACGTCAGAGAATTCCCAACATTATATGGAGCCACTCTTTCCTACAGCCATTTTTACTCGCAGAGGCATGGGAAAACTGAGGGTCTGAGTAGAGTTTTTGTTTATTGATTTTGTGTATGGGTGTGTTGTCTGCACATCTGTCTGTTTATTGTGTGCTTACCTGGAGACTTTGGAGGCAGCAGAGGGCATCAGATCCCTGGGACTGGAATTAGAGATGATTATAAACTGCCATGCAGGTGCTAGGAGTTGAACCTGGCTCTTCTGGAAAAGAGCTAGTGCACTTAACCACCCCTCTGGTCCACTGGGCAGAATTTTACAACTCTGAGAATAAGGGGGGATCAATACTGGAATATGTGTGGCCAGGGACATCTTTGAGTTAGGTCAGCACACAGTGCTAACACTGGCAGAACAAGAGTGAATCTGACACAAGCCGTGGAAAGGATGACTACTCAAGCTAGAATCATCATAATCTGCTGAATAAGGTTATGCTAGGCAGAAGGAAATGTCAATTTCCTCTGGAGAAAGATAGCATCATTTCAATGTCAACTTTTTCCTACAATTTTGCTAACGTGGTGCATAGCATTCAGTCAGCTATGTCTAGGCTCTAGGCTCTATTGCAGAAAGATTTATATAAGGGTGTTTGCTTCTCAGCCTGAGGAGCATCCTTCCCTGGGCAGGCTGGAAGTCTTTGAGAGAAAGTCTTTGACATTGTACCTCATATGCACTCACACTCATACATATGAACACACAAAATAATAAAAATAAGAGAGAGCAAATCACAGATATAGTATATATCTGTGAAGTAGTATATATAGGCTTAGAAAAATAGTTTTCCATTATATAGTGATTATGGACTGAAACCATGAACCATGAATAATAATAATAATAATATGTGTTTAATTTAAAAGCAAAACCCCTAGAAACTTCAGCTTTTCTTAGTTCTTTAAGAGTTTCATGCAATGTGTTTTGATTTTGATTATTTACCTCCCTTGTCTCCACTATTTTTCAATTAACCCTTTTCCTACCCACCCTATTTTTTAATTTTTTTCAATCACTTGAGACCAAATTGTGCTGCCCAAATATTAGATAAGTGATCTTGACTTGCCAGGAGTTGCACTTTTAGAGAAAACTGTCTTTCCATCTCCAAGTAGTTAACAATTGCTGATAGTTCCACATCTTGGGGTAGAATTGTGTGCCCAGCTCTTCTTGCCTTGCTATGATTTGGCTTGGGTTTATATGCCTAGCATCCCTGCTATGTCAAAAAGATAATGTTTCCTTGTAGACATCTACCACCTCAGGTTCTTTACTCTTTCTTCAATGATCCCTGAGCCTTAGGAGAGGGGTTGTTATATATGTTCCCTTTAGGTCTGTTCTGTGCCTTGACCACTTTGGGATCTTTTTATTAATCTCATCTACTGTAAAGAGAAACTTCTCAGTTGAAGACTGCAAGATGCACTGATCTTGAGTATAATGATAAGTCATTAGGAATCAGTTTGATACAATGTGTATTTAGAAGAATAATATTAGAAAACTATCTCCTTGGATCTATGAACTATCTAGCTGATATTGATGCCATGAATTTTATTCTATAGAGTGGGACTTACATCCAATCAGAAAGTGTTGGTTACTCACATAATGTTCATGCCACTATTATACCACTGGGCTTGCCTTTCCAGTCCTTAGAGTAGCTTTAAGGGGTCACAGATGGGTGTGACTGATAGTTATTTTTCTACTCTAGTAACACCTTACAGCACTATGAAAGATAGCCAGTTGGGATAAAGTTTCGGGATCCACACCAGCTTGATTTCTCTACGTCCTATGACTCGTGAATGTGGTGTCTTCAGCAATAGGATTTTACCATCAAGCTTTGGGAGGTAACAAGAACAATGGAAATACCCTGTAATATTTGAGAGTTCTAGATGACACTGATCAGCAACTCCAAAAGAAATAATTCATACCTGGCCCTGGACATTTTGTTAGAATCTGGTATCTAGTATGAGCATTGTAGGCCTATTATAGGGTTGCTGCCTTTTAAACACACTACACAACACACACACACACACACACACACATCTCTCTCTCATCTCTCTCTCTCTCTCTCTCTCCTCTCTCTCTCTCTCCTCGCTCTCATATATACATATACATACACGTACACATACACATATACATATATATAAACTCCTATGGTAGTAGATTTTAATATCTTTTTCAAAATGTCTTTAGTCTTACTTGTTCCTCATCTTACTCTCTCCTCTACCCAACCTTACACTCCTCATGTCTCCCTTACCCTTTCTGTTTCATTATTCCCTTTTGATTATTTATTCTATCTCTCATCCCTTGAATGTCCCTCCTCATGGCCCCTTATTAATTCCCCGACCTTTTTGTTGTGACAAGTGAAACATACATATGTGAGTATTTAAAGCTAACATCCACAGATGGGATAAAACATAGAACTTTATTTTTCTGGGTCTGGGTTACCTCACTCAGAATGACTATTTACAGCTCTATCCATTTACCAGTAAATTTTGTATTTCATTTTTAATAGCTCAATAAATTTTGTATAGATGTACTATTTCTTTATTATCTATTCATCAGTTGTTGGACATCAAGACTATTTCCATTTCTTTGCTATAGTGAATAGAGCAGCAGTGAACATGGATGAGCAGGTGTCTTAAGCATAGGTATGGAGTCCTCTGGGTATATACCCAGGAGCATAATAACTGGATCAAATTGTAGATGTATTTTTATGAAGATATTTTTGGTAAGCCTCAATGCTGATTTCCACAGTGCAACACCAGTCTGTATTCCCACCAGCAGTAAATAAGTGTTCCTCTTTTTTCACATCTATGCTATCATTTCTTGTCATTTTTATTATTATCTTAGCCATTTGGTTGGGTAAAATGAAGCTACAGAAAAACGTTAATTTGAATTTTTCCCTGATAGCTAAGGATGTTAAACATCTTTAAATGTTTATCAGCCATTTTGTACTTCATATTTGAAACTCAGTTTGGTTATATGCACCATTTTTTAATTGAGGTGTCTGTTTTTTGTTTAATTTTTTGAGTTCTTTGTATATTGTAGATATTAATCATCTGCATAAAGACTTTTTATATTCTCTTTCACTCTAGTGATTGTGTCTCTTGCTGTACAGAAACATATTGGGTTTCATGAGATACTGTTTATTGTTGATCTTACATGCTGTGCTATTCAGGTCCTGTTCAGAAAGTCCTTTCCTATGCCAATGAGGTCAGGCATATTTTCTATATTCTCCTCTATCAGACTTAGGGTATCAAGTCTTTTATTGAGGTCACTGATCCATCTGGATAAGTTCAGCTTTATGCAGGAGGTATCACCATCCCATATTTCAAGTTAAAATACAGAGTTATTGTAATGAAAACAGCATGGTATTGATGTAATTGCAAATGTATTGATCAGTGGAATAGAATTGAGAACCACATATAAACCCACACTCGTGTAGCCACCTGGTCTTTAACAAAGAAGCCAACAATATACA
Organism: Mastomys natalensis; assembly: GCA_021653895.1. Taxonomy (NCBI): domain Eukaryota; kingdom Metazoa; phylum Chordata; class Mammalia; order Rodentia; family Muridae; genus Mastomys; species Mastomys natalensis. The sequence goes on along the minus strand of JAJTUV010001365.1, from coordinate 23,891 downwards.
CTGGAGAAGAGACATCATCTTTAAAAACTGGTGCTGGTCACACTGGCATGCAGAAGAAAAAATTCAATTTTATCTTTCATTCTTTATAAAATTAAGCTAAATTCTTTGTTATTTCAGTCGTATAAAATGAAAACATCAAAAACAAAAGCTCACCTAAGCCAGGAGGGGAGAGCATACTTGTTATTGGTGAGTTGGGGGGGAGAAAAGGGGTGGATGACTAAGAAAGTTAAAAGTATATTGATCAAGATGAAGGTCACATAGAAACACAGAAAACTTGTTTACAGAAATGCATCCTGCTATACATGTACCAGTGAACTTTTTGTATTGATTACTATTTCTCAATAAATATTTGGTTTATGGTTTTGTTTTAAGAATAACCAAGTACACGGGGGAATAGCAATAACTGAAACCTTTCAAAAGGAGAATATTTATATGCACAAAGGCTCCAAATATCTTTTTACCAGACTCCAACTAAAATAACTAAGATTTTATGTTGAGGAGAAAAAGAGGAAAAAAACTGAGAATTTGTGTGGAGTTTTAAAAACTGATTTTATAAAGCATCCAAGTGTAATTACATCTTAAAAAGTCTAAAATAAAAAATGAATTCAACAAATGGATTCATCAGAAGATAAAAGGCAATAGAGGAAATAACTGGTGAACTAAAAATTGCAAATTATTCAGAATATAGTGGTAAAAACTCACAAAATATATGAAAAATACTGAAGAAAAGAAAGAGGCACCTTAGAAATAATGAGAAGATCTAAATACATGTAAAGAAAGTTCATAGCCAGCACGGCAGCTCAGCTTGCCCCTTGAGTCCAATCCGTAGGACCCAAGTGGTATAAAGAGAAAACCAATACACACAAGTTGTCCTGTGACGTCCATGAGTATTCCTGTGGTATGCACCTCTTCCTCATAATGGTGAATATAACATAATTTTTAAAATGTCCATTTATTTATTTTAACATGATCACTGGCCCCCCTCTCCTGGTCTCCCCATCACACAGTCCCTCCCCCATCTCTCTTCCCTTCTCTCAGATGGGAAAGGCCCCCACTGGTTGTTTCCCTACCTTGGTAATCAAGTCTCTGCAGGAATAGATCCATCCTCTCCTATTGAGGCCAGACAAGTCAACCCAACTAGGGGAAAGAGATCCACAGGCAGACAACAGATTTAGGGACAGCCCCTGTTCTAGTTGTTGGGGAACCCACATGATGATTCAGCTGCACATCTGCTACATATGGAGGAAAGGAGCCTAGACCCAGCCTGAGCTTCCTCTTTGCTTGATGGTTCAGTCTCTGAGAGCCCCCAAGGGACCACATTAGTTGACTCTGCTGGTCTTCCTATAGAGTTTCTATCCTCTCCAGGGCCCTTAGTTCTTCCCTCAATGCTTCCATAAGACTCTTCCAATGTTTGTCTCTACAAAACAAAAAATTTAAGAGAATTCAATTAAAAAAAAAACAGTGTTAGGGTATAAACAGTATTTGAATATGGACTGAATAGGTTGTATCTACATATCTAGGAATCACACACACACATGTATGTAACAATGAAAGAAAAAGAGGGCATGAACTTTACTTGAGAGAAAGGAGTGGTATATGAGAATGTTTTGGAGGGAGGAAAGTGAGGGGAAGTGATGTGATTATATTATGATCTCAAGGGGAAAAAACCCTTTAAAATGGTATTTGAAGAGATAGTGACTCAATGAATGCTCTAAAAAGGTTTTTTAAATATCAAGACAAAAACTCCAAAGAACAAAACTCAATTTGCATCACCTCATATTAAAATGACAAGAGAAAAATGTTTAAAGCAACCAGAGGAGGGAAAACTATCTCTTAAAAAGCCACAATTATATCAGACAGCTTAGTTCTTAACACAGGAACTGGAACTAGGAGAGAATGAAACAATGTATTTAAATGCTGAAAGATAATAAGAACAAACCTATAATTCCACATACTGTAGAACAGTTCTCCAAAATAGATGTAAGATGAAAACATTTCTAGAGAAACAAGAGCAGAAAAATTTCGTTCCTGTATAGCATAAGATATTAACTCTGTACTTGGTAAAAATGAACCCTCTCCCCCAAAGATTGAAGCTATAAATTATAGTGAAAAATCAACAAATATTTTTAGAGGGTTTTGTTGGGACAAGACCCATTTCTTCTTCCAGAATTCTCAATCATGCCTCTCTGTTCGTCATTTTCAAGGTTTCACGAAAAGAGCCAAGCGCTGCATTCCCAAACTGTCTTTGAAGCTTCAATGTGCTGTCTAGTAAAGCTTCCATCAAATACGCACATGTGCATCCATGAAAAATGTGCAATCTCCTGGAAGGCTCAAGGGAAGCTCTGTGACATAGACTCAAATGAGAATCGCCTTCATCGGGAACAAGTCAAAAATCCATGCATTTCTGGTTCTATTTTATCACTTGTGTGCCTCCCTGTGTGTTGATCCAGTTCAAGGTCACTGGATCAACAGGACCAAAGCTACTAGTGATGCCTAAGAGGCCACAATGCTACACAAAATACCCCCTACTCAAAACATTGGTATTCTTTGCTGGTTTACTTAGATCTATACCTGAGGCAGCTAGTCTCCTTCATTCTGCAGCCCAGCATCCACTAGTAGATACTTATACTTTACTCACCCGATTCCTTCCAGTATTGCTTTGGCCCCTGTTCAGCTTTTCTGTTTCTGTCTGCTTCTCAGAATTGCCTGGTATCTTTCTTAATGTTTATTTCTACCACTGATAGTCCCTGCATGTGTTTATTCTCCCCACTCACTCTATAGGCTCTTTTCCTGTTCATCCATTTCCTCCTGGAAGACGATGAAAACATCCCTTGTACAATCATACACATCTCTAACTTTGTAGGAAGTCAAGGATGTCTCCAGTAACCTTCAGAGACCATCCTTATGGCTAAGGATTTATCACACACACACACACCACAATGTGGAGTACAAGTATACCTTAATACTTTGGCAGGTAACAAGAACTGGAAATAGCCTGACATTTTGTTTCATGAACTCAAAGTGGGATTTGTTAATCTATAGTATGAGCATTGTAGGCCTATTATAGGGTTGCTGCCTTTTAAACACACTACACATACACATACACACACACACACACACACACACACATTCTCTCTCTCTCTCTCTCTCTCTCTCTCTCTCTCTCTCCTCGCTCTCATATATACATATACATACACGTACAATACACATATACATATATATAAACTCCTATGGTAGTAGATTTTAATATCTTTTTCAAAATGTCTTTAGTCTTACTTGTTCCTCATCTTACTCTCTCCTCTACCCAACCTTACACTCCTCATGTCTCCCTTACCCTTTCTGTTTCATTATTCCCTTTTGATTATTTATTCTATCCCTCATCCCTTGAATGTCCCTCCTCATGGCCCCTTATTAATTCCCCGACCTTTTTGTTGTGACAAGTGAAACATACATATGTGAGTATTTAAAGCTAACATCCACAGATGGGATAAAACATAGAACTTTATTTTTCTGGGTCTGGGTTACCTCACTCAGAATAACTATTTACAGCTCTATCCATTTACCAGTAAATTTTGTATTTCATTTTTAATAGCTCAATAAATTTTGTATAGATGTACTATTTCTTTATTATCTATTCATCAGTTGTTGGACATCAAGACTATTTCCATTTCTTTGCTATAGTGAATAGAGCAGCATGAACATGGATGAGCAGGTGTCTTAAGTGTAGGTTATGGAGTCCTCTGGGTATAAAACCCAGGAGCGTAATAACTGGATCAATTGTAGATGTATTTTTATGAAGATATTTTTGATGAAGCCTCAATGCTGATTTCCACAGTACAACACCAGTCTGCATTCCCACCAGCAGTAAATAAGTGTTCCTCTTTTTTCACATCTATGCTATCATTTCTTGTCATTTTTATTATTATCTTAGCCATTTGGTTGGATAAAATGAAGCTATAGAAAAACGTTAATCTGAATTTTTCCCTGATAGCTAAGGATGTTAAACATCTTTAAATGTTTATCAGCCATTTGTACTTCATATTTGAAACTCAGTTTGGTTATATGCACCATTTTTTAATTGAGGGTCTGTTTTAATTTTTTGAGTTCTTTGTATATTGTAATATTAATCATCTGCATAAAGACTTTTTTATATTCTCTTTCACTCTAGTGATTGTGTCTCTTGCTGTACAGAAACATGTTGGGTTTCATGAGATACTGTTTATTGTTGGTCTTACATGCTGTGCTATTCAGGTCCTGTTCAGAAAGTCCTTTCCTATGCCAATGAGGTCAAGCATATTTCTATGGTCTCCTCTATCAGACTTAGGGTATCAAGTCTTTTATTGAGGTCACTGATCCATCTGGATGAAGTTCAGCTTTATGCAGGAGGTATCACCATCCCATATTTCAAGTTAAAATACAGAGTTATTGTAATGAAAGCAGCATGGTATTGGTGTAATTGCAAATGTATTGATCAGTGGAATAGAATTGAGAACCACATATAAACCCACACTCGTGTAGCCACCTGGTCTTTAACAAAGAAGCCAACAATATACACTGGAGAAGAGACATCATCTTTAAAAACTGGTGCTGGTCACACTGGCATGCAGAAGAAAAAATTCAATTTTATCTTTCATTCTTTATAAAATTAAGCTAAATTCTTTGTTATTTCAGTCGTATAAAATGAAAACATCAAAAACAAAAGCTCACCTAAGCCAGGAGGGGAGAGCATACTTGTTATTGGTGAGTTGGGGTGGGGGAGAAAAGGGGTGGATGACTAAGAAAGTTAAAAGTATATTGATCAAGATGAAAGTCACATAGAAACACAGAAAACTTGTTTACAGAAATGTATCCTGCTATACATGTACCAGTGAACTTTTTGTATTGATTACTATTTCTCAATAAATATTTGGTTTATGGTTTTGTTTTAAGAATAACTCAAGTACACAGGGGGAATAGCAATGACTGAAACCTTTCAAAAGGAGAATATTTATATGCACAGAGGCTCCAAATATCTTATATATATGCACACAGACTCCAACTAAAATAACTAAGATTTTATGTTGAGGGAGAAAAAAGAGAATTTGTGTAGAGTTTTAAAAACTGATTTTATAAAGCATCCAAGTGTAATTACATCTTAAAAAGTCTAAAATAAAAAATGAATTCAACAAATGGATTCATCAGAAGATAAAAGGCAATAGAGGAAATAACTGGTGAACTAAAAATTGCAAATTATTCAGAATATAGTGGTAAAAACTCAAAAATATATGAAAAATACTGAAGAAAAGAAAGAGGCACCTTAGAAATAATAAGAAGATCTAATATACATGTAAAGAAAGTTCATAGCCAGCACGGCAGCTCAGCTTGCCCCTTGAGTTCAATCCGTAGGACCCAAGTGGTATAAAGAGAAAACCAATACACACAAGTTGTCCTATGACGTCCATGAGTATTCCTGTGGTATGCACCTCTTCCTCATAATGGTGAATATAACATAATTTTTAAAATGTCCATTTATTTATTTATTTGTTTGTTTGTTTGTTTGTTTATTTACATCTGATCACTGGCCCCCCTCCTCCTGGTCTCCCCATCACACAGTCCCTCCCCCATTTCTCTTACCCTTCTCTCAGATGGGAAAGGCCCCCACTGGTTGTTTCCCTACCTTGGTATATCAAGTCTCTGCAGGAATAGATCCATCCTCTCCTATTGAGGCCAGACAAGTCAACCCAACTAGGGGAAAGAGATCCACAGGCAGACAACAGATTTAGGGACAGCCCCTGCTCTAGTTGTTGGAGGACCCACATGATGATTCAGCTGCATACTGCTACATATGGAGGAAAGGAGCCTAGACCCAGCCTGAGCTTCCTCTTTGCTTGATGGTTCAGTCTCTGAGAGCCCCCAAGGGACCACATTAGTTGACTCTGCTGGTCTTCCTATAGAGTTTCTATCCTCTCCAGGGCCCTTAGTTATTCCCTCAATGCTTCCATAAGACTCTGTCCAATGTTTGTCTCTACAAAACAAAAAATTTAAGAGAATTCAATTAAAAAAAAAACAGTTTAGGGTATAAACAGTATTTGAATATGGACTGAATAGGTTGTATCTACATATCTAGGAATCACACACACACATGTATGTAACAATGAAAGAAAAAGAGGCATGAACTTTATTGAGAGAAAGGGAGTGGTATATGAGAATGTTTTGGAGGGAGGAAAAGTGAGGGGAAGTGATGTGATTATATTATGATCTCAAGGGGAAAAAAACCCTTTAAAATGGTATTTGAAGAGATAGTGACTCAATGAATGCTCTAAAAAGGTTTTTTAAATATCAAGACAAAAACTCCAAAGAACAAAACTCAATTTGCATCACCTCATATTAAAATGACAAGAGAAAAATGTTTAAAGCAACCAGAGGAGGGAAAACTATCTCTTAGAAAGCCACAATTATATCAGACAGCTTAGTTCTTAACACAGGAACTGGAACTAGGAGAGAATGAAACAATGTATTTAAATGCTGAAAGATAATAAGAACAAACCTATGATTCCACATACTGTAGAACAGTTCTCCAAAATAGATGTAAGATGAAAACATTTCTAGAGAAACAAGAGCAGAAAAATTTTCGTCCTGTATAGCATAAGATATTAACTCTGCACTTAGTAAAAATGAACCCTCTCCCCCAAAGATTGAAGCTATAAATTATAGTGAAAAATCAACAAATATTTTTAGGAGGGTTTTGTTGGGACAAGACCCATTTCTTCTTCCAGAATTCTCAATCATGCCTCTCTGTTCGTCATTTTCAAGGTTTCACGAAAAGAGCCAAGCGCTGCATTCCCAAACTGTCTTTAAGCTTCAATGTGCTGTCCAGTAAAGCTTCCATCAAATACACACATGTGCATCCATGAAAAATGTGCAATCTCCTGGAAGGCTCAAGGGAAGCTCTGTGACATAGACTCAAATGAGAATCGCCTTCATCGGGAACAAGTCAAAAATCCATGCATTTCTGGTTCTATTTTATCACTTGTGTGCCTCCCTGTGTGTTGATCCAGTTCAAGGTCACTGGATCAACAGGACCAAAGCTACTAGTGATGCCTAAGAGGCCACAATGCTACACAAAATACCCCCTACTCAAAACATTGGTATTCTTTGCTGGTTTACTTAGATCTATACCTGAGGCAGCTAGTCTCCTTCATTCTGCAGCCCAGCATCCACTAGTAGATACTTATACTTTACTCACCCGATTCCTTCCAGTATTGCTTTGGCCCCTAGTTCAGCTTTTCTGTTCTGTCTGCTTCTCAGAATTGCCTGGTATCTTTCTTAATGTTTATTTCTACCACTGATAGTCCCTGCATGTGTTTATTCTCCCCCTCACTCTATAGGCTCTTTCCTGTTCATCCATTTCCTCCTGGAAGACGATGAAAACATCCCTTGTACAATCATACACATCTCTAACTTTGTAGGAAGTCAAGGATGTCTCCAGTAACCTTCAGAGACCATCCTTATGGCTAAGGATTTATCACACACACACACACACACACACACACACACACACACACATATACACGCGCACACACATACACTATAGACACGTGACTTCACAGAATTTAGAACCTTGCTTGTCCCAGGCTTCACTAAACTTCTGAGCTTGGAGAGTCCCTATTTGCTAAAGTCAGGTCTTGAAGCCATATGAGATTTTAGTGGAGGACTTGAAATCTGGCAAAGTCTGTGCTACACAGCTGGGTGTGCTCCCAGGCACCTGCCATCTTCCCTATGCCCATATTAGTCTTCTAGAACAAACAAAGGTCTTCCACCTTACAAATACTGTCCTAACACTTAGAAATACTATTCGCACCCCTTTCTAGGTTCCTACAATTTGACACTTTCCTTTGTTTCTGTACTCTAGTGGTCTTTCTTTAAAGCAAATTGGTTGCTTTCACTGACCTGAAAGCTTTCCAAGATACTCTCTTTCTTAAGCCAGAGTCTTAATGGACTCAGAAGCCACTCAGTACCTGCCCTCCCAGGACTCGGGGTTAAGGTTCAGTTTTTTGCCATACATGATCCTACTTGCCATTCCAGAAGTGGCCCTTGGTCGGTCTTGGCTTCTCCACTAACTGTCCTCTATATCTTATCTATACTCAGCTGCCTTTCAACTCTTCAAAGACTCCACAGTTTCATCAGTCTGAAAAATCCTTGTACTTAGAGCCTGGACTTTTGGATTTTTGTCTTCTCCAGGAAGTCTTCTATGGGACTCTTAATCTAGTTTGGATTCCAAACAGTTCCCCTGTGGAACCATGTTATTCCTTTAATTACATAAGTGAACAGGAGAAACATGGGTGGAATGTAGTGTAGGTTCTCTCTTCCAAATGTGGGCATATAAAAGGATGAAGGATTATTAAGAATAAATGTGAGACATTCAGACCAGCAGATTGAACATAGCCAGGACAAGGTTAGAAATGATGTAGGGTCCCTGAGGGGTGGGAACAGATGAAGATCTCAGTCATCAAAGCCAGTTCTGGCCAATTACAAAAGCTGACATTGGTTGACTCTGTCCTGAGTACTATTTTAAGGTCTTTATAAATGAAGAAACAAAGGCACAAGATTACACAGAAGAATTAGACTACTTGTAATTGAAAAGTCATGACCTAATCTAGGCAGTCTGTCTCCCAACAAAGTGATCTAAGTCAACTGCCAAACTGGCTTTAAGGAGATGTCTGCCTGTAGAGCTGAGAAGGGAAGAATGTTTCTCCAGAAGATTATCTAGGGGTGAGGGGAAATGGAAGAGAGTATATATCTCTGTCCTCTTTCTAGCTCTCAGTGTTATCTGTTGTGTCAGTAGCATAGAAAACCAGAACATAGCAACAGACACAGTGAAGGGCACACAACATGCTGGAGTAGCTACTGTTATACAAGGACATCTCCTATGTGTCTTAGATCTGACTCTCACAATGGGTCCATAAATGAGGGCTGATATGTAAACTGTGTGTTGCCTCTTCCTGACCTAAGGACAGATTTGAGAATCAACATTTCAACTATTTTAGAGCAAACTGATGCTAGCATAGAAAACATTTCCCTTAAATCAATAAAGATAAACTCAGTCAATATAGAGCCAGGACGTACAAGAATGTCGAAAATTTAAACAACAGTTATAAGGACTGGCTCTTCTCTATAGCTGGTTAAGAATAAAAAGGAATAAGATGTTGGAAGACACTACAGTTCACTCATCCCATTATGATCACACATGGCCTTCTAACATTTGAGCCATGGTCCATGAAAAGAGAAAACAGAACTTTTCCTGAAATGGCTCTGCACACTCTGGGGAATGGTACAAATGAACGTGGGCGATGCATGCAGAAACCCTGCTGAGCATTCTTGCCCTGTGTTCTGTGACCTACATTTCTGAGGCAGAGACCATAAAGATGAGCCCACCCCCAGAATGTCATAGCATTAGCTTCTGCCCTGCATCAATAGCTTCTGTAATCTTGATAAAGTTGTTGGCTCTTTAATCCCTTTGAGTCTTGGTGTATTCAGTTTGGGGAAAGTAAAAGCAGAGCACGAATAGAGGAGAAGTTTGCCTGAATAATCCCAAAGATATCTTAGAGCTTTAGTATTCAATTGTCATCCAACCAAAGGTTCTGAGAAATCCCACTTATGGTTGTCCATACTTAGCTTTTAGCTTTCCAAGAAGCTTCCAACAAATACAAATTATAAACTACAAATATCTGGTCTATTAGGTGAGATGCCACTCATGGGACATATGTTCCTTACAAATGAATTAAAGAAATACCAGTGTAATTTGCTAATATTTTTGAGCTTATGGCAAAGACGACAGCATGCAAATGGTTCACCTCTTACAGGACATATTGTGCTCCTGGTGTAGCTTGCTCATGAAGAGAGGAGAGGGAGGAAGGGAGAGAGGAGGGAGGGGAGGGGAGGGAGGGAGGAGGAGAGAGAGAGAGAGAGAGAGAGAGAGAGAGAGAGAGAGAGAGAGAGAGAAGATTGATTAAATCTTCAATGAAAATATTCACCTGCAAAATTGCTTCCAAATCTATTTGTAGCTTAAAGATGATATTTAAATTCTCTATGGTCTCCTGCATCTAGTGTTCTGTGATTTGATGGTTGTTCTTTGTGTATACTTCTTTAGGAACTGAAGGGATTCTGTGAAGTAAATGCTACCTTCATTACAAAGTTAGATAATGAAAGACTAAACGGTTCAAAGCCCAAACATTTGTTTCTATTTTGGTAAGAACACTTCATTATCTTCCTGTTATTGGTCAGCTGCTTCGGGATGTTGCTTTTAACATCTTTCTCTATTTTGAGAATTTTGTACATATATACATATATACAATGAAATATGATATGTAGCCACCCCCATTACCCACTTCAACTCTCTCCATGTCTCCCCCAACATGACACCCTCCAAACTTTATGTATTAGTAATTATTTTATAATCCACTAAGTCCAGTTAGTGCTGTAGATGTGCATAGTTCTAGAGAATCCGTTAGAACATGGGCCACCTACTAGTAGTTCCACTCTCAAAAGAATGATTCTGTCTCCTCCCCAACTAGCAACTACCAATAGCTCCTCAGTTAGGAGTGGGACCTGGAGATCATCTGCCTCATCTATGCTAAGATGTGGGCTGGCTAGATCTTGCGTGGACCTTGTTCGGGTATATGTAGCTACTCTGATTTCATGAGTCTGACAGCTTTGTCATGCCCAAGAGAGAACATTCACTCCTGCTTATCCTCCTGGCTTAGATTGTTTCTGCCCTCTGTTTCTCTATATCCCTAAACCTAGGTGGAGAAGGGGGTTACTACAGGTGTCTTACCTACTGTGTGCTTCTATACATCTCATATTTCACTTGGCTTTGTTGGAAGTCTCTCCCTTAACTGGAGAGGTGGCAGATGAGGCTGGTTTCGAGAACAAGATAGTAAATCCTAAGTGGTACTTCCCTTGGTAATCTCATGCCTCGGCAGGTGTTCCTGCAACCCATTGGTTTGTATTTAAATAGAATGCTCATTTATTCCTTCACATGATTTTTATGAGAAAATAATGTTGCAGATCATTTTCTAATCCATAGTTTAATATTTGCAAACCAGCAGAAATGCAATTTTGCTGCCAGCACCTGTTCGATGACAGATTGCTTATTTCTAAATACACTATCAAGCACAACATTAAATAATAAAAGGTGGATTATGTCTGTTCTTTAGCAAAAGCAAATTCCACTTCTTGCTCTGTAATTATCTTAAGAGAGCGAAAACGGAATCGTTAAAAAATAAGTTAATTATTTTTGCCATTTGCTTGTTATAGATTAATGTTCATATTACTTAAATGAAAGTCCTTCTACTGAGAATTTCTTCCCTGAAAATATTATCCGATTTTTTTTTTTTTTTAGTTAAAGTGTCTTTTTTTAATTAAACTTTTTTTCAGTGTTCTAGACCTTTTGGGATGATTATAAGAGTGATTCAATATATTTAATCTGAGATTTTGTTTTAGCAAAGCAACAAGATAAAAATCATGCTCCCCTGGCAAACACTGAACCTTTAGCCTCCCATTGTCAACTGCCATACTTGCCTTACACGGGAAAGGCGACTTTGAGGGCAAGACTAGCTAAAGGGCAGGACTGAGTAAAGAGTTAACCAAAAAGGTAAATGAAGAGATCAAGAGCCTAAAAATTCTTGTTCATTTTATTTCCAAAATTCTCTATTTGATATATCAAATACATAGCTATAACATACTTTCAAACATTTTGTAGCTTAAACCCCAAAGCTACCTTTTTTATATTAATGTATGACAAGGAGGTTGTGACTCTGCTTTCCACGACTCAGTTTGCCAGTTACATCAAAGATCCCTCGTTGATCAACTCTGCCTAGGAAGAAAGTTTTGTATAGTGGCTTCTACGTGATCTTTGTTCAGTACAGTTGGCTCTGCCTACTCTGGGGTTTTGCTTTGTTTTCATACAGTATTCTTTGATCAGTGTTTTTCTCTCTCCCATCTCTATCTAGATCCTCCCCCACCTCTCTACTCAATACCATGCTACTTATCCATCTACCTATCTGTCAATGCCCCTGTTTGGGGCATGCACTGAATCTTTCAGATTTCAGTACTATTTAGTGGACAGTCGATAAACAAAAATTTACAGGAGCCACACTCAGAGAACTGAGCCATTTCGGTGTCTATGGATATCCTTTCTCTTTAACTCTGCAAAAGAGGAGTGAGGTTTTGTATTTTATTTGTAAGATTGCTTTGTTACATGTGTGTACATGTACCACTTGCATATCTAGTACCAGCAGAAGACAGAAGAGGCTGCTAGATCTCCTAGAACTGGTGTAATAGGTTGTATGAGCTGCCACGTGAGTGTTGAGAATTGAATGTTGGTCCTCTGCAGGAGCAGCCAGTGCTCTTAACTACTGAGCCATCTCTCCACCTCCAAGGGAGGTATTTAATACCAGTTAAATATGCATTGAATCCCTTCAACTGTTGTTAAGCCATCTGTTACCAGTTCTGCTCAATTTATATTTCAAGAACACATCTTCTTTAATGCCTGAATTGTATAGCATGTCAATATCTATATAAATTCATTATCCTAGTGATAGAAAATCTCTGCCAAGGTCATAATATAAGAAATTATTCATTGGTGCCTTGCAAGCTTCCAAGAGAGGGAAGCAACCAGTCCTACCCAATCCTACCCAGTCCTACCCAGTCCTACCCAGTCCTACCCAGTCCTACCCAGTCCTACCCAGTCCTACCCAGTCCTATCCAGCTATGATGCCAATGAACTACAACAATGACCAGTCTGAGATGATATTCATCCCTAAGGGTGAATTAGTAGCACACATATCTTGGCAGTAACTCATAGCTTCCTAGTTTGACTAAAACCCACTCAAGAAGAGGGAAACAAATTGTGTCCCAGGAAAGTCAGGCAACTTCCTGGAGGTAGTGAAGTCAGGAATCTTGGAGGACAACCTGTATCTGCCACTTTACTAAGCCAGCATAACCCCTAACTGCATTCTAAATGCTTACCCTTATGCACACAGATAATCTCAGTCCCCACTCCTCATCAAGGAAACCTCTATTTGCAACATAGACAATTAACAAAGCAAACCCCAACTGATCAAAATGCTGTGGAGTAGTAATCATGAGATGCACAGCCCAAGTGATACATCTGAACCACTGTTACACCAAAGGCTCAGGGATGATAATGGACATAGTAGAAAGACTGTAAGAGCCAGAATAACAGGGAGTTTATGGTGAGATTGTGTATCTTAGCAATGACAGACAAACCATGAAGTCTCATCAACATGGCTGCCTGAACATGGCATGAAATAGGCCAACACCAATACACAGACAATTTCATGGGGCCCCAACCGTACACAAAGAATTATAGACTATTGAGGTTTTATCTTTTGCTGTGTGTTGTAATGCTTGGTACTGTCCCCAAGGCCTGGTTGCCCCCAAGTACCAGAAAATCTGCACATAGACTCAAGTGACACTATGTGACCTTGACCTCCTCTAGCAAGTTATCAGTGATTGGTGAATAAAGATGCCTACAGTCTATAGCTGGGCAGAAGAAACATAGGTGTGATTTGGGGTTCCCAGGTTTGGTGTCTAAGGAGAACAATGAGGAGGGAGGGTGAAAAGATGGAGAGAAGGAAGCCACCATGGGTTAGGAGAGTCATGAAAGCATGGGCATGAGAGCTGGCCAATTGAAGTTAAGAGAAGCCCAGGTTGAACATGGCAAATAATAATTTGGGGTTATTGATGGGGAAATAGATTCTAATAGCATAGAGAGTAGATATCTGCCCAGCTGTAATGCCGTTTAAGACATATTATAATACTAAAAGTTGAATGTTATTGCAAGCTGGTACAACCACTCTGGAAATCAGTCTGGCGGTTCCTCAGAAAATTGGACATAGCATTACCTGTGGACCCAGCTATACCACTCCTGGGCATATACCCAGAAGATGCTCCAACATGTAACAAGGACATAGGCTCCACTATGTTCATAGCAGCTTTATTAATAATAGCCAGAAGCTGGAAAGAACCCAGATGGCCTTCAAGAGAGGAATGGATACAGAAAATGTGGTACATTTACACAATGAAGTATTACTCAGCTATTAAAAACAATGAATTCATGAAATTCTTAGGTAAATGGATGGAACTACAAAATATCATCCTGAGTGAGGTAACCCAATCACAAAAGAACACACATGGTATTCACTCACTGATAATTGGATATTAGCCCAGAAGCACGCAATACTCAAGATTCAACTCACAGACCACATGAAGCTCATGAAGAAGGAAGACCAAATGTGGGTGCTTTGGTCCTTCTTAGAAGGAGTAACAAAATACTCAAGGGAGCAAATATGGAGACAAAGTGTGGGACAGAAACTGAATGAGGTCTAGAGACCATCCCACCTGGGTATCCATTTGATGTGCAGTCACCAAAGGTAGACACTGATGTGGATATCAGGAAGTACATGCTGACAGGAGCCTGATATAGCTGTCTCCTTAGAGATCTGCCAGAGCCTGAAATATACAGAGGCGGATGCTCACAGCTAACCATTGAACTGATCAAGGGGTTTCCAATGGAGTAGTTAGAGAGAAGACTGAAGGAGCTGAAAGGGTTTGCAGTCCCATGAAGAGAGCAACAATACCAAGCAACTAGAGCTCCCAGGGTCTAAACCACCAGCCTGAGAGCACACAGGGAGGGACCCATGGCTCCAGCTGTATATGTAGGGGAGGATGACCCTGTCGGGCATAGGTGGGAGAGGAGATCCTTGGTCCCATAAGGCTGGAAGCCGAGTGTGGGGGAATTCGAGGGTAAGGAAGTGGGAGTGGGAGGATGGGGGACACATCCTCATAGAAGCAGGAGGAGGGGGGATGGGATAGGAGTTCCTGGGCAGGGAGGGGAATGGGGTAAGGGATAACATCTGAAATGTAAAAAAATATCCAATAAAAATAAAATAGTTGAGTTTTATCTGGGAACTGAATGAAGGTGGGGTAGAAACCCCGATTGAGATGAAATATTTCTACAATAGACAAGTAAACAGTGCTAGAGCAGGATAATAGTCTGCCCAGGAAGATTCCTAGTTGGTCATCTACTACCAAGTGGTCAGCCTTGAAATCATCTCTACACAAGTGATAGTATACACACTAAAAAAAGCTGTATTTATATATTTAGAAATGTATATGTATGTGTGCATATAGACCAACAACTAAAGTAAAACAGGCCATGAATTTGAGAGAGATGGGGGCTGGGATACATGTGAGAGAAAGAAATAAGAAAAGAGGAAATGATGTAATTATATTTTAACTCCCCAAAAGAAAATATTTATGAATTTTAATTTATCTATGAAAAGGCTTCCAATTTTATGAATAAGAAAGATTTTTTAAAGGTTGAAAGATGATAATGAAAGAAAGTCTGCGGTTGAGAGAAAGACGGGATAACAAAATGTGTTTCTACTTTGTGACACATTTAGAATCCATTGTTTTTCTAACTCACACTTCATTAATAGTGTGAGTCACAGATGCCTAGCCTTCCTTGCTTGCTCGTTTCACTCTCTTTGCCATTTGTGCTATTTCATGTTGTTTCCTCAGACCTATTACCACCAGCTTCTACCACCCTTCAATATCAGATGAAGATGACTTAGTAGGAATACAATGCTTTGACCACCTATGTAATGTTGAAACTGACCTTGATCAAACCCACCTCTCACATGAGCACTCCCAAGCTCACAAGGAGACATCTTGAACCTTCTTTTATCTGAATCTATGTAGGCTTAGATTTTTCAAAGCCTATTTTAATGAGGGTTCTCAAATGCTTTGACCCCACCCCTACCCCTTCTAGCCCACTGTCCAAAGTTACAGACAAAAGATGGTAAATAAGACAAGAGGATGTGGACCTGTTTAGATGTAATTCTTTGGGAGTGACCCCAATCTCCATTTGTCAGGATAACAGCCGTCCAGTTCAAAAGTGTCACCAAACATAATTCAACAATGGCAGGACAATCCAGCAGAAACTGCCAGGCCTCCACCGAATTGGCATGAGTCAGCTGGAGTGATCAGGGCCAGCCAGAATTGCCATGAATTCTCTGCTGTACCTCTTCAATAAAGTGAAGATAGCAAAGATGCTAGATCAAGAAAGACCTGCACAGCGAGCCATGCAAGTGCCCCATCACTGGCCATTGAGTCATATTTATACTCTCTCCAAATATCACATATCCTCCTATAGGTCTTGCCTCAGCAAAACAACATGTGAGTCTGCCTCACATGACATGACCAGAAACTTCCTCTTCAGATCTAAATACTGCAGCTTGAGTGAGACCTCTCCCAGGTTCACATTAAAGTTTAATTGCTATGGGAATAATATTAAATATGCAAGAGCTTTAAAGTGTGACTGG
This sequence comes from Mastomys natalensis, assembly GCA_021653895.1. NCBI lineage: Eukaryota > Metazoa > Chordata > Mammalia > Rodentia > Muridae > Mastomys > Mastomys natalensis. The sequence continues at coordinate 7,503 of JAJTUV010001365.1, read as the reverse complement.
ACATAAAGGTTCCGCTTTCCTCAGTGGTTCGAAGCTGTTGCCATGAACATGTTCCTTATAAATGGAATAACCCTCCCCCTCCCCTCCCCCTTCCCCTTCTCCTCCTTCTTGCTCTTATTTTTATCTGCCTTTCTCAACAAAATGACCCAGCAAGTCAACAGCAACATCTTGGCTTTGGACTCCTCTTTGATTCTCTGGGACAGCCTCTGAGACTGTGTGAAAATACATTTCTATCTATCATAAATTATCCAGACTTGGATGTATTTTTTGCAGCACAAGTCAGGCCAAGCTACATGTAGGGAAGTTGGAAAAACTAGAGAAGAAATGTCCTAGTTGCATCAAAGATGAGAGGGAAGGAGACCCATCAATACCCTGATTTGATCTCTATGCATAACCACAAGGCACTCAGAAGAACTAGTAAGACTTATCCAATGCTTAAAATCATTAAAAATGTCTCTAGAGTTTCTTGAGAAAAGAAGAGTGTGGAAAGAAATGAACTTTGCACTGAAATTTGCAAGGTCAAAATGAATACAGTATGTGTGGGTGCTGTGGGGGTGAAGATGCATGTAAAGGATCCAAACAAACTAAGCAGAAAGCTTGTGGGGGCTCTCAGGTAGACCTCCCAAGTCTGCAGAATTAAACTGCAAACCAATTTCTAAGAAATAAAGACTTAGGGTATAGCAGAGAGACATTCCAGAATAGTCAAGGCCCTCTCTCTAAATAGCCGTCTACCTGTTCCCTTACACATCCTGAAGAAAGAGGAGAGATTTTGGTCACCTGATCCATAAGTAAGGCTGATTCAAACCACATGATCTAGTCTAGGTCAAGATGTTTAGTCCAGAGTAATGTGGTAAAGGGAAGATTGTGTAAACTGTCCTCATACACTATAAACTAGGCAACAGTAAAAAAAAAAAAAAAAAAAAAAAAAAAAAAAAAAAAAAAAAACTTCTCCATAAATTTTTAAGAAAATGAAATAGAGACTGGTTGGATGGATGGACAAACACAGAGCCCCTAACATCCATTCACACTAAACTAGCAGATGGAAGTTGAATGGTTAGTAGGAGTAAGGAAGCAGTCAAAGCATATAAGAACCAGAGGCAAAAAGCAGATTCTTGCTTAAAAAAAAAAAAAAAAAAAAAAGATATCCGAAGGAAAGGAAATGTCAGGGATGTGCAAAGAAGGATAACTAAAATCATACAGAGCAAAATGAAATCTATGGTGACTCTTCCCTTCGATCTTGTCTTCCATTCCTTCTGACACACACCATTGACAGGTCTCTCTATGTATCAGTTGTTTGTGCCTTTTAGATTATGCTTTATAAGACTGTAGAATTATGTGAGTTTAAAGCTTCCCTTTAGAAAATGAGAAGTCTGTCTCCATCACTACTGTTAATCATATGAAGGGAATAACTCTCTTGGAACACATATGAATGGTTTAACGTTAGAATAGAATGTGTTGTATCTGCTCACACTTCCATGACTGTGTACATATGTTACACGGGATAAAGATGCTTGTCTAACAGCATTTTCAACAAATGGTGCTGGTCCAACTGGAGGTCAACTTGTAGAAGAATGCAAATTGATCCATACTTATCTCCTTGTACAAAGCTCAATTCCAAGTGGATCAAGGACCTCCACATAAAACCAGCTACACTGAAACTAATAGAAGAGAAAATAGGGAAAAGCCTTGATCACATGGGTACAGGGGAAAAGTTCCTGAACAGAACACCAATGGCGTATGCTCTAAAATCAAGAATTGACAAATGGGATCTCATAAAACTGCAAAGCTTCTGTAAAGCAAAGGATACGGTCAACAGGACAAAGCGGGAACCAACAGATTGGGAAAAGATCTTCACCAACCTTACATCTGATAGAGGGCTAATATCCAAGGTATACAAAGAACTGAAGAAACTAGATTCCAGACCATCAAATAACCCTATTAAAAAAATGGGGTAGAGAGTTGAACAAAGAACTCTCAACTGAGGAAACTCGAATGATTGAGAAACATCTAAAGAAGTGTTCAGCATCCCTAGTCATCAGGGAAATGCAAATGAAAACAACACTGAGATTCCACCTCACACCAGTCAGAATGGCTAAGATAAAAAACACAGGTGACAGCAGATGTTGGCGAGGATGTGGAGAAAGAGGAACACTCCTCCATTGTTGGTGGGATTGCAAGCTGGTACAACCACTATGGAAAGCAGTCTGGCGATACCACAGAAAATTGAACACAGTGTTACCTGAGGACCCAGCTATACCCCTCCTGGGTATATACCCAGAAGATATTTCAACATGCAACAGGGCCACATGCTCCACTATGTTTATAGCGGCCTTATTTATAATAGCCAGAAGCTGGAAAGAACCCAGATGTCCTTCAACAGAAGAATGGATACAGAAAATGTGGTACATTTACACAATGGAGTACTACTCAGCTATTAAAAATAATGAGCTCATGAAATTCTTAGGCAAATGGATGGAGCTAGAAAATATCATCCTGAGTGAGATGACCCAATCACAAAGAACACACATGGTATGCACTCACTGATAAGCGGATATTAGCCCAAAACACACAATACCTAAGATGCAACGCATAAACCTCATGAAACTCAAGAAGAAGGAGGAAGACCAAAGTGAGGGTGCTTTTGTCCTTTTTAGAATGAGTATCAAAAGATTCAACCAGAGCTCCCAGGATCTAAACCTCCAGCCTGAGAACAGACAGGGGCAAGCTGTCCTCTGAGAGGCTCTAACCAGCAGCTGACTCAGACAGATACAGACATCCAGAGCCAAACAGTGGATGGAGCCTGAGGACTCTTATAGAAGAATAGGCGGAAGGATTGTGGGCCCTAAGGAGATAGGAACTGCACAGGAAGATCAACAGAGTAAACCAACCTGAACCCTTGGAGCTCTCAGAGACTGAATCACCAACCGTGGAGCATACCTAGTCTACACAGATCTACCTCCATGGGCTGGACCTAGGCCTCCCTGCACATATGTTGTAAATGTGCAGCTTGGTTTTCATGTAGGTCTCAAACATCTGGAGTGGGGGCTGTCCCAAAACATGCAGCCTGTATATGGAGTATGGTCTTCCAAAAAAAAAAAAAAACAGTTATTCAGGGAATATTATTTTTTTATATCTCTTGTATTCAGTTTGTAACTACTTCATTGAGAATTTTTGTATGTATACTCATGAGGGATACTGGACTATAATTTATATATTTTTGTTGGGTTTACACTTGATTTCACTATTTCAATATTATTTGCTTTGTGAAGGAAAAAAATTTATAAAATGACATTTCTATGTATCATTTTAATGATTAGTAAAATTCAAAAATGCTGTTGAAAAAAAAAAAAAAGATGCTTGTCTAAAAGGACTCATTGGGCCCACAGTCAAGACATTATCCTTGTTCTGAGTCTTACTGAACAAGCTCTGCTGTGTACTTGATGCTAAAGTCAATCATAAGTCTTACTCCACTTCCTTATACATAAGGGACCACTGGCTCCTTTTTCTATCCACAGATTCTCACACAGTGAATTGGATTTCCTTAACAAATTGCCTTGAGCATTCACATGTGTGAGGTGCTGTCCTTAGTGCTGTGGAGGATTTACAGGCTCATGTGATGCTAAAAAACCTTGCCAATGTCCATCAAGAGTTGAATGAAGAGGCCAGATAAACATGTGTGTGTGTGTGTGTGTGTGTGTGTGTGTGTGTGTGTGTGTGGTAGCTTTACTTCACTGTAAAGAAAAAAGAATGTCTGTGGGGAAATGGATGGAGTTGGAAATTATTAAATGAACTTACTGGGAAAGACAAAAATCCGTTCTCACATGTGGGTGTCTCAGCATATAATGCATATTATATAGGAAATACACTGTGGAGAGCCTGGACATAGGTTATAGAACTAGAAAGGAGACAATGAGAAATGGAAAGATGTGATGAGTACCAAGGCACAAGAAGCCACAAACGACATAGAGTGGAAGGAAGCTGTGGGGAGTATGTGGAAGGGTTCAGGAGGAGCTCAGAGAGATGGGGGAAGAAAGGAAAAATCAACAAAACAGATTTTTAAATACCAGAACAAAACTTATGCATGCTAATTAACAGGGTTTTTAAAAAAAAAAACAAACAAACAAAAAAACACCTGGGCCTATTCTAGACTTGCTGGGTCAGAAAGTTCTAGGTAACTTTCTTAGACCCATATTATTCCTACCTCCAGGCAAATTGGAAGGTGCTACTGGAGAATATAGAGAGGTGAGCATAGCCAAAACCCTTCATCCAGTGACCTCAGAATCATGAGAGGAGCATGAGAGACATAGGAGGGACCTGTCAGATCAAGGAGGGAGAGGTTATCTATTGTGGATAGGAAGGCATCCCACATGGATTATGATTTATGGATTCCAGTTGGCAGAGGCTGTGGGATTTCACCAAGCAAGTACATATGGCAACAGGTGTGTATGGGAAACATGGGATGTTTGCTTGGGAAACACATGTCCAGCCCATTGGAAAACACATGTCCAGCCCAATGCAACTACAGAACACAATTTTGACATGAGAATGGAGCCCCTTTCCATAGTGAATATGTTCCAACACTTCAAGAGATATCAAGACAATAGATAGTACTGAACCCTGATTGTGCCATGATTTTTTTTTTCTGCTCATACATGTTTCTGAAAAAAAAAAAAAAAACTTACAGATTAAGCACAGTGTCAACAAATAGCAGCACACTGTCATAAAGCATATTTAAAACTGTATGTTATTTTTGTGCTTGTTCCATTTAACATTTTCAGATCACAGTGGATCCTGAGGAGCTAAACCTAAGGAAAGTACAACTGTGGATAAGGCAGGGGACTGAGACAGTGGGAAAACAGGCGGGAGGCAGGAGATGAAGGCAGAGGGTCCTGACTGCCAGGGGTGGTAGTGATGTGATTAACACTGTTCCTCTGGAACATGGACCTGCCAGAGCAGATTGAATTAATTCCAGGCACTCACAGAGGAGCCCCCAAAGTATCTCATTTCAAAAGAACCAGAGGACAGGAAACAGAGGGCAGGGAAGAAAGACCACCACGTTTAGGAGGTCCTGGACAGATGTCCACCTCTCCTCTTCACACTGTGGTTCACTTAAAACATAGAAATGTTGTCAACAAATACCTGGTAGGCATTTGCTGTGTGCCAGGCACTTTATAAGGCCTACAGGCTCCCAGCCTTCACTACACTAACAATCTAATGTGACAGAGGGACAAATCAGTAGCAACAACATTCCAAGGGGACTGGGGACCGTGGCTAGGAGATTGAAAGCAATTATCTTCCACATTCTTCTTGGGTATTTAATGTATGGGTATTTTTGACATGTTGACTTCCAGTAAGAAGTATGTCTTGCTCTTTCTGTTGAGTATATTAGTTTTGATTTATTGAAGCTGAAAACATACAAGAGAAGTCTTAACACACAGGACCTCAGAAGTGGCTGCTTCACCTGTAGCATGCCCAGACATGATTCTACTGTCCCCAGACTAAATGTATCCAGGCTGTTGCCTGCCTTGTCTACCCACTTTAAAGCTATATTTCTACAATTGTTGTTTAAAGTCCCACAACCCAGGTACTTTTCTGAACTATACAAGAATAGATTGTAACTCTAGTCTTAAAGAGAGCAATCCAAAAATTAATGGGACTGAGGATTGACTGCCTCTAGCTGTAACAAAAAATAGAATAAATGTATCAGGAGTATGTATGTGAGTAAAGATATACAGAGACACATTCACAGAATACACACACACATACACACACACACACAGAGAGACTAAGTTTCTACCTAAGTTTTAGCATAAGTGTAGGTGGCCAAAGGACCTTAACTAATACTACCCCAACCTCAGACAATACACCATGATATATGGTTCTACATATTTAAGGTAGTACAACTTAGTAATGAGACTTTGCTCGAGAATATTGTGTTAGGTCATCTGAATGATCAACAGATTCATGGAAAAAAATCAACATAGAAAAAGTGTGAACCAAAACCATTTGAGGTCTCATTATATTCTCATTAAAAAGTCTGAAGATAGGAAGTACCTGCAAGAGTCGGAGAAGGAAATCTTTCCACACTGTTAGTCAGAATATAAATTAGTCCAGCGCTTACAGGAAACAGCTTGACTATCCTCCTAAAAGGAACATGGAACTACAGTGTGGTATGATCCAGCAATCTCTCTATGGGGTTTACACCAGAAGGAAATAAAAATTACGTGATAGACAGATATCTATACTTTCATTATTCTAGAAGCACCCCTGCATACAGGGGCATGAGACCCCGTAATTATTAAAACCTGGGGATGTTCAACTCCTGTGTAGGATGACATAATACTTATTCATAAATTCTACACATACTCTAAAACATCTCTAGATAGTATATAATAGCTGATCTAGTAGAAATGCTATATAAATAATGTCGTGGTATGTTATTGAGGGAAGAAAGAAGAAGGAGCAGGAAGAGAAGAAGAAGAAGAGAGGAAGGGGAAGAAGGAAACAAGATCTACAATGTTCTGTACAAAATAATTTTTCAGATTTTTTCCTTTTTTGAATGAAAAGATTTCCATATAATTTATTTTGATGATCTTTCCTCCACCCCAGTTCCTCCTCACTTCCCTACCTACCCAACTTTATGCTCCTGCTTCTCTTTAAAAACAAGGACAGGTAAGATTCTGCACAGAGCTTTACCATCCTAAGACAGAAGTTCAATGCTTTTGATAATGAATATTCCATGATTGTCAGAACGACCTAAGACAGGCTCAGTCTTGTTAATAAAATGAAAAAGGGAGAGAGGTAGAGAGCCTTTGGGGCTGCTTGGCAAGAATCTAACATGGGCCAAGGACAAGGAAGTAGGCTTCAGGCAGGAATCAGACATTAGGCTAGAACAAAGAAGTAATTTCAGGTAAGAATCTAAATCTTAGGCTAGAACAAAGAAGTAATCTCAGGCAGGAATCTAAATTTTAGGCTAGAACAAAGAAGTAGGCTTCAGAAAATGAAAATGACCTTGGGCTTGGACAGGGAAGTAGGCTCAGATACTTTGGTCATCCTGATAAGCCCTTAGAAACAGTGATCATGGGAGAGTTCACGTAAATGGGTTTAATGCCTTGCTTGTTCTTTGACTATTTCTGTTTATTGTATTGCTTGTTCCTTAACTATTTGCATCTATTGTATTGCTAGACCCTCAACCTAGAACTGACCTTAAGACATGCATGTAATCAAAATGGTATAAAAGCATAAAGGAGGAGGGGGATGGGATGGGGTTCTAGGGAGGGGAAATGGGGTAAGGGGATGACATCCATATTGTAAATAAATAAAATATCCAATAAAAAAAGATTAAAAGAAACAAAGAAAAAAACAAAATGACTTTGTCAAATCTAGGTATGGAGGTCGAGGTTATGAAGGGTTGTTTATATATGCTTTACTAAGCATGGAGGAACACAAGCTTGTCATTGTGTGACTCAAATGTGGACAGAAAACATACTGAGTGGACTGTTT